>CM065655.1:10083544-10261044 GCA_033220385.1 Triplophysa yarkandensis
ATTGGATATGCTGCTTCTTAAGAGTCTGCGCGATATCCTTTGTATATATATATATACAGTATAAATTACTGTATTATATATACTGTATTATATAATAACTAACTTGTACTTGTAGTGCCTGTAGATACACAAATACCAATTTATTGATGACTCAATTTATTATATATTATAATAATAATAATAATAATAATAATAATAGCTTCATATCAATCAGTTAAGTAACTAGTAACTACATTAGTAGTTTTTTCACCAGATAGTTTCTTACTGTTCCTCGAGTAACTATTAAGATTGTTACTTTTATTCTTACTTGTGTATATACAAGTACTTGTACTTTTCCTGGAGTACAGATTTGGGGTCCTCTACACATTTGATTCTAACTTTGCCATATTTGATTTCCAGAATGCAGAATAAATAAGAGAACATGTGTCCATAATGTTGTGCAAAATGGATTTCAATGATAATCTGCAGATGTTAATTTCATGTATAATGTATGCCATGTTAAACTTTTGCAAACACATTTTTTAGTGTTGGGTTGTATGATATATTATATAACTTACAGTATTATAATCTGGACATGTGAGTCTTTAAACATGATGCATGTTTAAGACAAGAACATCTCAAGATATGTTGATAGAATGTTACCTTTAGTATGTTGGGCTAACAGCAGTGTGGATTCTTCAGAACTTCTTTGTAAGTTTGTTGTAATGTCCTATAAGTGTCCACGTGTGGACATTCGACGACAAATGTAAACACGGAAAAAAACAATAACACAAGTCATTGACTTCCTATTTCGAGCAGTACTTTATCCTCGACATCCAAAAATAACTGACATTATTCGATATTAGACAATATTGATCGATGTATATTACAACCCATTAGGCTGTGTTTCCAGTTCAGTTTTAGAATGGAAGTCGAACATCCGGAATAAAAATGACAGACTGAAACCCCGCCCCTTTCAAGACATTCCAACTGACTCACTCACACTTTCACCTGTCAATAAAAGTACAATATAATGTTACAAATATAATGACCCTTTTGATAGGTGCCACTAACTAAAAACACAACCTTTTATGTGTTTATATGCATAAGTGTGATATAAAAGACATTATTTCAAATCAAATCAAATGTTTTTGCAATAAAGCAACTTTTCCTAAAAAATGTGTAATGGTGAAATAAACTATAGAGAAAGCCTAGAATGATACAAATCTTAATAATTCTAAAAGTATTCATGAAGCATAAATAAATATGGACACAAATTATTTGTAATAATTTTCAGTTTACTTTTTTTTAGTTTTCTGGAGATCCTCTGGAAATATTTTTATTTCATCTTGAATATCTAAAAAGCATTCTTGAATAAAAGACATAAGTATACAATGCAAAGTATGCAAAAGACAATTTCTTGCATTAAAAAGCATGGCAGATCATAATTATAAGACGTCGGTTCCTAAAGATTGTTTTATTTATTTGAACAAGAAGGCTGGACTATTTGTGTAAGAAATGCAAAGTGAGATTTTAAAAATTCTGTTTCATTATTTCAATGTTCTTTGTCCTGGTCTTCATGTGCACCACAGAGACAGCAAAAAGCATTCCCAGGACGCCCAAACTCAACACTGCTGCAAATACGGGATATAGAGAGAGTCCGCCAAACTCTGCAGACAAGATTCAAGAATAAAAGATAAGAAATCCTGCACTATAAACTAGATCCATGCATTTAGCTGAATGTAGGTATACAGTTAGAAAGTGACGCATGTCAGTGGGTTTAAAGAGCAGGCATTGTGATAACTTAAAAATAAAATTTCATGCAGTTTACTATGTTGTTCTGAATCAATCGAAGCAGTCTCAAAAGTTGTATAGCCAGAACGTTTATTTATTATTGAATGGAAAAGGGATTGTAAAAGACACGAACAAGAGTTTGGTCTTTCTACTTTTAGTTCCGTGACTGGTTTACGTCACCATGTCACAAGGCCGCCTTTTGTTATGCTTGAACCGCCTTTGACAACCATTTGCACCTCGAAATAGACCAGACATGGCTAATTGGACTATCTGACCATTCAGAACACAGTTGATAAGAGGATTCGGAAGGTAAGAATAATGCATATGTTTAGGAAGGTCTTGCTTTTTAACCGTGGCTGTACATCAACTTGTTGTTGGAGAATCCAAAAATCATAGGAACTTTCAAATCATTACCCTCCTGATCTTTAAGAACTCCCTGCTCATCATACTTCGTATTACATGAAGTTCATCGTGAAATATTTTGGATTCATGACTTGCCTTGGTTTGCCTATACAAGTATTGTGCAACTCTTACCTTGCAAATTCTGTTCTTTTTCTTGACTGTCGTGCTGATTGGCTTAAAAGTACACAAAAAGTTTATCAGAACATTCATACTACTTGTCATATTTTGTACACACATGAAATGTCTTACTGTATATTTTTACTCCATTGCCAAAACTCATCTCTTTTCCTTTGAAAGTTGCACAGTAGTATGTGCCAAGGTCAATAGTAGAAAGAGCATTAATTTTCAGACAAGTGCTTTGTTCCTTTATAAAACTCTCCAAGTGAGTTAGTTCTGAATTCCAGACAGTAGCCAAATTTCCATTGTGCTTCACAATTGTAACCATCAGAGAGCTTAGCTGCCCGTTGGGACTCATCTTTAGCCAGTGGATTTCATTGAAGAATGAGAGATTACAGTTTACCGTCACCACGTCTCCAAGTTTCACTTCTCTCATCTCTATAGCTCCCAAACGCTTTAAAGGCGAAAAGACGAGCACTGACGGAAAGAGAAGATGACACAAAGTTTCATGTATTGGTGTGGTTACAAACTTCTAGAACCTTATTAGTAGACGGTTAATTAATGTTAATTTGACCTGTATTTTAGCCATTCATCTTCTGGATACTTTACATTTGAGCATGAAAACCAGCATTACAAATTGGTATTCAAAAAATCGTTGTTTTATACTTTTTAGATTTTATGTAGTTTTAAATCTTACCTATTATAGCAGTAAGGTATGATAAGTTCATTCTGGATGTGTAGACATAATCCTGTGCTTGCGTTTCTTCTAAAACATGACAAGATTTTCAGTTAAGAGGAAATAAAACCACTTCGGTTTACTGCCTACTCTCTTTCTGTGTCAAAGTTTCCATCATTGTTATTGCATATAATTGAATCCCCACTACATATCTTTATCCGCTTATTATATCGGAACAAAATTAAATGTTTCATACCGGATATCGCTGTTGTTTTTTTTTACTTTCTTTTCAGGTGAAGTCAAGTTTTTTTTGGTAAGGTTTCGTTGACAACTGCTGTGCTGGGATCAGATTTTTCTTATCCTTATAGAAGGCCCTTACAACAACTCACCTTTCAAAATCTGATCACAGACCAGTCTTTTCTCAGTATAACATTTCCCTTCTTGCCTTTGGCAGGAAGTTGCTTGACCGATGACAGTTTCACAAACACATCATAGAGCAGTATAGGTGTAAAAGCCACAACCTACAAAAGAAAACATCCCCGATCACCATCATGTTTTTCTATCATAACCGTTCTTCAGTGTTCTTCACGTGTTGAGGTGATACTTTACTTCAAACCTGAATTACTTTATTCTGTAAAACACGAAAGAAGATATTTTGAAGAATGTTTGTAGCTGAACAACAGTGGCACCCATTCACTTGTTTTATATGGACACAAAAACAAACAGAAGGGAACAACATTCCCAACAATCCTAAAAAAATTATGTTTGGAAAAAGGAAGTCATAGATTTAATTTAAAAGCAGGGCAAGTGAACAATAACATGTTTTTAGAATGTTTGAGTCATGAATAAAAGTTTTATCCCCTTGGAGATTTGGAAACAGTTTATTACATGTTTATTACATATGCCACTTTGTTTAACCAGCCTGCAAGACAAAATGTGTGAACGTATGATTTTATTGTTAAACTTAATATGAGCTTTATACGCTAATAAAATGTTTTCGTTCACAGTAACAATGTCTGTATTTTACAGTAGACTAAAAGTTGAGAGCAGGCAAAATTGTCATTAACTGGGCTTTTCGAATATACATTTACATAAAGACAATAATTCACAAATGATTTAGCCAACAACCTTATCAAATTAAACTGATAAAACACCACAATCTAAAACACTTACAAAAAACGAAGTGAGATACGAAAGAGGTAAAAAAAATGGGTAAAAACTATATTATTAACTGAGCAAAATATAAACTACAAATTAATTCTAACCCAGGCCATTCAGACCTTTATTAGTAATGTATGGTTTGGATAAATGTTAAAACAAAGGGAATCTCTTTCATATATATTTTAGCAGAAATTGATATGGCAAGAACATTCATTAAATTATTTCATTGCATGGCATGCATCCTTTAAAACCGGAATTCATAAAAGATCGACATAATAGAGCTTTCTTAAATCCTTTTTTGTTATTCTTTGGCTAGTCTTCCATCAAGTCTGGAAAGTTTTCTGCTGGCTCCCACGTGTTCTGAAATTTTGCCCCACTGATAAAAGACAATAAGATATTGATTCATTAGACATACATGCTTTGGACTTTTTTTTTTACAAAGTTTATATGAATAGGTTTATTTCCGAAAAAGTGAACGGTCCATTAAAAAAACTATTTTTTAAGTATGCATTTCAAATAAATAAATTCAACTGCAGTGTGTTTTTGATTAAGAGACAAATACAAAAAATCAGGACAACAAAGAATCATCTCATTTTGGAAATATTTTTTTTACATTCTTGTTTAATTAGCGTCTGCTAAATGACTAAATGTAAATTAGAATTTCTTTAACTCTTTTAACAATATAGATAAGATTGTACGGTGTGTTAGTGAAGATGCATAGTTTTTCTATTTGAAACAGCCGTAGCAAGAAAACTTACCATAAAGAGCATGGCATCCACTTTACCCGAACTTCACTTTTTCCCTTTAAAAACAAATCAATATTTTATTAATGTGTAAATTAAAGCTGATAGTAAAATGCATTAAAATGATCTGATGGTGGGCTACCTTATTGTTCCTCCATTTTAGAATTTTTTCCACAGGGAACACACCATTGTATGCATCATGATTACAATCTAAAGAAAATATATGATTATTATACTTATTTAAACAAAATTAAGCATAAAAGACATCTCTTTCATAATAAATGTTTAAGCTTACCTGCTGTTTTACGCCTTCTTGGAGGGGAACAGAGCTCTGAAACATCACTTCCACTGACAGATCTTCCTTCATCCTTCACTTCATCAGATCCATGTGCCTTTGGTGACTGTGGGCCAAGCGCATCATTCCTTTGGCTTGTGGACGTTGACATCGATGCATATACTGCATTTCTGTCAATGGACTTGTCACAACTTGAATCTGAAATTGTTTCTGTTACACCAGGATCTGATTCTTGTGCTTTGCTCGTACTGCTGGCACAACTCAAGTTGTTGAGCAAAGAATCTCCTTTTGTACACAAAGCAGCCTCCAGCTGGGACTCTGAGATTCTCTCAAGACGAACCTCTATTTGAGATTTTATGTTACTTTGATTTTCCATGATATTCTCCTTGGTTTCCTGAGCAGAATCATCGTTGGGGTGGATTTTTTTGTGTAGGTTCCAAGCACACTGTGTGGCAAATGTCTGTTCGCACTGATTGCAGATGAACGGCGGAGTGAAGTCCTGGCTGTGTGCGGAGAACCCCTGTATGGTTACGAAAATGTGCCCACACGCGTCACAGCTCTGAGTTATCGGGCATTTGTGACTCTTGAACAGGATGTGCGTTTTAAACCGCTTGTTACATTTACGGCAAACGTACACAGAGGGGAGCCGGTGGTGGGATCTGGCGGGGCTCGTCTGGACGTAGCACTCATCAGATGTACAACACATGCAACGTCTTTGCGTGCTAAGGTGCTGTCTGTCTCGAAGAGCATGAGCAAAGTCCTTCTTTTCAAAAGCATGATTTTTCCTTAATTTTCTTCTTTTCGCTGCCACATTTGATTTCGGTTTGACTGTTAACGTGCTGATACTTGAAGATCTATTGGAAAGATTATTGCCAGTCTGAGTGCTCTGAGTCCCCTGGCTGTCGTTTGGGCTGTTTTCTGCTGCAAAGCTCATCTCAACTTCAGCAAATGGTGCACCTGCAGAAAAAACAAACATGTCAGTACAATTTGGTGGGTTTACAAATAGATTAACAAAACAAAAAACTAAAACATGTTATGTTTTCAGGTTCTCAGTGACAAAGAATTTGAAATAAAGTACGATGAGTTAGAAAGATAATTTTTTGGGTTGTTTTGCTTATGGGACAGACATCCTGTAATTATAGATACATCGCATGTTCTTTGTCTTATTGCATAGTCATCAATATAGACCAAAAGTTTTTGCAAAACATATGTTTCTTTTAAAAAAGGGGTTTATATCACATAAAACTGAGGTAATAAAGTTGTTAATTGTATTTTAGCATAAAAAACTCAAAAAAATATTTTTTTGTTTACTTTTATGTTATTTTTTATTATCCTTATAATTTTTGGTTCTTTTGTTATGTTTTTATTATGATATTCCTTGTTTTATTTCCCTGAAATGACCGTAGACTCTGTTACCCACTGGGTCGCTTAATGTGTTATCACAAATTCTAATAACTTGAACATTGTATTTTCAAAGAAATATGCTATTGAAAAACTACGAAGTCATCAAACAGGGGATCACACTGTTTCATGCATTACAAGTGCTTTAGACGTTAAACATGTTCAGTTGTCTGTTCAACGTAAACCAATTGCTTTAAACCAAGTTAGACGCATGACATAGTATTGCGGTCCTCAAAAGACTACCCCTGTACAGCCAAAGGCTTCGGAAAGGTTCTTTTAAATATTAAACCTCTTGATGTCATTAGTAACAGAGTAATTTATTGGCCATTTGACCATAAAATACGAACCAATCAAAGAGTGAGCATTAGCGTGTATATTGCAGGAGAAGTCCTTGTGAGGAGATTAGTCACAAGCGCTGCTCATGGCCACCCACGGGAGCTCTGAATTTTCAGGAAAAAATCCTAAAGCTGTATCTGTCTTCTGTTAATAAGAGTACACTGATACTTTTTCAGAGATATGAATAACATAATTCCACACTACAGGTACTCTAGATTAAAATAAGAGCGACAGAAATTGCTTGTGATACCCCTCCTTTAAAATAGAAAAATGTTGTAAGAGTGCATTACTAACTGTCATCACAGTCACATAGATATTTTTGTTTTAATCTTTTATTATAAACCTGTGTATAAAAATATATTTCCATCACTCTGCATTGCAGGTCCTGACTTTGTGTTGAGAACTCGACTACTATGTTTTAAAAATATAAACTATTTTCCAGTCGGTTCTGTTACTCGGTAGGAAAACTATAAGTGAAGTCTCTTTAACGGAATGATTTTTGAACATAAGGGTTTGCTTTTAAACTAAACATTTCACATTTCACAATAACCTATCCCAGATCCCCGATTTATGTATACACTTATATTTCAACACAGTTATGTATAACGAATCCTGTTGATTGCATTACAGGATTAATTGCTAAGGGTCTTTAGTAAAACAGTTTGTACTTTTGTGTTTATTGACTCAAGCACCTGCATCGCTTGACCGGCCTTGCTCAGTTCCACTGGTGTTGGCGTTCCCCTCGCAGACACTTCTGTTTTCCACAGGGACAGCGTCCATTCTATCATCAGAACCCTGGAAGACGAGCAACAATTATTATTATTAAAACGTCATCCATATTGAGTGAGATTTGCTCTGATCTACGCTCTTCCTTCCTTGTGAACCACGCCAAGGACTCACCGGAGCATGTTGTGAAATTTCCACATCATCGTCTTCTCTTTTCAAACCAGATAACATCTGAGCTTTGATGATGGCCTCTGTCTTTTGGAGCTCGCACTCCTCCAGCTTCTGCTTTAAAGAGTCGATCTCCTTCCAGCTCCGGCTTATCTCCACCCTGGTCTCCGTCAGGAGTTTGCTGAACATCTTAACTATCTCTGCCGTTGTTGCCACCATGAGTCCTTCGATCAGGGATCTGAACTTCGCCGACAGGGCGTCCTCCACCTCCATTGTTTGGTTGTTGGCTTGAGAAGATTTATAAGCGTTCAGTTGTTAAGATTCAAGTTGACATCCCGTTTAGCTGTAAATAGACGAGACACATTAATGCAAAGAATACAGGCTAAACTAACCATTGTAAAACATCAAACATAATGCATTATACAATACATACATTAGTTAATAAAATAAAAACATGGATGTGTCTTCTGATGGACTATGAATGGTGATCAAGGTCAGCCTTTAATGTAAAGAAAGTGCATTGCATTGTGTTGTTATTGTAGTGAGCTGATGTAACAGAATAATGGGTATATTGTTTCACAATTGTGCAGAAACAAATGTATATAAAGGCATGACCTACACTTTAATCCATAAGACACACAAAAAGTCAAGGGATGGATTGTTTACATGTCCTGATGGTGGGAAAAACCACGTGAACAGGATCTGTCCTCGTCATTAAAGGTCCATTCCTTTAAAACCAATCTAAACACTATTAACTCGTCTCAATACACAAACAAACACAAGAACACAACGAGGATTTAAGACGTTTAACACATTCGTCGTCTCGTACACAACGTGTTTACGCGCCGCCGCGTTGCTAGGAAACTTCCTCGTTTTATCAATGGACTCTAACAGGAAACGTCATCAATGACGGAGCACGTGCGGTTTCTATTAAGCGTGATTGCACAAACTATAAGAAGAATTGATCAGAAATAGAACGAGTCTTACCTTTCAATAAAGGAGGGTTGTTTGTTTGAGACATGCGATCTGCGCAGCCGCATAACTGACCGACGGGAAACACGCGACCACGTGATCTGATTCCAAAGACATTTATACAAATAATTTATTTTTCACGAGTTTTTGTTATTTGTAGATCCTTTATGGAGGCTGTTTTATTGAATGTCTTATTATAGTGAAGTCAAACAAAATTAGCATCTTAGTTTTTAGCTTTGCATAAATTAAAATTTAAGGGTGTGACGTGTGCTATTTGCATTTACACTTATGCATTTTGCAGACGCTTTGTTGAACGTTATTTTATGTTTGCGCACTACTTGGATTCGAACCCATGACCCGGGTGATGCTTGAGCTATGCTCTAACCACTGAACTACAGGACATGGTGGTGTTATTGTGGCTTTACACATCTGACAGACAATATAGAGTAAAGGGAGAAAAACTGTACCCAGAATTGGTGAAAGTGACGTGACATACAGACAAATATACTCAGGGACCCATACTCAGAATTCATCCAGTGAACACACACACCAACAGTGAACACACACACACACACCAACAGTGAACACACACATCAGTAAATACCCACACCAGTGAACACACACACACAGACACGATTAAACACACACACCAACAGTACACACACACACACACACACACACACACACACCAGTGAACAAAGACACACACACACACACACCAACAGTGAACACACAAACCAGTGAACACAGACATC
The DNA here is from genome assembly GCA_033220385.1 of Triplophysa yarkandensis. Lineage (NCBI taxonomy): Eukaryota > Metazoa > Chordata > Actinopteri > Cypriniformes > Nemacheilidae > Triplophysa > Triplophysa yarkandensis. Next base: position 10,093,070 of record CM065655.1, read on the forward strand.
AGGGAACACACACACACACACACACACACACACACACACACCAACAATGAACACACACACACACACACACACACACACACACACCAACAGTGAACACACACATACACACACACACACACAGCAGTGAATACCCACACCAGTGAACATACATACACTTACAGTGCACACACACACACACACACACCCGTGAACATACAAACCAACAGTTGACACACACACACACACACACACACACACACACACACACACACACACACACACACACACACACACACCAGTGAACACACAAACCAGTGAACACACACAGCAGTGAACACACACACCAACAGTGAACACACACAGCAGTGAATACCTTCACCAGTGAACACACACAGCAGTCAACACACACACACACACACACACACACACACACACACACACACACACACACACACACACACACACACACACACACACACACACACACACCAACAGTGAACACACACAGCAGTGAATACCCACACCAGTGAACACACACACCAACAGTACACACACAAACACACACACACACACACACACCAACAGTGAATACCCACACCAGTGAACTAAACAGCAGTGAACACACACACACACACACACACACACAACTACAGTGAACACACACACACACACACACACACACACACACACGCCAACAGTACACACGCACACCAGTGAATACACACAGCAGTGAACACACACACACCGGTGAACACACACCTGGAGAAGGGCAAGTCATGATATTGCAGACCCAAGACTTGAGCCACAACCCTGGGATTAGAAATCAAACTCTCTAACTGCTAGGCCATAACTTCCCTTTAAAAACATGTAGCACATGGTATTATTGTGCATTATTATATAATATTTGATTACAATCAGTGTCTGTATGGGCTGCTTAACCAGAATAACCCTTTTATTATCACCCTGATTTTTAATTCATGTTCTTCATACCATTTAAGGGGAAGTCATGGCCTTGTGGTTAGAGAGTTTGACTCAAAGGCTTGTGGGTTTCAAGTCTCAGGTTGGAAATACAATGACTTAGATGCCCTTGAGCAGGGCACCGAAACCCCGACTGCTCCGGGTGATGTGTTCACTACTGTGTGTGTTCACTACTGTGTGTGTGCACTCTGAAGGGGTTAAATGCAAAGCAAGAATTCTGTTGGCTGCATGACACTTCACTTATTTATGTATTCCTGTAGTAGATACTTTACAACACTTTCACTCCAACACACCGCCTCTGAATGGCCATAAACCAAAACAATACTAAACAATAGTAAAGGTTTTGTAAAATGACAACTACATCATGATGTTGAATATAGCACATTTTATTTAGTTCACATTTTGAAGATCACCTTTTTGTACAAGATATTTCTGTCCCATATGTAAAAGATTTTTGTCCGCAGCAGTTTCCTATAGCAGAAAGAGAAATTGTCATTTTTGTTATCAAGGATAATGATGGCGAAATAGCGTTAAATTGAACAAATTGGTCATAAGCTTCAAGTGCAATACAAAGACAATCAATATATATGTCAATCTGCTTAGTTTATTGCTCTAATCTGTGATCCACAACATTTTTCTAGAGCTCGTCCATATGTTACCATTATTAGTTTTATCTGTTCAGTTATTTCATCTTGTTATATTTACTCATAGTGACCGACTATATTTATATTTTTACATGACATATTCTGAAATTTGCTAAAAAAAAAATCAACAGGCCTGGGTACTAACCTTTGCTCTTCTTCGGAGGTAATCCCTGCGGTTGTGTAGCATCTTAGTACATCTTACAATCACTTCAGTCTCCCTTCCATACAACTGCGGCAGGGCAGAAATGATCTGTGCAAGAACAGGACTCTTAAATCTAAACAAAACATGGCTTTATATATCATATTATATATCATTATATATATATATATATATATATATATATATATATATACAGATATATATATATTTATATATATGTAATACGGAAGTGGATTGAACCTTTGCTGTGATTGGAGCCCACTCAATGTTCCTGCTATAGCATGCCCTCTGCCAAACCTGAAACTGTGTCAAGATCTCCCTTGCAACTACCTGTTGAAGAAACAAGATACAAATGAAATGGCAATTTGATGACCTAAACTGAATTACCAAGTATTTTTTATAAATGCTTACACTGAACGTTCTTTGTTTGTTTATGGAGTACAAATACCCCTGTTCTGTGGAAGGATGTTCAGGGAACCTTTGGCCAATCTACAACAAACACAATGCCAGAATAAGTAAACAAGTTTTATGAAATTCCTATTACATAAGATATCATTTACTTTTGCATCGTTCTGGGCATCATTAAAAATAGCATGTTTTGGGAGGCAATCAAACACAATATTAAAGTTTGCCTGAATGAACTCAATAGCCAAATTATATGCACTTGATTTCCTTGATTTCCATCAAACTTAGAAAACAATATAAACTCTTATAAACTTTAACAGAATTCTTACATTTAAATATATTTGTTCTCACAAAACATGAATAACAGTTAAACTATAAAACATTTAGATTATTTCAAGTCTTTCAGGACACAAGGCAATAGTCACTTTTGGCTAAGAAAAGAACAAGCATATCCGTTAGATTATGACCTTTATTTAGGAGATCATTCAAGATTTGATCATTTAAGAGCACCTTATTATATGAGAATCTTAAAGGAATGGCGAAATTTGGCACTCTCAAACATGAACAAAACAATACTTTATTTTTATTTAGTAAAGTGGACAAAATTGGCAAAGGACAATTTCTGTTAGATGATAGATATGAAGAATGACATGAAGCCCATGCATAAGGAAATGAACTGAATGTCACATGGTGAGCGAATAAAATTGTTCATGATGGACATGGTACCAATCATTAAACTGATCATTTACTTTTCCCAAAACACCACAATTTATTCGGGGAAGAACAAGGGAACTACATTGTTCCTTTAAAAAATATATCAACGCTTGTGTTGGAGAGGGTTAAACAAGAACATTAAATATACAATTTTACACCATTTCACATTGATAACACAACGGATGGAGTAAACCAATAACTTCAACTATTAAATGCAGACCAAGTGTATGGGAATTCCAAGGAACTGTTGAAATATATTTAAACAGCAACTTAAAAGAATAGTTCACCTAAAAATGTAATTCCCTCTTAATGTCCTCAACATTCATGCCATTCCAGATGTGTATGACTTCTCTTTTCATGTAAACTTTAACAATAAAATGCGTAATTTTGTGTTTCACTATAAAACACCAGTCCACTTTCACTTTCACTGAACACATCTGAAGATATTTTAAGGAGAGTTGGTAAGCCAACAGGAGAGGCAATACAAGTGAAAGTGTGCCAATTCTGTTAAACAACCAACTTTCTTCAAAATATCTTCTTTTTTGTTCAACAAAAGAAAGAAAGTCATACATGTTTGAAATGAGAAGACTGTTAAAAGATTGCAGAATTAGAATTTTTTGTATTTTTATTCATATAAAATTACATATAACATTATTTGTATGTTTAAGATCAGGAAGTGTACATCTAAAATGGAAGGTGAGTGATTTATTTTCCTGTTAGGGTGAACTATTCCTTTAACTGCAAAAAGGTTTTCTTTCTGAACATATATTATTCAAGGAAGAATCCATGCATAAGACTTTGTCAAGTAGATAATTGTAAAAAAAGGTTGCCTTGCTACAGTCTTCCTAGCTTGCCAGGATGTTGCAAATTCTTGAGCTCTGTCTGGTGTGAGCTCTGATAAGTTTTAATCAATATGTAACAATGTCCCTGAATAAAAAAAAAAAGAGTGTCCATTTATAAAGATCAGACATTCCGACTGAGGAATTTCAATTTTACAAAGCAGGAGAAATTGAAAAGTTAACATTAGACAAATTATGAATCAGTTAAAATAGAATTTAAAAGAAAAAAAACATAAAATCTTTTTTGTGTAAAATAGCTGGGTTTATTTCCCTCCTCTTCCATGGATTTTCAGTAAATGTGCCTTCATTTGTCTGGGACCCAAAAAGCTCTTCCCACACTGAGGGCAACTGTAAGTCTTCCCTGCATGGCTGTGTCTTCTAATGTGAACTCGCAGGTTGGTGGCCCGGTTGAACCTCATCCCACACTGAGTGCAGCTGAAGAGTTTTTCCCGCGTGTGGATGTTCTGGTGCTGCCTGAAGTTGCTTAGTCGAGCAAAGGCCTTGCCGCAATGCGGACAGACGTGAGGTCTCTCCCCGGAGTGATGTTGCTGGTGAATCCTGAGCTCAAAGTTGTAAGCAAACGTCTGATCACACTGGGGACAGTTCAACGGCTTCTTGCCTTTGTGGATCAACATATGAGCCCTGAGGTCACATGCTCTCACAAAAGTTTTCCCACATTGGGTGCATGGGTGGGATGTTTCTGCATGGATTTCTTCATCGGGCATCCTGTGTTTGTCCTGGGAGAAATGCTTTTGGTATTGGGCATGGCTGATCATTTTCTCGCCCGGACAAACAAAGCCGTGAGAATAAAGGGCAGAACTCTCGGAAACATCTGGCATTGTAAAATTTGATCCATTTTCTTGTTGGACAATCAAATTTGACCTCATTGGTATGCTGGATAGACCCAGCTCTGTTGTGCTTAAATGACTATGTTGTGCCCTAATACTTTGATGTACCAATGTGTTCACTGAATAGGGTGTGAAAAATGAGGTGGCATCTGGCATGTCGAGAGAGTTTAGATCTGGAAAGCTTTCTACCTGTATCTCCTCCTGTTCACAAGATCCTCCGTGACTCGGATCAGCCATTTCTCCATGGCAAACATCATCCCTGTTGACACCTTCCCACACCGGAACCATCTCTTCCTCTTCCTTCACAGGGAGAAGATCGGCTTTTGTCTCTGATTTGATATCCTTTGGTGAAGATGGTTCCAAAGCTTCTTGGGCATCCTGAGCCACTGGACTGATTAACAGTCTTGAGTTGTTTGAGGTCATGTCCTTATCGAGGGTAAAGTCTTTTTCAGTTTTGTCTCTTACTGTTGGTTTGGCACCACTAGTGGAGTTACTTTGAACTGCTGCATTAACCAGAAGTCTTTGCAGAACGTCAGGAGGGATTTGCACGTTCGAGTTAGGTTTGGAGATATCTTTAGCACTCTGGCTGTGTGCTTCATGCTTGTCTTTAGATTGTGAATGTGTGGCCGTGTGTATGGTAGACTCTGGTTGTCTAGTTTGCTGTTTCTGCATGGGTTGGGTCAACGGAGGTTCATTGGCTGACGGTTCCCTCAACATTGGACCTAAAAAAAGGATGTACCAAAAGAAAGGTAACATAAAAATTTACGACATCAGTATCATGTGTGTGACAGAACCCAAAAAACATTTAAAAGGCGATGTATCATGCTGTTTTATGCATTATAAGTGCTTAAGACTGTTAAACATCATGAGTTCTCATGAGCCATTTGTTAAAAACCAAGTTAGACGCAAGGTGTAGTATTTTTTTGCTCAATAAATTCCTTCCATACTGCAAAAGGAACGTTTCTTTTTAAAAATTAAGGAAATTTATGTTAATTATTGGTCATTTGCTCGTAAAATCCTACACACACATCAATCAGAGAGTGCAGAAGAGCAAGTGTATCAGTGTGCACCTTTCAGGAGAACCCCTAGTTAGGAGATTGGTAGTGAGTGCTACATTCAACCTGTCTACCGGAGCTCGACTTTATCCGAAAACAGTCCTAATGCTTTATCTGTCTTTGGTAAACATGAGGAAACAAAATACTTTTTGGATATAGGACCATCAAGATTCTACACTAGAGGTACTTAAGATTTACATAAGAGTAGCAGAAACTGCGTGTGTTACTGCTCCCTTAAAATGTTTTGAAATTCACATGTGAAAACACTCACTGAAGCAAATAGGGGGCATGTTTTGAATCATCTTAATTATTCGGAATTATTATTAATTTTTTTTAAAGGAATAGTTCACGCAAAAATTTAATTGTGTGATAATTTACTCGTCATGCCATTTATAACCTGTATGACTTTTTTTCCTTCAGAACACAAAAGAGGATATATTGAATAATGTTGGTTACAGAACAACTGCGGAGGTCATTCCCTTTAGTGTCTACTTCTAAAATTCTCAAGAGAGGAGCCTCCGGACAAGGACCACAAGATTAAGGGACAGCTTTTTCCCTACAGCTGCCTGTATATCTGCTTTGTATATTTAACCTGTAAATCTGTCCATAATACTATCTATACTATCTATTCTGTGTAATTATTGTACATATTACATATATATTCTGTACTTACTGCTTATTGCACTTCTGGTTAGATGCTAACTGCATTTCGTTGCCTTGTATCTTACATGTGCAGTGACAATAAAGTTGAATCCAATCTAATCTAATCTAGAAGCGAATGAGTTCTGTCATCATTCGGTTATCAACATTCTTCAAAATATCTTTTGTGTTCCGTGAAGAAAGACAGTCACACACCTTTTAAATGAGAAAAGAAAGATGACATTGACAGAATTCAATTCCTTGGTGGACTTTTACACTTTTTTATTCAACATTATGTACGTGATATATTATAAGAAATGTTTTAAAAAGTGCTGCAATCCAACTCACCGCGGGTCATCTCCGCACACTGGGTTTCTTCTTTGTTGCTGTTGCCTCCCGTTGGCCGACATCCACAGTCTGGACAATGCGTTTTCCTCCCGTGTTCGTATTCCTTCTGTCTCAGTTTGCTCTCAGACGACTGCAGCCTCTGTCTCAGAACTTCCAGCTCCTGCTTACGGTGACCCACTTCCTCCAAGAAGCTGTCCTCCACCAGCCGGGTTATCTCAAACATGGCCGATTTCAGGACGGTTTCCATGACAACGGAGAGCTGAGACTGGAATGTGAGGAAGAGGGCTTCTGACATTGTCCTGTCGCCTTGAGGACACCTTTGAAGAACAAGTGCAGACGTCTTCAAAATTACAAATAAACGATGTATAATATTCATTTATGCTGACATATATAATGAAACGTATGAAACGTATCATCACCTTTACATCAGCAACACATAGAGCTTGCCATACACAATAAACCAAGTTATGACACTCATATAGACATATGAATGTAAGTTTAATAACAAAATGTTGATAAAATAGCAGTTTTTACTCTTTTTTATGCATTTTTCCTATTCTGCATGATGACTTGTTCTGTCACTAGGGGGGTGTTTTGATTTTGTTGACGTTGCCCTAATCCACGTGCAAATAGAATAGTAATTACTATGTTATAACCAACATTACCAACAGTATATTATTAAATGACGTATATATGTACATATATACATTCACTCAGCTTACAGTTAGTTAGCAGCTAGCTACTGACTCAGTCGTGTGTTTATAAAGTACAGCACACTACACAATGACAACATGACAATTTAAACAACACAAACCTTATAAACCGAATCCCCTGGGCTCAGATTTCTCTGTTGATGTTGATTTTAAGGTCAGAGAAAACGCTTTACCAGCATTCTGGGCTCGACCGGAAGTGGCTACGTCATCCTTGAGCGCCCCGCTTTGGTTTGGGGGACTCGAGGATATGCGATAAACTTTTAGGAAAACGGAATTTTTTAAAATGTTACTTACTAGGAATATAATAGTTTAACTTGTTTTGTTTTGTATTTGGCATAAAAATGCTAATTCCTAGCTTTCATTTAGCATAATTATTTACGTTAGGTTAAACAAAATGTGTTATTTTAGTTAAAAATGTATAATTATCTAAAGGGAAAACTTTTATGAATGGCCTCAATTGTGGAAGTTTGGCTTTAAAATGTCTGGTTGTTTGTGGGGAAGGTGTGTTAAGACATTAAGTGTTTATATCCTGATTATAAAGGTTTTTTATCCTGATCAGTCTTTATGTTTTAATATTACATTTAAATTTGTTTACATATTTTTTTTAAATATTTGTTCAATTTTTGTGACATTTTTCAACCCCTATAATGTATGTGGTGATGAATCTAATCAGTACCTTCATAATAAAAGTTTTAAGCTGAATTGATCATGTATTGATATAATGAATAAGATCTATTAAAACACATTGTTTTGATACAGTGGATCATTGTATACAATTTAAATATTTTAATATTCCCCAATCATGTTCTTCTCATTAATATCTGTATATATTTTGTAAAACATCCATCCGTCCTGAACAACTTAAGATTGAACAATATAATTAATACAATTAAGCACAACATAAATAAGGAATACATAACAGCACATAGGTTATTACAACCAAACTGTTTAAGAAATTTTTTTTTTAATCTGAACATCACACACTGACACGACACACAGAAACAGAACACAAATAACAGCACACACATTTTAAAACACTTTTTTGCACTGTAAACATTTGGTCCATTTAAAATGTAATTGAGCCCAGTGCAATGTTACACAGACATTTGACAAAACATAACATATAACATATTAAATACAGTCTCAGAGCCTGTTGTTTCCGTACCTGAATCCTCAAATCAAATTACATGCATTGATGGATTTAGTATGAAGCACAGTGCGTGGCATTAAGTTTAACATAAATTTGACACTTAACTACTAGAAAAGCATTAAGACAGTTTTAATGCCACTTATACCAGCTTCATACTCTAAAAGCGTTCCCTTCATAAACTTTAAACTTTTTCAAAAAGATTAATCGCTATTAAAAGCATTCAGAATAAGTTTGTTTTACATAATATATGTCTGTGTACTGTGCAGGCTAACTTTTATTCATAATCACAAATACATGAACATATATTAAAAATATTTTGATGTTTTTTTTCTTGAATTTAAATCATTAAAATTATATATTAAGATTTAAAAAATTATTTTACTAGTATATATGCATGTATGTTTTTAAAAATCCAAAATAATTTGCACAATACACAGACATACATTACATGTAACACAATCTTTTAAACTATATCGAAACCATACACTAAAACCATTTTTTACTTCTTGCATATCCTGCTTAATTTGAACTTGTAACTTGTTTGAACATAATTCGGTATTTTACATTTCTTTAAATGAGCTAAATCCATTCATAAGGCATACATGAGGACAGAATCCAGACTTTATGCAGTTTTACTTAAATGGGTCATTTTCAAAACAATAGATATATCCTGTGTGTGTGTTACAAACAAATTAGCCTCAAAACCCGTAATGTTGTAAAAGTAGCAAATATTTCTACCAATCTAGAGAGTGAATGCTACACAACCCAATCCAAATATTAACTTGTAGTTTATTCTTGAGTGTTGTGTTTATCCCACTAAAATAGACAAACACAACTTCTAAACAGGAGAAATGTTGGTACATCTCAAAACAGCTTCAATGATTCAGAATTGTATAATTTCTTTTTGCAAAATTTTAAGGCGCCATGAACTCAATAACATGAAAATGTTTTCAAATTTTTTCCTATAGCATGTAATAGAGCATGTAATTGGTGGTTTGTGACGTCAAAGATTTCAGCATTGCCATAAAACGAAAAAGACAATTTTAGCTTAAATGTGCTTTGCTTCATGTGATTGTTATATGACAGTAGAACATTACCCTGAGAGATCCTGTCGATTGTGTATCACAGCAAATTAAAATAAGGCTTAAAATTCAGCACAAATTTTAAGATTTAAAGAACACTACGAGCAATAATTCAGACAAATGATGGACACAGTCCAATAATTTAATTTATAGATCCACTTGTTGTCATGTATTTGAGTTTGTGAAATCGGAGTGAATTCTCTGGTGTCTTTTCAGGTTGCATTTTTGGGTAAACCGTTTCCCGCAGTCCGTGCAGATATAGGGTCTCTCGCCCGTGTGGACCCTGCGGTGTGCTTTTAAGTTACTCAGTTTCGTAAAGCTCCGACCGCAGATCGTACAACAGAACTGCCTCTCTCCCGTGTGGATCTGCTCGTGAGCCCTTAGGTGACACAGATGAGAAAAGCCTTTTCCACATTGATTACAACTGTGTACCGTTCTCTGTAAAATGTTCCTCGTGTCCCCTTGAACCCTTATACCCACCCCCTGTAGTACACTTCTTCCAGGGTTTATGGTGCTGAAACTTCTTTCGCCAGCACCCTCAGGGAACTGACGGACATGAGATGGTATCGATGCCGGAAGGCTTTTGCAGACAGGGTTTACCCTGTCAATAGGAACTGCGTCTTGATCTGACCCAACTGTACGAGGTTTTAGAACAATTCTTGCATTCTTCTTAACCAGTGATCTGCCTGGCTGGTTGGCTTGCTGCAGATTCTGCATGGCCTGTGGTGTAAAGCGCTGGACCGTGACAGGAAGCTGTGGAACTTGCTTCTCCTCTTGAGATCTAGTGATGAATGGATCTCCACGCTGGACTTCCAACTGTGGCATGGTGTCTGAAACCACTTGAGGAGTAATCCTTTCCATCTCCTCCCAATCCGGTGGAAGCATCACAACGACTTCTGGTTTAACCTGTCCAGAGTCTGTGCAACTCAACTGCTGCCTCGATCCATCAGCCTCTGGAGAAGGTGAAACTCCGACTGGGTCTGTCAGAGAAACGGATCCGATGCGATCGGATGTGGGATCAAACCATTTCGCCTGGTTTTTGCGTTTCATCTCGTCCTCATCCCCAGACCTCTCTGCAGGTCCACAAGCTATGTCCTTCAAGCTTTTCCGATCGGGATCTGCATTACCGTTGGTCTCACTAGTAGAAGTATCAGTCTGACTGTGTTTCTGCGATCGTATGACTATACAAGCGTCTCTGTTTGTGGTCTCCTCCTTCACTTCTCCAGCTTTAGGTGCCTCCACTGAATCTTTCTCCTGCTTGATAACAGCACGTTGTTCCAGACCTTCAAAAAAAGAAAGAGACTCTCGTAACACGTACAAGAATGCAATGTGTTGTGATTTAATGAGCTGCCACAAAAAAAGCTTTGCCCTTTACTTACCGCCCTGCGTTTCAAAGCTTCTGTTCAGCATCCTTCTTTTGGACACCGCCGTCCGACCACAGTCCACACATCTCACCCTCTTGAACCTCTCTCGCTCCCTAAGTTTGGCCTCAGACAAGATGAGTCTCCTTCTCAACACCTCCACCTCTCGCTTGCCCCGATCCACCTGCTCCAGGAAGTTCTCCTCCACCAACCTTGTGACCTCATACATGGTTGTCTTGAGAACAGTCTCCATGACCGCAGACAGCTGGGTCTGGAAAGAGATGACGAGGGCCTCTGTCATCCCTAAATCTGATCTCCTCGAGTTCTCTCCCAAACCTTGGTCCTACAAAGATCTGGACACTGTTGTTGTTGGGGTGTGATACTTTTTAGGCATCTTTATCGTTGGTAGTCCACACATGAACACTCAATGCGCTCCAGGATCAAATATGGATTGCCATTTTGTTATTATTCAGATGCTGATCACAAATATCAGGATAAGAGTGGTGCTAGCATTAGCTTTATACATCTGTTTGACTGTGTGGACCGCGAGGAGCAATAAATATCTTCAGAACGCGAGTTATTCAAGGGAAAGTGTTCACAGGATTACAGAAATCACAGATTTATTAAGTATTTGTGAAAAGCGGGTTTGCTAACACTTAATACAAGATGTCACGACGGAGAGCAGACGGGCTGGAATGTTGTTGTGAGTGACGTCACGAGTTGTACGGTGGCCTTGATGGACAGTCTAGTGATGAGGATTTTTTTTTTTACATTTGAACAAATTTTGAACAAATATTTAAAAATTATAATATATAATAATTTGACTTTTTAAAAAGTGTAATAAGGGCAAGCAACCCTTTCATCAAGCAATCCTTTGGGTTGAATGTATATGAATGTATAAAGGTATAATGAAGAAAACATCACATTAAATCTGTATTGAAGTTATATTTTATTATCAATCTGTCTGTATCTCAAAACAAACATTCGCTCATATGCATATTATACATTTTTGATGCATGGCTTTTTCAGTAAAACTGAATATTGACCAATTAAATTCATATATCTATTCAATCTGTCAACGTATCCATGTATAAATATGTTGACTGTATGACCATATTACATTGCATTCTTGTTTTATAGTTGTTTCTAGAGATGCTCCGATCGATCGGTATCGGTAAAATCACATGATGCTCGGTAAGCTTGGCCGATCTTATGGACCGATCTCAACTGATGGCGTCAAAGCATGAAGACGTTCTTCATGTGTGGGGTTTGAAGGTTTTAATGAATATTTAAATGTTCATCTTGTAATGAATACTTTTTTGTACTCTTTTGGTACTCTATTAAAATTTGACAATCATTACAGATTTACTGTAAAATATAACAAAAAATAAGAAAGCATTACTTAATCTGAAAAAGGTTAACTGTGGTCAGGGGGCTTACATATCTGTTATATAAACTTGAAGCATCAGAATCGGCGTTGGTATCGGCCGATCACCAAGAAAAAAAATTTGTGTTTGGTTTCAGTGGCACATGATCCGAGTATCCCCAGTCTTCATATATCTTTGATCACTGGTTGTTAATTTCGGCACTGTGTTTGCGTTGATGTGACCTAAGATGGTGGAGCCTTTTGAAGCTAAGTCCACAGATACAACAGCAATACGGTCTTTCTCCAGTGTGTGTACGTTGATGGACCTTTAAAAGATCTGCCCGAGTAAAGCTCTTATTGCACACAGTACAATGGTGTGGTTTCTCCTGCGTGTGAATGCGTCTATGGAGCTTGAGATTCCACAGTCGACTGAATCTGTTTCCACAAAGCGTGCAGGTATAAGGCTTGTCCCCGGTCTGACTGCACTTGTGCCTGCGCAGGTCACTGAAGGATGAGTAACCTTTTCCACAGTGACTGCACAAATGGTGACCGTCCCGCTGGTGGACACGTTGGTGAACCTTCAAATTGCAGACCTGAGTGAACTTCTTACCACACTGGTTGCAGGTGTACGTGCCGTCTGAACTGATTTGATGAGAAAGCGGAAAGCTTTTTGGATCTTGTCCATCAATATGCTCTAGAGAGTGACATAAGGTACCTTCCTCATAAAGTCCACTGTTGATATCATCAGCAGCAACCCCAACATAAATTGAGTATGACTTATGTACAGAATCTCCTGCCGTTGCACTGTGAATTTCAGTGACATCACTCATGTCCTGCAAGTGTCCTTTTTCATTAATTAGTAAACAGTGCATGTCTTTGTCTGTGTCTTGTGTGTCTGGATTAACCTGTGCAGACAAAGAGCCTCTATTTATTCTTTTACTTTTATTCCAAGAGGTATTGTGATGTTTTTCACCTTCCAAGGTCATGTTTGGGTCACTTGAAATAGGCTCAACCAATACTACATTACTCAATGACCCTTCAGTTCTTTCTCCAAGTCCATTGAGATCACCTATTTCTAGTTTGTTGTAGTTCACCAGCTCGTCTGTGTTGTAATGTTGTCGGTATGGCAATCCCTGGATATCTGCAATTCTTGCGTAATTCTCACTGTCAGCAGCTGGACTAAGGCCACAGCTCCAGTCTTCTTGAATCTGCTGTAGTTGCTGCTCACTGTAATTGCGAGCGGAGAAATCGGAAGTCTCAGCTATTGGGAAAAAAAACAATGGCAGTCAATGACACAGAACATTTTTAAAGGGCAAAAGAAATTTTGATTTGAATATTTGTTGTGTGTGTGTGTGTGTGTGTGTGTGTGTGTGTGTGTGCGTGCTATCAAAACTATCAAATCATAATTTCAGGATAAACTGGGGAAATACAAGCACTGGATAGTTAAGTAAACACATGGCTTTTGGACACACGTAAAGCTATTTATTTATTCAGAAATTGTGATTCCATTATTGGATGGAGTCCTGTTTAAGTTTACCATGCATACTCCTTATTTTTACATACATACTCCTTATTTTTACATTTTCTTGTGGCTTTTTAAGCAAAATGTGCATAATATAAGTAGAAAATGAATACATTAAACTAATGATATATTCAGTAGTAGAGCTGCTTGATTATGACAAAAGTTAAAATCACAATTACTTTGCCCTATAATGAGATCAGTATTATTTAACACAATTACACATCCACTTTGGATAAGGAGTTAGTAAATAGTATAGATACATCAACGAATAAGTTACACTTTGGATGTAACTTTCAACTCGAAAACAAATGTATGAATTAAGGTTATATTTTATATATTTATAAAGAAAAATTTTTTAATTAATAACAAAATGAAAATCAAAGGCGGCACATTAATCATTTAACTCGATTGTTTTAATTTATAATTTTTGGACGGCAAAATTGAAATTGAAAATCAATAACGATTAATTGCACGGGCCTATGCAGTAGTTGGCAAATTAACTAAAATTGAAAAACTACTAGATCAGTGGCTGGTCACCAGCATAAACATTTCCAAAACCACCAAACTCGGGTATCAAAGGCGTGAATTAGTGTCTTAAGCAGTACTTCGACCGAACCTTCAGTTTCAAAGGTCCAACCGTCCTGAAGCTCCTCGTTATCAGTAGGGATATAGACAGCCTCCTCTTTCAGAATGCATTCCAGCTTTCTATCACGTGAACCTACAGACTGCACAGGGCACAAACACATGTCAGAAACGGTGTGGTCTGGTTGGGATGTGATGTGATGCAATCCCACATGAACCAATTCTGTAATTGCTTTTGAAGAACATGTCTTGAAAAAAAGGCAAGTCGTACCTCTGCGGTGTTATTGAAACTGGTTTGGTCTTCCGATCTTTCTTTTCCAAAAAGCTTGCCAGCGTCTAGCTCACAGCTTCCTCGGGTGTCCTCCGGAACGTTCTCCTGTTTGAGACCGCCATGGTTTCCTGCATGGGGTCAAAGGTGAATGTAACTGTGAGGGATCGAACAGATGTTCAACTTGGCCATTTGGATGTCAATGAATCGCTCAATTTATACCAGGAATGGAGGCAGAAGGTGTTAAGATCATAGGCCGTGTAGTCTACCTGTCAAGGATCGAGAAGAACAAACCTGATGGTAGGGTTTTCTCTCCTTCCTCCTTGGATCTCTGACCCTTTAGACACTTTGTACACCTGGAACCTCGTGTCTCCTGGTTTCTCCATCTGGACTCAGTCCACTGCAGTCTCTTCTTCAGTGTCTCCACCTGTTCTTGACTTTGGCACACTTCCTTCAGGAAGCTCTCTTCGACCAGCCTGGTGATCTCAAATATGGCAGCTTTAAAAACTGTCTCCATGACGCCAGACAGCTGGGACTGAAACGTATGTATGAGATCAGACATGATGACGTGTTTCCGGATGTGTAAACCCCTTTAATGTGTTACCCTGACAACTGTCCAAATGTGCTTTCAGGCTCCTGTTTGCACGTTTTAAAATGGTCATATGTCTTTGTGGTATATTGACATGCATATGCTAATTTGAACGCCTTGCTAAATCATGTTTTTGTTTTGCTAGTTCAGTGAGGCTAGCATGGCTAGCTACACCACAACACCTTTGCTGTTCTCCCGGGTGAAAGCGTTACACAACTCTTACAAGCAATTCACAAACATTATGAAATACAAACTTAAGACGAGATGGAAATGAATGACAGGGTGAACGCACTTCTGTCCTGCAGTGGTATCAAAGATTGAAAGTACTTCCGGGAGCAGAATACGGAGGCACCGCAGGGACAGCGCCGTTGCGTCCCACACAACTCGGATGTGGGATATTTCCCACCTGGAACCCGGATGTAGTATATAAAGTTACTTAAAGATGGATGTTCATAATTGTTTAAACATTAAGAATATTTATAAACATTGAAAAATCACGTAGCCAAATAGTTTAGATGAAGTCGAGAATATAAAAAATATTCCACGCGTTCATAAAATTCTATTTTTATTTATGTTATTATATTCATTTTAATACAAGTAGAAAAAACAACACAAAAAAATGAACAGAAAGTGTGCAAACAAATTAAACAAACAGAAATAAATGGGTTTAAAGAAAGCACGGCATAGATTCACACTATATTTCCAGAAGCATTCATTCATCTGCATTGATTCGCATATGAACTTTAATGACATCATATTCCTAATCCATAGTGTTCAATATGATGGCGGTCCACCCTACAACACCCTATATCTTCTGGGTAGTCCGTCCACAAGGTTTATGAGTGTGTTTACGGGAATTTTCGTCCATTCTTCCAGAAGAACATTTGTAAGGTCTGATGTTGGATGAGAAGGCCTGACTCTCAGTCCGCTCTTATTCATCCCAAAGATGATCTATCGGGTTGGGATCAGGACTCTGTGTCAAATTCATCCACACCAGACTCTGTCATCATGTCTTTATGGATCTTACTTTGTGCACTGATGTCATGTTAGAAGAGGAAGGCGTCAGATCCAAACCTGTACCCACAATATTGGGAGCATGGAATTCTCCTAAATGTCTTAAAACATTCAGAGTAAGAGGGATTGAAACACATGATTTTCATTATTTGGATGGAAGAGCGATTACTTTTGGCAATATAGTTTAATTTAACGAATGTTGGGAACTGGAAACCATTCACTTGCATTTGTTTTGTGTTTTTAACATAAATAGAATGGGTGTCACTTCTCAATTACCAATTTTCTTTAAGTTACCTTCTTTTGTAATTCCAAAAGACAAAGGGTTTAGAACAGCGTGAGTGTACGTTTTTATCATGTTTTTTTCGGACTTGTTTCATCATTACAATAAAATGCAAATAAATAAAGACAAATTGACCCAAAAATGAAAATGGTGTCAACACTATCCCACCCACTTGTCATTTCAAACCTGTATATCCCTTATGCAAAACACAAGATTATACACTATATTTCCAAAAGGATTCGCTCATCTGCATTGATTGCATATGAACTTTAGTGACATCATATTCCTAATCCATAGTGTTCAATATGTTCAACATTTGTGATGTCACTGATGTTGGATGAGAAGGCCTGACTCTCAGTCCGCTCTTATTCATCCCAAAGATGATCTATCGGGTTGGGATCAGGACTCTGTGTCAAATTCATCCACACCAGACTCTGTCATCATGTCTTTATGGATCTTGCTTTGTGTAATGATGTCATGTTAGAAGAGGAAGGCGTCAGATCCAAACCTGTACCCACAATATTGGGAGCATGGAATTCTCCTAAATGTCTTAAAACATTCAGAGTAAGAGGGATTGAAACACATGATTTTCATTATTTGAATGGAAGAGTGATTATTTTGGCAATATAGTTTAATTTTAAGAATGTTGGGAACTGGCAACCATTCACTTGCATTTGTTTTGTGTTTTTAACATAAATAGAATGGGTGTCACTTCTCAATTACCAACTTTCTTTAATTTACTGTCTTTTGTGTTTCCCAAAGACAAAGGGTTCAGGACAGCGTGAGTGTACGTTTTTATCATGGCTTTTCGGACTTGTTTCATCATTACAATAAAATGCAAATAAATAAAGACAAATTGACCCAAAATTGAAAATGGTGTCAACATTATCCCACCCACTTGTCATTTCAAACCTGTATATCCCTTATGCAAAACACAAGATTATACACTATATTTCCAAAAGGATTCGCTCATCTGCATTGATTGCATATGAACTTTAGTGACATCATATTCCTAATCCATAGTGTTCAATATGTTCAACATTTGTGATGTCACTGATGTTGGATGAGAAGGCATGACTCTCAGTCCGCTCTTATTCATCCCAAAGATGATCTATCGGGTTGAGATCAGGACTAATCAAGTTCATCCACACCAGACTCAGTCATCATGTCTTTGTGGATCTTACTTTGTGCACTGATGTCATGTTAGAAGAGGAAGGCGTCAGATCCAAACCTGTACCCACAATATTGGGAGCATGGGATTGTCCAAAATGTCTTAAAGCATTCAGAGTAAGAGGGATTTTGAAGGATGAGCGAATACATTTGGCTATACAGTGTACTAATGTGTAACATTATAATGGTGTTTTATTTGTAATGAACTGGTTTTTATATAACCATATATGAAGTGTTATGTATAATAATAACAGTAGCATTGAAACAAAGACCCACACTTTAAATAAAGCATTTAAATACTGAGTACGGAAGTTTTAAATACCGCCCTCCCCTGGATGCCCCATCCTGTCTGCTGTCTAAGAACCCAAAACCTTCTGCTCAGGTTGGAAGAACCTTCATCGGACTATGCCGAATGTGAGTCCAGACTGTGGCGGGTTTGAGACCCAGTTCACTGCCATCATGGAAACAATATTACACACTTCTGTAAGGGAAGCAACGAAGCTCTTTGAGATCTCTTTAAGGCACTTCAAAGCGGAGCTGAGACGGGAGAATGCGACAGGTGATTCATCCATACCAGTCGCAAGAAGAAACACAACCGATGGGACTCTGAGTCTGGTGAAATATCGAGATGTTGGCGTTCAATGTGGTATGTTTTTGCTCCTTTGGCGTGCCATGTGTCTCAGTTATGGCGTGCCTTAAACACTTCCTGGAAAATAATAACCATTGCATCCTATGCATTGACTTTCACAGCTTAAAATGTGAATTATTTGCATGCATTTTACAGTAAATGTGCATCATGCATGTGTGTTTGTTAACAGCTGCTTTGCAATAACAAACACAACTTGCAGGAAAGTTTGTAAAGTTGCTTTTAAATAGAAGCCTTGACATGTTAACAATGTTGTTACATTATAACATTTTCTTTAACAGAAAAGGCCATTTTGGTTGACCGTGGTTGCAATCCTCATCCTTGTGTCGGACAGGATGGTCACATGGAAGACATCACAAGTGATGAACTCACGGATCTGGGTACCAGTGAGGATGGGAGGAGACAGCTTGCTTTGCTTCTCATCAAACAAGAGGTAGAAAACAACATGCAGCATATATAACATGCATAGAAAATCACATATGATACCATTTTTCCATTAAACAACCAGGTTGATGTGCTTAGTATTTTATTTCATTTTTTGTGCAGCCTCGAGAGACTGAATGCAATGATGCACCGGGATACTTTCTACTGAAGCAAGAAGGTGCTGATCCGATACTGGTGCGCAAATGGCCAAATACAGAAACCGTGGAAAGAGGTATAAGAGACATCTATGTTAACATGTTTGTTTTAAGTGTTTCACTTATAAGTTCAAGTTTAAAATATAATAATAATTTTATGTGATTAGTGCACCCAGATTCAAAGTTATGTCATCGGTTAATCACCCTCATTTCTTTTAAAACTTATATATACGACATGATTTTTTGTTAAACACAATAGAAGATATTATGAGGAATGCCTCTGGTTTTTGGTCAATTTAATGAAGTCAGTGGTGCCCAACGGTTTTTTGTAACCGATCGTCTTCAAAATATCTTCTTTTGCCTGCTTTAGAAGAAGGTCTTTCAGGTTTGGAATGACATGAGGGTGAGGAAATCTTAAAAAAGTATACCCACACTGTAATAAAAATTTATTAAAATTAAGTGGCTTAGTCAATATCACAAAAACAAACAATTGTATTTAATAAAAAAAAATATTTTGAAAACATGTAATATAGCTTTTGGTGGAAAATATTGAAATGATTAAGTGCAAATCCAAGAGTTCATTTATCTGAAATTTTCCAATATTTTAAGTTTATGTAATAAAAATAAATATATTTGTAATATATGCCAATTTTTGTTGTGAATTCTCATAGAAATAATTGAGTAAGTAAGATTTACGTAATATTTTAATAGTATTTTTACTACATTTCAGAAATTTTAAATGTAATACGTTTTTTTGAGTCAATTTTTCAGTGCATAAACATGATTCCCTAAATTCCTATTTCTTTATCCACAGTTGTAATTCCACCTGCTTTTCAACCAATAACCAGCCACCACGTCAACTCAAGAAATAAATCCCCTCCATCCATAAATCCCCCTTCTGCCTGTAGTCACAGAGTGAATATCTGTGCTAAGAATTCTGACCAGCCTCTTCACCCAACCAGAGATACAGCTAAAAGAACGTTAGAAAACAATGAAGGCGCGTATTCCCAAGAGCAGATAGAAAGAGCATGTGCCATTCCACCCACTAAAGAACGTGAAAATTCAACCCAAACTCCCATGGTTAACTTATCCGTGCCTATGATTGAGCTGTCAGGGGTTCCAGATTACACATCAGTACCTCAAACCAAGCCAACAGGAATTGAACCAAAGCAACATTCAGAACAGTCAAACCAGACGCCCGTCTATCAGAAAGATCTTGCAACAAATGGATGTCATTCCCTTCAAAACGCCTTATGTTCCACCCAGTATGCACAACCCACCATTCCTCAAAGTCAAGTCTTAGCACCTAAGACTAATTCCTCCAAACAATCCGTCCAGTTATATGTTAACCCCACAGAAACTTTCTCAACAGGTCAGTCTTGTTCTCAGCACACCCAACATTCTGGGTTTTCACCACAGGATGTTATGTCTTCACCAGTCCAAGATCAGATTCTCTCCAGTCTCCTTCCACCTCAAGCCCAGATGTATGCCATGTCTCCACAAATGAGTCCATCATTGCAGTTAGTTCAAAAACCTTCATTTCTTTCAATGCATGTTCCATTCACACCAATTCAAGGATCCAATTCAGGTCCTTCAACAGATATCCTAAACCTACTTCATCCTCCAAACCTATCTCAATATTTACCGCAACCTGATCCGTTCTCTCCTTCAGACCAGTTTCTTTCTCCGCCTGATAATACTTCAGATCTGCTTGAATCTCTGGATACTCTGCATTTGCACTCACCTGTTGTTATGACAACAAAAGATGCTCCAGAACAGACGTCTGTTCCTCATTCGCATCCTTACGGAAAGCTTGCACCTTTGCTGACACCGAAAGAGTACCAGGCTGTGGCGTCTGGTTCCGGTGTCGTTTCAGGAAGGGAACCCATTACACACTTGGATACGCCTTTGAATACAGCAGATGCACAGTTTTCCTGTCCTGTTTCTGATGGCGAAGAAAAAAGTGACTTCTTGGAGGATGACCAAACAAGATCCACACTTCACTCTCAAGTAAAGACACAAACTTTGGAATCCAGAATAAACGAGGACAACAAATTTACAGTCAAGGATACAAAAATGGACAAGATTCCGAATGACTTGGCTAGCGAAGCAACACTTCCCATCTCAAGTGTTTCCCCCAAAGCATCCGGGAAAACATTGCATAGGAGTACCGAATGCTCTGAATGTGGAAGGGTCCTTAGCAATGCCTCCGCCCTTGAGAACCACATGAGACTTCATACGGGCGAGCGGCCGTACACATGTTCCCAGTGTGGAAAAGCCTTTCCTAGTGTTCGAGGTCTTAACCGGCACATGAAGGTCCATGCCCCAGAGAAAAGGTTCCAGTGCGAGGAGTGCGGAAAGAGTTTTGTCTATCACTTTACTCTTACCAAACACCAGCTCATTCACTCGGGAGAAAGGCCGTTTCCTTGTAAAGTTTGTGGGAAGAGGTTTTTGGCCAAAGCAGACCGATCTACACACATGCGCATGCACACCGGCGAGAAACCATTCTCGTGTGCTCAGTGCGGGAAGAAGTTTAAACACAGGGTTGCTCTGAATATGCATATGCAGGGGCACAGAGGAGAGAAACGCTACGTCTGTCCCTTTTGCGGAAAAGGATTTGTGGATCTGGGTAATTTTAAAAGACACAAGCTTATCCACACAGGAGAAAGGCCGTTTGAGTGCAAGGAATGCGGGAAACGGTTTACACAGTCAGCACATCTTAAGAAACACAATAACACGCAACATGTTTTAAACGAGACGAGTGAAAACACCATTTTGTCAAATTAAACGAAAGGTTGATCCACTGGAAAAGACAAATATTCTGTTTGAGGAGATTCAACAGATTTGAATGTGAAATTATTTTCAAGATGACTGCATGACTTTGTTTAATTTAGCACTTAAATCCCCAACTGAACTTATTTAAAAATGTTAAGGTAAATTTGCAGTGTGACAATTTTTGTTTTGTACAGTATTATAAAAAATAACAGTTAAAGGGTTAATGATTAAGTTGCATATTAATTAGAATGTTGTCTGACATGGAGTTTATACAAACTATATGAAATTATTACAATTTTGATGAAGCACAATAAAATTCGTTTTGAAGTAACTTTTGGGTCTTTATTTATTCCTGGTTATAATTTATCACCAGTAATATCACCCTCTTAAAAACAATCAGTTGTCTCAACAAATTCCCTTAACTTAATTTAGGTTTAATTTATGAACTATTTTTCAGAAGATTGTTTTGGAAAAGAAAAATGATTCAATCACTGGGTGGCAGTGTAACGCTGGCATACAACAACACCATTTAAATTGAGAAACTATCAATTATTGAGAAAGTATCAATTGCATACATGGAATAAAACCATGATTTACATTAACAGGACAACAGGTTTTTAAATATGCTAATGGATATTGATAATACATATTAACTCACTTCTTTTCTAACTACTCTATCAAAAAAAAATTCTTTTCTAACTTCGCTCTCTGTGTAACTCGGTAGCATTGTTGTAGCACTTGTTCACCTATTGTTGTATCGGCTATTTACTGCTTCATTGTCTCCTCGACTATTGTAAGTCGCTTTGGATAAAAGCGTCTGCTAAATGACAAAATGTAAATGTAAATATTGAATATATTGAAATATCATATATTGATGTAGCATAAATAAGACCAACTTGTCTTGTTACAACATTTACAAATCATGTTTTACGAACCGTATGTTAAAAATGAAATGTTAATTAAAATACATCATTCAGAATTGACGAATCAACAAATTTAGTAAGTATGTATGTTAAAGAAAAGCATGTTTTGCTTTACTTCACGCCGTTTGGTTTATTAATATGAACCCTATATCATCACAAAGAAAAGCTGTCACCTAGGAAAGTCATTGTGGACGCAAGTAGGTACGCCCACAAAGGGAGGGTCATGCTGACGAGGGCGGAGCCAGCATTTGTATCCATTCGAAATGTGCATCTACCCACATTTCCCACTTTGTCGACTGTGGTAAAAGCCACAGAAAGAGAACAACATGAGGCCTCGTAATGACCCATCACCATGGTAACACCATCATCCTCCACTTGATTCTGTGTGAATTGTCCATGGCCCTGCAGAACAGAAACGCTATGGACACCGCTGCCATTCCCATCCGTGATGTTGACGGACAACTCCCAGTTTGATGAGCCGCAAGAGGATGATGAGCAATGGCCCTGGATGTCCCACACTTTGCATTCTGGAGGCGTGAAATCGGTCACCTAGATAAAAGGGGACGCAACCGCATTAGAGAGATATCCTCTTGGTATGAATGATGTCATCTAACCACCAATTTGAATTTACCCTGGACACGACAGATAAGCGATGCACAGCAAAATTAGAATCAACTCCTCCAGGACCCTCGGCTTCTAGTGTAAGAGTGACATCTGTTCCTGAGACGGTGTCTGCAGGAGAAGTGAGGGACACGTTGCCTATAGCACTGCTTCCATTCTCAAGAGTGAGCCTGTGATGATGGCAAAACAGAAAATCTCATGAAAGCTAAAGCATGTTTAGGTTAATTGAATCTCATTAAATAATTCTCATGTCATTCAAAAACAACAAAAGATATTTTGAGAAACGGTTAAGTGGTTGTTGCTCACGCAGGATAAGTGAATGGGGGTCAGTGTTTCTTCAAAATATCTTTTTTTGTGTCTGCACAAGCCTTTGGAATGACAGCGAGAGACTTGTGCCATCCCCTTAGCAATGAAGAATCGAATTTACTTTGAAGTGTGTGTCATTTTGAAGTCTTTGTCATTGTTTGCATTGATTGTGTAGACACCGCCCGTTCCATTGGTTGTTAAAGTAAAACTGAGGTGAAATTCTTCTCCAGGATGCATGGACCCATCTGCCATAATCTGCGGTATACATATGGAGTAAATAAAGCATTTCTGACAAAGGAAACATGAAAAAAGGTTTATGTGCCTGCGAAGGATGCATGCAGTACCTTGATAGTGACTTTGGATTGAGACATCAGTGTTGTGGTCTGTCGTTGGAACAGGCTATTGGACCTTGTGTCTTTTCCCTTAAGCAATATGACAAACTCCCCGTCCGGGACCTCTGTAACTGTGACCAGAATGTTCCCATCACTCACTTTCTCTACGGTTCCTTTAGCCTCGGCGAGCCCAGTAACCTCCACGAGAGAAACCTCCTGTACTTCTAGAACTTCTGGACCTTTTCCTCCAGTGAGAGTCAGCAAGAGCTTAGCTGGAAGGCCTTTATTAAACAAATAATCACAGTTAGGAATTAGGAAAGTAAGGAATTATCGGATTGTTTTCACGTGAAAATGCTTTGAACCTGCTGATGGATGTCCATCAATGACAGCATAACCAGGATGGGGTCCTTTGAATTCTTCTACAAAGTCATAAATGAATGTAATGGTGCTCTGCCCTGAAAACAGAGAGTGTGTGGTGTCAGTTGATCTGCTTTATGAAAAAAACAAAGTTTAGTTCAGGTTGGTTTACAATGTCAGGAAAAATGTCACCAGTGATTTTTATGGTGTAGGAACTAGACGATGTCATGTCAATGTGCCACAGGCCCTTCTCGGTTCCGCTCAGCTGGATTCGTTGTAGGTTTCCAACTTTATGGATTGTTCCCAGTTCCCCACTGATAACTGTACTAGATTGAGACAAACCTGCAGCAAGAAGAAACGGTTGCTGTGATGGTTTGGATTTTTAAATCTGTGCACACACTAGCAAGTTAAAGAGTACAACATCTGTGTATACCTGAAGGGCTGCGTAGGGTGTACGCGATGCCAGTTCCTGTGATGTAGATGGTCGCATTTGATACAGAGTCATCCAGCAGGAAGGGGAAACTCTCAACGTGTCCTGAACTCCTGGAACGCTGTAGAATTGTCACCTGAAAGAAAATAGTGTTTTGAAGATATATAACAGAATACATTTTATTGATGCTTGACCTTGCAATAACTTGCGCACATTAACAATCTTAATGAATGCGACCAATGATACAACTGATATTCCATTATTGACACTGGGTGTTAAAAAAGATTCAAAATGTGTCACAGTATGTCGTTTGACAATGTCAGGAAAGGAGCTTTTTGTTCTTAAAAGTGGATATTAGACAATGTACCAGCACTGAAGTAGAGGTGTCAACAATGATGTCAGTGGCCTGAGAGAGGCTGGACTTGGAGACCTCAATAGCTTGACCTCCGGAAGCCAAAGCCACATCGTAATAAACCTGAAACTGTGAGCGTGGCTGTGATATGGCCCTCTTCTTCCTTCCAAATGATGTAATAAAGAAAGACACCTGGACAGAGGCAGTGACATGAGGAACATATTAAAGCTTGTCAGCAAATTTTCGATGGTTATTGCATTCTCTAAACCCTAACAAACTCATTTCAGACATGTTATTATAGGATACCAATGCAACCAAACCTTAAATTTAACACAAAAAGGTAGATATTTACTTAAATAATTTGACATATACATTTTTTTATCAAAAGGGAAATAAATTGAAAATCAAAATCTGTTATTTACTCCTGTTTGAGGGATACCAAATCTGTAAGCATTTCTTTGTCATGATAAACAGAAAGATTCCTTATTAATTTTCTCTGTTAAACATAAAATAAGATATTGTAAAGAATCTAGGACAGCATTATTTTGATGTTCATCGTTATTATTCTACATGGCAATCAATGGGGTCCGAAAGTGGCACAAAGCGCTCTTCCAAATATCTTTCTCTGTGTTAAACCACACAAAGAAATGTATACAGCTTTGGAACAGCTAGAGATAAGCAATTCATAAGAGTTTTAAATTTTGGTTTACTATTAATTTAAACCAAATTCTGTGATACAAACTGCTTTACCGTTGACTTGGTGCTCCGGATGAGTGAGATGATAGTGTTGTGTAGCCAAACATCTTTAAGTGGAGCATCTGTGAATACATATATATGCGAGGAAGAAGGAGCGCCTACCAAAGCCAGCTGTGTGAAAGTTGGAAAGTGTGAAAAAAGAAGAGATTTAAAAACATATTGTTTAAACATTTATAAAGCAATACACATTTTTTATAAACAATTTATATTTGAAACCATTAACATGTAATTATTTAAGCTGAGCCAACACAATACCTGAAGACCTGACAAGCACATTTCCGGAGCGTCTCCACCTCCAGTAACTTTGAGTTTAGAAATTTCTGACTTCATCACATCTGGGTCTTCGGTCCTTATAAGTGGTCCGAATTCTATCAATTTGAACAGAATCTACTTTATTATTTTGTATTTAAAAATTGTGCAGAGTACATTAGATGTTGGTACCATGGTGTAAAATAGTATACACATTCTTACCATAAAACACCTGTGTTGAAATTTGTGTTGGATTTCATTTAGACTGCATTATGTCACTTTATCCATAGTGAGGATAATAAAAATGTATACATATTCCATTGTCTGAGCAGAGAAAGCGTATGAGCACTCACCTGGATCATTGAACGGCACTAGAATGTATTCAGATGGTTCATCTTGAGTTCCTTTTTTACTGTCGATGATATTGAAAGCGACTCTCTTAGCCTCCTCAATGTCATCAGACATACTGCCTGTGGTATCAATCACAAAAGCCAGCACTACAGACCGATCTATGCCCATCAGCCTGATGAAGCAAAATACAAATGATCACAGTGTTTCTGTATTACACTACGTTTAATTTATATCAGAATATGTACGGTATATTGTGTTTTGACAGTTAAAGGTAAATAAA
This sequence comes from Triplophysa yarkandensis, assembly GCA_033220385.1. Lineage (NCBI taxonomy): Eukaryota > Metazoa > Chordata > Actinopteri > Cypriniformes > Nemacheilidae > Triplophysa > Triplophysa yarkandensis. The sequence goes on from CM065655.1 coordinate 10,119,732, forward strand.
TGCAGGGGTACATGTGACATAATTATAAAATAAATTATCCCCATACCGAAGGTAGTCCTTGTCACCTATAGCAATACGGATGTCCTCTAACAGTTCCAGTGTGGCCTCAGCTGCCAGGTCTACAGCAGTATTGTGCAGATCAGCATTATAAGGATGTCTCTCATCCTTATTGATTCCACCACGAGGATTCTGGGTACTACTTAAATCACCGTCCCCACCGTGGCTGCATTTACCTTTTCACAAGGAGGGGAAAATGAATAAGATATCATGAAAATGTAACAACGTTGTAATGTAAAAATCAAAGACGTGCATAATGTGGACATGTATACAGTTGATGTTTAGTCCAAAGTCACTAAAAATGTAAATCTGTTATCCTTAACTCATCCCATTGTGATTTCAAACCTATGAGTTTCTTTCTTCAACAGAACACAAAAGCAGATATTCTAAAGAATGTTCAATGGTTCATTAATCAACTTCCTTTTTAAAATAGCTTTTTGTGTTGTGCAGAAAAACTTATTTTTGTGTGAATGATGACAGAATTTTCGTTAAAACAAAAATTTCCCACCTTAGTGTTCTATGATCAGTATTTTAATACTGCGGGTAAAAGCCTGTGACGTCTCCTTACCTTCAGGTTTGACAGAAGAGAACAAGCCTATGTACCCTGAAGTAAGGTACTTCCCGTTCAGAATGGCTGGCAAAAGCGGGTTCAGGCATTGGCCACCGTCACAGTCACTGCATGTTGGCATCGTAATATCTGAACATATAAAATATAATGAATTTGCTTACAACCAAACATGTTTAAGTGTTTAGCAACATATAATAAATAAAAACAAACAAACCAAAGTTAATACAGCTTTATTTTCTTGTAATTTTATTACAAATTTACAATAAACGTTTTTATTGTTTTAGTAAACCAATAACCCTGACATGGCCCCAGATAAGAACTATAGTAAATAGAAAAGTAATTACATTTCCTTCTTGTTTTAACTATTTCCGTCAGTTAACACAAATATTGAATATGACTTTACCATCCTGATAGTACTTTATCTCTCAACCCTCCCATTCCATTTACAATAAAAATAGATTTTATGAGCTACTTATCATCAGACATAATGTCTTTTTGTACCTGCTGTGTTCTTAATCGTTAGATCTGGTCTGATGAGGTTGGCATATGGAGTTTTATAACCCAATTCAACCCAATTACTGTGGCTGTAAAAATCCTACAAAAAGAAGATTTATCGATTTTAAATCAATAGTTACCAGTCTAAAGAATTGTAAATATTATTTTATAAGTCTTAATATGTTGACAGTTTTTATGCACCTGCAGTGTGTGACACACTCGGCCCAGTGTTTCTCTGGCTGACGGAAGATTGTGGGCACGGACGTTAGCTTTAACGGCTGCTATTCCTTGGATGATGAGGTCGCGTCCCTTACTGAAGGCCTCATTGTTGAAATGGTGTGCTGGGCTGTTCATAAAGTCCCGGTCCACCTGGCCATTTTGCATGTAGATTTGATTCAATGCCGTGAGGAACTTGGCACCTGAAACCTCACCTGTGGTCGTTCCCATGCAAGCATGCATCAGTTCTTCTACTGATGCTCCCTGTGTTAAGAAGAATCAAAATATAGAGTTATATACTCAGACCTTCTCAGTAACACATTCACAAATATAAATATATATATACACACGTTATCTAAAGAATCTTATTTTTATATTTTAATATTTTACAGCTCTTTGTTAATCCTTTTTTCCACTTAAAACTCCACTTTAAGCATCAAAACAGCATAGTTTTTTAATGTTGTAACCATTTCTACTTTTCCATTTAGATAGTTATTTTGCTTGATTTAGTATACGCATATCATTAAAGCAAATACAATTATTAAATTAATTTATTATATAAGATCTTCCAAACAACAAACTCAAGAAATATTCCCTTTTTTAATAAATGTACACACAAACATGTAGGCAGAACAATTGTTCAAACTATTTAAACCTTACTTACTGTTGGTTGGAATTCTCTTCCCTCCGATTCAGCGACTGCTTTACACACCTCATAGACTTTCTGCATTATGGCTTTACCAGTAATGGTCAGATGAGTGTTTTCGATACCCCCCACAGATATGAATGCTCGGGTACTGGAGACCACTAGTGCCATAAGGGCCACAGCAAATACTGATGACTTCATCGTTATCTGAAACAAAACATGGTCAAAAATGTCTAATACTGTAGGTAAATTCTGCCAAATTAGCCTTAGTGCTCAGTGTGTTTAATTTTAATAAATAAGTCTTTTTTAAATATAAGTTTAATTTTAGTCATTTATTTATAACTGAAAGAACTAGTTTAAAATAAACAGTTTAAAATAAGATACATTTGGTAAACACAAACCTCATTAAAACAGACAGTGCTTTTTCATAATATATCAATTCTTATTAATGTTAATGTCAATAATATTAGCAAATACAACCTAAAAAGACAGTTATCAGATTTTTAACTTAAATCAAACACTTCAAAAAGAAAACAAGATAAAAATAAATAAATGAATTCATTAATACACAATAGAACAAAAATTCCTTACTTCTTCTGAGTGTCCTTATATTTCAAACTGTCTGTTGCACCTTTTTCAAATCATCCCACTGCGTCCAGTCTTAACCAGACTCAAATCTCAGCAAATGATTAACCCTGAGTCTATTTAACATTATCAAGACAGAAATAAATCAATGCCATGAATTTTACCACCATTGGCATGTTAGCCTTCCAGTATTATTATATTGTGTTTTTTTTAAAAGTTCCTTGTTGTAATTTTTTTGTCTCCTTTAAACTCGCTGAAATGTAGTTTATTACTGCAAATTAAAAATTGTTTATTACTGCTTTAAAATAGCTCTCTTGCTGCATTTAGTACCTGAAATTGAACGAATGAACACCATTATTTGTGCAGAAATGAGTTACAGAATAATAAAATAGAGTGTAAAGTAAGCCTTTTTTGGGAAACAACATCCTTAATAGCTCAATAAACAATGCTAAAAACATTAAATTATGAACCTTGGATACATTCCATAACACAACCACAACTTTATAAGGTGCATGACCCTATTCCAATCACAGAATACAGTAAGTGAGTCACATACCAATGGCTGCTGATTGGAAAACTGTTAAAAATTTCGACATACCTCAGAATGATATTATAGTCTTGGGTGACTAAAATGTGTCTTGCACAAGACTAAAACCAAGACATTTCAGTTGTCTATGAATTTAAATACAGGTAGTCAGACTTGACATCATAGCTCATCTAATACGCATCACCATATATTCGGTTTCATCCTTTCTATTTCTTGAATTGAGATGGGAAAAATTCTCTGCTGGGTTCCATGTTATGTCATCTGATTGATGGAGGTGGTAGCTCAGTACTGGCTACAGATGGTGGAGTTGGTAGATGTGTCTTTGCCTACTTGATCTTTATGTCAAACACCATGCTGTTTCAGAAGCTGGTGAAGGAACTGGGCCATGGTGTGGAATAAAATGTCCTTCTAATGTAGTGTACGTCACTGTATGGAAGCCCTGTCAATCAAACATATCAAACATTGGATAGCCATACTGTTTATGACATTTCTTTTATCAACAGGATTTAAGCCACAGTCATGCTGGATTACCTCTGAGGTTGTTGACAGAATTAAAGAGAGTGCATCCTTGCTGGTGGAACAATGAACTAAATACAAAAATCCCTCAATCACAGACCAACATGGCCCATATTCCTTCCTCGGCTCTCAGATTAAACCCCACTGCACGTACATATATGCAACATTACTGGTCAGATTAATCTAATCTCAACCACACACATGCCCATGTAACTATATTCAAAAACAATTTTAGCTTAAAGGTGTGATAAATAGAACTGCAGTGATTATTTCTCTATAGGCATCTGGCACTATACACAATATGTATTTCTCCACACTTTTTGTGATGTCTTAAAGTGTTTGTAAAATTCTAAATCTCATTTTGCGAGTTTACATCTTTAACAGAAATCAGATGTCTTGAATTACTGCAAAGGCCAGGATTGAAGTCATCCAGCTACGTCCGTGTTGTGTCGACAGAGACGTATTACGGAAGTAGCCTGATTTATGTGATGTCTGTCCCGTCACTGGTGGTGATGCAGAATGTGAAAGCTTAGTTGATCAATAAATGTAGACTAGACTATTTGATCAATCAGAGAACAATCAGAGGCTGGACTAAAAGAGTGGTGAAGTAAATTGGTGTTTTTTTTCAGATATTGGAAAAGACGCAAAGCAAAAGGTTAATAATAAAACCCATGCTATATATTTTGTGACAAAAACAATAAAATTGTGTTTTTTATAAATAAAATTAGATATTATTTTTATAATAAAATTAAGTATAATATGTTTACCACTTACCTTTGGAAACTTTCAATCTTAAATTTAGCAAATTGATGAAAATAAAAATCGTTATGACTTTGTTTTATATTACAAGAAGTGGTAAGAAAGAAACCTACAGTTGCATGCATGCCATATTCATCAAAATTCATCAAACATTTAACATTTTATAAAAAATTATCATACAAATTATTTTTAAGAGGAATTTTAAGCTATATATATATATATATATATATATATATATATATATATATATATATATTTTAACACTTTGATATACCATATGCGGCTTATATAGACTTGTTTTGATATTATGATTGCGTAACCTCCATAGTATTCAAGAATGATTATGGAAATGATTTGGTCTCAGACTTCACAGGACAAAATTCCCACTGGATCTGTGAAGTCAGTGAAAATGCTGACCTATTTTTCATCTGCAGCTGTATATAAAAAGAGTTCATGTGAGAAGAAAAACTGTAAAAAAAAAAGAATAGTGACAGGCGGAACGCTGAAGGAACAGATGGAACAGTTTATATTTTAAGCTATAAAAGAGTGAGCTCTGTTGTAATTGTAAAAACACATGCTTTAAATAGTATTAGCACTATGAATGTGTGCATAAAAAGCAACAGCAATTCTGTATTATATTTCTGTAAGAGTCAAATGCTGTAATGTTAAAAAAATTCTTTGTAATTCTTTCAATGTCCCAGATAGCACAATATACATACCTACAGTATCCCATAACCACCACATATTCTTCCATCTGCTTTTACATATGGCTTTTTGATTTTAAGCTGCCTTTGGATGACTTTGTTGTGGTGCCCATCTTAAGAACAATCGGATTATCGATTGAACGTGTCTGCAGCATTTATATGGTGAACTTCACTTTTGGTCTTACATAATAATATTCCGTTTATTTTGTAGGGTTGTGTGTGTAATTTACATGTCATCCATCCATGAGTGTTATGTAAAGACAAAGATCAACGGTGTTCTCATGATCCAAAGGTTTAATAAATGTATTTTAAAGCCATATAATATATAAATATTTCAGAATTGGCTTTTGGGAACGGTTGTCCACGCCTTAAGAGATGAAACCTTATATACAAGAATGTGCACATGTAAGAGGATTGGAGAAAGCACAGGAGACAGGATAAAAGATTACATCAGATGCGAAACATAAAAAGAAGGAAAGAGGAACGCATTTTTCTGATCTCTGGTCAAAGATAAATAGAGCCAATATGCAATTAAATAAATAAATATTAATTTGCTTCCAAATAATCTATTTATATTGACATCAACTGAAAACATGACACATTAGACAAGGCATAAAGGAACTTAAAATAAGAGATTCGTCAGAGTCTGAATTGAATAATTTGACCACAGCATCTCTAACGCAGGTGGGCGATAAAGTAAGTGTGCATATGAATGAGAGAAAGACAGATGTAGGCAGTATTAAAAAAATAGAGAGTGAATGAGAGAGATCAAGTGCATAATGATGGAAAGAGAGAGAGAAAGATAGAGGAGGGGCAAGGGATGTCCAGGAGTTGCATTTCAGCAACAGAATCTGAGCGGAATAAACGACGAATAGAGTCGAAGTAAGGCTTTAATGCTTATCTCAGAAGAAAATGTCAATAGGAGCAGGCAGCATGGAATCCATTGAGATCCCAGAAGACAAGATCGTCAAAAAGGTTAGTAAGAAAATAAAACATTACAGGGGTAATAAACAGGTATGTAATTGGAAAATCCTTCATTAGTTATGACTTAAATTAGAAGGGCTTGATTGTATTGTCAAGAATGGTATGTTTCATGAATTGGAAAATTTTTAATGTCCATATGGTTAAATGTTTTGTCATTTGCTTCTTGAAATGTTCTATTTGATATTTGTTTAAAAGATGCACCAAGGCCTGCAACAGGCATGTTCAATTGCAAGTTCTTGTTGAGGTTGGGATTGGATTTACCCTTAACACAGTAACCAATGTTTATTCTACCTCTCTAATTTCACCTGGAAAGTCCTCAATGTAAGCGTCATTCATGGCTCCATCACTTTATTGTAGAGTTTGAGCTTCTTTTTTTGCACGTTGCTTTTTAAAACATGTTTGCTCTGGCGCACCATGGGCATTGCATCTTTGAGGAGCCCTGTTGAACTCCAGAGGTAACGTTACCAGCATTTTGTTAAAAACACAAGAAATATAAATTTTTTCAGTGACAGCGTTCATGTAACATCCTGCTGTTTGAGGAAAAACATGCTGTCGATGAGGTGCAAGTTCCATGCCTCAAAATGAGTTTTAAATGGACAAGTTGCTGCGTCTGCGAGGCCTGAGAGTACCGCGAGAGCTTCTTTGGAAGCCGTGCTTTCTTATTACTCTCGGGATATTTGATGTTGGATGATCTTTCTGTGATAAATCGTATGCTTGAACGGGCAATTTTGTTGTCACTTTTGAATAAATTGAATAAACTGGATGTGACCCTCATTTTTTTTAATCCATTCTACAAGTTATGCATCTCTGTTGTTTGATGATGTACTGCAATTAAAATAGTTTTATGCTCTCTTTACCCTAACTGTAGGGATCTTTTAGGAAGAAGATCGAGAAGCTGAGGAGATGGAGCACTTCTTCTGGTGGTAGCTTCAAACGGCCACCAAAAACCAAGACGCTCAGCCTCAACTCCCCCACTGAACCTGATGAAGAGCCTTTTAATTGCCAAACTGAGCGCAGGAAACTCAGACCCATTGTGGCATCTGTTTTTGGTCAGGTATGTTTTTGGGGCTTGTGGTTTGAGCGGGTGTAGAAATGTCCAACCTTGTTAACCGTCCGGACTGTCTTTTGATTCAGACATGTGCATGCTCATATGTTGCTTTATTTATGCTACATACTGATTTAATACACTTTAAGTGATTGTTCAAACATTGACTTTCATTCTTCTGCAGAACATAGAAGAAGATATATTGAAGAATGCTGTAGAATTGAATGAATGCTGTTCGGTTACAAGTTAACTTTAAAATATCTTCTCTTGTGTTCTGCAGGAGAAAAAGTTCATGCCGGTTAAAAATGACAAGAGTTTAAGTGAATAATGAGCGAATTTACATGTACTATGACTTTAAAGGTATAGTTACAAGATTTCAGTAAATACAGGATTGATTACCCTTGAATTTCACTAGCTGTATGGGAAAATTGCCATTTTCTATATCATGATATAAAAGATCTCTTAAAGGGCCTGATGAATTTATTGTTATATAATGAGTGAGTAGTTCATTTTGCTTGTGTTAATGGACCAGATACTTTTTCTCTATTGGCTGAAGTGTAAACCTAAATTTATGTCTTTTTTTTAGCCCTTGTGCTTATATATAGGAATAAAAAGTAAGTGTGTATATTGTGAGCTGTGTAACAGTCTCTTATTTAGTCACATATTTAAAACATATGTTAATAAGTCTAAAGTTGTGAAGTTTATGAGAAGAAATGCAAGGGTATGTTTAGGGGCAAAAGATAGAATGAAGTAAAGAACTTGAAAGGATGGAATGAAGAGGAAAGGCCTGTGGGGATGAAAAAAAAAGATTAAGAGAAAAGCTGAGAACAAGAGGATTACATGGGTGAGATTAACAACTTAAAAACACAGATCCTTTTAAAAATGGATTTGCCCGCATTCTACCCAACAATACAGATGTGGAAATCACAATAGCATTTCACTGTATCAGACTTATGAAATGCCTCATCTGTGATATTAATTAATTATATTCACTTATAAACAGAAAACCTGAAGTATGTTAAAGGGAAAGTTCAGCCAAAAAATATAGAATCTGTAATTTAGTTGACAGAAACTCAAAAAAATTCTGTTGTCATGGAAACTTCAACGCTCCACATTTACTGTCCATTGCTCTGATGTCTGGCTGTCTGCCTTAACATAAATTCTTTCCACCAATCAGATGCAGTAAACCTGTCTATAGCTTTCAGTGTAATGTTTAAGATTAGTTCTTAATTATGATAAAAATGAGTTGAACTAAGAAATGAATTATGAGAAAGAACTTTAATAATATAAAACATTACTAAAACTAAAAGCACAAAAAAATCATTATGGATCGGTGCAGTAGAGGTGAGGGAGTGATTCTGTGACTTAAATACAAACCCATTTGCACTTCTCCGAACATATATTTTGTTTTTCACATAAACGACTGATGTTCTCAGGGAATGGGATCATTAGATGTTGTTGTTTTTGAGAGTTATGAGGGAGAAGGGGTGAAAATATTATGAGAGTTGTGAGAGAGTTGTGTTCTTTTCGCTCCATTTCACCTAAATTGGTGTGATTGGAAGTATTGGGGAGATGGGCCTTTGCATGGTACCCTATGTGATTTTATAAACCTGTTTATGATCCTTCTCTTAAACAGATTTGATTGTTTATCATCATTATCATTCATGTTGTTCATGCATTTGTTTATGTTTTAGGATTTACTTTTTTTACCAGTGTGTGCATTTCCTGGTATTGAATACATGACCTAGCACTATATTATAGGAATGTGCAAATACAAACACTGAGTGGTCTTCATTGTGTCTATAGTCTTCTGTTAAAAGCTAAAAAAAAACAGCTGGCCATAGAAAAACCTCAAAACAGAGCTTTGAATATCATGTTAACACTTTGTATTTAAACCAATTAAGCATATATATGCAGCAAATGCAACAAATTGAATTAATAAATTGTGAACTGTGTGTTGGTATGAATTTTAAAACTTCAGTAGATATTATTTATTTTGTCTGCCACCCAGTGGTTACATTTACACAATGCAGTTCTTTAGGTTAAATCAAAATAAACTGATAAGGCCTTTCTGTTAATTGAAATAAGTTAAAATATTGGCATGAGAATTACTGGAAAACTAAAAGAAAAATGATGCCCCAGAAATACAATATATATATATATATATATATATATATATATATATATAGATAGATAGATAGTTTTTTTTACTCTAAAAGGACTACTGTTTAAAATACACAAAAAAATGTATGTTAATGCTCTGATTTTTAAACCGATTCTAACTGACTACATTTAATCCATAAAAAAGACAAATGTTATCAAATCAAATGTATCTGTAAATGGGTAAATAAACATGTGTCTACAGGTGTGACATTATAAATATTTTATGTATTACTTACATATTTTTACATATTTACGGACATTTTTAACATTTTTATTATGTATATCTATATCAACTGAAACAACATATTAGAGATTAAACTTCATAGCTACTTTACCATGTCACACTACAGAACAATCCAGATACTTTATTATTTAAAAATAATTATTTTATTATAGCTAGTTGGTGTCATGAATTGCAAGGACAGAACCCAAGTGCAGACAGCTCTTACAAAATACTTTATTTATACAAATCACACATAACATAAAATCCCTTGAGGGGGCAAACAAGAACAAAACAAACTAAAAAAAAACAAGGGGGCGGTGCTAGACTCAAGACAGGAGAGCACATGGCACAAAGAAACAATGGCCATGTGCTTCCAACACAAACACAAGACATGGGGCTGTCATGGTCCTGTCATTCTTACAAAAAGATAACCACAGGGAGGACAGGACCATGACAGTTTGAGCATGCTGTGTAGTTTTTTTTATCAAAAAAGAAAAAAGTCTATCATTCAATTTAAAAAGATTAAATTGCAATACTACACAAATATTGGATTGAAACCGTAATACCTTTATCTGGACCAAAATCTCCTCTCAGTGCTGTGTGGAACAGGTGAGAGGGCAACAGATCTCAGAAGAAAACATGTTGTCTACCCACCTTAACATGTTTAAGCCCTTTTAATCTCGTAGACTTCAATATCCCTTGTATCTCCAGTGTTAGCTTTAGTGATGTTATTATGATCAAGTTTATTTTCAAATAATCCTTTGGAACCAAGACAAGTTATTTTCGGGTTGCAAGAAAATTACATTAACATAACTCTTAAAATAGACTTTGTGCCCCTTGGATGACATACTTATAATAGTCCTCTTATTCGACCTATCTGTTGCTAAAATGATGCATGGATAAAAATGTCTAGATTGATTATGATAAAATGATATATAATGATTTTTTGCCATAATTATATTAGGGATCTATAACAAAACTAGTCTTTTTACAAACTACTTAAAAAATTGCTCACTAGGCACACTTAATTTTGGCATTTCTGATCTGAACTCTAAGAGTTCTAAATGTGTTATATTGATTAAATGTAATTAATGTTGAACAAAAGTAAGTCTAACTGGACCTTTAAAGTTACTTTTGTAAAAAAAAGTGAACACACACACCCACACACACACACCCACACACACACACACACCAGGAGCAGTGGGCAGTCATGCTGCGGTGCCCGGGGAGCAGTGGGGGGGGACGGTGCCTCGCTCAAGGGACTCACTTCAGTCGTGGTATTCCCGATGGTTCCGAGTCTCAAACCAGCAACCTTCAAATCACGAGTCCAAGACTCGAACCACCAGGCCACGATTGCCCGTGCTAAATTGCACTAAATTATTTTAAAAAATAAATCATAGATCTAGTGAGAAGTTACTGGGGGTGTCTTTACTGGTATAAATTAAGTTACACATGTTATGAGTTCCTCCAACACCGCACTTCTATACATCGGTAACCACGTAAAAACCCAAGCAAAAAAATAAATAAAAACACACAAACAAGCACTTCAAATGACAGTTATATGGACAATTATAACTAAAACACAAAAAACATACCAACGTCTTGAACATAATAAAATTAGGTTGGTTTACATGACAAATATTTTGTCTAAATTTAATTTGGACCAAACAAAAAACATGATTAGATTTTTCCCCAAGATGCTTTACATTATTTATGTTAGAATTTTGGTTTAAAAAAAAAACAGGAACATAATTTTAATAAGTAAATTTTCATATAGTCACAGCTATAGTCCAGCAGTTTCTCATCAGCACTGCCATCTGCATACCATTTTCCCTCTAATCTGGAATGTTGAGGATTATGAAGGCCTTTCCCACCCCTGTCCCATCATTTTCTCTCTCTCTTTATCACTCACCCCAACTCACCTCTCATTCCTCAACTAAAAAGCTTTATCCTTTTAATGCTGATGTTAGAACAAGAACAAGTTGGGTTAAGTAAGAAGGATTGGGGGAGAGAGAGAGAGAGATAGAGAGAGAGAAAGAGAGAGAGAGAGAGAGAGAGAGAGAGAGAGAGAGAGAGAGAGAGAGAGAGAGAGAGAGAGAGAGAGGGGAACAGGTCTTGCTTCTCCGAAAAACATCCTGTACGTTTGGCTTTTTTATTGATATTGACATCAATACCCCTCACCTCTGTTTTAAGCAGCTCCGTCCTCTCTTAGGATGAGGATTGTGTTTGTGTGACATAAATGCTTATGCAATATATGAGCGCAGGAACCATGAGTGAGTGATGGGGGTGGGCAGGGGGAGGTACGGAAAAGGAAAGAAAGTGTTGCAGCAGAGAGAAGTAGAGAAACACAAATGATGGGAGCAAAGCCATCAAAAAGGAACAGCATGAAGAAGGTAAGAAAGTCTATTTAAATGTGCAGAAGAGATTTAGTGAGTTATGGAGTTATGGAGTGTTTTGTTAGTGAACTTATCTGTGTGATTGACCTTTAAACAAACTAGTTTGAACTGTATTTAAATATAAATAATGAAATGGTTCTATAGGGAGTGGTACCCACGGAGGCCGCTGCCGTGTTAGGTGGCAGTGGTGATGCTGCAGCCGAGGATGAGGATGATGAGGAGTTAGGGAAGAGGCGTCCGTTTGAGGAGCCCATATGTGCTTTGGTTCAGAACTGTACCGTCCTGCATAACATCGTGGGCCCTGCCTGCATTTTTCTGAGACAGAGCTTCGCTCAAGCTCAACTCGTATGTACACATATTCATGTCCAAATGAAAAAGAGAATCAACACCAACCATCGTCTCATCTCCCATAATCATCTCCATCACTTCCTAAAGCCCCATCACCTGCAAGAATTTCATCAATCATCATCATCCAACAATCAGTGTGAGTTTTTAAAGTTTTTGTTATGTTTCTTTTGGTGGAAAGGAAGGGGGAACAAATTCAAGTTTTCTGTTTAACAACCTTGCATCATTAATGTAAAAACTTTAACATAGTATTTATAAGTTAAAAGTGTTTGGAATTACTTTGTTTAGTTAAATATATAATCTGATTTTTGCTGATGTAGTTAGTTTGCCTGAACTTAGGTGGTAAAAAGATTTGGGGTTTTGAAGATTGTAGATCAGATTCTGGGGTGCATTGAAACAAACAAAATAAGCAATAGAGTAGATGGTACAAGTTGTGTTTTTAATTCACTTGAGTCTTAATAAAACCTCTTTTGTGAGACCAGATGTGTTTCAGCAGTGGGCTTTAAGATATAGTGACTATAAGTAATTGTGTTTTTTTTTATATAAATACAAAATACTGGACATTTGTATTCATTGTTAAAAGAAGGTGAATACATAAAATAATATCTTTATAGCTGATTCTCTAGAATGAGCAGTTCACCAAAATGGCAAATCGTCCCATCATTTACTCACTCTTATGTCATTTAAAACATGTATTCTTCTCAGAATAGAAAAGAAGATATTTGAAAGAATATTGGTAAGAACACAATGATGGGTTCACAGAAGTGAATTAATGTAATTGACATTCTTCTAAATTCTTCAATTTTTTGGGTTTACAGTATAAAGCATCATCACTTCAAATTGAAATATAAATGAACACTTATATTCTAATGACTTCTGGAAAATCTTCAGTATGTTCTGTATATACGTTCAGAAATATGGATTGTAATCAAAACACCTGTTTAACCATGTGAAGATTGAATACATGAAAAAAATTGTACGTAAGTATAGTGTATGTAATAATGGGTATGACTTCATAGCATGTTGAACTTCATTCAACTCCACTTGTTGCCTGGCAACAGGGACCCTTGTAATCTGTTAACTGTAGTGACCCCATCAGACTGCTGCTTGCATCATGCTTGCCAATTCATGGTAATCAGCCTAAATACTCGCCAGCTGTGTGAATGTGTTCTGGATGGGCACTGCCAAAACACAGATCAAACTCTAAATCAGCCTGCCATTTGTTGCTATCTTAATTATGTAATGTGTTAGTTTTAGGGATTTGTCTGCATGTTTAGTTGTTAAATTTTCTTCTGCATTCATGTTGTGACCAAACCAAAACTGACCGAATAAACACAAACTTATACTGAGCACCAAAACTACAGCTGATGAGAGCAGAAAACGCTGCTTATCTTTAAGGTCCCCAGTATATTGCAAGAATTGTTTTGTTGTGTATGTTATATTGACTTAAACATTTAAGTGAAAATTTTGCTAATATGTTAAAAACGAAATTGTTGTTACTGTTTGTGCAGATTTTTTTTTAGTCATTTGTGATTGAGGTTTATAAGCCTGAGGTCTTAACAAAAACATTGTGAATGTCTGATGTGCTTTCCATATATGTGTTAACCTGTCTTTTTAGGGCATTTTAGGAAGCACAGATGATGGCAGTATAGAAGTTTTTATGGCAAATGTTTGAATGGTTTACAGTGTAAATATACATGAGGTTTAGGACAATAGCCCTATGCAAGAAATCTGACTAAAAACTGTCAATTTTTATTTGTCTCTCCCAATACTGTTGTCCAGTTTGGTCAAAAGTTATGCCTGCATTTATAATATATATCCAAGACTTTTATATATATATATATATATATATAAAATGGACGAAAAAATGATTTCAGTTTCATGACATATCTTACATTTCATTAAATAAAATGTTTTTAATAAACAGAAGACAGAACAGCCATCAAGAGCACAGAATAGGCCGGGAATAGGCCCTTTTAAATTCTTTGAAAGCATCTAACCCTAAGAAGCTCCTTGATAATATTATACAACTCTACTGCAAATTATAGTGAGAAAATAAGAGCACTGAAGATGATGATAAAATATAATATGTTTACTGGGAAAATAAAATGTTTTATTATTTATGTAGTAACATCATTCACATCATTTCATATTTTCATATTTTGAAGAGTTTATGAATGCATGAGTGGGCAATGCCCCAAAACATTAAACTGTTGCGTGTATGTTGTTATCCCATGGTCCAGTATGTATGTTTTTTATTCACTGTTTGTCTTTGTATGTCTCTATAAATCCGATAATTATCACAGGACAGAGATCTACGGCCAGAAGAAATGGAAGGTAGAAAAAAGTCAACACCACTGATGTTCATAAAAACCTGCTAATCTTACCCACTGACCAAAGTTGTATTGTCTTCTTTCCCTCCATCCGGCTTTCCTCCTAAAATATTTGTCCACTGTGTGTACCTAGAGTCAACTCCCTTGCTTCAGTGCCCAAAGAAATACATTCTGGTTTATAATGTTCTTTGAATCTGAATCCTCTCTCTTTCTCTCTCTTTTCTTCAGAGCTAAAGGAAGCCTTCAGAGAGTTTGACAAAGATAAGGATGGCTTTATTACCTGTAAGGATCTGGGCGAGTGTATGAGGACGATGGGATACATGCCCACTGAGATGGAGCTGATAGAACTCAGCCAGCAGATCTGTAAGATTTACATTTTTTTGCAGGAATATAGTTTGTAATAGGTAATGCTAAACATAAAATATGTGTCTAAATGTAGTTAATACATCATTCTTCTTGCATTCTTACAAACACATCTCTATCCATTAGGTGGCGGGCGAGTCGACTTTGAGGACTTTGTAGACCTAATGGGACCAAAGATGTTGGCGGAGACTGCAGACATGATCGGGGTCAAAGAATTAAGAGATGCTTTTAGAGAGGTTGGTGTTTTTCAATGAGCTCAATCCATATCAGCTTTAATTATAGGCTAATTTTATTCCACAGATGTTTGTTGACCTAAAAAAACTCCTTAATAGGTTACTATTTAATTTTAAGTTTGGAAATCCAGATTTTCATTGTGGTTTGCTCTTATTCACTCTCAGTTTGACTCTAATGGCGATGGTCAAATCAGTTTGGCTGAACTAAGGGAAGCCATGAAGAAGCTGATGGGAGAACAGCTTAACCACAGAGAGATTGATGAAATCCTCAGGGACGTTGACCTCAATGGAGATGGGCTGGTCGACTTTGAAGGTCAGAGTCATGCATGCTACATGGTGCCTTTAATAAAGATCTTGATTCGAATCTATATTTTAGTTTACGCTCAGTCATGAGAGAATGCAAATGTGCCAATCACTTAATACTTGTAAAAGTTACAAATGCTTTAAATAAGTCTTTGCTTTCTGTACTTGTAAATGGTATGCATGAAGCCTAACCGATTTTTCTCTTCCAATCCATAGAGTTCGTGCGAATGATGTCTCGCTAACATTGAGGATATTTGAAAAAGAGTTTTATTCTAAAATGTATATGCTGTATCTTCTCTAAATACAAATCTTGTAAATCCTTTGTTTAAATATAGTGTCTTTCCACAAGACCTTCTCAAAAACTTGCTTGGGATTGTGAAAAAAGGAAACTTTTCAACATATTTTTCATCGACCACAAAACCAAATCAATCCATAGACCAAAACAAATCAATATGGATTTCCGACAAAAAAAACTGTTACTACCTCTGGGCAGAATTCCAAAGGTACAAATCTTTGCAAATACTTCTTGATCAAAGAACTGAATGCACTTTTTCAACCTCTGAGATGCATTATGGGATAGCATACAGTGACAGTAATCAATATGAATTATTTGTTTTAGACTTTAGGCCCTTGGCTAATGGGTCTAAGGTTATTTCATGATGCTTTTAAAAGCCATGTTTATGCTTTCCCAGTAAAGCAGGGATATCAGCATTCCTGCACTCCATACAAAACTGATCCATGTCCTGAATCCCAGGCAATCTCACCATAAAATATGTTCCATTATTAAATGTGAACTAATGTTCATTTTTTAATATTAGATTGTTCGTCTACAGCACAGTAAAATACTTAGATATTTTAAATATTAAATATTGTAATATCTGTATTGATGTAAATATTTAATAATTAAATTACATTGGATTAAAGTGTGTAACATTTCTGACTATCACCTTTCATATCTGAGTTTTTCTTTAGCCTTGCACAATTGTAAGCGTTATTACTGCTTTTCCCTTTGTAATTAAAAAAACGACATAGACTGATATGCATAATCATATCACAAGCACTCCCAAAGAGAAAATCGAGGCATAAATTAATACATGGATGTTTCTCTTAGAATGGATTCTGACAAGCTCTGTAAGTTCTTTCTTTGTTTTGCCAGCTTTCCGCAGTGAAGAAAAATGTTAAGAGGATGTATGAAGGCCAGTAGGGTCAGGACAGTCAACATGATGTTCACCTAAAAAAGAAATACAGAGATACAGACTAATTTAATGATAGTACAAGTTGAAAGTAATTTAGACTAAATGTTAAAAGAACTGCCGCAGAAAATGGCAATGTTGGTAATTGAACAACAGCAGGACCCATTCACTTATGTTGTATGGACACAAACCAAGTGAATGGGTGCCATCATTGATCGGTTACTAACATTCTTCAAAATATCTCCTTTGTGTTAAACAGAATAAAGAAATTCATATAAGTTCAAAATGACAAGAAAATAAGCAAATAATTGAATTTTCATTTTTGGGTCACTTTAAGAGTCAGTAGTGAATGACAGATTTACATAGAAGGGATCCCCTCCGAGAACTGTGCTAAGAGCAAAGCAGGGATACTGTAGCAAAGACACCACAGCAGACAGAGACATCACCAAACCATACAGCTTTCCAAAATGATGGGCCGGAAACCTGTGAGGAATTCAAATATGTTGCACTTAATTCCAATCAGATTCACAATAAAGCTATTCAATAAATGCACCAAATTCTGTTATCTTACGCTATACTGATGAACGCAGCATTCCCTCCATACAAAAATGATCGGTTGAGGACCTGAAGGATGAAAGTGAGGTATTGGAGAGGGAGGGAGGGTATGCTCGCACAGATTGAGAACAGGAGGCACTGGAGGGAGGTCAGGAGAAGAGACAGAATGGAGGAGCGCAGGTCTGCTTCCTGTTCTGACAGGCCTATAAAACGAAGATAAGTTTGGATCTAGGTTTGGTAATGTGTCAGAAGCGGTTGGATCTGGCATTTTCTTGTCGACTGACCTGGAGCTAGTGGCCTTTTTTTGTGTCTGTCCATTAGAAGACCATTCCAAGGAGCGCAGAGAACTCCACAGAGTTGGGTGAAGGCAAAAACATTGGTGTACTGACTCACTGAAAATAAAAATGGGTATAAACCATATACCCATTTACCCATATATAAGTTTGTAATGCAAGATGTACACGAATATAGATGCAATTTAATTTGAAACATATGCTTTGCTGGAGAATTGCTGTACACTCCAGGATGCCCGTGTGTTTACCAGTGCCAGGGTCTTGGTTGGCCAGTCTGTTCAGCATTGGATTCAGAGTCCCAATAAAGAAATAATGACGAAGCTGCATGACTGACAGCCATACAAGATGCCAGAGGAAGAACCATGACAGCACACAGCTCTTTAAGTTTTCTATAGAAAGCAAAACAAATGTTATTTCAGGTTATTTCCTCAGTATTTTAATGTAAACCATTAAGGGGACACTTGAACCCAAAAATGAAAATTCTATTATCATAAACTCACTCATTGACTTTCATTTTACCGCAGAACACAAATGAAGCTATTTCGAAGAATGTTTGTAACTGGCACCTATTCACTTGCATTTGTTTTGTGTCCATTCAATAGAGGTAAATGTGTGCCATTGTTGTTCTATTGCCAACTTTCAAGCAAGAAAGTCATACAAGTTTAAAATGACAAGAGGGTCAGTAAATGATAACAGAAATTGGGTGAATATCGCTTTTAGAATATTTTTTTATCATATTTACCTAGCAAGTATGATAGTAAACTACTACCTTTCCCAGAGTTGTCTGGTGGGTCTGGAGTGTCCAATGGCTCATGTTCTTTACATCTGTCTTCATGTAACCGCTGTTCTCGCTTTGCTTCATACTCTTCAACATTGTAGCTGTTTGATTTGGCACAGCTTATCCTAAATAACAAAACATTTTACATTTAGGACTGTATGAATTACATTAGATTTCTTTATATAAACATGCAGAAATAAAATCAGATGGTTATTTCAGGGCTCAAAAAACTCAGACTGGGTTTAAAGAATCAAGGATACTATATTATGATGTATCATGGCTGTATAAAATGTTATGATGCATCATGTCTGCGATACAATACTTAATTCAGAGACCCGTATGTGTAGTTCTCTGGGACTGGATAGGGAATGTGGGATTTCGGCATGAGAAAGACAGTCCGGAGGAGATGAATGACATTACAGGCTGCGAGGAAGAGAAATGAGGAACGAAGGGAAACTCCTTTCTCATGCAGCACCTTCAGAAATGATACATCGATGATGGAACAGATTGTATCAAAGATTTCAACATTATGTCAAAACATGTGAACAACAAAGCTATACTATAAATGTCTGTATAAGGTGTAGCTTACCTTAATAATGAGAAATATAACTGATGAAGAGTCAAAAGCCCCATTATAAATGGTTATAATAGTGGATCTGTGAGTATCAAACAGGTTGCCCACCTGTGACACAGACACTGTAAGAGTATGCTCAGTGTAATAACATCTATAATGTGTCATTGTTTATGGACACACCTGCATATTTGTCATTAGAAATAAAATCCCCCCAACGGCAATGAAAGAAAGAGCAGGAAAAAGCAGGAGAGAGAGAGCTGGTTGAGAGGAACGAGAATATTGGTTATAACAAAACTGCTTTAAGTGTAAATGTTTGAATTCATTTAGATTGTGTATGTACCTTCATTGGATAAGGCCACTAGCAAGGTTCCTGTTGTATAAAGAACTCTACACAAAAAACAGTTGTGATGAATGTGCAATACAACATCCTTATTTTGAGTTATAATTGCCACACAATTATATGTTTGCTAAACAAAGACAATGGGGTTCAAGTGTGCGTTTGTGCTCATTTTAAACCTGTATCCTTATTTATTCACCAACACAAAAAGAGATGTTTTGAAGAATGTTGGTAGCCAAACAACAGCGGTACCCAGTCTCTTAGATTTTATGGACACAAAAGTAATGCAAGTAAATTGTTGCTTTCGTTGTTCTGTTCCCAACATTCTTCGAAATATATTTTTTCTGTTTTGCACAAGAAAGTAATGCGGGTTTGAAAACGATTACAGAACTTACATTTTTGGTTGAGCTGTGAGTTCCTTCCCCCTTTATAAATAATTGTGTAATAAATTTTGCTGGATATAAGGATGACAAATTTACATTTTGTGGTGGTTCAGTTGCTATTTGGACAGCACTGTTTTTTGGAATCCATTCAATACGCCCTCACTGATGTCTACTATCAGCTTACAGCACACCCCCTCACAATCTGATAAACTCCTTGGCTCTGTTGTACAGGATACGGTTGTGATGTTAATTCTCTTTTGACCTCTACTATACATCCTACTCACATAGCCAGAAGCCGCGTTGCCATTGTGCCGAAGTAGTCGTAGAGGAATCCATTGGGCAAGGTGAGAAAATTGTTCATGAACGAGGCAACAGTAAAGACTAACGAGAAATTCTCATCTTGCCGACTGCAATCTAATAAAAATTTGAGGGGGAAAAAATGAAGAGAAGCATCTCAAATATTGAAAACCAAACTGTCAAATAGCCTCACCTAAGCTTTTTTCACTGGTGTTTGTCCCATTGATGCACAGATCACTGAAGTAGCCCTCTGACTTCAATACAAACATTAGAGATGCCCAACCAAACACAACTCCAGCAAAACACAAACACTCCAGCAGTCCGGTTGCCAGGGTCAGCTTGTATCTCAAACTCATTCTGGATGTTTCCTTACATCCCAGCATCCTTTGCCTCCACTGAACTGTCCAGTTGTGTGGAAAAGTGAGCTGTAGATCAACAGCACTTGCTACAATATTTGTATTGATTGCAATCTTATTTTCTGTAAATTAATCACTATTTTCTGCCCTTTGTTCCTATTTACATATGACCAGGAGAGCTGTCACTGGGCATGTAGTAGAGATAAACGTTTGGTGCATGCTTCTCTCATGGGAGGGACCCACAGATCAACTGTTGAAAACAACGGGACAACATTAATTGGTTGAAGACGTTTGGAAATGTTTTACAAGTGTGACTTATGATTTCCCTTTGTTAAGGTGCATTATTACGGTGAAAGAGATTTGGATTCATGTAACTTGTCAAACAGTTCTTAGACTTCATTGAATACAACATTCTTCAAAATATCTCATCTTGAACATTTTCAACAAAAACAAAATAAACTTTAAAAGGCAGTTCTCCCACTGTGGTACTCAATGGGGACCACAAATATGTTGTTTATAAGCATTCTTCCAAATATCTTTCTCTGTGTTCATCAGAACTAAGAAATGTATACAGATTTGAAACAAACGAGGTAGTAAATGATGAAAGAATATTTATTTTTGGTAACTTCCACTTTAAGGCACAAAATGGGTCAGAGTTGGAACACATTAGAGCACTATGTGGACAGTTGACTAATCCAGATTACACGCTTTAATCTCTTTGAAACAACAGTTTGCTCGTCCAACCTTACAATGGGTAACATAGATAAGATAATATCATTGATAATAAAGATACACATTATACCAGTTATAAGGATAAACTCATGTTAAAGTTCAAAATAAATGATTATGTTAAACTAAATTAAATTAAGCCTTTCCATAAAGTCATTTATATTACAATTATTTGCAGCTATTTTTACCTTAGCTTGCTTGATTCTGCATTAAATCCAAATATGTTTGTGATAATGTGTACTCACTAAAGTTCATTTGATGTGAATTGTCCCATGGGAAGGATGCCTTGTATATTCCTGATATGTGGGGTGTACAGAGCATTGTAGTCTGTGCACATGTACGCATGCTCGCGTGTCTGCTAATTGGTTAAAAGGGAATTACATATAACTGTAACTTGATATCTGCTTCCTTTTTGCTTTATCAATTATTGAATTCAATTTAAATACCATATTTTGAACAGTCTACACAACAATAACAACATGAACCAAGAAAGGAAAATTCAGCAGGGGTTTATTGATAAAGTTCTGACAAAAACATCAAAGAACACATTCTTAGTATAAGATCAATAAGAAAAGACCTAGTGAAGTGCTAATGTGTGATATCAATGATAAAACAATTACTCTGGCAATAAAATAAAAGTCAATAACAAAGACATCAGTTGGAACAAAAAACAAAGCTTGAACAAATCTTAACCAGTGGAAGAACAGGCAAATAAACACTGCACAATTCTTTAGCCCAGCCAGAGTATTGCCCAAGCAGTTCAAGGGTCATGGGTTCAATGCCCAGGAACACATACTGTACTAAGAAAACTTTCATGTGCACTGTAAACGTCTGCAGCTGAAGAAAGTGCTCTATCCCTCAAGACTGCATTGGGAGGAGTCAAGTTTGAAAGGGCCACACTAATCTGGGAAAAATCCCATTAGAGGAAATGTAGGAAGCAAGAAAATATGTCATACAAGACGAAGGACAAGCATTGTTTATTAGGATTAAATAAAATCATCATTAGCCTAACATATTTATTAAATAGCAAATCATAAACTACAAGTCTAATATCACTACACAAAAATCTTTGTGGCACTACAATGAAATGTTTCTAATTATGTAAAACATTTCATAAAAATTTCTCAATGCCTGAAATTACTTTAATGAACAAAAATCAAATTTAGCAAACATATGTGCTTTTTTCATGACATCCCTTATATTTCATGAACATTTCAGGGTAATATAAAATCTCAGGGTGAGGCCTTTAAGGCCGGCTCTATGATTTTAGGCTTTAGAAAACTCAGTCCACTTCGTGTCCAATTACTTATATTCAAGCATGAATGACCACTAGAAAGAGCTTTCTGTTTAAAGACAGAGACGATCTATTTTTACATACTACACAACATAAATACTGCAAACATTACTAAGATAATAATTGGTGTGATTGCAGCAATCATATTCTCACTTGTCAATAAAACACAAAAAAAGTTAAGATCCAAAATTTTAATATTTACAGATTAATAATAGCCTACATTATCAAACATTCATAAACAAACATATTAAAAGTGAATCCACACATGCTGTGAGTTCCGCGTTCAGTGGCAGATGGAACCACCACTATAATTTTGTCATAGCTGTCATGGGATTTGGAATGTGTGACGTCACACTGCATGCTTCATAACAAATGACACAGTTCTTAAGTGCCCTTTAAATGTCAAAACAAGATGTAAGAGGCCAAACATATATATTACAGATTATATTTATAACATTTATTTGAATTCTTGTAATACAATGTCATGAGATTTTCCTAACAGACACAAGATGGCACCATTGATTTTTCATTCTGGCATTTCTAACCTGTTCTTGAGACTTCAATATATTCTAAATATCTTGAAATAGACTTAATAGAATGCATACAATGCATAACAGTGTGTTAATTTACATCAATGAAGAGGTGATCCACATTATAAAATCTAAAAATGCTTTAAAATATCCCATTAGTAATAAAAATGCTTTAAACTTCCATGTTTATCCGCCGCTTCATTTCATACATGACACTCATGCCAAAGCATTCATTTAGTTCAACCAGGTCAACCAAATTATACAAGTAAGTAAGGCTAACTACACAAGGTCTTGCATTTAAAGAGGTTTGATAAAGGCTGAGTAGATAATAAGTAGCAGGGTGGGGCGGATGTAAGTCGCTCAACGATGGTAAGCCTGCTTTGACCGACGGTGAAACTGCTCCCTTAACTTGCTCAGGCTAGTTTTGGCAGCAGAAAGGCCGATGGCTAACAATCCGCCATGTGACCTTTAACCAACACCATTATGCAAAAATCACACAGAGTTCCCTAAACTATAGCTCCCGAATGCGTTTGTGTGCCCTGGGGCCAATGGACTGATCGACCTTTGATCCTCACAGGAGTTCCACCGAAAGTTGATGTCGTGGCCTCTAAAAGGCGTGTAACGTTTGTTAAGCCCTACCCTGAGTCACCTGCTGAGCACATGGGTCTACAAGCTCCCTTCCTGGGGGAGTTTGTTCTCAATGGTATTGAGACATCAAATCTTTGGGTGGAGTCCTGTTTGTCACACATTCAGATAACTGTTTAATTGTGAATCAAATTACAGTAAGGGGACTATCTGAAACTATAGATATCAGTGAAACTGTAATAATACATATAAAATTTGAACTTTTGACCTAAGGATGTCAAAAATGAGGGACATGAGATGTGTATTATTTCATTGTTTTTATTTATAAATGTATGATATTTAGTAGTGTAGACTGATGTGATTTATGTCATTTCAGTTTAATGGTCTAATGGGCCTCTGGTGATCAGATAGAATTGATATAATCCTTAATAAGCCTTTAATAGGATTTCAAATATCACAATTATATCAACTGATTAATTAAAACTGGACAATGACTGGCAATCCATACAACACACTGCACCAGATAAAAATATAGAATTGAGGAATTCGGTTTTAACTGACCTAAAATGAAAATTCTGTGATGAATTACTAACTCGCTACATGTCCCAAACCTGTATACATTCCTTTGTTTGGTTGAACAGACAGAAAGATATTTGGACAAATGCTTGTTACCAAACAGTTTTGAAACCCTATTGACTACCACAGAAAATATGAAAATAGATGACGATAGTTGAAAGACCGCAGAACTTTTTGCTGTGCCACATTCTTGTTTTCAATAGAACAGAAATTATAACATACTTCTTCCTATGGTATTTAGTGTTTTCCAAGAAGTGTTCCTCCAAATATCTTTCTCGGTGTTCAACTAATATGAGTTAATGATAACCAAATTAAAATTTTTGGATTAACACATATTGAAATTCAAACTTAATTAAATATAAAAAATATTACGGTTAGATTTTTTTGTTTTATACGTTTTATCTCAATCTGATTAAACATGCAAAATCAGTTTTTGTGTTTGTTTTGTTACTGCAATTCTACTTCCGGAATTAAAAGGATTTCATTGAAACTTCTCAATTATGTCATAAGTATAAATAACTGACATTTTTGTGACATATGATCAATCACAAACAGTTTCTATCATTTTCTAAACAGGGACGACAAGCTGAGATAAAAATGCTTGTGGAATTTTAAAATGTTATCACAATGTTATCAGGACGGTCAACAAAGCGTCACAAAGACAATGCATTTTTGGAAAACAATCTTTAACCTGTATTTAACTGGGTCAGTTGTGGTCTGGTGGTTACAGAGTTGGACTTGTAAGCAGTAGGTTGTGGGTTCGAATCCAAGCGTCTAGAGACAGCGACTTGAGCAAGACACCTCACCTCCATTTGCTCTGCAGTGATGATGGGCCACTGCACAATACTTGTATAAGCGTCTGCCAAATAAATAAATGTAAATGTAAATACACAACTAGTATGCCAGTAACACACTTCATAAACACAGAACAACATATGCAACAGTATACATTTAATTTGATTTCAAGTATGACGACACATCACCACTAGCACAGGTGTTTTTTTATTGCTATATTAACACATTAACAAAAACAGAATGATAGTATTAGAAATAATACCTACATAAGAAAACAACTAACAAAACCAGAAGGCGTACACAAAAGGAGATAACATTTTTTATTGTTCACACGATTTACATTTACATTTAGGCATTTAGCAGACGCTTTTATCCACAGAGCCTTACAATAGTCGAGGAGACAATGAAGCGGTAATTTATGAATGATGAAGTTCACACATGACACAAATCACATGATTGTTTAAATTCATTATGAATTAAAAACCATTATATTTTATGTATATGGTAATTCCCCATGAAAATAATTGTGCAGAATACATATTATCATTTCCTATCCCATAATCATGTAAGAGAAGAGTAAATCCCACCAACAGCTCATTAAAATATTTAAGTAGACAAAAAAAAAATTATTTAAAAAATAAAATTGTTTCTGTCTCACTTATTTAAGCCCCCCCCCTCCCTAGCCCCGCCCATCCCGAGGTGAACTCTCATTCCAAAGGGGAGGGGTCAGACGCTTCACCCTGGGACGACGGGAGAGAGAGAGAGAGAGCGAGAGAGAGAGAGAGAGAGAGAGAGAGAGAGAGAGAGAGAGAGAGAGAGAGATTCTTAAATTCTTGCGTTCTTGGTTTTCGTCATCCGGAGAAACAAGTCACAGGCCGCACAGCAGACAACGGGCTCCGAAATTAGGGCAAATGCGTCTGGTGTAGCGTGGGGCTGGAACGCCCAAATTTAGAGCAGCAAACGCTTGGATTTACAATCACTTCCTACCGCTTGGAAAGCCCGTTTCGATAGGCCACGACCTCACACCTGGACCTTAACGAACCCAAAACCAAAGGTAGACCCGTGGAACCCTTCTGTTTGTCATTCCTCTTTACGTTCTTCCGTGTTCCCCGTTCGGCGTCGTTGTTTGGGAGCGGAACGAAGTTAGCAGGCTAGGTGCTAGCATGCTAGGTGCTAGCTGCCGTGCTAGCGTCTCGGCACAAGCGTGAGTAGGGTCACAGGGACCAAGCGTCTGCTTCCCAAATGCCCCACAACTTCATTGAACTGTTGTTTTGTGTTGACTTGTGTGTGTCTCTCTGTTTTGTGTGTCTGCATGTCAGAGTTGTGTTGTTTTGGATTGTGTTGGTGCACAAGGTTTGTATAATTGTCTATGAGATGATAATACACGACAGTTAGTTATTGCCAATGGAAAATTGTGTAATTGTTTGGCACCTTTGATGTTGTGTAGTTGTGTATTTGTGTTGTTGCAGTGACACTTTAAGGAGAAACAAACAGCAGGAATGGGAGATGTTGACTGGAGGGCCCAGGAACACACCTGAGTTTGAGGAAGTTTTTTGAGACAATCACCTTTTTTTTTTAAACGTTGGTTAACTATAAAACATGTTATTTTGGAATGTCCAGATTTAAGTCATTTTTATTTAGAGACTTCTTTTTAAAAATAACACCCCTTGGGATTTACAAATGCTTGAACTTTTAGAGATTGTTTTATTTGAGAGATTTTGATTCAAGAGTATTTAATGTTTGTCGACTGTTAAGGTGTTTGATCAACACATGACACAAAATCAACAAACAAACAAGTTTGCCATAAGAAGCCTTTGGGGCTGATCTTGAGTCATACAAATGGTTACATTTACTTTATAAGTCTGACATCTTAAAACACTTGATGTCTGCCAATGAATGAGAAAGGAAAAAAGTTTGTTGAAATTACTTATTTTGTGTAATGTGTGTCTCATGTGATATTTTGGGTTCATCTCAATTGATATCCATGTGCATGGTTTGGAGTCTCGGCGTACGTGACTTTGACTCAAACAAGTGGGGGGTGTTTTTCCAGGAGAGGGCGAGATTTGTTCGGATACCTCTCCCGGTATATGCAATGAAAAACCAGGAACCTGTTGAGTGGGTATTTCAGTGGATGGGTGTGTGTGTGTGGGGGGAAGGGAAAGGCGCGGTTCTGTGTGTGTGTGTGTGTGTGTTCACAGTGACTCTCATTTACACACAACCCGTGTGAAACAGCAGGTTACCTGGTGTATGCTCACCCCACAACCGGCATGAGACACCCGGGCTGAGTCATTGTCAAGCAGAGTCTGACAACAATCCAGAATCATTACGGGGAAGGGACAAGTGTATACTCGCCCCGTTTAAAAATGCAGTCGATAAACCCAAATTAGTCCAAAGTTCCTGTAAACTTTGTAAAAGTGTGTGTTTGAGGATGACTTTTCAGTGGCGAGTAACCAAATCACTTGACCACAGTAATGACCGGCTGTAATGTTAACAGCAGGGTGTGTCTTTCAAAGGCGGAAGGACGCAGCACTGTTATTTAAGAAGCGCACGACGAGGTTAACTCGTACTTTGGATTTTCAAATCCAAGCAACGGAACAGGGATTCAGTCCCTCCTTCTTACCTTTCACCTGGAGGAACGGCCTCAGGTTTGAAATGAGTTACGTCATCGTCGCTCCCACTTCCGGGTGTGTGGCGCCTGAGGCCTCAATGAGCAATAATGTAATGTTCAGTGGTTGAGTGATGCGTCCAGGCAGAAAGGTCAATAGACGCTTTCTCCAGGCTTAATAGCTTTAACGACTGCACTTTCTATGCATGCTAGAACTCTAGGAGCATATATCGGATAAAACGCATTTGCGTGTGTCCCAAAGTTCACAGAGCATTAGTTTGGAGGCAAGCCAGTGCTGATGGTGTACTGCTATACTTTCAGTAGGTACTGAGTCAGCAGGAATTGAGAAATGCATGCATACATGAGTGGTAAGACACAACTACCACGCTAGAAATATTTTGGATGACCCAAAGGTTCATCTATATTGACTTGGTGTTCAATTCTCTCCATATAAAGGCACATCATGGCCCCCTAATGTTTTTCTTCTTATAATCCGCATATTTGGAGCAGAAGTCAGCAGCTGTTGTCTGTATCGCCTCCCACATGCATTTGATGGTCATATCGTATGATTTTCGGCTGCCAGCTGCACTTGGTTTTATTGCGAGCTTTATTTACTTGTCCTCAATGATGTGTTCAAACTATGTTAAACTTGTCATGATCTCAATGTAAGTGTTTGCTCTGGGGGTTTAGAGTTAAGATGTTTAGTAGGTAAGCTGTCGAATACTTGTGCTATCCCATTAGAGGACACACATGATTAAGCACCTGACAAATTGAATTACTCGGGATAGCGTGGCTTATGCGCAATGCCTCCTATTCCCAAATCTGATCTGTCAGACGAAAGTTCTTTGACATTAATGATGTCAAATGGCCCGGTGATGCTTTCGTGAAGTCATGTAGGACATTTTTCTCTGTAATCCTGCCAGTGCTCTGGGCAGCCTCGGTGGGGTTTGAATACATGATGAATCATAGATTCTTAATATGGACTGGCATTTGACCAGATTTTGTTTTGTGCCAGGGATGCTAAAGCAAACAGGGTTTTGTCTAGTGTGACGCATAGGTTAGCAAGGTATGCTTTGCAGATATAGTGTACCTGTGGTGTTAAGTCATGTTTTTTGCCAAAGTTTCAGGGTGTTCTAGGTCAGGCAGATTTAGAGAGCCGTCCCCTGACAGTTTTCTCCTTCGAAAAAAGGAACTTGTGCAGAAGGTAGTGTCCTTTGGAGTCCAATTCGCAACAACTAGGTCGGGAAATCATGATTCTGTTTCAATTTAGTCGTTGGGAATGAAAATGGTGCCATCCATCCGAAAGGTAAAACTGCATAAAGAAAAACAATCTGTGTTATTGTCAAACTGCCAACTGACATCTTTTATTGTGTGACTTTTTGTTAGACAAAGTCAACTATTTATCACACCAACAATGCAACACTACCTTTTTGTGAAGTGGTTTTGATGGTGTTGCTGCTATTGATGGTGTGGGCTGTTACAAAGCAACAATATTAACTTTACTGCATGTTTATATTTTGGCCCAGCCTAACTTAAGGTACATATCGGGAGTTAGGTCCCTGTAGAGTATTTCTAAAATATGAAGTGTATTTTTAATGTGAATTATTTTGTAAGACTTTTATTATTGAATGTAAGACGACAGTATAGCATATAAGATAAATCTAAGCAAAAGTTTGTTCCAGGGTTAAAGTTAATTGTATAGTTTAGTAGTCACAACACATGATTGCCAAATTCTGGGGTTGATCGATCAGAATTAGGCATTCCAGAGAAGTTCTTACCTCTTTAGCTTTTCTTTGTGGAATTACGGTTGAAAAGTTAAAATTGAGTCATCTGTTACACACTTCTGATCAAATGCCTGGGAAAAGAATGACAATAGATAAGTGGTCAAAAGAGTGCCTTATAAGGATAAAGGGAAGTGTTTTCCAGTATTTTTTTTAGCCAAATGACCAATTGAAATCAAGCACTCTGTAGATAACCCCTCCCTCCTTTGTTTTAAGTTTTCTACACTGAAAACACAGTCTTTGTTGTCTAGATGTTGCATGCATCCGTGTATAACATTTAAGCGAGTCATTAGTTACTCATCCATCAGATGTTACGGGAAGGAATGGGGACATATACATGTCATGGGTAATACAGAGGAAAAAGCGACATATAAGGGAAAAGGAAGTAAAGTGTTTTCCAGTTATTTTCAAGCTGCCAGAGAAACCTAGGCAGGATCTGACATGCCACAATACAGCCTGGAATGTGTGTTAGAGCGTGTGTGTGTGTGTGTTAGTGTGTTCATTCCTGAAGTCTGTTTGCTTTATGGGGAGGGAAGTCAAAGAGAGGTGGAAAGCAGTTTCAGTCGTAGATGAAACTGACTGCTGCGTCTGTGTTTTCAAGGACAATACTATCATCACACCCCCCCTCGGACCAAAGTCACTACCACTAGGCACACCCAGCAGTCCCGCTCAAGCAATTCTCTGTAGTGAACACACTCTTCCTATTGTTCTGTTAACCACTGGGCAGACAGCTGCAAATGTTTCCTCTCTCTCCGTTCAGTCGTGTGTGCTTATGGGTTTATCCAGTGGCTTGAATCGTCATTGACTACCGTGATCTTTCATTAAGGGGCGGTGACTCCCCATACTGCTGTTTTGTACATTTGGCCTTGGCTTCTGCTTGCTCCCATTCAAAGCACTTTTTTTATGATAGGGAGCCACTGTTTGTTTTGGAGCATTTCTTCTTCGCTTTTGGATCGTGTGGTCTCCTTAAAATGGTTTCTGTGCTGTGCTGCGCTTGCACTTTTGGAGTGGAGAGGTCTAAAATTCTCAGTCCAGATTGAGCTTTCTTTTTACTCTGGATGTTTGAAGACTAGATTTATGCAGATATCTTTATAGCCAAGATAAATGTATACACTGGCTTGGAGTCAGAATCTGGATCCCACTGTTTAAATAATTCATTTAGAAACCATATACATTGCAAAATTGAAAGTGACTTGTGAAAGACAAATGACAATTGTAAACTAGAACCCGTAGAAGAATAGAACTGAGAGGCATAGAGCACAGAGCAGTACAGAATTGATGTGCATGGAATAGGATAGAATTGGATGGGCACAAAACGTGATAGATTTATCTTATATATCTTCTCGACACAAAATGGAATTCAAAAGCACAGAATCAAGTAGGACAGAAAATAATTTTGTCGTTGAAAAAATAGCAGGCTTATTGACAGTCTTACTAAATAAAGCACATTGTAAAAATTTACATCGTTTTAGAAATAATCTTCAGGGATTCTATTCTAAAGATGTGTTCCTTAATTTGGGTTGTGCCAAAATATCATGCAGATTCAGTAAAGTTATCGTTGTTGCTTTGTAACAGCCTGCATATTTACAACAATGAGTATTACATTTAAGTACAAAATATAAACTGTATAAGATTAATTTGCATACAAATAAAATGTTATATTAGAATTACAAGAACATAAAGTTGCAAGTGTGGCCGTGTAACAGAACTAATATTTTCAAACTTTTGAACTTTAATTTCCTGATGAATGGGTTGCATGTCAATGGAGCTTTTTCTTGTTTGGAAGAGCGGATCATCTAAACACAGTATGTGGCCGTAATTTAATGTAGGTGTTAATAGAGAAAAGTTGGTTTGCAAAAGTCACTAACGTTGATTGCAGGTTTGGAATCTGATCACCTTTCGTGAATTAGATTAGGTTTTTTCTAAGAAGCAATCATTCAGAGTAATAATTGATGAATGTGGGTAGGTACACTAGCCTTCTTTCACTAGGTCAAACGTAACGTTTGTCTAACGCACTTTATTGTAAACTTGTGTAACTTTTTAATGCAATCATGCCTTCAAGCAGTTCTTCCATCAATTGACTCAGCTTCCAGTGTATGATATCAGATCAACCCTGCAGAGCGTTCAGGTTTTTTTTTTCACCTGCTGTTCACACGCTCCGTTTGCACCCCACCAAGATAACTGGTGCTAATGAGCAAATGCTGCACGAAGTCGCAGAAGTGGTTATTTATATACTACGCTACTGATACTGCAAGTTTTACTGAGTAGAATGTGCAGAATAAAGCTCTGTTTAACAATGAGTCATAGAATGCCTTCTGAGATTTTTGGTTGTAGCATCCCCAGCTGTTTTACAATAGCGTATGTGTTGATGAAGTTGTGTTGAGGAAGTTGAGGCAAGATGCCAGATGTCACTTGTGAGAAGTTGAATGACATCTGCCAAAAATTGGATTCTTATCGAGATATCTTATGAAAATGAAATTCATTCGTACTGTGCTGTGTATATCAAAATTCTGTCTGTTGTGTGACAGTAAAATGGCCTTCATAGTGAAAAGGACAGGTTGTGGGTTTTCTTAAGCAGTGATACGGTTGTGTGGAGCCACTCAGGTTGAATAGACCTTGGCTCATTCCTTGTTGTGTCTGCACTCGTTTTTCCTGCCTCTGCAAGACACACACACACACACACACACACACACACACACACACACACACACACACACACACACACACACACACACACACACACACACACACACACAGAATCAGTTATCTCTGTGAGCTTGAAACCGGTCTGGTTTCCTCCGTTTGCTGCCATGAGCAGTGACAGCGTGATCACGCCTGTATCTGAAGAGCTTTG
Source organism: Triplophysa yarkandensis (assembly GCA_033220385.1). NCBI lineage: Eukaryota > Metazoa > Chordata > Actinopteri > Cypriniformes > Nemacheilidae > Triplophysa > Triplophysa yarkandensis. The sequence continues at coordinate 10,151,728 of CM065655.1, forward strand.
TTAGCACCTGTCTCGCTCTCTCACTCTTTCTTCACAGCTCAGAAGCACTGGTTTTATTTTCTGTCTTTCATGTTCTCTGTTTCTGTCACATTTTATTTGTCTGGGTACTGATGCCTGATTTAGCTTGCTGCATGGGTAATGTGGTGCACATAATCTTTAACAGGGCTCGACAAGATGAGATCTTTAGATTTAAATACACTGACAAACACATTATTTTTTATTGTTGCTGACTTTTATGAAAACCTGCATTTAATAGCAAAACTGTAACTCTTTGTAAGATGTAAATTCATTAAACAATATAACTAGAAAATGATTGCAAACAGTTCAACACAGTATTGATTTGTTTATAATGTTATATTCCTCCCAGTGGATGCTCTCTTGATCAGGCAATATCAACAAGAGCATTCGCCTAGTAAATAACATTACCCTGGCGGCATTGAAAACATGCAGAATTCCCCAAAACGGCACTGAAAATTAAATATGATTTGTGGGGCTTGGTGAAAAATATGAATTGATTGCTTTCACCGAACTTCATTTTAGAGAAAGAAAATTTCAGAATTTATTCTTAATACACGTGCCTTAAGAACATATTATCTCTGTAAAGTATTGCAATTCTAGGTCCTTTTAACAAGGAAATACTTATTGAATTTTCATTGTATCAAATCAAAACCAATTAGGAATTGAATCGCCAAATTGGTATTAAACCAAGCCATGAAGTTTTTCATAAAACATTGATCCCAAGACTTCCTAACACCACACCTGTTCCCTTTTTGTTAAGCCCTGTTAGATTTATAATTGTCTGTGTTACAGGACTGCGTGCAACACATGCAGGCATGTTTCTCTTTGTTTTCAAGACTCGTGTGCAGGCACAAGATCTCCTGAAGTCTGTGTGAGTGTAACCCTGTCCTCTTTCTCTCAGTGTGTATGGAGCAGTGTGAGAATGCCGCATCTCTCCTGGCCTCCGTGCGAGAGCAGGAGATGCAGTTCGAGCGTCTGACTCGAGCTCTGGAGGAGGAGAGGAGGAGCGTGGGGCCCTCCGGTACCCTACCCCGCCCCCTCCCTACCCTGCAGGTAACGCCCTTCCAGCCATCACCAAGCAGCAGGGTATCCCGAATTATCACCCCACGTCATATTACCCTTCTTTCCAGTTACCTTCTTCAAAGAGCATGGTCATTTCCTCATCCTGTCATTGTCACCAAACACTACCATAATGCCATTTGCATCCCTCTTTGTCAGTTTGATGAAACGCCATATTTTCTTTTCAGCTGATAACGTGACACCACACAATTCAGAACACATTCAGATTGTATCCGCATATTTCCTGCATGGTATTCTGTTCCCTTGGTTCACGATGACATCACAAAACTCCTTTTGACTTTGGTTTGTGTTGTCTGTCATCCCTCACCAAACGCATGTCTGTACGTGATCAGTGGCTTCTAACCCACCGTTTATTGCACTGTTGGAAGGAATGTGTTCAATGAAGAGGAATTGTGTTTATTTGTCGTTCCTTCTCTGGCCTCATGGTCAGTGTCTCACTTATCACAAAAACTTTCTCAATACCCAAACCTCCTTCCGCTAATGTCTGCGAATAGTGATAACAAACCGGTTTAGTGAGTCTCCCTTGGCTTTAGAAAAGGATTGTCTGCACTGAGTTTTGGTGGAAGTTGCACAAGATGAACACATTACATCTTAATCTGCGTTTTCTCAGCTTACTTCAATGCTCCGAATTTTTGTGTCCCACTTTTAGGAAAGAGAACTCGTCTGATTGGATATCTGATTAACATAGACACACCCTCCTTACAAAGGAGTTTACTGTGTGTGAATGTTATTTTGCTGTGCTTTTTAAAAAGATTCTGTCCTCAAAACTCTTCTTTTTCTCCTGTCTTGACTGTGTAGACAGCAAGCATCTTCCAAACTTAAAAATAAACTGAAGGAATATTTCAACCCTACCACATAGTTCCTTTTTCAACCAACTTTATAGTTCCTCTATGACCTACTTGCGATAAGTTTAGCATAATGTCTTCACCCTGCATTTATTTAAAAGTTCAAATGGCTTGTTATTTTGCAGTGTAAACACAAAATTACCTTGCATTTTGTTTTATGATTCTGAATTAAGTGAGTTTATGCCTAATAATAATGTCTACGAGCAGGGTAGATAAAATCAAACAAACCTCCTGTATTTCACTTGTTTTTTACCTACCCATTTGGCAGGTACATTTGTTTGTTTTATAGCCTTGTTATTAAGAATATAAATATTATAAATAAATATAGAATTAATATCTTGGGTCATGCTTCTTATGAAAATTATGTATCTTAGTCCCAGCTTTAGATATTTGTACAAAAGTACCAAGTGAGAAATTATATTTTTTGCTTTTCGTAGTGAAAACAAAAAATGGAAATTGTGACAATTTCATCACCACCTTGTAAGACTTTCTTTCTTGCTTATAAAGCAGAAGGTATTTTGAAGAATGTTGGTAACTGGAACCAATTCACTTGCATTGATTTTGTTTTCATACAGTTTAAGTCAATTGGTGCAGCTGTAGTTTAGTAAATATCTTCTCTTGTGTTCGGAAGAGGACAAACTTCATAGAGGTTGGTAATGACAAAAGGTTGAGTGAACTTTAATTATAGGATGAAGTATCACTATAAACCTATATGGGACTCTTCTGTGGAAGAAAAATAGACCAATTGAGTATTTTGTGTTCTGTTGGAAGAAAGTCCTTTGCAAAGTCATAGGTTTGCATAGACTTCAGGTGTCTGAATAATGAATTGATACATCTTTGTTTGCTAAAGGCCAAAATGTCAGTTATCTGCTGGAAACTGTCCGATCACCATAGCTCTCAATTCTCAAATGAGATTGAGTACAGTATACTTTATAAAGATTGGCAAACTTACAGTGGTGTAAAGTAATATATGAAAATAAATTTAAATTAAGCCCTCACAAATGTTATTTAGGAAATGTGGTAAAGGAATATCAAAGCATTTTGAAAATCTATATTTGCTCTATTATTAAAAAAAAGACAATTTACAGCTTTTCAAGCTATAGACATATTCCTTCACAAATCGTTTATCTCCAGTCCGCTCCTCTCATCTTTTGATTCTTTCTCTTTTAGCGCAAATACATTGAAGCAAAGATTAAGATAAGAGTTGTGCCAGTGTTGTTTGGAATGCCATGAACGGTCTTATCTCCTCTCTGTTGACATACTTGTTTGGATATTAACATGCAGGGAAGGCTCAGATCCTACCTGCTGACAGGTTCCCACATGCCCGCCTGTCAGTCGAGATTACGGTCGATTGTCACTGCTCCCTCTGTGGACCTGGAATAGTAAAGCGGACCCTGTTCTGTATTGTTTGCATGCTACAGAATGTGTGCTATAGGTTGTAGGTACTGCTGCATGCCATTGTCGTGTAAATGCATGAGTCAAATTCTCTAGGTAGCCATAAACTACCTTCTCACATTCCTGGCATTCATTCATTCCTTTGCCATTTTTTAAAAATAAAGTCATGTTTTTCTTTTGTAACGGGGTCATTCACTTTATGTTTTTTTGTCATCTATCACATGTATATTGTTGAATTTGATTCTGGATTTTGCGCTTTTTTTTATGATGTTAATGATGTGTCTCGTGGTGGGCGATCACTGTGAATGTATATGAAGCATGGTTGAGCGAAATTATCTTTTGCAACTTGAACGCAATCCTTTTATCTTTTGCACGGTTTTGTTGTAACCCCCCCCCCCCCCCCTCTGTCTGTCTCTAGAACGGGCGTATCACTGGTGATGCAGAGTTAGAGCGGCTCAAATTAAGTGAGGGATATTTAAACGGGACACAGGTTAGTATGTCTGTGTGTATTGTCAGCATGTGTTTTTTTAATATTAACCATATATTTTCGAAGAATTAAGAAATATTTGACTACCAGAAATTGTACACCCTAACTTTAATATAACAATGATTTTTAGAACTAGCCAAATTTTCTAAAGCAAACCACAAGCCATGAAACATGTTGATCAACACAAGTCCACGTGTGAGACACTGTTACACATACTTTTATGCTCATGGAATTCCTCTATTCATGTACTTGTTAGTGTCGTCATCATACACCTGCAAATACTCTTTTACCAGATGGCGTGTTTGTGTAATTGCACACACTTCCCGTTCTTGGCTACAGCTCACTATTGTTCTTTGTTTGTGTATCCATGCTACAGTACAGGATGTTGGACCCTGGTCATATTGTTGAGTCTGTCACAGTGGAGGAGGATCCCCATGACGGCATGCCAGTTATTTCACTTGAAACCAATGATGATGGAAGCACACGCCGCACTGAGACCACAGTAAGTTTGTGCACACTTAGGGTTAAGCAAACCTTCTCTGCTTCCTGAATGCTTTTCCTGAGAAGTTGGAAGGGACAAATCAGTATTTTTGTCCTCACATCAGGTTAAAAAGGTCACAAAGACGACCACCACACGAACAGTTATTCCTTCTGTCTCGGACACTCTCTCTTTGGACGGCACCGGTTCAGTTACCGGGATGAGTTATAACACCCCGATGGAACGTGTGTACAGGCCACCAGGTGGCCCTATGAATTACCCCACTAATACTGTCCCCCGTAATTACCACTATGGACCTCCAGGCGGCTATGACGATTACCAGAGCGCACCGCCTTCAGAAGTTTATGCCAGCCTTAGCAGAGGGACTCGTATGGATGACCGCTACAGGTTCGTTTCTGGTTTCAAAAATGAAAATCTAGAAATTTCTGCATGATTGCTTGTCAGCCTGCAACATTCTTTTAATGTCTTATAGGCCTGTGGATGGCTACCGCACAATGGACTCCGCCTATCGCGCTCACAGCCGGCCGCAGCTTGACCCGTATGCAGCCCAGCCTCAGGTTGGCCGCTTGGGCAGCGCTCTTGAGATCTCTGGAGCTCTTCAACGGTTTGTTCCTGAGCCCTACGGCCTTGAAGAAGACCAGAGGAGCCTGGGATACGATGAACCTGATTTCTGCATGGGGATACCCATGCATTACAGCACAATGCCCCGGTTAGCGCATCCGCTCCATGCCCCACCCCCTCGTAGAACTGGGTTAGTGTCTTTATGCTGTTTGGAAAAAAGAAATCAAGCAGTTTTTAAGTTTTTTTTTTTTGCTCAGGTCATATGAAGGCACTCTGGATGGCGATATCTCTGGAGCTGGTGACATGTATTCTTGGGGAGCTCCATTGGCTCAGGGAGAAAGAGGCAGCATGGCATCATTGGACAGCACTCTGCGCAAGGGCCCCGCCCCCAACACATGGAGACAACCTGAACTTCCTGAAGTCATTGCCATGCTCAACTATCGTCTAGACCCTGTCAAAAGCAATGCTGCGGCTTACCTTCAGCATCTCACCTTCAAGAACGATAAGGTTGGGGATTGCTTTGGTTGCTTTTTCATAACATAGTTTTGTCGTCATCTTCAATAGTCTCTCAGTGTTTACAATTATTAGGTCAAACTGAATTATTGTACTCTGTTCAGGTAAAATCAGATGTTAGACGGCTAAAGGGAATCCCAGCTCTGGTTTCGATGCTTGATAACCCTAAGAAGGAGGTACATTACGCAGCATGCGGTGCTCTCAAGAACATCTCATATGGACGAGATCCAGATAACAAGATAGCCATCAAGAACTGCGACGGAATACCCGCTCTGGTGCGGCTACTGAGGAAAACAAGAGATCAGGACCTCACTGATACTATTACGGGTATACATTTCTAAATGTTTTTTATTTATGGTCTGATTGTTGTCAACATCTTACCCTCTGTGGCATGCAAGTAGTTATTCACAACTGCTATTCTCTTCTACAGGCACACTGTGGAACCTTTCCTCTCATGACTCTGTAAAAATGGAGATTGTTGACCACGCGCTGCATGCTATGTCCGATGAGGTCATGGTTCCGCACTCAGGATGGGAAAGGGGGAACGAGGGGGGCGAGGAGACCTGCAAACCCAGACACCTGGAGTGGGAGACGGCACTCACCAACACCACTGGCTGCTTAAGGTATGTTTAATCCGTTGGATTGTTACCTGGGAATTCGTTCCTAGTGTTGTTTTTTTTGTACAGTTGAGCGACATAGTTACAGAAAGAGATAGGCGACAGAAGGATAAAGAAGGGACCTCCTAATTTCATGGTTTAGATGGTGAAAGACTTTAAACGTTAGAGGGTTGTTCCTTAGTCCTGCTAAAGAATTTGAATGCGTTTGAGTGTGTGGAAGGAAGCTGCATTTCATGTGGAAGAAAGGAGGGAAGTGCGAAGGAAATGTTTTTGTGTGTGTGACTACCAAGAACCTTTCAGACTGAAAGAATCGGGACAAAGTTTGGACAAAAGAGAGAAATGTGATCTTTGAATCCACTTATTTCCCTTGAGTGCTTCTCTTGTAAAATCGTCCCTCTCATCTCTCGCTTGCCTGAATGGAGTGCTTTGCTTTCAGAAAGCACTCCATTCAGCGAAAAGACTGATTTTACACCGTGATTAGATTTAAAAGGCGCTAACGCTGTCCTGCCTCTTAACCCTCATGTTCTCTGGAAGCACCCTTTTCCAGATGTCATCCATACATGCATGCTCCACTACGTGTTTTTGGTGATGACCCAAGACTTAAACTTTCTCTGCCTGTTCAATGTTTAGCAACCGTCTGCATGTGGCGTCCTAATTAGTTGCCTGATGTTTCTCTCTCAGGAATGTAAGCTCAGAACGCAGCGAAGCAAGGAGGAAGCTGAGGGAGTGCTCCGGATTGGTTGACTCGCTCATGTACATCGTCCAATCGCAGATCAACTGTAAAGATGTGGACAACAAGGTAATGTAATTTTTTTGTGTTGATTTTTAGGGAACTCATCTCTTCCTCAAAGAGCAAATTAAATAATAGAGAATTTATGATAAGAGCAAAGTGGGAAGAAAGTATTATGCAGTAATAAAAAATATGAATTCTATTTAGATTGCGAAACATACAAGAACAGGAAATGTTTAAGACCAAAGTCCTTTTTGACCTCAATAAAATATTGGTCTTATCTTTGAACTCAATCTGTTTCATCTGAAAAGTTATTATTATTAAATTGTGTATTTCGTCTTTCTTTGCAGCTGATCGAAAACAGTGTGTGTCTGCTGAGAAATCTGTCCTACCAAGTGCATCGCGAGATACCGGGCAGTGAACGCTACCAGGAAACTATGCCTGTCAATCAAGGCCCAGCCCCTTCTGGCCAAAAGGGCGGCTGCTTCAGCTCCCGAAAGGGCAAAGGTGCGTGTCCGATTAAGCTGAGGGAAAACACAAGCACTGGCCAATTAAAATGAAGAACTCCCAAATCCAGCATTATCTCTGTTTTGTGTAAACATAGCTATGAGGCCATGTTTATGTTTTTTTCAAAGTACATAAAAAAAGTATGGAAGGCCTGTGACTTTGATACATGGTGGATTAACTTTGTTTACACGAAGAGCTTAAGCATGCATGTGTTTCACATGTATGGATCTGATCATTTTTGGTGGCTGGGGCACTATTGCATTCATTTTAATAAACCTAATATTGCTCCTGTCCTCTTATTCTTTTTGTATTTTCTCATCTGTCTTTGTCTGCTCTTCTTGCTTTTTTACGGTAACAGACGAGTGGTTTTCCAAAGGTAAGCGCTTTTCTCTCTTTTTTTAATTTGCTTGCTTTCATGGGAATCATATCATTTTAATCCATTATTAACTATGCCATTGGTTCAAGTTCAGAAATGGGTCTGAAAGGGGAAAATGTTTTAGAGGAAAATGACTCTTTCAGTCCCATTTCTCATTCATTTTATGGGCTGCATAACATTTGTAAGTGAGGAGGCAGAAAAGGGTCGCAGTCACACAAACAAGGTTTTTATTGATTGTAGGGAAATGAATTAAACAAGTAAGAAGTTTTACTGACAAATGAAATATAAAGTTGCTAAAAGCTTAGCTGCCTCAATGACATCAAAGGGCATTAAGTAATTAGGCAATTTTGTACAAACTAGTAGACTTGGACCATATTCTGAGGCATCTGTTTTACATAAAACCGTGACTGTGGCCCTTAAAGAAATAGTTCACCCAAACATGAAAACTCTATTAACTCATCATGAGAAAAGAGAACCAATGACATTTCAAGTATTTAACATACCATACCAAACACTACCATATTTTTGTTTATTGCTGTTTATTTTTTTAATTTCATAACTAAATATGCTCTAAAGTTAAAATTGTTTTGGAACAATAGGTTATTAGGAAATAAAAGTCATATTTTATTGTTTTATTGGTTATTTAAAGAATTTTAGTTTTTGGGTAAACTGTAGCTTTTAAGGTACAGTTCAACTAAAATAAATCATTTCTGTCATCGTTCTCTCTTGCTCATGTTTTTCGAAACCTGTATGTGTTTTTTCATAATGTCTTATGTATTGAGAAGAATGTTGGCACTGAAACAAGACTGGCCATTCATCACTTCTAATGTGTAGAGGCACAACCACAAAGTAATTTCTCACAATACATTGTTTTCCACAAAAAAGTCTTACGGGTTATGAATGACAAGAAAGTGAAAGAATAATGACAGAGTTTGGTTTTGAGTGAACTATACTTTTAAATTGCTGTCGGTGTTTACATGTTTTTTTCACAAGTTACCAGCAGAGCGCACCAAAGCACCTTACTTCATATAGATCCACATCTCAGTTTTGCACATCCACTATTAAATTTTAAACTGCACAGAACTATTCAAAGGCATTTAATTGCACTTCCTTTCCTATGATGTCATATTCTTGTATATTGGCAGAAGTTTAGCTTAATCATAATAACACGCTGCAGGGTTTTTCCTCATGAGGAATAAATGTGGCCTCTGTCTTTAATAGGTCTGAAGAAAACCTCTTTTGTCTGGTTTTCTTTTATCTAGTAATGCTTTTTACACTTTCATTTAAACGCTTGTGGGATGCAAGCAATTTCTGTTTTGTAGTCAAAAATATAAAAGAAGTCTTCTTCAGATGGCCGTTTTTAATCACAGCTTTGATATGCCGTATTGGATCCTGTATCACTGTATTTCCTACACCTCTCCATTTTACTTGCTTCTTGTTCCTTCTAATTTGTTCAGGCAGGAAAGATGATGATGGAACTGCAGATATGATTGACATTCCAAAGAGAACCACACCAGCCAAAGGTACAATAGACTTCCAGTTGAATGTGAATCAAATCACATTGGTTTCCTTTTAATAATTTTCTCAAACAGGTAAAAGGTGATATAAAATGTACCAATTAATTGTTTTCAAGGTTATGAGTTACTGTTCCAACCAGAAGTGGTGCGCGTGTACACTTCTCTCCTGAAAGAAAGCAAGAACCCGTCGGTTCTAGAAGCCGCTGCAGGCGCCGTGCAGAATCTGTGTGCAGGTCGCTGGAGTGTGAGTAAACATCTATGTTTTGGAGTAAAAGCAATAGACATAATTTTTGATATTCAAGATATTCACTAACGGAATTGTCCTCCATTAGTATGGGCGGTACATCAGAGCAACAATGAGACAGGAGCATGGCCTACCAATGATGACAGAGCTGTTGTCCCATGGACACGATCGTGTGGTCAGGGCAATGTCTGGAGCTCTGAGGAACCTAGCCATCGATGCTCGCAACCGTGAACTGCTAGGTGAGTTCGTGAGAGAGATCACACATTAATATGAGATTGTTGGGTCATAAAATGTCTCACTGCCTATATGCCGTGTGTTTAAATGCCACGTCTGTGTCCATAGGTAAACATGCTGTTCCTAACCTGGTGGCTAATCTGCCGGGTGGTGGTCAGAGTCAACCCGCGCGTGGCCTCTCGGAAGAAACCGTGGTGTCTGTTCTCAGCACTATGGCCGAGGTAATTGGGTCTAGCGTTGATGCTGCCAAAACCCTGCGCAGCTCCCAGGGCATTGAGAGGCTGGTGCTTATTAACAAAGACAGGTGGGTTTCTGTTTAGTCTGTTTTTCAGACTATCTAATCACTTACACTTGTGTCTAATTATTTTTATGCATTGTTGTAGTGTTGTACCTAAGGGTGGAGGACAGTTCTTTTAACTTCATAGAAATTTGCATGAATATTGAATGCATATAAAGTTTAACATATTCTGTGCCTTTAAATTTTTATTTTATTCTAAATGCAAAGATTAAGTTCCATTATTCAAAATTACAAAAATTCTTTCCATAAAGCAACCGTTCGGACAGGGAAGTACGTGGTGCTGGACTGGTGCTGCAGATCGTTTGGGGCTTCAAAGAGCTCCGCCGCACACTAGAGAAAGACGGCTGGAAGAAAACCGACTTTATGGTCAACCTGAACCCTCCCAATAACCCCAGAAGCAACGGGGGATACGAGGACAGCACGCTTCCTCTGATAGACAGGGGTGAGGGCACACCCTAATTCCTCTGTGTTTACACAACAAATAGAAAAATGAGAATCAGCTGTTTAGAAACCGTTTATCCCATGTTGCTGGACATACAACTTTAAGTCTTGGTGAACTTACTGTTTTATTTCTGTGTTAGGAGGCAAACAGGACAGAGATCAAAATATGATTCCTCTCAATGACATGGGACCAGGTAAAACATCCTGTACAGGCTTCTCCTTTAATATATTTTGTATTATATATATTATTAAGGTCATGTGTTACATCATCCAATAGCTCAGACACAGTTATTTGAAGATCCAGTGGTGGTGTATTGAAAGAAACCTTTTTTTAACAAGTGTTAAAATAAATTTGCTAATGTTTGTACGTATAATTACATTTTTGGAAAAACGTTCCCTGTAACTGTAACTTGTATGTGTGAAAAAGGCCTGCACGATTAATCGTCTGTTAACCGAAATCGATTTAAAAGTGTGCTGCTTTTCGATTTGAGATATTGCAACACTTACACAATAATACATTTCAATCATATCAAATAGTATATTAAGCATGGTAAGGCCACAGTTTTGTTTTATTTCTGTAAACAGTTTTTTAGTTTACTGACTTTCCCGCTAAACCAGTGCGTTTTCTGTTATAATTATTTACATGATGTCAAGGATAGAATTTCAAACAGATTAATCATTGTAAAAGTGTGACTGGGTAGTTCTGTAAAAAATGTCAATCACTTCATTTATCACCTTATTTTCTTTCTAATTACTTTACTAAGTAATACAAAACATAAAGAGTACATGCAAATTTATTTTTAATTGGGCCTGAAAAAAGACCCAGACATCTTAATATAAGTGTTAACTCGCTCTTAAGAAAGCGTTTAATTTAGACCCAGTTCACACCCTGTGCTATTTCAGTCATAAACCACTGTGCTGAAATGTGTGATCCGTAAGATGGAGAATTGCTCTCAAGTCTTTGTGTATCTGTATTACCAGATGCGTACTCTACGATAGACCAGAGAGGACGGAGGAACACTTTAGATGACACATTGGATCGCTCAGACAGAGATGCACCTCAGGTAAAAAAGATATAACGTCCATTCTTCCAGACCTGCACAAAAACTACATGTGTTCTCACTAAACCTCAATTACTGACATCACATCCTGTTTTATTTAACTTATTTGCACAGAGGTGATCGCTCCACTAACATTCTCACACTTTTCTTTTATCACTCACCTGGTTTTCAATGACCTTTCACTATCTCTTATGCTATCAATTTTTCTCTTTCACTCTCAGGGAGGAATGTATGGGGAGAGGCGGGGCTCTATGCCTCTGTTGGACACTTATGATGGTTAGGCCACTCCCCCTCCCCCCCCACTCAGTGCATGAGCACGCATGGTATGTGTGTCCACCTTCCGCATGGCCTTTATGTGTATATTTAAGTGTATGTGTGCTGGTCTTTGTGATTCTAACCTTTGCTAATGGTATTATGTTTTTTTGCTCTTCTGTGTATATGGGTGCTAATATTTTTTTGTGTGTGTGTTGGGGAAGCCAGTCTAACTACAGGATTATGTCTAACAAAATAGAATGATTGTTTTAGAAAATAAGATTAACCCAAAAATAAGTGTCTTGAGTGAAGGCACTTAAGAGGATTTAAATGATAAATTGACATTCAACCCTAAAAAAGAACTCAGCCAGAAAAAACATAACATTGGTTAAGTTAGTGTTATCTCCCACCCTCACTATTAGTTTGCACAAAAACTAACACAAAATAAGTTTTTTTTAATAAAGTCCAGCCAAGCAGCAATCACATCCATTCACTAAAACTGGTTTAGTGTCCTATCAGTAGAAGTGAATGGTAGTAAGCACAGTTGAGTTACCAACTTTCTTTAGAATATCTTTGTGAGTTTTCAGCTAAGGATGAATTATCACTTGAACTATTTACACAAATAAAAAAACTATAAAAAAATGTAAGGTAACAGTTTCAGAATTGTCTCATTTGCCCCTTTTAAAGCTTTCCTTTTTACTTTTTTTTTGCACACATAGAATTTTCTCCTAACATGCTGTTGAAAAACATAGTTTCTGCAACAGCCCATCTTATAACATAAAAATATTTACTTTAGTTAGTTACGCCCCAACACAGCTTTCCTCCCCCATGTGTCCGCCTGGGTCACATGACTGTTTAGTGGTTTTATTTGTTGTTTAAAGGGCATTTTGCATTTTTGCACAAATGCTCTCTGCAATTCCTTGATGACACGTTACTGAATCATTTTTTTATCAAAACAATGCAAGATAACTAAGACATGATCCTAACCTTTCTCTCTCCCCACAGAAAAACTGATAGTGTGCATCACCCGCCGTGAGTTTCCTACTCCTGCCTACTGTCCCTGCTGAGCCTCTGATCTCATCACTTCTGGGACCATAGCCACTAACTGCAATGACCCTTCCGTAGTTTCCAGCTTTCTGTTGTTGCCTACACTTTACTCTTCAGATCAATGTGATTGAGAACAGCCACTTCTTAAAACCGGACACTACAGAATGAAAAACCTCTCTTGATTTTGGTCCATTCTACTCTATTATGTGAAATGACGGACTAAGAAACACTAGGGACTAAAATATCTAAGTCAGACTTTTCAAGCTTATAAACCGCTGTCCTTTTTTCCTGGATTGCTTATGCATCTATTAGAACACTAGTGTAGACCGATGTCGTATTGATTCTTTCGCTTCATGTTGCTTTGCCGTTCACAGTGATGCAAAATTGTATATAGAATGTCTGAGTTCATGCCTTGTCAATGCATTGTGACTGGCATAAGGCCATTGTTTTTTGGTCACTGTTTTCCAAAAGCACTAGATTACCACTCGACACTCATGTTTCATTTAGGTTGGATGGTCTCGTGGAGTTCCTTGTCTCTGGGGGGGTGGTTTAAATTGTTGATGGGAGTGTTTTGATTGAGGCAGAGGGGTCATTTGATTGAAAGATTTATATCAACCAGTAGCATACAGATCTTTAAGACAACGCCGCGTGGTTCCAGATCTTCAAATCAGTTTCTCCTTTAAGTTAGATGGTAGACCTGGTGTTGAACTTGCAAAGCATTCTGGAGTGGGAGAGCTTATTAGCGTTTGAAAATATTTCCATTTGGTTTGGTCTTTGTAGCCGGCACCGTTTTGAATTAGCGTGTAACGAGTAAATGCCAAGAAATGTGCATCTAGAGTAAACTAATTTATGGAAGTCTCTCCCCCTGCATAAATGATTTAAAAAGCGGGTCGACCTTTCATGCTGATACAAATTTGAGCCTTGATCTTTGATCAGTGCTCTCCCAAACATTGGGATTCGAGGCCCAGCTGGCAGACCCAGTGCATTTTGCTTCGTCAAAATAATAATGAATGTGTAAATATGACCGCATCTCACAGATCCACTCTGCATACGAGAGTGTGCAAGCGTGTTGCGTCAAGCAACTTCCAAGAGTGTTTGGGAAGCCAACCTTCTGCCTCTTGGTTCCAGTGCCTGTCTGTGTAGAGTATATGAGTGTACATTTGAGGATGTATATGCATTGTTTTTTGTCTGCGATCCATAAGTTCAGTGCTCGTTCCATAGACTGCATATTCAAAGTGCACAGCAAGTCGGCTGTAGATATTTACTGAATGGAAACTAGCACTAGGGGTCAGTGGATTTTTAATTTCAATGCGTTTTTAATCCCCGTCTGCCTTTTTCAAACTTTTTGCGACACTACAATTCATGAAAGGAGAGGTCAGCTGTTAACTTGGCGTATGCTAGTCTAAAGTCTTGTTTATAGGTTTGAGGAACCAATTGAATTTTCAGTGTTTAGGGCGGCTGATAACTTTTAATTCCAAACAAAAGTGCATCTCTTTCAGGCAGGATTTAACCGAGTTCAGATTTCAATTCTAGCTTGATAAGAAAATAAGATAAAAGCACATTTAACTATATATACCAGAGAATATTTGTTAATTTTAATTATTTTTTTTCTTGGTTGTCTTTTTGCTCTTCCTTTTCTACATTTTATGATTGGGTCTGATTTTGTTTGTTTTTCTGGGGTTATTGTGGGTGAATGCATATGCAATCAGTTTTATTTTTTAAATAAATGCATTTACGGTTTATATCTTTTAATTAAAGACAAAAAGAAAAAAATCTGTTTTGCTGTCAGTTGTCATGCTGTTTTTCTGCAACACTAACAAGTGGATCTTGATTCATTATTCCTATATTTCAACGCTTTACCTTAAACATTGCACCTTTCTCTCATGGATTGAACATGTAACACTAGCAATACATTTTTTTAATAAAACAATGATTTTTTTCAAGGTTCTGATAATGAATGGTTGTGTGATTTTTACACCTTTTGTTTTATTCAGCTGGTTTAGTGTTTTTTTGTAACTTTGCTTTGAAAAAGTAAAATTAGTTGACCTCTGTTGTTCTGTAATTCATTTTCACAGCTTATGACAGTCAATCTGGTTGCAGAGAAATGTCATTATGCATTGTGTTAAAGTATTTTGTTATATCCTGGCTCTCAAAGCATTTCAAAAGGTCATATGTGAATCATAGAGAGTTTAATCAAATTAAAATATTGCAAGATCTTTTAACACGTGCTACTGGACCACATTTTTGGAAGACATGGAGAAAATATTTTAAACTAAAATAAAAATTAGTTTTATAAGAAAAAACTAAATTATATGTTCTGGGATACAAAAACACTTTGCAATGTGGCAGAATAAAGGTAGAATTCTGCATCAAGTTGCATTTAAAGCTTGTACTGATACAGACTCATTGGAGATTTCTTGAATTCAAGAGAAGTTAATTGTTAATTGCAATTGTAAATTAAAAACCGTATAGATTGCCACTTGTATTTATTCCAGTGTCACATTTTCATTACAAAAAAAGATTTTTCTTTTGTCATGATATTTTTGTGTTTAAAAATATCAGTCTCTGGGGACAGTGCATTTCTCTAAATATCTTCTATTGTGCAGAAAATATAATACAGGTTTAAAATGATGACGGGTTGAGCAAACCATTTTCCTTATGGGGTGAATACCCCATAAAGGTAAATTTTTATTGTATAAAATATATTTATCATTTTTAAAAACTTTTAAAAGACTTATTTATTTTATATCTCATGAAGTTTTAAACAAACTCTTACACTACTTCATCATTAAGAATGTATGCATTTCATGCATGCACGTGTGCATATTCTTTACCTCATATGCTTAGTGTTATGAACATGATGTGTGACAGAAAAAAGTTCCTTCTGTTGACTTCAGAAATTATGTTCAATGACGTCATAATCACGTACGATACCTGCGTAACTTACGTGCTCTTCAGAATGGCTGCACCTGCTTTACGTAAGTTACGGTAGACATCAACAATTCGCCCTGAATACAAATGCATTGAATCTGTCAAAGTAAGTGTTTTTAATTTTTTTTAAAGGAACATTTACTATAAATGGACATTTATTTGTCTCGTGGACTGTCTGTATGCATTATATGAAACTTAATTCCATTTAAATGACTGCATGGCAGCACGTGTCGTGCTGTTTTCATTTCTGTGTTTTTATTATTTATTCTTATGTCTAAATATTTTTGAGTGTGATCTAAATTATTGGAGAGTAACAATGTTGACCATTTGCACTTGGATAAAAATGTTAAAGTGAGAGTCGTATTGATTGCATGCTTTGACTGACGTCACGACTGACATCACTGGTGACCTGTCCATCATCCTTGAATGGACATCATGCATCATCCATCATATATTGACATTATACAGAATAACCAGCAATCACTGTCTCTGTTTATATGTGGAGAATCAACAGTGTGAAAAACAAATAAATAAATAAAATAATTTGACATCAGGAAAACTTGTGTTGTGCAGCATGTGGAGATATCAACAGTCTGGTTTTGCATTTTTCCTGCTTGGTGAACTCCAGAAACAACAGCAGGGAAGCATTTTCTGTGACACGCTTCTACAGACAGAAGGTAAGACAAATATCTTAAATTTTTACAAAACTAGAGATGACCTTTAGGCCTCATCACAAAAAGGATCAAGAGCACTTTTTTTGGGGGTCATCATATTAAGATTATGAAATACTGTGAGATGTCAAAACAGTCGAAGATGTATGTGTGGCGCTGACAACCGTTGTTAAAGTATGAAATCCTTTTTCGATACATCAGGTGTCTGTGTTCCAGCTCACAGCTGTGTGTTGGCCGCTTTAAGTCCCATCTTCTCAAGAATCCTGTCCACATGCCCTGCTCCTCCTCCTGGGAAAAACCGGCTTCTTAGGCTCGATGCCGTGAGACCTCATGCCTTGCTGAAGCTTGTTGGGTTCCTGTACTCCGGGGAGATGGAAATAGAAAGTCAGAGCGAACACGAGGACGTGATGGCTGCTGCCCACAAGCTTGGCCTCAAAAACCTCATTGAGAAAAAGCGAGTGTGGGTGGGAAGACGAGTTGAAGATGTTGGGAGATGCGGGAAGGAGGCCGGTGTGCAAACCCATGAGAGCGTGAAGGGCAAGGAAAGCGTGAGCGTGCCTCTGCCTTTGGATAGACGGAGCGGTACTTCTTATAATGCAAATAATGCTCCCGGGACTTCTGTGTTGGAGGCTGATCGGTCATTTGATAGATCAAGTTCATCTAAAGGTTTGAGTTGGGTCAGTGATGTCACTGTTCCTCCGCATACCAACGTGACAGAAGTGCCGGCATCGAATCAGTGTAAAATAAAGGCTAAGAGGTGGAAAATGAGAGATGGACGAAAACGAAATCAAAGTTGGCAACAAAGCCAGGTAAAGGTGCTGAATGTTCAAGGAGGAAAATTAGATCAACCCGGAGTGATGGAAAGTAGGAATGTTTCAGGGAAAGACTTCAGGAAACTTTTAGAGGCTGTGAGTTTGCCCAAAAATGCGAGAAGTGAACAAAAATTAGACAAGTTGAAAGTAAAGATCAAACTGAGAAGAAGAGGAGCCTCTTGGGAGAGCAACCTCCTTGTGTCCGTTCAGGGAGAGAGCAAATCGGATGAAGTGAAAGAGTGTGGACCTCAAACTCGGGTGAGGACTTACTTTATATATTTAAGTTGCTAGAATGAATGCAATTTATAAAACATTATGTGAGTCAATTAAAGTATGTGAATTCACACCCACAATCATATCTAGATAGGGTGAAGAGTAAAGGGTATTCAAATTATGGAAATATCCAGTTAAAGGGATAGTTCGCCCAAAAATGAAAATCTTTTATCACTCATTCACAATCATGTCATTCAAAACCTGTTTGACTGACTTATTTAAACTATCCCATTTACATGATTAACATTTCTGTAAATGTGTCTACTTTTTTATCTTTTTTTTCTTATAATTAAAGCGCTGCCCATCCATTGTCTGTGCTGGCCAAAGTCTTGGAACTCTGACTCCCCCAACTGATCTGCCTATTTCACCGCCCGACTGTTCCACACACGTGTCTTTGGATAAACCCTGTCCTCATACTCCTAATGACAGCTCAATGTCTTCTATTCTTGATCTACCCGCGTTGTCTTCAAGCCCTCCTCGAGCTAATGAATCAGATGAAGACATTGCAACGCTCTTGGAGGATATGTTCATGATGGGATTAAACATTCTGCCCTTGATGCCATTAGACAAAAATCTGGATGAGCAGGAGCTCCAGCTTGATCCTCTTGAAGAAGAGAAAGGCCCTTGTCCTTATGTGCAAGGCTGTGAGGAAGAGGTCAAGGAAACTACACTGTTAACACCCTTAAGGTCTCCCCAACAAAGATATGAAGGTAAAGCATCATGTGACATTTTAAATATGAGTTATTTCTTTTGCTGCTTGCTATATTTTATCAATGGCCTTAGGAATTTGCATACATTATGTTCATTGCAAAATCTGTAAAAAAAGAAAAAAATTATACTTCAAAGTGTGTAGTTTGTGATTTAGAGGGATTTTCAGCCAAAAATAAATTATTATTTATTAACCCTCATGCCTTTAAGAACCATCAGACTCCTTCTTTTAAAAACATTAAAATGTATTTTGACAAACCATCAAAAAAATTATTTTGTCAAGTTGACAAAAGTATCAGTGGTTTGGTGCCCACACAGTGGTAGTCAATGGGGTTAAGTGTTGTTTTGTTCCTAGGATTTTCTAAAATATTTTATTTTGTTTTCATCAAAGTCATATAAGATTTTAATGAAATGAGGGTAGTAGAAATGTTCACTTATACTGTGTTCACACCATATGTGTTATTAAATATTTGTGCAAGTAAATTACATTCTAAGTCAATGCAAAGATGTGAATAGACACAAACTCACAGCAGGCAATGCAAATGATGTGAATCACATAGAAAACTTGTCCCGCAAGTAATAAAAAGCATGGAGTGCGATTGTTCCTATTTGGTGTGAACACAGCATTAGAGTAAATTTAAAGAGTACATACCATTAATGTTCACATTTGAGTGATCGATCCATTTAAGAGTTTTTCCTTGTTCTTTCCATCTTAAATGTCCATGCAATCAGCCACTGCACTCTAAAATTTTGCTCCGTGCAAATTGTTTAGAGAATGTAAAAATCACAATATTTCCATATGTACTAAATTAATAGTGACTACTTGACAAACTTTATACTGCTTTGCACATCCTTGCCTAACCCAAACAGAACTTCATGGGATTGTCTTGGTTCTTTTCAGAGTTCAAAGAGGCAAGTTTTCCCCATCAGACAAAACCTGAAACTGTCAAGCCTTTTGCTCAGTCAGCCGAAGACCTTCATGGTTCACTTTCCAACATGAAAAAAGATACAAATCTGAAAACGATGAAAATGGACCTGGTCTCCCCACTTGAAGAAGACTTGATGTTAACCACAGGAATCACAGCTTTCCCTCACTGCCCCACCTCTGAAACCGGTCAAATGTCAGACTTGGAAATGACCCCCATACCTCAAGACATGGTTGATTTCAAACTGCTTAAATGTCTCTCCCCACTTGAATCAGATGTTTATCTTGGTTCTACACTCGAGGCATCAGTACAGTCGAAAGGTGAAATCTCTGTGACACCTTCGCAAGAACCAAATTCACAAAACCAAGCTCCACCTTCAGAAACGACTACGATATTGGGTTTTCCTCTGGCTTTAGTGATCAATTCCTCTTCTCCACATTTATGTCCTGAATCTAATTGTTCACAAGATCAATCATGTCTTGACAAACAGAAACTGAGGACACACAATGATATGAATAATGAGAATGGCTTAAGCAAAGATCAAGCTGATTATGTTGGTGAGTTCCCAAAGCAAAGAATAACCAGAAGACGTCTAGAAAACCTTTCCAGTGACTCTGGTGCCCTTTCAAGGCAATCCAAGACTCATTGTGCTGATAGGGTAAAAGAGTGTAAATGTGCAAACTTTAAACCTACAACAATTAACACATGTGGAGCCAGTACCCGGATATCCAGGCCTGTTGACTCTAACAGAAAAACAATTGCAGGAGTGAAAAGAAAGCAAGAACATGAAGACTTCTTTCCTAAAGTGCAGGTTACTGCAGGACCTGTGAAGCGAGGTTGTGGAAGACCCCCCAAATCAAAAGAGGATGCTACAAAATGCCTGCAAAAGTGTAATAAAGCAAAGACAATTGCCCAAGCACCTAATCATTGTAGCACTGCTACTAATTTATTTTCAGAGGACTGTAAAGTAAAAACAACTAAGATAGCCAATGAGCAGGATAATAAAGAATCAAACAAACAAACAAACTTAGATGAAACAAAAATAACAGAGGCAGATGTTAATGGCAATAATGAACAGACCAATCAAAGTGCTCACATCAAATATTCTGGTCAAGCAAGAACATCGAGCATCATTGATCAAATCTTTCATCAGACAAGTTACGCTCGTAAAAGTTCTCTGCTGATTGGCCAGAAGGTATTCTTAAACTCACAAGACTCAACTTGTGCAGCTCAGAGAATCCAAGGACCCTTAGAGAAGAGTGGAGAAAACAGTAAGAGTATTTATGGGGGGAACAAGGACTTCCCAAAGGATGTTATGGATGTTGATTTAGCCGTGTTGCACAAAGAGATGGATAGCAGAGCTAAGAACAATGTACCAGAAGTGATGGAAAGAATTGGCATGGCAAGCATGGTGAAAAAGATGCAAACCAGTGTCTGTATTAATTCTGATGGTACACCTGCGGAACATCTGGAAAATAAAAAAGAAACTGCAGTTTCTAAGGAGAACTTAAGGAGATGTGAGGTAGTCCAATTAACCAAAGAAACTATTAAAGACAAAGGAAATGAAGTTCGTAGATGTGCTCCATGTCCCTTAGATGTTGATAGGAAGGACAGGGATGATATCGATGTTGAGGAAGAACAATACAGTTTTGAGAATATTCTAAAAGATGATTTAAGTATGGGACAGACTTCTCAGACTTCTTGTGATACATCAAATGCAGGTAAAATGTTTGAATTTTAAATAATATATTATAATAATATTACTATTATTTTATGAAAATAGTTTTTGTCTTCATAGCTGTGACACACAGAGGGCAACAAGTACAAAGCAATGGTCCATCTGTGCAAATCGATGACGTTTTAAACCGGTTACAATCTCACAACCTCAGGAAAAACTATGAAGATATCTCAGCAGTGCAGACCACTTTGGACAACTCGGTTTCAAAACAAGACCATTCAGAAGATGAAGCGATCGAAGTTGATGTTCTTGGGGATTATACAGATTCTCCATCACGGCTGTTGGCAGCCAGACAGAACATCTCTCTGCCCATTGAGAGTCTACAGGAGGAAGAGTTTGAGATGGACATGACCGAAGAAGAAGAGGTAGATATCACTGGAGAGGAGACTGATTGATGTTAAGAAATATTGAACATTTAGAGGTTCCAAAAAGCAATGAGCAGAATTGTTTTTGCAAGTTTGATATTTATTTTTGCATGTACAGGAATGTTGAATATTTTCATGTATATATGGGATCTATTAATTATTAAAATAATGTAAATAAGAGTTTATAAATAAGTTCATACTGTTCATATCACACTTTGAATGTTTTCTTGGGTAAGGTTTTTATTTTGTAAATTTTTTTACAATATAATACTAATTTCTTAGTGCTATTTTAGACACAATGATTTAATCTTAATTAATATGTTGCTAATATTACATATTCTTTGTTGTCTTACAGAAAATAATTTGGTGAAATATATGTAATACCTGCATTGTATTAAGGCAACGATTACAAAACTTGTATAATACGGCACAGTTTAAATAAGTTAGTTTCTTTTTTTAAGTTTACAAATATATATATATTAGACATGTGTATAATATATATATATATATATATATATATATATATATATATAGACATGTGTATAAATATATTATATTTATACATATGTCTATATGCATATTTAATTATACATGTTACTATATATTCATATATATATATATAAATACATATGTCTATATATTTATACACATGTATATATATATATATATATATATATATATATATATATATATATATATATATATATATATATATAAATAAATACAAAGGTCTATATATTTATATACATGTCTAATATATATATATATATACATATATATATATATATATACATATATATATATATATATATATATATATATATATATATATATATATATATATATATATATATATAAATAAGGTATTTAGAAGATTGTAGGACAAAATTCTAGGGTGCAAAGACAATATCGACTATTTACATTAAAACATAACTAATCTGATGTTTTAAATAAAAATAGTGAACGATGGGGCATTTAATAAAAAAAAACCTTTATAAAAAATATTGCATCTGGTGCACTCGCTGTTTTTGAACAGAAATCTTTATTGACACCGGAAGTGATTGCAGCACGGGTGAGGAGGATCCACGTGGGTCAGACACACGAGCTGAAGGTTAAGCAGGGCTGGAAGGGCTTTGGTTCTGAACAGGACCCACAGAATATTCGCTGGGTATCGAGTGAGGGTAAAGGGGAGATCATTTGGAGTTATGGACCCTATGAAGGCACAGCAGCTCGCTGCAGAACTCGAGGTTGAGATGATGGCTGACATGTACAACCGGTATGAGAAGATCTTTACTATGCTCATAAACACCAGAACACATTTACATGACATTATAATAACTTATGATATGAGGCATACTTCTGTGACAGTCAGTGGATCTCAATCTTATTTTTCTTATATAAATAAATAATATTCTTTCTGTATTGTCTCAAGACCATTGATATATCACTGCTAATATTCAATGCAAAACCTCTTTCAGATAAGCCCATGTAGTACTAACTCAAATCTAATAAATAAAAAATATTAATAATATTATAAATAATGTGTAGTATTGATATAGTCATCATTAACTCAGTCTGTACCCATACAGAATAAAAAAATCACAGTCCACATTGGAACAGATATGGTCACCTTGATTTAAGTCTTGAGTGTTTCAAACACACAATGGATGTTTGTCATCGTGTCTTGTGATTGTACATCTACATGGCTGTCATTTAATCTATGTGCTTTTTTATTCCACAGCATGACCAACGCTTGTCACAGAAAATGTGTTCCACCTCACTACAAGGAAGCGGAACTTTCTAAAGGAGAAGCTGTGTGTTTGGACCGCTGTGTCGCCAAGTACTTGGACTTGCACGAGAGACTCGGCCGGAAGCTCACCGAGCTCTCAGTGCAGGATGAGGAGACCATGAGAAAGGCCGCCGTCGGCACCGGTTAGGATCCGTCGGCACCCATATGTGATTCTGAAAGCCATCGATGGTTTGGGGGGTGGGAACGCTGTGGATATGCCGGCGTGGATTTCTTGCAACATATTTCATTACACGCGATATCGGAAAGGACCCTGATGCTTTTCCACAGTGTTGACACATCACTGGAATAAGCTTCATATGTGTGGGGGGATTTGTGAAATTGTGTGTCCCCGTGATTCTTTTTTTTATGTTGACATTGACTCGCTAATGTTGTAGATCCTTTGAAGAAGTCGTACCCTTACTGTTTAACGATATTAAAATTTGTCCATCTGTTTAACCACTGACCTCCATTTGTTGTATCTTATTGAAGAAAAACTCTTAATCTTGGGTCAACAATTCTGTCGATGTCTTCCTATTTAACCTTACATACTTGGCCTATGGCAACCACAGCCGTTGGAGCTGATTTGGGGAATGACTTGCAATGGGTCAATCGTTTTTACATTTGCCTCTGAAAATGTATTTATATCAAACAACATGAAGACATTTTTTCAAGCATTGGAAGATCCTTATTGAAACAAGAAAGAAAAAATTGCGATCCACTAAAAAATGTATGCTCCCCTTCTCACCCCCATCCTTCCTACCTTACCCTCCCACCAAAGTTGCTTTTTTCTTTCCCAAATTTCAACGTGGTCATATGACCTCACATCTGAGTGTTTATTTATGTTTTATCTGTGTTTTTCACTTTTAAGATTGTTATTTAAACAAGTCATATGCATAAAGGAGTGATCAGATGCTTGTGCACTTTTACAAGTTGTTTCAACTGAAATGTGTGTTGAGCGTGTGTTCCATCCAGTAGTTTCCTTAAAGGTAATAATTTGCCGTTCTCGTATTAAGTCTTTCTCAGATGTGTGTCGATATGGCGTCACACTGATAGAGGCTTAACCTGCGAAAGTTGATTGACACGTCCCAGGATTATTGGTAAGAACAGAGCCATTTATTCTGGGGAAAATTAGTATTCTTCACTATAGCATTGGGACCCTAAAGTATCGTATTAACTTTTGGAAACTGGCCGTCCGATCAACCTTTTAATAACACACAAACATTTAATAAAATGTTTTCTTAAATACAAATACACATCAGAAGTATAACTAAGCTTGAAAAGTCAAGATAAAAGACATGACCTTCATAACTTGTTTTTTAAACATCTTATCTCGAAGAATATCTGTGTTTGAACACAGAAAAAGATAGTTGGAAAAATGCTTGTAACCCAACAGTTCTTGGACCCCACTGAATACAACAGGAGAGAAAAAGTGGTCCCACAGAACTGCCAGACATTCTTTAAAATATCTAATTTTGTGTTCAACCCAATAAAAATGATAATTTTCGTACTGTCGTGGTAATCATGGAGTCCAAGAACAGTTTAGCCATTCTTCCAAATATATTCCGTTCATCAGAACAAAGAAGATTTGGAAGGAACACGTAAATGACATGTTTGGTTGAACTATATAAATAGTATATAGACTATAACTTTATATATGAACTATATGAAAACATAATCTGGAAGAGTGAATTTGAATCCAAGATTAGAACATGTATAAGAAGAATCATTGTGCAATGTTTTAAAGAATGAAAGTGTCCATTGTGATGTCATGGTCATAACCTCATGCATTAATGTCTATTACACACCTATATATATATATATATATATATATATATATATATATATATATATATATATATACACATTTATTTTAAACTCTGAATTGAAATGAAATGTTCTCCAGGGTACAGTTTGATGGTTTTGGGTAGGACACTGACATTTGTGTACATAAAGCTCTCATGTCATAGATCCTCTTTAACAGTATGGGCCACAAAAATCAAGCCCAGCACTTAAAGGTGAACTGTCCCTTTAAGAAGAAACTACACACCCACTTCCCAAAGATCCTTGAAGATGTCTGCAAGGAATGTGTGGAAGACAGTTTCAAGTTTAACATGTAACAGAATGTTTCCTTTATACTGAACATTGATGTTTAATGTATGTTACAAACACATTGTGTAACACAATCCCTGCACTAATGTAAAAGAAACGCATTTTGAGACACTGTCTCTTTAAGAAAAAAAAGGAACCGAGAAGGAACATTTCGTTTCCTTATTTCTATTCTTAATAAAGGAGTTTGACTTACTTTGGGTAGTGTTTGATCTCGTCGGATTGGTGAGTTTTGTTTGCTTTTAGTAAATGTTTAATGTTTCTTTACACAAACTGTTTGGCATTGATGAAACACAAGGCTGCTTTCTTTCTAACGGATACTTTGTGGGTTATTGTTGTTTTTACAACAACATACTATTTGAACTTAAAGAGAATTGGTTACTCTTACTATTATCCGAACTCTTTTTTGGGCTTACGTTCGCATTTATTTGTTTTAAACCTGCTGGTGGCAGAGAGAAAAGCGGCCACCAGATGGCAGCAGTGATCAACGACGACAATTTATACATCGAGGCCGAAATGAACGGCGCGCCCCCCGCTGGTGGAGAGGAGGAACTGCAGCTGCCTGGTCAAGAGGGAAACATACAGGGACAGGTACTCACAACTTTATGGGTTTCTGATTATTAAGCAGAAATAATGCTTTATTATAGTTTAAATGACTTACATGAGAGTTATGTTTTATAAAGAAGTGTTTTATAAAAAATAAATTAAGTATTATTATAAAATGAAGAAAAATTTATATATATTTATATATAATTCGTGTTTAAATGTCCCAAGACAACGTTTTTTTATTAAGGAAACTCTATAAAAAGTTGTAATGTAAGTTTTAATAAAACATATATGTTTGCTTTTAAACACAATTCATGAATTAAACATGTTCTTTTGAGCATCTTCAGTGTAGTCGAGTTTACATTAGAATTTGATGATTTTCTGATCTTCTTAGGATCTCACGCTTGGATGCTTTTTAAATAAATTTAAAGGAATCCCTGTCTATTATGCCCTCTTATTGGCTGTTTTTTCAATATTTAATCAAAGTAAACCATTTTAAAAATGTTCAATTAAATAAAACTAAATAAAGCATTTAAATGACAGTTTTGAATAAAACATGTATGCTTAATTATATTATTGTCTTATTGTCTATATTATTGAAAAAATTCAGATATTTTGACACACACACACACACACACACACACACACACACACACACACACACACACACACACACACACACACACACACACACACACACATTCACGTCAAAATTACTTTAAAATAATAAACATTTCACTCAAGTGATCCAACACATTCCACTGGTTGTTAAATAAATGTTCAATAAATATTTTATTTTGAGCAAAGCAACTAGAATAAATGTGATATTGAAAAATTATACATATTTCTGTTCATATAGCAGAAATGGTACTTAGAAAATAGAAAATACATAAGTTTCAATTACATATGTGAGAATTATTTAATACACAGGAGTGTTTTTTTTTGGGACACTTACACGACTTATATATATATATATATATATATATATATATATATATATATATATATATATATATATATATATATTGTTTCTAAATTTTATAATAATACTTAACTTATTAGAAGTGTAAATTAAAACAAAGAAACTATTGGATTTAGGTTATAATGAAAAAAGTTAAATAATAAAAAAAAACATGTATTTGAGCAACTTCAGTGTAGTCAACTTTTCACTTGAATTTGTAGGTTTGCTAAATTATATTTTTGTCTTTTAAACAAACTATAGACATCTTGAGACACAAAGTTTCAGAGCAAAAGTAAAAAATAATTATTAGAAAATAATAAACTTTTACACACAAGTGTACCAACACATTCGACTAGTTGTGTAGCCTACCATGCTCTCTTAAATAAATGTTCCAAAAATATTAAATTTTGAGCAAAGCAACTAGAATAAATGTGATATTGCAAAATGATACATGCTTAAGGCATTACTTAATGTTTGAAATTACTATTCTTCTGTTTATTTTAAGCCTTAAAGAAAAAGAAATACTCCCAGATATCGCAGTGGTCTGAGACATTAAGACGTTTAATGTTTAAACTGCACTTTCTTCCTCCGGCAGGTGGAGGAGTTTCTGGGCCCACATCCTGACTATGATGAAGAGGAGGAGGAGCGCAAGTACTACAGACGAAAGAGGCTGGGGGTAGTCAAGAATGTGGTGGGGGCCAGTTGTGGAGGAATGATTATTTACAGTGTTTACATGGGTCAGTGCCACTATTACGCATTACACGTCACATTCTCATATGATTCAGTCCTGTGATGACCTCATACTTTTAAAAATCTGCATGCTATCTTCTAAAAAGATCCTGTTATATATGTGACATAGAGTGTGACGTACCATCGAAATGATCGATTTTAATAACGCACTGTCTGCGTGTGTGCCACGCCAAACAGCATGACATTCTTGTGAATGGCATTCTTGACTGGTGCTGGTAATTTTAGCAAGTTCATTGGCAAGCTCAGACACAAAGATGTCTCATCTGTGAATTCGAGGAACAGATGACAAATGTGGGACATCTCGCAACTTGCCAGAAACAAAAGGAGGTTTGGGAAGTGTTGTGTCTGTTTCTTCATGGAGTGTTATGTTCTGCAGGTCTGTTGCAGATGCAGTTAATTCTGCATTATGATGAGACCTATAGAGAGGTGAAGTATGGTACGTTGGGGCTGGAGGATATCGATAACAAAATGCTTATGGGTATCAACGTTACGCCTATCGTCGGCCTACTTTACACACCTGTGCTTATAAGGTAACACACTGATCATTTCTGTTTTCTATTTTGTTCTGTTTGCATACTTGGAACTTCAGATTCCGAAAGGAACCGTTTGACAAACAACCAAACAATTTTGGCTTTTCAGCCTAATTTAGACCTTCATGCTTTTCTTTTGCTCATCTTACATGAATTGTCCTAATAAAGGCATTAATACTGCTTCACTTTTATCTAGTTCATTTGCAAATAATTGACAATAAAGGTCATGTCACACTCGTTGTGTTAACTACAAGTGAAGGTTGTTGAAAATATTTCTAATTTAGGTGTTTATTGATTTCTTCAGATTTCTGGGTACCAAATGGATGATGTTTCTAGCGTCTGGAATCTATGCACTCTTTGTCTCAACAAATTACTGGGAGAGATATTACACTTTGGTGCCTTCCGCTATTGCCATCGGTGTCGTCATAGTTCCACTGTGGGCATCCTTAGGAAACTACATCACAAGGTAAGAATGCATACGGATATGTATCGTCCTAGATAATGTAAAAAATATGTGAAAACATTTCCTTGATATTTTTTATATAAACTAAATAAGGCCATATAAAACATTAAAATAATAAAACTGTGACACATGTATTCCCATAGTTCAGTTATAAGACTTGGTTTTCACTGGCAGTGTCAGATAAAATATTTTTTTAACACATATTATTGATCTTCCATCATATAGCAAATGATTTCAGACAAAATATGATGGCTAACAAAGTTATAGAGGCAAGGTTCATTCCAAAACACTAAAGAAGATATTTTTAAAAATGTTGGTAACCAAAAACCAATGGATCTATTGACTTGGGTCAGTTTTGTATCCATACAATAGAAGTCAATGTGAATACCAACATTCTTCAAAATATCTTATGTTGTGAATATAAGTCATAAGGGGGATCAAACAATGTCAAAATTTCAATTTAACATTATTTATGGAAACCAAAAAATATGAGAACACTGTTGTACTATAAAACAAATAACCACAGGTTACAAATCAGCATGAACAGGAGTTCGAACAGGCAGTATTGTTTGTGGTGGTACGTAGATGAGTCAGCTGCAAAATTCTACAAAATGTGTCAAGAGAAACAAGAAAATGTGACATGGACAAACTGTTCCTGTTGTTTCAGAAATACAGCATAAACACATTTGTAACAATGGTATCGAAAGTTAAAACTAAAAGTGTGTATCAGTTAAATCTGATTAATTGTGTTTTCAGGTAGTTCCCTTAAAAAAGAATCCTTCACTCTCTTGTCATTTCAAACCTGAATAACTTTCTATTTAAAGATATTTTGAAGAGTGTTGGCAACCGAACAATGGTGGTACCATTTACTTCCATAGTCACTGCATGTTTATTGGACATTATTAAGAATATCTTCTTTTGGTTTTTGCAGATATGACAATATTGCTAGTTAACGATTACGCTATTCACATTTTTACATGAACTATCACTTTAAGTGCTTAAAGAAACAAGATCAACTCGAAGTTGTATGCAAACGCTGCGTTGCAAATTGAAGAGTGAATTTCAATGCCATGGCCCTGCGGCCTTTAAGGCCTTCACCTCTGGATTTTCAATTTTGTGCAATGATGAACCTTGCAATATCCTGCATTGTATAGAGAACTAGATGTTCTGAAAGCAGAGGGTCATTCTGTGAGATCTGAGGTCATTGATGCCATAATGCTCAGTTTGAGTCAGCATATTGCGCACATGTCCTGCTCGTGTAAAAACATTGCATGTTTGGAACTGGGAAAGTACAGACAGACGGATTTGTTTCAATCTCAGTGTTTCGTCTTATACAGTTGTTTTCTCAGAAGTTTTAACTGATTCATTTAAACTAACTGCCCACCTGCTCCCACCTTCTTATATGTTTGTCAGAATGGCCCAGCAGTACTATGAGTATGTAAACTTTAAGGAGGAACATGTCCAGGAGCAGAAGAAGCCCCCCAAAGGAGCCTTCCATACTTACATCATCGTTTTCCATTCTGTCTTCTACATCTTCTTTCATGTGAGTCGTCGCTTGAGTCCTTTTCTAAAGTGTGACATTATAAACGATTGTGAAACAGTGATGCAATTATTGTTTAATGTGTTATTGGACGTGATATAACAGCTGGAATTTTTAAAAATATTCACAGTTGCGTATGTGTTTGTGTCAGATGCCTTATATGTGGGTTTGTAAGTTACACAGTTATTTATAGAATCTTCACAATTCTTTCTCTCTCCCTTTCTGCAGCTGAGTTTCGTGTTTGCTCAGTTCCCCATGGTACTGTTCCTTAATAACTATCTGAGTGGTAACAAAGACACTCTCGCCAAAGTCCAAAAGTGTGGTAAGACTTTTTTCTCTTGTTCTCATTTTTACACCTTGTATATTATTGATCTATGAGTAGGGCACCAGGTGACAGGTGCTCAGTATCATATTTGCATAGTGTTGGTTTTCATATCCCTTTCTTTTCATATAAAACAAAGAAGTAAGAACAGATTAATATTTTAATAACTTACCAAAACTGATGCACAATTGTTTTAAGAGGCTTATAGCAGAGATATTAAAACAATTAAAAAAATGAATAGACCAAACCGTACATTTCTGGATGTATTGTAGCAGTTCGGTTCCGTTTCTTTAGAATTTGAACAAAGTAAAACCTCAGGTGTTAAAAATTCATCCAAACAGCAATGTGAAAAACTAATAGCATGACAAGACACATGAACACTGATAAAATATGAGATTATCTCATAAAAATGTAGTTTTAAAACTTTTCCTTAATACACAAAATAAAACTGTTGCTTTGTTTTAAAGTGAATTAAAATTTGTTTTCTTGGCAGTATTTAAGACCTGAAATAGAAACTGAGCATCTTTTTCTGTTGACTTCTTTCTTCAGTATTCATTTTTTGTAGAAAAATACAAATAGAAACCATTTTTTAATCTGAAATTTGGTAGAATGTTGTTTTGCAGCTTACATAATCAAACAAACTTTTTAATTTTAACTGAACAAATAACTATAAAAGAACATAAATATTTGATCTTGAAACTGACTATTCTTTGGCTGTTTATACAAAAGTATTGACATTCTTAACTAATATGTTTCTTGTGATCTTAATATATATGCTTAAGTATTTTAAGAAACTTTTGTAGACAATTATAACTATGCTCAAATATTCATGTAATTAATTTGAAAACTAAATGTTATTTAAAAAGATTATTTTTCAAAGGTTTTTCTTTAATGAAAGAAAAGAAGCCGATACCCCCCTTGACATGTAGTCCTCAGAAGTTGGATGATAAAAAGGCTAAACATTCAACAGTTTACCATAACCATAAAAGTATTATATAACTGTACCTATATATTTTGTTATTTATATATACAGCTAAAGTCAAACATTTACATTACCCTACCTGAATTTGGAATTTTGGAATTTTGAATATTGTGGTTTATCTTTTTATTTTCCAGATTTAAAGGGGGATGTAAACTTTTGACTTATATAGGATATATATAACAGAGAGAGACTGTTAACAAAAAATACAACACCTCAACAGCTGTTTCTATGTTAGAGGGATGTGTGAACCAACCACAAAAATGATGCTATACATAGACAATAATAAAGTCCAAATTTTTTTTACATTTATCCAAATATGCCTTTAGGATTCATAGTCACCCAAACCATTTTAACTAAATTTTAATATGCATTAAATGCACTCAAAGCAAAATTTTAAAAAGGTCATGTTTATTTATGTCACAAGTTATTGCAAAATGAAAAACAAGATCAGTCAGTTGGATTGGATGGAAGAATCACACCTCAGACTTCCTGCAAATCCGGGCGGCAGCACATCTGCTCTGCAGTATTCGGCTGCGTCTGACGCTTCCTGCCTCACAGCAGAGATGACGGGAAGGGTTATTAAAGCAGGATTTGAAATTGCAAATCAAGTCAAACATGACAAATTAACAGCAGCACGGCTAAATGTGGACGGTCGCCCACTTGCCATATTGGATGATGGAAATGGAAAAGAGCAGACGATAATATTATGTGTAACTTTATGCAAGAGCTGTAATATCTCGACATGTATAACTTTCAAAGTTAATGCAAGATTATTTCATTTAGAAAACATTAAAAATCCATCTGGTTTTAAAGTTACATGTTTTACAGAGGAGGATTAAAATGATGTTTGGCTTTTACAGTCAATATTGCACCAAATTTATGCTAAAATACAGAGTTTTTTCTCTTAAAATACTTTCTTTTGCAGAACTGTAAGGAAGAATGTTTGTGACAAAACAGCAACACCTTTTCACTTTAATATGGATACAGAAACAATACATGCAATCATTGTGCTTTTGCTGTTCAGTTCCCAACATTCTTTGTAATATCTTCTTTTGCATTCTGCAAAAGAAAGGTTTAAGAGGTTAAGAAAAGGATGACAGAATTGTCATATTGGGCTGAACTACTGAATACTGTGACTTTAAGCTTTTTATTTTATTATAATACTGGATTTAAAGTTCCTTTATGCATCATCCGTCTGATCTTGAATGTTGGGTTAGTTTCGTGCTTTATGCATAAATTATGGTTTTCATTAACACATTTCTTGTTAGAAGTTAAACATTGATCTCTGTTCGTCTCGTCCATCCAGGAGCAGACGGTAAAGGGGTGATACAGAATTTTAATAAGACTGTATTGCACAGTCTGCCTCGCTCTCTGCTGCTCATCGAGGTGGAGAGCGTTCTCATGGGCGCAGCCTTCCTCGCCATGATCATCGTAAGGCCATCATCATCCACATCACTACGACAGTATCTCATCATCATCATCATAAAAAAAAAAACACTTTTGATTCTGTTTAATTTTCATTTGACATTGAGAAACTTTATTTTCCTTTATACATTTCATAGGAGTAAAATATCATCATTGTTAATGAACATATAGTGATGAAGTAGAAAGATGTGAGCTGTCTTTTCTCATGCAGTTCCTAGCATTGTGTGGACCTGCATACCGGCCCACGGAGGAAATCGACCTGCGTAGCATTGGCTGGGGAAACATCTTCCAGTTGCCCTTCAAGCATTTACGAGACTACCGCATCCGCCTGCTCTGCCCATTCTTCGTGTACTCTGGCTTCGAGGTGCTCTTCGCCATCAAGGGTCTCATTCTGGTAGGAGAAATCTCGAACAGCGCATTCCGTTAAAAGCATTCGATTAAATCATGCATCCCAGTGTCTTCAAATTTCCCTTTTAAATGTACTGCAATGTTTTCACCTACAGGCGTCTAAGATGCTGCAAATAAACCAACATAGGTCTTATTGTGGTTAAATAAGGATGAAAGTGACAGCTGACAATTACTCATGTTCTAAACCAGTTTTCTCTCTTGTTTTTCTCGCATCTCTATATTCTACTGCATTATCATATCTGCAGTCATATGGCGTGTGTGCGGTGGGAATAGAGAAGCTGTGGTTGCTAGTTATGGTGTATGGTTTGTCATCCTCCATCTGTTCGGCCTTTGCCCTGACCATGCTGCGCTTGCCCAGGCCGGTTATTCTCCTCACGGGGGCCTTCGTGCACTTCGTCCTGCTAATAGCCCTGATGTGCTGGTCGCCTGAGCCAAGAAACCCTGAATATCTTCCATACCTGCTGGTGGTCACCGCACTCTGGGGTCTGGGCACGGCCCTTAACAAGACAGGAGTGAGCAGTGAGTACAAATGCCATTTGAGCGTGCATACTAGATCTCTTCTCAAATCTAACAGGCTGCTTCACTGCCTACTTGATACGTAGGCAGATGCATCCTAAGGCAGCGTCATGGAATCTATAAGCAGGTCCAGATTGAAACTGGATAAAAGGATGCTTAAATTGAATTGCTGGTATATGGAGTAGTGACGTAGTGTGCAAAGTTTGATATCCTCACATGTCTGTGTGGGCTTGTTTTACATCTGAAAAGCTATTTGCCACAAAAACTCAAGCTCATGTGGATCACAGAAGTCTTAACAGTAAGCAAAACAAGATGGGATAAATTAACAGTTAACTTGAATTAAGTATTAGTTTTAGCAAGAATAGTAATGTAATTAATAATAAAATATTATAGCATTATTATTTTTAGTCATTTTCATATTTTATTTAAATATGATTTTTTTTATTAATGTAAAATTAATAATTTTTATATTTTATTTATGTTGCAATTAAAATTTAGTAAAGAATTCAATTTCAAAATAATATCTTAACGCTCTTTTATTCATTTTCATATTTACATTTAAATATGATGTAATAATAATTTATTAATTCAAAATGAATATTTAAAGTATATATTTGTATTTTTAAAATTA
Organism: Triplophysa yarkandensis; assembly: GCA_033220385.1. Taxonomy (NCBI): domain Eukaryota; kingdom Metazoa; phylum Chordata; class Actinopteri; order Cypriniformes; family Nemacheilidae; genus Triplophysa; species Triplophysa yarkandensis. The sequence continues at coordinate 10,185,843 of CM065655.1, forward strand.
TATATAAAATAAATCAAATAATTTAGATCAAAACAATATTTTTGTTAATTTATTCATTTTCATATATTAATTTTAAATATTATTTCATTATATTTTACTTTTTTAAAAACTATGTAGAATGTATATATTTTATTTTAAAATTGTAATTAACAGTAAGCTAATTATATTATATATTATAATATATAGTTTGTGATTTTTTAAATTTGAAAATACAGACAGGGTTTTGCTTTGCATTGTAAAGGCATAGGTCAACTTAAAATACATAGCATATGACATGTATAATATAATATATGTATGACTTGTATATGTATTAAATATATTTGGAAACTGATATTCCTTACACACTATGGAAGGCTAGTGTTGTCTGGCTCCCAACATTTCTCAAAATACCTTATTTTATAATCTTTAGAAAAGTCATAAGGGTTGAAATGTGGATGAGCAAAATGAACTTTATGGTTGAACTATTACTTTAATATCTTACACCTGGCTGTGATCTCAGAAGACTTTGATAACAATCCTATATAATCGTGATATAACACAATCAGTGTGTGTTTCTGTTTGTAGTTCTGCTGGGGATGCTGTATGAGGATAAAGAGCGACTGGACTTCATTTATACCATCTATCACTGGTGGCAGGCCATTGCTATCTTTATTGTGTACCTTTGGTCTGCATTGCCCATGAGGGTAAAGCCCGAACACTGTACATTTTAATCTAAGTATTTTGTGTCAGAGGTATGTGACATGTAAACTGAATTAATATTTTTTTACGCTTTTCTAAGGCCAAACTTGGGATCCTGCTGTTGACAGTCATGGTGGCATCTTTCTGTTACATTCAGATGGAGCGCCGCTTAGCTGCGAAAATTCCATTCAGGTTGCCTAAGATTCCTCGTCCGCGACATAAGGTACTAAAGGAACCCAACATTATGAATATCGCTTAACGTGACACAGATGCAATCCTATACTAACATCCTGTTGCTTAAAGGTCAAAGGTTATCGATACCTTGAGGAAGAAAACTCAGACGAATCAGACACCGATTTAAGCGATGCCGATGATGACGAGAAAGAAGAGGAGGAGAGAAATTTGGTTGAGGAGGACAGGGGTACAGACGCAGTCTCCCAGGGTTCAGCGGGACCAGAGAGGACTGGGGTTAGAGGTCGCAGGAGGAGAAAGGAAAAGGCTGCCTATGAGCAAGCGGAAGAGAGAGAGGAATATGTCAAGAACATAAGGGAATAGAAAAGGGATGGTGAAAAGATTTGAGGAGAGTAAAAGGAGTCGGGCAAATAGTTAAAAACTGTGAATAGCTTGATATGAAAGTGTAGTGAGAGCATTTTAAAACACATATAAATGTGTTTTCTTTACTTTGGAATGGAAAGTGTGGGCTTCCAATGAAAATGAAGGTCGGAAAATAGTCCAAAGAGTTAAAAAATATAAGAGTGATACAAGAATTTATTGAATGCGAATTGATAAAGGAAATTGCAGCAACTTGGAAGGTCAGGTTGTGTGTTGCCATAGATATGTAATACTCTATCATTTGAACTCTTGGTCAAGGTAATGCTTGAGTTTCTATATTACTGTAATTCATTCTTTTACTCTGTAATATGTCCTACTTTTTATTCAAACCAAAGGAACATTTCAGTGTCATCTCTGTAAAAGAGAACATTTTTGTTCATGCATTTACTTAACAAACCTGCAAGTTCTCTACAAGGTGGCATGGGGGCTGGAGCCCATGAAGGGTACACCCTGATAGATGGCCAGTCCATTACAGGGATTTCGTGTGTCTGTTTATGATTTGATTATGAAATTGATTTAAGATTTTGTAAAAAAAAAAAAAAAAGTTCACAGAGATGTTTTATAAATCAAAATATTGCTTTGTTAGAGAATGTTCTGCATTCTTAGAGTTGTCATAAACCCAAATATGAAATTCTGTGCACATTTACAACCTTTATGACATTATTCCAAAGAAACACAAAGTAAGATATTTTGAAGAAAACACCTGAACAGTAGAGGCACTAATTCGTTTCTATTGTATAAGATAAAAACAATGCAATTAAATAGGTGCCAGTAACCAAAATATTTAAAAAAATGTATTTAAAATTAAAATGTTATGTTCTGCCGAGGAAACAAAATCATACATGTTTGAAATGACAAGAGAGTAAATATGTCCAAATTTTCATTTTTGGGTGAGCTGTCACTGTAAATATAGTTAAATGTCTTAATTAGAAATTATGAAATGCCCTGAGTGCCTTTTGCTTTTTTAATAGTTATTTTTAATAAAAACATTTGAAACAAAACTTTTGACGGTTAAACTTTTATTATAGCATTCTTTCTCTTGTAGTTGTAGTATATGATGTTCGCCCCTCCAAGAAAATTAAAAAATTATTTATTATTTACGGTTTTCGACATAAAATAATTAAAGTAAAGAACCTTTTGTGAAAATATCATCTTGATATATTAAATAATAACTAAGTAAGATCATGTCACAGATATTAATTATACTCAATGTTTCAGAATTAGATTTTCCAACTTTAGCCTGGTTTTCACAGGCAGGGTCACATTTATATTCACAGACATAAGAATGATTCTAGTTCGAGGTGAGCGTGTGTTTATTAGTCAACCATCATCCTCCTCTCCAAATGGTTTAACACACACTCCCATCTGTCACTTATGGCTCTCAAACGTCACGGAGCATGACATCTTTGTGTGTCCAAATAAACATCAGGCCTTAAACCTGAGTGATCTTAGACGCATGATGCCTTTATAAAATCATCTTCCAGCACCTTGAATGAAATACTTTGAAGAAATGCTTTTTTGAAAGCTGTGAAATTGCTTCTCCTTTGCTTTCCACACTTTCGATTTCTGCTTCCCTCTTCCCTCATTTTTAATGTTGAATCCTTCGGATGGATTGGATCTGAGGGGTCTGGCTGTGAGAGCCCCAGGTTTTCCAGTGCTGGTACTCTCCACTGTGTTTGTCACACTCTATGACGTACTGCTGTCCTCGATAGCCCGGGTACTCGTAGCATACGAATCTGCGGGGAGAGACGGAATGATAGCGGTGTGAGACAGATGGAAGGAGATGGAGAGGTCAGATGAGATATATAGACTGAATATAACAAGACAAGCTGTTTGGTGGGGAGTGAGGAAAGGGATTTTGAGAATATCCTCGAATTCCTGTGTTGCATTACTAATCAAACTACAAAGAGATAGCACATCAAAAGGATTTAAGGAACAGTTGACCCAAATATAAGTTATTTTCATCTCAATCCGAACTTATTTGACTTTGTTTTCTGAAGTGCACAAAAGAAGATATTTTGAAGAATGTTTGTTACTGACACCCATTCCCTTGCATTAGTTTTCTGTTTATACAAAAGAAGTAACCAGCTTTCTTCAAAATATCTTCTTTCGTGTTCTGCAAAAAACTTTATCACTCCTGTAAAATATCATTACACAGGTAGAAAAATCTGTTCTTGAATCAGTACCAACTGTACAGATCTACAGTAGGTGCATCTAAATGTAGATTTTGCAAAGTGTTAAATTGAAGCCACAAGTGCCGACATGCACTGAAATGTTGATATAACATCAACACATACCAGATGCCACATTAACAGGTACTGCATTGGTGTAATGTGACACGTGACTAGACGTGTGTGTGTGTCTGTGTATATGGCATCAAAGAATGTGATGTCAGAGATTTGATTCCATCTTGAATTTTCTTAGACCGAAGCAATGATACTTTACTAGGACTATCACGAGCATTGAACGGTTTTGAATACAAATTGATGACACCCATCTTAGCTGTTTTGAGCGTTTATATATAGTCAGCACAGCTGTTGAGCATGAGAAATGCAGTCTGTAAGAACAGAACAGTAGTGCGGCGCTGATGGTGTTTTGTTAAGTGTTGCTCACGCTCCACACTGCACATGCATGGAGCCCACTTGTGTGTCACCCCAACCCATTGCTCGCAGGGACGGGTAATCATCACACAGCTCCACACTGCGTCCCAGATAGTTCTCCTTTTCATAAATCATCATAAGGCTGCTCTGATGGGCCTGCAGATAAATAGAGAGATATTGAGAGACAAAGGACGAAACATGACATTTACGATAGCAATTTTCTTTAATTGCAGTTCTACTCTTGTATGACATCATCGTATTTTGAAGCCACACAAATCATAAGGAGCTTTAAATAAAAAAGTTCATCTATAAAAAAGAAATGTCATAATTTAATCATCCCCGTGTTATTTAAAGAAAAAAAAGATATTTAAAGAAATGTCTCAATAGAAACTCAATGAGGGCCAGTGTTGCTTGGTCATCAACTTTTTTAAAAATGTTTTCTCTGCAGATTAAAGGTTTGGAATGGCATGAGGGTGCCAACATTAGCCGATATTTTCAAACACAAATGAGGAAGGACTCACAGCGCTGCAGATAGGACGCAGGGACATCATTCTTTCCACATGGTAGCCCAGATTGCCACTGAACGCATCCCAGTGCGGATATTCTCCCTTTTCCAGGACAAACTGCTGTCCCTGAAAGTCATGGTGCTCATATCCCACCCATCTATATTTAAAACATTTTAAAGTTAACAGGGTGTGGATAAATGACATTTGTTTTGTGAAAGAATTCATTTTTCAGAAAAATTTGAATAAACATGATGCCAGTTATCATACACATATAATAAAAAGTCATGTTACTATGTCTTACCTAATTTCTTCTGTTTACTTAGAGGTCACCTAAATATGAAAATTCTGATATCATTTACCCTCCCTCATTTCAAACCCTTTTGGCTTTATTCTGCCGCATAGCAAAAAAGATATTTTGAAGAATGTTGGTATTTGAACAGTGGAAACACAATAAAACTAAACGGGTGCCGTTGCTGTTTGGTTTCTTCAAAATGATGATGACAGAATTGTCATGTAAACTGTCACCCAATATTTACTTTAATTAAATTATTCATTCAATTCATAATATACTTCTTATCAATATTATTTGGAAGAGAAAATAAAGAAAGGTGTTAAATTTTCAACATCTGAAAGCTTTGTTTCCATCACAAGATTTAGCAATCATTAACACAGAGTGGGCGACTCACGCGCCGCTCTCCACTCGGATGGAGCGGATGTTGTCAAACCCACGCTCCTGGATGTTGCAGCACTCCGAGGTGAGTTCCTGACATCTCCCTTGGAAATGCTCCCGCTCGAATACGGTCACCTGACAATCAGACACGTGTCAATTTTTTATTTCTTAAATTTTTATCTTTCTTCAGCCCCCAAAACAACACACAATACATTGTCATAATCAGGCCCTGAATCTACAGAAACGTCATTCTTCTGCTCAGCATTAGCCTTTGTCTAATTATTGAAAGTCTTTCTCTTTAAAAAGAAATTCATAGTTTGGCCTGCTTTGTTCTTATTCTCTCATACTGCTTTACATGTAAAGACAAAACAAAATTACCTTAAAGCAAGGAGTCATGTCCATCCCAGACGTTGCTGAGTTTGTCTTGACCTTAGTCACTCTGTTCATCTTCTCTGCTTAAATTTATTAACAAACAACAAAATGAAACCTTAGATTATGGCAGTTTTTTGAAAAGCATCATCAGTATGATTAAAGAAGGATCTTAACTTTATCTCAATCAATCAAATGATATATATATTAACAATTTCAAGCATTTCTTTTTTGTCTAGTATAAATAAGATTAGATTTTTTTAAAGACTGTAACCTTGTATTAAAGGTTCTGACAATTCCAGCAGCAAACACTATAACTTTTATAATATTTTTGTGAAATGTACAAATGTTTCATGTGGTTCATTAAATAACACTAAAACAAACCGTTATATTAAATTGAACATTTAAAAACCTCTAAAATATATATCAACAAATGATTATGGAAAATCTAAAAAAAAAATATTTGAGTTGATTAGATTAACTTACTTTTTACTAAGATATACACAAAGTTTAAAAAGACAATTTCAAAGATTTTAAATGTACATTTTTTTGTTTTATACATTTGTAATACAATTGTAATACATTTTTGTGTATTTTATCCAAATATAATAGACTTTGCTTTCTGTATTTTATCTGTTTTATGAACCAAGTTTATTATTTTCAATAATGTGTATCAACTCACCTTCTCTGCTACTTTTCTTCAGTGATGTGTGTCACTCCCAAGGTTATATTTTTATTTTTTGGTGCTCTTTTTATTTTGACTGCCACGTGCTCGTCGCATCCAAAACTGGCCTGCGGGTATATGTGTGTTTGGTTGTGTCTGAGATAGGAATAAGAGATCATTGTGTTTATTGTGAATCCAGAGTAGTGGGTCATTCCACACAGTCAGCGTATTGGACCTGATGAAGCCAGGAGCGCGCCCGGTCAGCATTGTGCGTTTGTGGTACACAAAGAACAGCCTATAGAGACCGAATGCAGGGATTTGGCTAAATGCACTGAGACAATGTCCACTTAAAACTTTTCAAAACCACATTTGTAGATGTATTATAAAATCAGGACTGATGTGTCTATAAAGTCATGTTATATTTTATTTATATTAAATGTATTTAAAATTATTTATACAAATTATACAATTTTATCGACAGTCCCTGTTTAGTTTTATTCCTTAAGATCTTTTCCCGAAGTCCAGTCTATAGGATGCTTGTAGCCATGGCAACAGCTGTCACATCATTGCTGCCTCTCACTGAGTTCACGTTTTCTGACCCATGACCCTCAACCCAGTGTTAATCTGATGGGAAATGGAATATTAATCCATGCATCTCCCACATAAAGTGTGTTTTTGAGCTGATTTGTAAAAATATGTCTAAACGGGGGACAAAGGTAAGTATTTTACACTCATTAGACTAACAGTATCACTCAACCATAAAACTTCAATCCCACTTAAATTTTAAAAGTTTTAATTGCGTTATTAATTTGCTGGCATCCTGCTCAAAAAAGCTTTTTACAGTTGGCAGCACGCTTGCCAGAGTTTTAACACAACATAAGTGCGTTGATGAAACATGTTCATAAACTGTTCAGGTGGCAAAATAAACAAATGTAACATTTATTGCCACCAAATCAATTTGCCATTTAGATAAAGTATGCCAATGTCAGTAAGTCATGCAATAAATAAGTGTACATTTTTGTGTCCACTCTCTCTCTCTTTCTCTCTCCGTTTGATGATGGGGTCATTTCTGTGTGTGGGGTGTTGAGCTCAGCGAGTTTGTTTCTGTGGGTCTAATCCCCCCACGCTGGACGCCAGGCTATATAAAGGACACATGTTTGTTTTCAATATACACGCTGACACGCTGAGTGAAACAGACAGCGGCCTCTGACTAACACACAGGTAAGAGACTAAGAGAATCTTAGATCCCACATATTCAAGAATCTATAAAAAGATGTGAATCCCAGCACAGGCTTGTGTAAGAGAGTCTCTCGTAAAGAAAAGCGTTAACACATTTGGCACAAAGAAAATGAGCAGCAATTAAAATGTGATTTTTTTGGGAGTGCAGAAGTTAATTATTGCCATGACAAAAGACAGAGGCCTATGCTGTGAGTGAATGAGAGACAAACGCAGAAAAGAAGTTTACAACAGAACATGATGAAAATGAATTTGTGTTTTTCATAAATGATGATTCAATTTAAGTTAAGACAAGTTTTAAAGATGGAACTAAAAGCATGTTTTATAGCAAATGTTTTACTACGATCTTATTTGCTGTAGAAAACAAAATCAAAATCTTCTTGCATTTATTTGTCAATCAGTCATATGAGATGCATTACGTTCCTTATGAGCATTGCATATAGCACTATTGTGTAAGAGTTTCAAAGTGAGTGGGTGTCAACAGCTCAACATCACCCAAGGGCTATAAGTGCTTTTATTCGTCCATGAGAACGAAACTCATTAATTATTTCACAATATTTAGCACTTGACATCACCACATGTCCAATAATAGACACTTCAGTGAAGTAGATCACCAATTATTCATGTTTCCCCACTCATGCATGTGCTGTTCCTCTTGATCTCTCTATCTCTGTCTCTCTCATTGCAGTCGTCATGTCATCCGGTGGAGAAAAGTCCAAGCCTGTCTCCCAGCCCGATGGGAAGACCGCTCAGCCAAATAGAACCGAGATGAGCTTTAGGGTAAAACTCTTGTTTGCATAACATAGTGCTACATAAATACCATGGTACAGTATTCTCGGATGTGTATAAGTAACATATAAAGTAAGATGTTCAAGATGTTCATATATTTTACAGAATGGCAATTTTCACATGCCATTCTGGATACTCTTATATGATGGCATAGATTAACTATTTTTTGGCTAAATGGTTCTATGTAGACCCTTAAACATCATTTACTAGAGGTTCTTTGCAGTAGAAAGAGGTTCTTTTGATTATAAAAAGCTAAGAACCCAATATGTTCTATTAAGACAGAACCAAAGTGTATTTACAAAGAAGAAATGCTAGAGAAAAACTGATAGAATTTATCAGAACATTTTCCCTTTTTTATTTTAAAGATAAAGTCTCTGAAGACCTTTTTGTAGCATTTTTTAAGACATGTATGATGGTACACCTAATTTAGCCATGTGTGTATTTTTATAGGCTCTGTGCGTATACAATCAACATAAATCAATAGTAATAGCAATGTCTTAAAAACGCTATTTGCAGTCATTGTGTCATTATTTGACACATTATCAGGTTTGTTTATATGTTATTAAAATTATTATTTCACAAAGCTGAAATTACATTTTTATAATAGTAAAATAATCCCTTTTGGATTCATTTTTAAATAAAAAATATTATTTCCCATACTTAAATCATTAATATAAAAAATACTAAAATAAGTATTATCAGGTTAATTTTTAAGTTCAAATAATTTTTTCACAAAGCTTGAATCACATATTTATATTATTGAACTATCAGGCTTCTTTTCATTTTCAAATGAAAATCATTGTATAAAAAAGCTTAGTTCCCATTTCGATCAAAACATAGACATACGTACATGATGGCCTCAATAAGAACTTACAAACAAATGTTGCATGTCAGTGTAGTTTCCATAGAAATAACTGTGGGTGTTGGATATATGCAGTATTTTAAGCTGCCAAAGTTAAAACTGTCAACTTAAGTCTCAACAACATACCAAAATGCCCATTTCCCTATTCTCCTCTATCATATAGATGTACGTGTTTGACCAGGAAAACTTTCAGGGTCGTATGATCGAGATTTCCAACGAGTGCATGAACGTTTGTGAAATGGGCATGGATAAAGTGCGTTCCCTCCGTGTGGAGTGTGGCCCGTGAGTGACCTGTCCGCTTCTTAGACGCATTTGAGCAAACTTATATGTGTTTGTAATCATTTTTGTCTTAAACCGATAGTTGGGTGGGCTGGGAGCAGATGAACTTCTGTGGTGAGATGTACATCCTGGAGAAAGGTGAATACCCCCGCTGGGACTGCTGGAGCAACTGCCACAGGAACGACTACTTGCTCTCCTTCAGACCTGTCAGAATGGTATTCATAATTCATTCCTTCTATAATTTGTTGAAGTTTAAGACTTTAAATTAGACAGGTCCACTTTTTTACCAGCAAGTTTCTATTAAGTTGTCAAAAATAGGCTTCTTTTCTGGCAGGACCCAGAGAAGCATAAGATCTGTCTGTTTGAGGTCGGTGAGTTCAAGGGCCGTAAAATGGAGATCATTGATGATGACGTGCCCAGTATGTACACCTATGGCTTTACTGATCGTGTTGGTAGCATCATGGTCAGCTGTGGAACGTAAGTGTATTACAGCAATGTTTCTGTACAGGTAAATTGAAAACGACATAAATATATATCTTACAAAAACAGACCTTGAGACAGACTTGTGATGTAATCACAACTATGCGGTACATACGGAATTCATAAATCCTATGATCTTAAATTCGAAATGTGTCATTTTTGTGATATGAACATGCTTTTTTCTGTTTCACACATGCAGAGAAGGTAGGAAGTCATCTGTAGATTAACTTTCCCTAGAGTGAATAAATTCCATTTCTACGGCACAGAAAATGACAAATCTGACTTTTTTTTATCATGATCATTTAAGTTATTGTTCTCTAAGAGTCCGTATAAAATAGCAGAATTTCTTACAATGAATTTATAATGTTGAAAAAAATAGACTTCCAGAGAAGCATAAGATCTGCCTGTATCATAAAACATAAATATAAAAGTACGAATATGAATATCTCTATGAATGAAATTGGATTATTATTCAATTAATATAGTAGATGTTTATTGCATTAATTAATGACAATTAGTAATATATTCTTATATATATTAAGTTCCATGGGTCACTTGTGGTCTGCTGGTTAGAGAGTTGGACCCGAATCCTGGGTTCGAATCCTAGAGTCAGCAGACAATGACTGAAGAGTCCTTGAGCAAGACATCTTACCCCCATTTGCTCTACAGTGACAGTTCAGTACATAATACTTGTAAGTAGCTTTGAAGTTATGTAAATGAATGCATAAAATAGCAAATAATAACAATAATAATAGTTATAACAACAATAGTGATAAACATTAACCATATGCAACATCAGGATTTGTACATTTAAGAGAATAAAGTAGACAAATCATACATTTAAATTTTTCACTTTCTTTTACATGAAGGAATTAACACAAAAAAATTAGATTTTAAAGCTCTGAAATAAAAATAAATATACTGTTTAATTTTTGTGTGTATTTTAGTAGAAATATAAAGAGTTCTAATAAACTGAAATGTATATTAAAAATTCGCCAAAAATATTATTGCACATTGCAAATGTATATTTTTTAAATCATTATGCTTTTCATTACATTAAATATATTTGTTTTCAAATTTTAGAAAAATTAACTACTGTATTTTTAATTACTTATTGTAATGTTTTCCACTAAAACAATCTAATCTATTTAAAAAAAAATGAAGTTAATATAACAATTTTTTGTGATATTTACTAAGCCACCTGACTTGTATTTGACAGTGTGTACAAAAATAAAAGAAGTATAAAGGTAAAAAATGTATAACAATACATACAGTATAAACATAACATACAATACAGTCTCTTCTCTGTTGATGCACTTCTCTGACACATTACTTTATCCTTTATATAATTCATGTTCATCTTTACCTCTTTTCCCCTTTCTAGTTGGGTGGGCTACCAGTACCCCGGTTATCGTGGCAGCCAGTACCTGCTGGAAAAGGGCGAGTACCGTCACTTCAACGAGTACGGCGCTCGCCATCCCCAGATGCAGTCAGTCAGACGCATCCGTGACATGCAGTGGCACCCGGACGGATGCTACACCATGGCCACCAAGTGAGGGCTTGGGAGGATGAGAAAGAGAGGGAACAGGGGGGAGAGAAAGAGAGAAGGAGCGGAAGTTGAAGGAGGGGGAGGGGGGAGGGCCAAGAAGGAAAGGAGCGGACCACCTTTGTGAAACATCCTCCAACAGAGAAATGGAGGTCAATAAGGTACATGTGACAGATAAAAGGCCTTCAGCATTGGGACACTAATGTATAAATGCCAGATGTTTGATATTGTAAAGGTTGGCATTTTCTTTCCCACCCTCCAACTTTTCTTCTTTACCTCATCTTCTTCTTTCATTCCTCTTCCTCCTCTTCCTCATCCCCCATTTCCGCTGAGGAAATCAGTTCATCACGATGAGCCTTAACTGACACATGACTTGGTATAGTCAGGGGTAATGAGAGACAAAGGGTGGGTTGGGTGGGGCAATTTGTGGTTTGGGGGAGAGATGGTGTGTGTTTGCCTACGGCAATGTTTAACCTTCCTAACCTTTTAAAGGAATAATAAAAAAAACATAAGTGACCACTTGACTGTGTTTTACTGCTGGTTCTCTCCGTCTTTCAGCCCTTACTGCAGTATTATTTATGTATTAAATTGAAAATTGTGTGAATTTTTTATGTCACCATCATAACAACGTCCAAGAATGCAGAATTACTAACATTTACACGTCTGTGGTCAGCATTCAGAAAAGCCTATAGCTGAAGTCACCATAAAATCAAAATATACATATTGTGTTTATTTTGTGATCCTCACGTGATGTGGGGTTCATCTTACAACTAACCAAAAAAATGTAAATGTACCACCTGCACATAAATCCGTGTGACAAGAACTAACATAAATGACAGAAACATATTTGGCAAAAATGTAGATAAAAATAAAAATTGAATGGCTTCGGCTTAACTTTTCAGGATGTGTTTTGCACGCCTGGGGTAGACCTATGATTAGAAGGCCATGTTAACACCTGCTAGTACTGTATAGTTCTCACTTAAAGCGACCAATCGACCGGCTGCGGGGTCACATAAATGTAGTTCCATTGTTTTATATGTTTTGGTTTAAGTAGTTTTGTTAGTTTTGTATGTAATGAAACCATGTAAATTGATTAATATGTGTTTGGTTCCGAAAACATTTTGGTCATAAACTTTTGAATACTTTCAGAGGTTTTAATATTTTGTGGTGAATACTGTGTTTAGATTATAAGTAACACTCCCAAAAAAAATTGAAAGAATTTACAGTACATTTAAAAGTACATTTAAAAGCTTTGAAATTAATTGTTAAAATTAATACATATACATATGCAAATGCAACTTATTTATATATATATAGATATATTACTTATTTATATATTTACATATATTATTTATTTATATATTTACCTCGTTATATGTAGTACATAGTTCAGATAACTGTTTATTTTTGTGATATTTACAGAGCCACATTTAGTATTTTTTACAGTGTAGAGATGCAGGCTTCAGCTTTTCTTTTATCATACATTTTCAAGAATTCACATTGAATGAATTCATTATTTAGCTATTACATAGTATAGTTATGGATTTCTCTGAGGTCAGGGCGTTTGTTTCATGCTTAGTCTTTTTTCTCTTTTAAGATTGCTTCAATCCACCTTTAACTAGCTATTTTTGCAGCACATATCATACCTTTTAGAGCACACCAATTTAGTTTTTAAAGCTGACACAATGAAGTACAGGCTTTTCAGAGAAACCGGTGTTTTGAGGCATAACCAATTATATCAACAGCAACAAGTTTATTATCACTTTTTTGAAAAGCGTCTTTTTTGTATGCCATGTCCATTTTCATTCTACACTACCGATCAAAGGTTTTGGCACACTGACATGTTTCCAATTATTTTAAGAAAAGACTTTGAAGAACGTCTTAAAATTAGAGTAACAAGAAAATTTAGCAAACATTTATGGATTTTCATTATAATAAAACGGCATTTTATTTAATAAAAATGTTTTTTAACTGGATGTCTTTGACTGAATATTGAAGAATAACATACAAAAAGAGCGGACTTGAAACTGAAAAAATATAGTCAAAAATAGACTACACCAAAGATGATTAAATGTAACGTGTGATATTTGACTTCTATTTACTAGGCTATATTAAATTGTATGACATATTTTTAATATAATGTCTAAAGAAACATGAATGCAGTAGTGTAGAGTAATGTAAAACAGTAACAAATAACATACCAATGTATGTCCTGACTCTTTGTGATTAATAAACATTTTGCTCTCTGAAAGTCTAGATCAAATGCCTCACATCCATGCACTACCTTCTTCAGTAAATAAATGAGATGTTGTGCTCTAAACAAAAGCGTGAAACCAACACACTCACAAACGTTTCTCATTCCCTTCACGTCCACGCAAAATCCAGCTCCAGCATTGACGTCAGTCGCCCCTTGCCTCGCGCACATAAACAACCGCAAAACGCACAGACACCTTGGGAAATCCAGAAGCCTAACTTCGCATCTTTAATGTGTGATCTGTATCTCTCACGCTCCTTTCATTCTCACACTCCGAGAGCTAATAAAGAGGAGATAGAGAGTGATTTGGACAACAGACTAGAGTGATTAAAGGAAAGAAAGTTATCAAGGCCTCTCAGTGGGATTCTGGGGATAAATGAATCTCATGATGTTGCAGTAGGGCACTGTTGCCGTTAGACAGAGATGCTAAAATATAGTCACCCACTGGAACTTTTTGTGAAATTTTTCGATCATTTAAAAAGTCGAAACATCTTATATTGAATATATTTGAATTAATATAAAACATAAGTCTAGCTTACATGTTGATGAGTACATACAGCCCTCAAAGAGATGTTTTCGGTTTTTAGAGTTAATTTGTTTAACCAAGAATAATCCAATTCTATTCCGACTAATAACACCAGCCGACAGCAACACAATAACAAGATGGCACATGTAAGATACCTGCTCAAGATCTGGAAAACATCTGCTGTGTAAAATCACCCGCTAAACATCTCAGAACCTCATGAACATCTCACGGACATCTTCTAAACGTCTATGTTATGTTTTGCCACAGATGTTTCAGAGATGTATTTCCATTGAGCAAACAATGTCTGCCAGATGTCTGGCAGATGAAAATGCAGACATCAAATAGAAGTCTGCCAGATGTATGTGACCTATCAAGAGTATCATTAGATAAGACCACATATAACACATCCAGGGTACCTGACCGAACAGTTTTAGTGCACTATAGTCTTTTACTAATGGATTTTATGCATCACATAAAGCCATATAGAAAATCTATAGCATTCCTTTTTATCTCTCTCATTTTTGTGTGTGTGTGTGTTTGTGTGTGTGTGTGTGTGTGTGTGTGTGTGTGTGTGTGTGTGTGTGTGTGTGTGTGTGTGTGTGTGTGTGTGTGTGTGTGTGTGTGTGTGTGTGTGTGTGTGTGTGTGTGTGTGTGTGTGTGTGTGTGTGTGTGTGTGTGTGTGTCTGCATGTGTTTGCGCGTGTGGCAGTTCTCCTTTGCGTCATGGCTGTGTTGTGAGTTAGCCGGGGGAGAAGCAGTTCTTTTTCTGGAACTCCCTAAAAAGTCTTTCCGTCGAGTGATGTAAGCCATTTGTCTCTGCGTTTAACAAATGAGTGGGAGTGAACCTATCGGCCAGATAGAGACAGTCAGGGAGAAAGTGACACAAAAATGAGACAAATTAAAGAAATAAAAGAGAAAAATTACAAAAGGTAGATATGTAATGCAAATATATCATAAAAAGTGAAAATATTTATCTGTGTTATTTTTACATTTTACCTTATAATAACATTTAAAATAAAAAAATAAAAAAATTTAATATAATTAATTAAAAGGTTAATTTAAAAATCACATGAAACATTTTTCTTAAAGTGATTGTCCCTAAAATGAACTTTTTTTTCATTTCCCCGCCTTCTTGTTATGTTACACTTGAATTACTTTTTATCTTTTGAAGAACATAAAAGGAAGCATTTTGAGGAATGTTGGTAACCAAAAACTGTTGTATAAACACGAAACCGATACAAATTGGTGGGTACCAACTGTTTTCTTTCGGGTACATTTTTCAAATCATCATCTTTTTGTGTTTTAAGGTTTTTAGATGGCAAGTAAATAGTGATGGATTTTAGGGTGAACTTTCTATTAAGTTTGGTTACTTGATCCATCTGATACCACCAGTGTATCATTGGATTCCTTTTACTTTTCTATGGGGATCTCATCATCAAGTGCTTTCTCTCCTCATCACTTTTCTTGCCACAGCTCGTCCCTGTTTCATCAACCTCTCTCTCTCTCTGGCTGATGGTGTCAGTGCTGCATGTGGATCTGCGTCATCGGTGAGCAGCATCTGATTGACTGGGTTAAAAATAAAGACCAGCGAGGGGTGAGTGAGCGTGTGTGAGTGAATGCAAGAAGCTTGGAGGGCAGAGATTGTGTTGGGATGCTGGGGCACGTCTGTGGAGTCTGAGGGAAGAGCCGTATGTGAAGAGAGTTTATTTTTAGAAGGATAATTTGAGTTAGTCTTAGGTAACAGTAAAAGTGGATACAGGAAAGATATAATATTCATAATCGATTTTCAGAAGGCCAAAGAAGAATACTAGGATGGGCCATATAATTATAGTGAGTTTTTGGTTCAACAATGTCTGGAGATTAAAATAAGAAAACAGAAAAGAAAACTTTGTGGATTTTTCAGCTTTAGACAGGAAGCCTTTGATATACCCATTGTCTTAAACAGCCAGTAGCATTTAGTTTACATCATAGATACAAACGTGAGGTACAAGGTTTGTAAGGTATCCCGCCCGAAGAATAATTCTCCTAAACATCCATTGGATTAAATGGTAACTTTAGATTAAGTGTCCTGTGTTTGGGTCTTTAAAAAGACCCCAAATCCTCCCTTTTTATGTGCAATATATTTTAAGACTTATATTTCTCATCAAATGAACCCAATATTTTACTTATACAATCTATATTCATTTTACATCTTTATACTTTTCATCTTGTTAAATGGAGAAGCACCGGAACCTAGAAATGCAGGTTGATATGTATTAAAGAAAATAAAAGGATACTGAATTATAAAGCTTAATGGGAGTTGGCTGTCTTTGTTTTTATAAGGCACATTTTTTCTTGCATTATTTAGGTTAAAATATATTAAATAAATTGTAAATTGTAAATGGGGAAATTATTTGATTACATTTCACAGATTTATTTAACACTTTTTTTTACCAAATAGCTTTAAATGGTGAATGAAAACATTTTAATTTATTACAATTGAAAAAAATGTAAAGAATAAAAGGCAACTAAAAAAGGAATAACGCCTTTCCCCCTGAATTTCTACTGTTCCCATCTTTAAATTTCATTTACTAATTTATTAGTTCTTACTTGAAAAGAGGTTGTGCACGCTTAATGTTTTATTTAGGTCTAGGTAAAATGAATTTATGCAAATGTGCTCGTAAATGGATAAACATAGGCATGCTTTTGTTGAAACAGTCAATAAAACTCTGCTGGTTACAAAATGTAAAACAATGTGTTGTGAAGGTTTGTGAGTGTTAATTCCGGGAAAACATGTGCAGTATATAGACCTGGATAAAAATATCTTAAATGCTCTATCTTTAGGCAAAAGTCACATGCATAAAAGTACAGGTAAATAACTAAACATTTATATTATAAAACAAGTAAAGAACAAACAGGAAATTACTCCTAATTGTTAGTGTTAAAGTTCAGCTCTGCAATGATCACATTGACAAATTGTTAAAGAGACACATAAGCACAGTGTAAAGTTTCACGCTGTGTGCAATCCCACAATGCTGGCACAAACAGGGTCGTACGGTTCTAGCTGTGTCTGCACACAAAAACACAAACAACACACACTTTGCCCTCGGAACACTTGCCCACACACTGATCGCACACAGAAGGCTGTGAGCAAACTAACACTCGCATCCATCTTTTTGAGTCTAACAAAGAGTCAGTGCAAAAGAGAATGTGACGAGGAAAAGAAGGAGTGAGAGAGAGAGAGAGAGAGAGAGAGAGAGAGAGAGAGAGAGAGAGAGAGAGAGAGAGAGAGAGAGAGAGAGAGAGAGAGAGAGAGAGAGAGAGAGAGAGAGAGAGAGAGAGAGAGAGAGAGAGAGAGAGAGAAACAGCATGGCTGAAGAGGACAGTCACTGGGAAAGCAAAGCAGAAAGTATAAAAGAGAGAAGCAGGAAGAAGTATATTTGTAATTGTAAAAAAATATTTAAGATAGAAATGGTGTGAACAATGAACGAGAATAAAAACGATTCTGTTTGAGAGACAAGGTTTATGTGAAGTCCACAGTTCATTGAGGGTTTCAGAAGATGAATGGAAGGAGCCCTGTAGTGACCGTGGTTCATTATCGGCTAAAGAATAGATGAATGAGAATATAGTACATAAACTGAAAGATATAGGTCAGTGTTATACAAGAACTGCATGGCAGAGGTGTTGATTCTGTACAAGGCAATATAGATGTAAACGTGGACAGATATATCTGATCCATAGCTATTGATAGACACAGCGTAAACATAATGTACATCAACATATTTTAAATATCTGTACATAGGGTAATAGTGGGGTTGAGTTGCATTTAAAGGGGAAGTATTTCACTGTTTCATGCATTATAAGTGCTTTAGACTTTAAAGCATATTAAGTCATGTTCAACATTTGTTAAACCAAGGTTAAACGCATGACATGGTATTTCTGTTCTAAATACCCTCCCCCCATACAGCCACTTGTTTCGGAAAGGTTTTTTAAATATTCAACCTATAACCGTCATAAGAGTTATTTGTTGGACATTCACTTATAAAATCCTGCACATCACATCAATCAGCGTGTAGATTCCATTTGAAGCTCCTTTGAGGACATTGGTCAAGAGTGTTGCTCACGGCCCGCCCAGGATGCTTGGCTTTTTCAGAGAGAGTTGTAAACTGTATCTGTTTTCTGTATGTGTGATAACATTTAGCAACCCTTGCTTTCTGTAGAATCAAGGATTTTTTGCAGAAAAACACGGAAGTCTCTTGATGTTTAGATGCTTAGTATTCTCAGCATGTAATTTAACCGTGCAACAAACCCCATTGACAGTAACATCAGTCATTTGAACATAATGTGAAAACACAACTAGAGAGCCTGTTTTTTGTGTTGTTGATGTCATTATGTTTTAACAAACTGTTTTGGATTGATTTTGCTGCAGTTAGTTCCCCTCATGTTCACACACACCACACTTTAATAGCACAACATATTTGTATGCAACCCCAGAGAAAACAACATTTTAATTTAATCAACATTTCTAGATGTGTTATGGTCATTCAAGTTCAGTGTCAACATAATCAAACCTCAAGAGAAATATTATATCATCAAAATGCACTGTGAAAGACTGACAGCATTACAAACTTTACAGAGTGGTTATGTTTCGCAAAGATTTACAAATAGAGACAGCATGTTTCTGGGGCATCGGAAAATTTTTGTAAAACATTCACAGAACAACACAAAAATTATAATTTTACTAGTCCACTTTAAATTCTGGAAAAAATAAACTTGAAACTACTTCTTATATTTAATATAATTACCACCATTTAAATCCAATCTTAAATGATTTATAAACAATAATATACTTTTAATACACTTAATATAATAAAATTATGTTTAGTTATAATTTAGTGTTAAAGTATTTCCAGATTGCAAATCTATCCATCCATCTATCTATCTATCTATCTATCTATCTATCTATCTATCTATCTATCTATCTATCTATCTATCTATCTATCTATCTATCTATCTATCTATCTATCTATCTATCTATCTATCTATCTATCTATCTATCTATCTATCTATCTATCTATCTATCTATCAATACTTATATATCCCCAAATGTTAGTTTTAAGATCACTGTAAATACAATTCAAAAATATGTGTATTGTTAAAGAAAACGAGTACAAAGAATCAGACATGATGATGCTGTTTTATGAAGCGTGAGCAGGAATGACAATTAGAAACAGGAAGTGGGTCTGTTAGTAGGCAGAAAAGAAAAGAAAGTCAACAATTAAGAAAGCACAATGCTTCTGTCAAAGCAGATGGGAAAAGTCTGACAGCTTGTCGTTCCCTTTTTGTCCAAAGCGTGACTTGGTCCTTCTACTTAATTATAATCTGCGTTGTCATAGCAGGCAGTGATGTATTAGACTGAGGAACTTTCCAGATGCAGTTTAAGGACCATTTGGGATTGGGTGGATCTATGACGCTGTTGAAACGTCTCATGCGGTCTTAGTCCTCTGGTCCAATAGACACTCTTGTTCCTTTATAATTATTTTTTGTCTTTTAGATGAGCCATTCTCCTCGAGAAGAATCCCAGCAAATGGCAGCATTCTTCTTTGCTGAGTCTCTAGAGGACACTTGAGTTTGAGCGTCTCGGCAAATGTGCCTAAGACGAACTTCAAGTAATTAAAGCAATTAGAGCACATTTTCAGGAGGTACGTTGGAACACACACTTAGAGACAGTCAATGACTCAAAGTAACTATATTTGCTAACCCAACCGGGACTTCTTATAATTGCTGCCTTAGAAGCAGGATGTGTTCTGCTTAGTGCCGAAGAAAGTCATCAATAATGTTGTTCGATTTTTCAGTAAGAAATAAAGTGTAAGTTTTAGATGTGTGTGTGCCACTGTGAATGTTTTTTATTTACTGAACAGTTAGTGTTATACTGCAAATCGGACACATCTGAGCCAAAAGTAAATTACTTTTATAAAAAGCCTTGTCAAGAGACACAGTTCATAAGTGAAGATATTTTGAAGAAAGTTGGTAACTGTACCACAGTGGCGCCCATTTCCTACTTTCTCCTTTCTATATCTTTGAAACAAAACCAATTAAAGTGGAACATTCTTCAAAATATTTATTTTGTGTTCTACGGAAGTCACACAGGTTTGAAATGGCATGAGGGGGAGTAAATCATGACACTACTTCTGCTTTTATTTTCATCTGCTTTTATTCAGTGCACACATGCATTACAGTTTTCCAAGTTATTAGCACCTAAAGGCTGAATATATCATGAATATTTATTCATCTAATACATGGTTGTAGGTGTGATGACAGTTTACATTAACATGTAAAGCTCTTGATATTAACACATTCAAATTTCAAGCAAATATATTAGCATAAAGCACACTTACCTGGATAAAGTCCAAGAATCACACAAAAAACGGATGAAGCAATGCACAATATCAAGTAAGATAGGACAGAGATATGCACACAGAAAATTAATAAGATACAAAGATACAAACAGCAATAGAGGAACACACCAGAGAGCATTGGAGAAGTAAGAAATAATGAGGGAGGGAGAGAAAGAGGAGAATTAGGAAGTATTGTACCGCAGTGGTTTTAAACATTTGATTGTGGTTGTTCGTCATTAGATTCTCCTGCAGCCTGATATTAGATTCTGAGCTCTGCTGAAGCTTTTCTCATATCTAGACAGAGGGAATTTCATTGTAACAGAGAGAGTATTAGGATAGGTGCATGTTAAATTCAACCTTATATAACATTTCCCTTGCTCCTCCGATCAACTTTACATAAAAGACAGCAGGTTTTAAATTTGTAACATTTTAATTTTGTTTATTTTGTCCTGCTCACAGAGGATTCCACCTGAGAGTCTCTTATAAAAGATCTAACTGAATTAAATGTTTCTGGTGCGTAGAACACCAAATGCTTTAGGGTATTAAATTGAATTTTTTAACAAATTTTAATGATGTGTTAATGTTAATTTAGTGCAACCAAAATAGTTTTTGATCAGCCATGGTTGAGGTTTCGAAAACTGGGATATCTCAAATGAACTTGTTTTTTTTTAAGGTGATGAAAATTGTGTCATGTCGTCTCAAACCTTTATGATTTCATTTTTCTTTCCAAAAAGAAAATGATAATATTTGAGGATTCTTGTTACAGTTTTTCTCAGTCGCTTTGGTGCATTTCTCACATCACTATTAACATTTGCACAACATTTAGTTCAACCTACACAACATTTAGTCATTTGTGCACATCATAGTAGCAGTTTCTCATTCCTTCCAACAAATTGCAAATGCTTTTGGACATGCATCAATTGCTTTCATACAACTCTCTGCTGTTTTATAACATTATCATTTGCTTATGTCATGTCAGTCAAAATTAACTAAACTTGTGAATGCTGAATAGTCATTCCATATAAAACTAATAGTCCTCATTTCATTGCTTGAGTCATTACATACAAAAATGTTGAACTAGTTGTCAAAATCTGTCAAGCAAATTTTATAAAAAAAAATTAAATCTTTTTTTTCCTGAAAATGTCTCCTAAATTGAACAATTTCTCTCAGGTGAACCTCAGCTTTCACTGATGAGAAGGGGTGTGTGAAGCATTAGAGCTCAAGAGCTGAATCCCATAAACCCCCACTTCATAAGCATATATGAACCAAGCAGGACATAGTGTGTACCATTTCTACAATACTGTGACACAGAAATGGAAGGTCAGCCTCGTGGAAGAGGGGTGAGGGTGCGGGGAGGAAGGGGAAGGGGACAAAACAGGGGAAGAGGAAGAAGAGGCCAAGTACATAGGCGGATTCCCGATGAAATCAGGGCTACAATTGTGGATCATGTTGTCAATCACGGCCTCACAATGGCTGAGGCTGGTCGAAGGGTGCAGCCAAATGTTGGGAGAACCACTGTAAATTCAATTATTCAAACATTTCGTCGGGAGAACAGGTGTGTATAAATGGAACGTAATTCAGCACCAAACAATCTGCACTGCACTACTGTCATTGTGTCATACATGAAGCTTGCAGTGGGACAAGAACTTGTCACTTTTTACATTTTACATTTAGACTTACAGCTTTACTGCATCACAGATTTAGTGTATTGTAGTGTTACAGTAACGATTTGCCATATTTACTGTCATTTTACTCTGCACCACATAGGATTGCAAGACAACCTTGCCGAGGTGGAAGAGGGCCCCTTTTTACTCCGCAACAAGAGGAAGCCATTTGTGCAATGGTGATTGCAAACAATGCCATAAGGTTGAGAGAGATACAAAGTGCTGTTATAGAGGATGACAACATCTTTGGGAATATTGAATCCGTTTCAATCGCTACAATTGACAGAGTGCTCAGGAGAAATGAAATGCGCATGAAACAATTGTACAATGTGCCATTTGAACGGAACAGCGACAGAGTGAAGGAGATCCGTCACCAGTATGTACAGGTAAAACATGTTCTATGCATACTCTAATGTTCAGTGCTGTAAACTGTTTACTTTGTGTAGTGTCATGCACTACACTTACATGACAGCTCTGTGTATGTGTATTCACAGTGCATGCTGTACTATATGTTGTCCAAAATGCATTATGTTACACAGGAAAAGTTGTTATAGTTTTTCTCGCTCCCTCTTCTGTAATAAAGCGTGTACTGGAGCTGGAGGCCAGGGAACCGCTGCACACATTCATATACCTTGATGAGGCAGGTTTCAATCTGGCAAAAGGTAGAAGACGTGGAAGGAATCGCATTGGACAGAGAGCAACCATTGATGTCCCAGGCCAACGAGGAGGGAATATTACTATGTGTGCAGCCATCTCAGAAAACGGCGTCCTCACCCATATACCCCGTCTTGGTCCATACAACACACAGCATCTGCTGACTTTTTTAGACACTCTTTACAGGGACATAATCCCTGAGAATGAGAGGGGTCTAACTGGAGACCATCTGAATAAGCATGTTGTTGTTTGGGATAATGTGCGTTTTCACCACTCAGATGTTGTCAGACAGTGGTTTGCAGCACATGATAGGATGCTGGTGGAATATCTCCCTCCCTACTCACCATTCCTAAATCCAATAGAGGAATTTTTCTCTTCCTGGAGGTGGAAGGTATATGACCGGCATCCACATACCCAAATGGCCCTGCTAGTGGCCATGGATGCAGCATGTGATGACATCACAGCAGAGTCCTGCAGAGGGTGGATTCGCCACTCGAGGAGATACTTTCCTCGCTGCATTGCAAGAGATGATATTCGCTGTGATGTAGATGAAACTATGTGGCCAGACAGAGAGGAACGTCTGGATGTGCATGAATGATTTACAGTACTATGTATGTTGTATGTTCAGTTCCAATATGTACTGCAATATTGTTTACAGTTGTGCACAGCTCTACCCAAAGGGAGTTT
Source organism: Triplophysa yarkandensis (assembly GCA_033220385.1). Lineage (NCBI taxonomy): Eukaryota > Metazoa > Chordata > Actinopteri > Cypriniformes > Nemacheilidae > Triplophysa > Triplophysa yarkandensis. Next base: position 10,209,295 of record CM065655.1, read on the forward strand.
AAGTTTGTTGTAAATAAGGGTGTATTTATTCTTTTGCACAATGCTGTGAACAAATTAGAATTGCAAAGAGCATATGCAGTAAAAATGTGAAACATACATATTCAGTGTCTTGTACTCAGATACCTCACTAAATACAGTAATGTCTAACTTTACTGTAGTTTTCAAATGGCTGTGCAAATAGTATATAGTGCTGTCTTGAGCATGTTCAGGAAGTGTCACCAAAATCTGACTTTTTTTTGCATTGAAAAACATTTACAGAGTAAACTGTCATAATGAAAACATGACAAAGCCATTTGACTATCTTGTTCATAAACAATGGTGTCAGGACTTTTCATCTTGATGACACTGACACTTTCATTGACGTGAATACTTGCTTTTGAGGAATGAGCTATCCATTTTGAGCAAGTGACACGCTTTTGCAGGTTATCAACTAGGTTTTGCAGTTTGTACTAATTGTTTTGAGAAATGCATTAACTGTTGTGCAAATGTAAATAGTGATGTGAGAAATGCACCAAAGCGACTGAGAAAAACTGTAAGCTAACAACAGCAGCCATAGACGTCTATAAAGGATATACATTGAAGTCATTTTCCCATACTACATGCAGGAACACAACCCTCTTTTGTGGCAAACATTTGGCAGGATTGCTTGTTGTAAAATATGTAAAAATTAATATATAAGGAACCAAAATATGTAAATACAACAAAAGCATATCAAATGCTCACAATTTTAGTGTTATTTCTTGTATTTTATGCTATAAAATAATGTCAATGCTCAGTTTTTATCCCACTCAAGTGGGCAGAGCCGCAGTCACTCCAAACCAATGTCAAAGGGGACCGCCGTCGTTTGAGCTAGCAACATATTTCAAAATATTATCTTTGTGTCTCTAATGGCTCCTTAAGTACATTAGGTCAGTTGTGGTCTGGTGGTTAGAGTGTTGGACTTATCAGCAGTAGGTTGTGGGTTCGAATCCCAGTGTGAGCACATAATGACTGAAGTGCCCTTCAGCAAGACACTTTATCCCTGTTTTCTCTGACTACTGCTTAATACTGTAAGTTGCTTTGCATAAAAGCGTCTGCCAAATGAATAAATGTAAATATACATGTATTTGAGGTTTTTTTCATAATCTAGAAAAATGGAAATCGATGGGGTGATCCTTATGAGTTTTTCTGTCATTTATCATGCTTTTATCATGGTTATAATGGCTAAAATATCTAGATGTTTTTGAACAGATAGTTCTATTATTCAAATTCATTTTTAAATTGTTTAATTTCTTCTTTATATGGACAACAAATTTCATTGAATATTCGAATATTTGAATCTAACAATTCTAAAGACAGTTTGTGACCATTGTGGGAAAACTTAAAATTTTTGTTGAATTTACCAAAATAAAGAATTCACCAAAATCTTAAAGTAATACTGTGTTTATTCTATACATATGACTGAATTTGAAAAGTTATAACAACATGTTGTGTTTAGGTTGGGACAAGTTTACAGAATGGTGATAGCTTATCACAAGCTTTAATATCCCACAAGTGCTGAAATAAAAACATCCACTCATTCAAATGAACCTAGAAATATTTTGGTTAACTAAAAAAAATCCCCTGGGTAAAACGGACCAGCATTTTATGGTGTATTATAATTACTCATATGTTATGTCTGTGTCCTATCCAGATAAAAATAAAAAGTTCTGGAAGCAGAACTCAATGGCCATGGTTATGTCCTCAAAACAACCCATTTTAAACCCATTTTAAATCAGAAGTTCAAACATTCTCAGAAGCTTAGCCTCTCTGCCCCCCAAACCACAGATATTCCTGACGCAGTTTTCAAAGTTCTGTTTTTATTCTGATTTCTCCCTGCAACAGGGCAAAGTACATCTGTCATTGTATGTGGGCCGCCACTGTAGAGCACCTCCTTAGGGCACTACAAAGCCACTCTTGCAACACTAGATGGCATACAGCTTTAATGCATCAGACCGCAGGCCCGCTTTCTAATCAAGTTTTGCATACGACATCTCTCTAAAAGCAGCCGCGTACTCCTCTTGTCCCACTCTCCATGAGTCACTTCATTCCCATGTTTTTCATTCCTTAAACTCCTCCCTTCACCCCGTACTTCCCCTGTGCCATACTGGTCCTTTCCGTCCCCGCCATTCTTTTGTTTTCCTCTTTTTGCAAATTTCTCCTACATGTCACACGACCGTACCACGTCCGACATGCTGTCAGTCATGCCGTACGAGCCGTGTTCTGTGTTGAAGTTACATACATGAGACATGAAACCCTGACACACGCACACAATCCCAGCTGGTCGGTGTAGGTGGAGCGGGGAATGCCTGTTTGTCCAGTCATCCTGTGTTGTTGTGTAGGTGTAAAGGGAGGGAGGAAAAGAAAGAGGTGTCTAGAACATGAGTAAATGAACGAGGTGCTAAAAAACAACATGGGCCTCCTTGGGTCCTATTGTATTTCAATTTGTCTGTCTTGACCTGCTAGTAGTGACCTATTGTGGGTGGAACGGTTTTGATAATGAAGTTATTCCGGCACAACAAGAGAATAATAGTTAACCCAACATTAAGCCATCACAAAAACCAAAAGGTTCAAACATTAATTTTAGGGCAAAATCCCAGCAGATCACACTTACATATCTAACTAAAATAAAGATTCACATCAAAGTGAAATCCACCTCCAGGAAGATGCCCATAAAGATGCCCTCATGATGTCACTTATGGAGTTGGATGACCTAAGACATTCTTCCAATTCCTTCTTGATTATCTCATTGTTCACATTTCTTTATTTAAAGTCATGACTTATTCTCCCTAAAGCATAGCTCTCCCCTTCATTAAGGATTCTCACAGGAGGAAAACAATCCAAAGGGACACCGGTTTGACAGCCAAGATTCGAGGCTCCACGTGCCTCGTTCACTACTGCTCGGCCGCTCTCCGTTCAGTCATTACCGGGCTCCGTGCCCGCGCTCCCCCGCCCTTCCCAAACTACGTCTCCAAGATAATGGACCTATAACGCAACTCGGAGCTAAGACGTCGGACTTCCTCGGTCCAAACTGGTAAAAGAAAGCCCTCCCCTATTCTCTCCGCCCCTCCTTTTCCGATTGCCACCCTCGCTTGGGTTTGACCCGACTGGTGACGTAGGAGAGATTCCGTGGTGCCCACAGCCGTAGGCGCACGCCGCGCTCGGGTATATAAGGGGACCGGCACCCGTCATTCGGCACTCTCTCAGTCGCTCCGACTCGGGAACCAGAGCATCAGCGGAGATAGCAGGGAATCAGTGGCTTAAATCCTCAGGCTAACTCGCTCTCGACTTTGGTTCGGAATGGAAACGTCAACTTTTACCCGGAGCCAACGCAGCTCCATTGCGCACAACTTTAAGAGTGAGTTTCTTTATCTTTTCAAAAGTGTGGGGCATTGACTTTAAAGTTTATAAGTGTGTTTAAAGGTAGGCTTGCCATGCAAAGTATTTTTTAATGTTTAAATATGTTATGTGTGTATATTATGGACGTATAATTAAAGTTTCATTTCCTATGTAAGGCATCCATATCAATAGTTTGAGATGCCTGGCATTTACACTTGTATGCTCAGAAAATGTGCATGGATGGGTGTCGGATTACTTGTAATGGTTTCAGCACCAGAGCTCATGGACAGCTCCCGTGTATGCATGGACCAATGATCCGAGATGTGATGTGCTTCTCTCTCTCCATCAGGCGCTCTCTCGCTCTGGCTGGTTGTCTGGCTGGTTGTGGTCAAACCCGTCCCGGCGCAGAACTGCCCTCACAAGTGCGTTTGTTACCCGACCCCCATGACCGTGAGCTGCCAGGCGCAGAACTTCACCATCGTGCCAAGCGGCATGCCCTACGAATCCCAGCGCGTCTTTCTGCAGAACAACCGCATCACTGAACTGAGAGTGGGCTCTTTTGCTTTTGGCACACAGGTGAGGTGTAAATGTGTATGATCAACGTCATTGCTATAGTTCTGAGGATGATTATGAGAAGTGTGTGAAATGTAAAGCACTTCTAATTATTGTTCTGTATTCTTTTTCTCACTCCACCTCTCCCTGCTTCATTTCTTCTCTTGTCTACTTTCTTCATCGATTCATACCACGCAGGTGTTGTGGCTCTTTTCTAACAACATAACCTGGATTGAGGCTGGTGCTTTCAGCGAGCTCCGTGATCTGGAGGAGCTCGACCTTGGAGATAACCCTCACCTGCATCGACTTGAAGGCGGTGCTTTCCGTGGCCTGGAGAAGCTCCAAAGTCTTCACATGCACCGATGCCGCCTGGCTGCCCTTCCCCATGATATCTTCCACAAGCTCTACAGCTTGCAGTTCCTCTACCTGCAGGAGAACCAGCTCCATTTTATCCAGGATGATCTGTTTGCCGACCTGATCAACCTCAGCCAGCTCTTCATCCATGGCAATCGCATCCGTACCCTCTCCGAGAACGTGTTCCGGGGTCTGGTGAACCTCGACCGGCTGCTGCTGCATGACAACAGGATCCGCCAGGTCAACCGCCGGGCCTTCCGCGACCTGGGCCGGCTGACCATGCTCTTTCTCTTTAACAACTCTCTGGCGGAGCTGCCCGGTCAGGCCATGCGCGACATCGACTCCATCGAGTTTCTGCGGCTGAACAACAACCCCTGGGCATGCGGCTGCGAGGCTCGGCCCCTGTGGGAGTTCTTCCGTGGTGCCCGTGTATCCAGCTCCGATGTGATGTGCGCCTCCCCCGCCGCTCGTCGTGGACAGGACCTGCGCTTCCTGAGAGAGATGGACTTCGCACTCTGCCCGCTTCCCGATCCCGGTTCCCTCAGTGGCACCACCACAACCACCTTCAGCACCAAGACCCGCTGGTGGTTCTCCAAGCATAAGCCTGTCAGCACCTCCAAGGGCATCTTTGAGAAGAACTCCGAGACCAAGGCGTACCCCTTCACCGCAGGAAAATCTCAGCATCCCTCCATCACATCCACATCCACAAAATACGAGATCGGGGAGGAAGAGGCTTTGCTCCCTAAACTCGACCCGGAAGAGTACTGGGCCAACTATGGCAACGAAGATGCAGGCATCACCTCACTGCGCTGCTTCGAGCTCGAGTGCCCCCCTGAATTCGACCCTCTGCCACCTTCTTCTTCTTCTTCTTGCTCTACATCTTCTGTCCTCTTGCTACTCTCCATGTCTGTCTTGACTGTGTGCACCCATCTCCTCTTTGGTTGAATCTGTTCATCTTTGAAGAACCCTCATCCCCATCATTTTTCTCCTCTCTGGAGGAGGGAAAGCCCCGTTTGCTCAATTTGACTTCAATGCCTTGATTCCTGTTTACCATCAGCCTCACCTGTATCTTTGTTCTGTTCAGTTTGAGCCTCTGGTGCTTTGCATTTAGAGGGCACTATTACTGATTTAGGATACAGTGGGTAAACAAGGGACGGCTGGGCAGCGCAGGGCCTTAGTGGAAAGTCTGGAAAGATGGGCTTGGTTAGCCAAACTGATACGCCATCCTGTTTTTGGAGGACGTGCGTATTTGAAGCCATCTCTGTCAGCCAGTGCAGACAGAGGATATGAATTTCCATCTTAGGTATATGTACAATATTTGTATGCTTCTAACTTTTTAGTCACTCTAAGTGCTTCTATGATAGTTGTAACTATAGCTTGTGATGTCCCTTCGACACCCTCTAACTTTAACGCTGTCAGGGCTAAAGCCACAGTTACTGTTAATGCTTCAGTTGTTACTGTTGACGAATGGAATCATGAGCAAAGCGTTAGGATCCATTTTGTTATGAAAGCAGTGACTGAAGGTAGGATTTTATCTTAACTGTTTCAAGATTCATCTAGGGTTATGAGAGAAAGAAAGGAATGCACAGACAAAGCAAAGTGATGCACGGAAAGCAGATTGAGGAATTTGAAGTGTTTCACACATGCAGAGAGAGAGAGAGAAAGCATCTGAGAGCAATGAGAGATAGAGCAAGAGAGTACGCACAATAGAAAGCAAAAGAAATTGTATTACATCATCCACCAGCTATGACAGCAATTATCACTTGTGTAAATATGACATGTTGGCAGAGGGAGCTGTAAATAGTGCTGTGAAAGGCCTTATGTTTGACACTGTTCAGATCGGCCATGAATGTCACTGTGAGTAATGTTAGTTGTGATGATATTTCTATGGCCGCCGCATGGAAAGATCAATCAATGGCAGATGAATGTGTAAATGTCTCTTTATGTTTTGTTTCTACTTGGACTTAATGTCTTTCCAAAACTTCCTAGTTCATTTTTCCAAATTTATGGATAGCAAAATGCTCCATTGATACCCATTTGGCCCTTAAAACTTAATAAATGGAAAGCTAGGAAATTACTCTTGAGACGTGACAGATTGGTTGACATTCTTATAAAAATGTCTGCCATTGGTCTACCAAGCAAAGCAATAATGGTCGTCTTTGGACTGCTTTGACACCTGACCTCACCTTGTCTCTCTCTCTCCAAGTTTGGATTTCCTTACCTTCCTCCTCTTTTTAACTTAAGAGTCTGAGAGCAATAAGAAACTGCGACAGGGCTATCAAGAAAATGTGTAAAACTGAGATGGCAAGGACAAGAGAGAGAGAGGAAGAAAAAGAGAAAGGCAGGGGAGGATGTGGGTGGTAGAGAGCAAGAAAAAGACGACAAAGAGTGGATATGTGCTTAAAGAAGATATACATGTACTATTGGGAAAACAATGTTTTTTTTACTCATCCTTATTTCCAGGGGTCATAAAAGTGATAGAAGATTGCATCATGCAGCTTTTTAATTTTAGTTGCATATTGATAATTCTAGCAATATCCTGTCTGATGTTTACCATTAGATATTACAGAAGCAAATAATGCTACTTTTATCCCACAGGTTTTTATGTGACCATGATACATGTAGGTCTGATGTGAAATTTGTTTTATGTATGTATGAGCTGGACGGGTAAGGTCAAACTGCCTTGAGGTGCTCTTGAGCGACCATATTTGTGAGGTCGCTCCCAGATGACCAAAGCATTAGTTATACCTTTTTACCCAGAATGTATGGATGCTCATTTGAATGTAAGAATGTTTAAGAATGTTTTCTTTTAAAAAATGCTGGACAAAAAAGCATGATAAAAAATAAAGACTTAAGAAAAATATTTGGAGTGGGCGTACTTTCTATGTTCATCCAACAACTAAGGATCTACAGTAAATCTCTTGTGTGCTCTCGAACTCATCTTTCAGTCTGACCACTCTCGACATACAGACAGATAGACACGCAGCTGGCTTAGAGACACATATTCCCTTGCTCTTTGTTGTGGGCAAGTTCTTTGAAGTAAACATCACTGACTATAACACAGTTACCACGCAACCACACTGGCCATCATTCAGAGTTCTCAATTCCGAAAGCCGAAGACACACGAGAGAACAAGCACTGCGTTCACTGTCCATGTAAACGCTCCCCTGAGGTATGAATGAAAATGCGAAAAGATTGGGAAAAGTATTCACAAAGATCTCCAGCGGTGACTTCCAATTGCTCTTTGAAAGAATTCTGAAATCTATAAAACACATTTGAGTCTTGCTGCAGCTCTTTGAATAAGAAATAAGAAAGAATAGCAGATGGCTCTCTCTGAAAGAGCAACACGGTGATGAAAGCTTGCCTCAATCCCCCACCATGTGCATAAGAGAGTCCCACTGAGAAGCTCAAAGGCTCTTGTTTTTTAATTCCACTGTAAATGTTTCGTAGACTCACAACTGCTGTTTCATTTATTATCCAATGGAAACTTAAACCCAGACTGATTTGAAGAGGTTGCTGTGATGGGGTAGAGTCCGTTTATGACGGCCTACAAATGGTGAAGTCAGCCAATCAATCACTTTGTGTTATAACTGTAAACAGTCAACTATAATGTGTAAGGTTACTTTATTAATCAACCCATGCAATGTATGACATCTGCATCTCCATTGCGCAAATAAAGCTGCTCGCATCATCCCACCCACCATCTGCATGCCCATTGGCTGTCGGCCATGCCGCTCAACAATGAGACACAATGAATTGGCTGGCATTTGAGGGGTGGCAACCACGTCAGTATCACGGCATGCTGTCGATCCCTGAATATCAATTGAGATCAGAAATATGAGTCATTGAACTGAATGAATGGGGGGAACGTGTCTGAGAAACTGGAGACACAACTTTGTGTGCCGGAAATTGCTCATCGAAGTGAGCTGTTTAGATAAAAATCGCCTCCATGGGAAACAAATATCAATTTAGATAAGATGACCGGTACTGGACATTTTTAAAAGAATGTTTAGTTTTACATACACACTTATTAAGTCGTAGACACAAACCCCCTTCACCAGCTGGTGTGGATGTTACCCCGCTGTGCTTTAGTGGGTTTGTATTACAAATATTTTTGTAATATGCCCACATCTCCTTTTAGGCTGCATTTCAGCATGGCTCCACGTAGCTCATTCATTACACATTCTCTTTCTTTTCTCACTTTCTCTTTCGGTCTTTCCGCTCTGTTTGTCGTCATCAGCGTCTCTCTCATCCCTCCCTCACCTTTCTCTCCAATGTTTTTCACTTTCTCGCTTTCTCCCGTTCCACTTGACGTCATGAGCATCGCCTATATCTCCTTTCTATCACCCATCTCCTCTTTTACTCTCTTTTGTGTTTAATTACAGGTACGAGGATAGCGGTGCTTTGTTGAATAATGAGCTCATTAATGGATTTGTGTTAAAGGCTCGGCTTTTGATGAGGCCTTCATTATTGGTGAGAATGTCTGATGGGTGATAAAAATAAACAGTGGCCTATCTGTGTGTGCAAAATTTTCCTCCGGTTTGTAACCATCCCTGCTTACAGCTTCAAGGCTTTGTGCACCTTAAGATGGTTCTCTGAACCTTGATATAAACCAGCTGGTCACTTTTTTCAGAGACCAGTAAACCTGGTTAGTCTCAATATGGATTCCTCCAAAGTGCTAATTTATAATGTTTCAGACGTATTTCAAAGCTTCACAAGTCCCTTCACATAAATGATGAAGAGGCAGAGGTTGACGTGCAGACTTGAAAGGGAATGAAGAGAAACATTAAAAGAGACATCAGCACGGCCGAAATAGCGTGTGAAATAGCGAACAAAATGCAGAGAGGAGTGAGAGGAGATGTGAGATGTTTGACTCACATTCTTGGCAGATCCCGGCGCCGTAGACATTTGGAGAGTTTATGAATTGCGCATGCAAAGTCACACACTTTGCGCGGGCGCATGCACACACAATCATTTAGTCCTAATCACACATTCTTAGAGCCCTGCATTTGTCCCGTGGAGAGGCAGACGGTTTATAAATGGAGTGCGTCATCCTCTCAACGGTGGACCGGGGAGAGTTCACGTGCCTCTGCCACCTGCAAATCTGCAGCTCCATCGTCTAAAGAATTTCTTTTACATGTGACGCTCAAAGCTTTAGATTTTCATCAGATTTGTTTGTAGTGGAATAGGCCTAGGCATTAGCTCTTTGTGTACTTGTTTGTGTGCATTTGTGTGTCCGGTCGTGTGTTGAGCTACATGGTTTTAAAAAGGCTTCTCTGCTTTATGCATACTGTGGCTAAATTATTGCTAGTTGTCAATGTGAATGAGGCAAAGTTTGATTCTGTTTTTAGCTGTTAAGACAAAGATTTGGCAGATTTTGGGCTCACAGATTTGGCAGTATGGTTTTTTTCATCTGTGGTAGGAGAAGAGGCGTGTGTGTGGAAACGTGACTGATATCATGTGAGTATCTAAATGCATGTGTGTTTTTTGGAAAGGTGGCATGACTGTCCAGCTGTGACCAAAGTCAAAAACTGCATGTAAAAAAATAAAATGTGCATTGGACTACCGGAAGAGAAAGTTAATGATGAACATTTTTATACAGTTGATGCCTTAAATAATCTCTTACTTCCTGGTAGGCCTCGTCAACCCTCCTTTTCTACCGGATCTGGAGAGGCTCATCCGCGGGAACTTCCCGGAGTGGTGAGGGAACGTAGGGGCAAGCGTGGAAGGATGGAATCTGGGGGAACAGCATCTGAGCCTAGTGTTGTCAAACCCTGTTATTTCCCCTTTTTTAATGCCCTTGTGTTTTTCGGTTAATTTTTTGTATCTTCGTGTATTCTGTGAACTCTGAGTGTCTATGCAGTTACCTTTGTCAAGTTTGTTTTGTTTATCCCTGTCTAGTTTTTTTTTCTGTTGTTTTGGGGTGATTTTTTTTACCCTTTTTTATAAATAAGTCTCTTTTTGTTAAAAGCTGCCTGCTTCTGGGTTCTGTCTCAGGCCAAACCTGACATCCTTAGAATTATTATCAATAAAGTGTACGAAATAAAATTTGGTTAAGCTTGTATTTATTTGAGGATAAAAGAAATAAAGCCAGCTAGAGTATATCAGGTTATATTGGTTTTATTTAAATATGGTTGCTATCTTTAAACATTTCAGATGTTCAAATTTGTTTCAATGTTTTGGAAATGTATTTTTATTGGTTGGATTTTGGCAAAACCCAGCAAAAAACATAAAGGTGACTAATATAATGATGTACTCGACAAAATCACAAAATGTCTTTTCCAAAGGACAGCAAAGATACATTTAACATAACACATACATCAACAAAAACATTTAAATGATAATGTTTTGATGGCTTTGACACTACAAGCTTTGAGCATTTGGTATGTGTAATCTTTACTAAGCTTTCTTAAAGAGATCACTAAAAGAATGAAAATGGTTTCATCATCAAATTGGGTTGATTTGAAAGCTGTGTGACTTTCTTGCGCAGGACACACTATAAACATCTTTTTTATTTCAAACAGTAGTGGCAACCATTCACTTTTATGGACACAAAACACAGCAAATTAATGGGGGTCAGTAACCAACATTCTTCAAAATATAATTTTTTTGTGTTCTATGAAAGAAAGTCATTAAGGTGTTTAATGATTAAAGTGAGTAAATGACACAATGTTTATTTTTGGGTGAACTATCACTTTCATCAGAGAGCAGTGACATCACATTTGGTCCCAACTGTGTCACACCACATCTCTTAACATGCAGCATTCATCAACTACACTATAATTTTATATTTATGTTATTCCGTAATGATGCATTTGTGTTTATCACACTCTACTGCCCAGAAACATTCACACACAATTCCCAGCTCATATTCTGCATTAGTGTTAATTGCTTTTATTGATAATCGAAAAGTGTTCTTTTTTCGTCCACATAGTTGCCTCTGTTAATTGAGAATAAAAGTCTTGTGACGCTTTTCCCAGTTTGAGCTTTCCAGCAACCCCACCCACACTACATTATTAATACACTTACACCAGACAGCGTGTGACGAAAAAGATGAACGAATTCGTCAATAAGCGTCATCCCTTTATTCTCTTCTTGCCAGCCCCTTGATTCTCTAGGCAGAGTCAGACTTGCTCAGACCCCGAAGCACCCACCCATCCAGCTTTATTCTCCTCATGCTTTGAATGCTCGGGGCTATAATTACAAACACAACCTATTTCTCAAGTTTGGGCATTGTTCAAAGTTTGGGTAACATTTTTCATCATTGCTTGTGAATTGTCTTTTATTATCAGCTTTAGACAATAATATAAATGACGACACATATTCATCACGTTTGATATGATAAATGTATCTGGCCATGTTGATTTTAGTCTCTGTTGAGTGCTTCCCTGCTCAGTTTATTGCAGTGGTAATGCATAAATCCTCTAGCAAGAGTAACAAACGTTGTATGGCATTCAGAGGCAATGCTTTGTAGTCTTCTGTGTCGCTGATCATGAATTCTGAAAATACCAAATCTCATCAAATAGATTCTTGTTAAACATACATTGCAATCTGCATCTATGGATTGCAGGTCATCCAGCATCACCAATCAAATTTTTAACCCAACCAGCAAGCATTGAAATTGATGCTTAAATGATTTTTTAAAGCAGTGAAGCATTCTAAAATCTATCCTCCTATAACTTTAAGCCATCTAATACTGATTTTGCACTTCTTTTCATCTTTATTTATTTACGAGCAGCAAACAAATCACGTGTTCTTCCTGCTTTCCTTATAAAGCCTTTCAGTGGTACATCCTCCACTTACGCATTGCTTTCTCTGCATCAGTTTGTCTACGTCCTCCCCGCTGCTGTTTTCGTCATTCTTCTCTTTTGTTGTAACTCCTGCCTCTTCTCCCTCTCCGCCCTTTCTCATCTTTTCTCTCCCTCTTCAAACTGCCTTGCTCTTGGTTCGAGTTCCGGCCCCAGCCTATTTTTTGCCCTCGTTCATCTCAGCGGTGCGTAGATGGATCTCATTGAGCCAAAAATAAACCAGGACAGATGCAGTGTGGTGCCCTGGGACACTCCAAGATCCCATATCATCCCTCTCAAGATGGCCACTGTTTATGAGTCATTCAGTCTCTCCATTCATCTGCCTTACAGAACATCTCTCCAGCTCTATTTGGACATAGAATTCAAAGATGTAGGCTTTTAAGTTTAAAATACACCAACAGACAGATTGAAATAGACTGATGTTTAGACAGACAGATGCCACACTTTTTAATATTGATGCCTCTTTTGGAAAACATATAATAAAAAAACAATATCGGTGAAAACATTTTATTTTTGGAGAAAAATGTTGGGAAAAAATATTGAGTAACATGGAATGTGCAAAGACAAAGAAGGCTAGGCCATCTGATTCTGGTTATCATGAATGGTTTTCTATGAGCTTGTAGTGCCCTCTAAAGTAGAACATATGCAAAAATCCTCCAATAAAAATTTTTTTTTTTACCAATGTATCCTTTAAATGGTTTGTTATTTATAATGCATGTGTACAAAAAAAACAAATCAAGTGTTTTAATAATTATAAATATAATTTCAAAGTTAATCATTATATATAACAATGGTTAGTTTCTGTTGACAAAACATTCTTACAACATCACTAGCTTACTAACAACATTTTATGGTATAAAAAGCAGACAATGTGTCCATTAAATAGTAAAACTTGATACTGGAACTTCTTTTTTTACATCCATACAAACTAAGGTTATACAAATAACCAACATGAAGTATAAATTATAGCCACGAGGGGGCGCAATTGTGCATGTGCTTTATTTCCAAGAGAAGGTGGAGCATGTAAAAACAAAAACTGAAAGTGTGTTTACACATTAGTAAGATATTAAACAATATTTATATTGTTGTGTATACATCCAAGCTTCGTTTTAAAGGTAAGCCTGTTTTTTTTTTTGCAATGATCAGACAGTATAAATCATCAGTAAACTTTTAGATCTGTTACACAAGAGTCATACAGTGAAAACTATTCTAATGCTTATAAAACATCATAACTCCATTTCAAAATACATAACTTCAATATTCATGCAACAATATCATCAATTGGACCAAAAGGCAAAATTGGCAGAATAAGGAGAGTTGTAATTTATTATGCAATCATTTTGCAGTATTCTGATAATCTACATGAACATTTGATAAGGTATAATAAGATAAGAAATTAAACCTTGGATAACCATATCCTTATTATTGAAACCTTATCCGAGATTCCAAGAACAACAATTTGGTAATACTTTACAACAAGTTCATATTTGTTAATGCATTACCTATCATGAACTAAACATGAATAATTATAAAAGCAACACACGTAACATTAATACATTGCTCATTGTTAAAGAGATAGTTCACACCAAAATGAAAACCCTATAATCATTAACTCATCCTCTTATCATTTTTAATGTGTATAACTTTATTTCCTGTACAAAACACAAAAGATAGTTTGAAGAATGTCGGTTCCAAAAATCCCCCTCTTGACTTCTATTGTAGGGACACAAAGGTCAATGGGCACCAATATTTCCTTTCAAGATCTGCTTTTGCGTTAATGCATTTAATGTTAAATAAATATGCATGCAATAGGAAATAGTTACTTCCATGTCTGTCATCTTTAGATTTTTGGTATTGAGAGTTTTTTTAAGATTGTTCATATTTTAAGGCAAAATTGGGCAAAAATAAGCACACATTTTGTGTTATCATCTCCTACAAAATATTGTAATCACTTGGAATCTCGAAGCGATGATGCTATAGGTTTGTTCCACAGGAAACTTTAGTTTATTGCAACACAGACATCAGTTTGAGTATTTTAATGTGTGTTGTACACAGAGCAGTGGATTTGTGTTATTTGGTTTTAAAGGCCGTGCGACAGCTGTTGGTCAGATTTGTGAGGATATTGGTGGGTGTGGGGACGCTTATCCGTAAAACTCCTTCTGTCCCATTAATCCTCAGCGCATCATGAGTGTTCAGCCTCTCTGTCTCGCTCTCAGACACACATATTTAATAGGTTACTGTGCCACTATTATCCTTTATTAAGCTGTGTCTGTCCGACTGTTTATTGCAGGTCAAATATCATACTACATGTTTTGTGTTGAGAACAGTTAGCCCACCGTTTGCTTTTCCACGGTTGGCCTAGTCATGGCCTAGTGGTTAGTGGGTTCGACTCCTAACCCTGAGGTTAAAGGTTCAAGTCCCTGGCAGCAATACCATGACTTCTGAGCATAAACAGCTCAGTGTGTGTGTTCACTGTTGGTGTGTGTGTTCACTACTGTGTGTGTGTGTTCACTCTGGATGGGTTAAATGCAGAGCATTGATTCTGAGTATGGCTCACCATACATATTTTTACTTTTTTTCACAAAAAATACAATAAAGAGTTGACGGATTGTTTTCACAAAAACAGATATTTACATTTTCAACTTAATTGACGGTGTTGAGAATGGAAGAGAAAGCTTTAAAAAAAAGTTTTGATGGAAAGGTAATAACAAACACACATTTTATTGTTTTTTTAAGAATTAAGATTAATTTAAATTTAAATTTTACATTTTTACATTTTTACATTTTAATTTTGAATATTGTTTCGTTGTCAAATTTGTCATTTTGCAAATTGATTTGTAGAATATATTTAATGTTTAGTATTCAAAATCAAATGTAAAATGTAAAAAATAAACATTTTAATTTTAATTTTTTAATTTTGATTTTAATTTTAATTTTAATTTTAATTTTAATTTTAATTTTAATTTTAATTTTAATTTTAATTTTAATTTTAATTTTAATTTTAATTTAATTTTAATTTTAATTTTAATTTTAATTTTAATTTTAATTTTAATTTTAATTTTAATTTTAATTCCAATTCCTATTTTAATTTTAATTTTAATTTTAATTTTAATTTTAATTTTAATTTTAATTTTAATTTTAATTAAATTTTTTAATTTTACATTTTTACATTGTACACTTTATTTAAAATACTATTTCGTTGTCACAGAATAAGAAAGCTAGAAGAAATAAATCATTTTGTAATGACTTTTATTAATTCTGTGACAACGAAATAATAATAAAATAAATTAAATGTGTTAGTTATTCCCATCAACACCTGAGCCGACACTGACCCGGCCGTCCAACCCTCTCACGCGATTACCTATTGGTCGCCTTCAGTTGATTGACAGCCAGCCCAAACCAATGAGCTTGCAGGGGGCGGGGACTCGGGCTGTTCGGGGAGGCTAAGCTTATGTCCGCTCCTGTGCCGCTGTTAGTGTTAAGCTAGCATTAGCGTCATCAATCCACCCGGATTGTTGTGAGCAACCAAACCCCAAAACCCGTTTTAATGTCCGCTAGTGTACGAGAGAAGGCCAAACCTCCACAGTTTACGCAGGCTAACTGGCTATGTGAGCCGACGGAGATTAAAACCATCGTGTAATCTATCGGAGAGGATAACTAGTCCCTAATCCTCTTAACCAGCAACGCTAACCAGCTGACAGGTGGGTAACTAGAGGTGTCGGGCTTGTTTTTACGTGAACAGCGGGTTTAAAGGGTCAGATATGATGCTAGCTGTCATGCTAATCCTGCTGCTTAGCTGTGGCACAACGTAGTTATGGAAACATATCGATTTAACGCTTTTAAATGTACAGTGTGTTTATTTCTTTATTTGTGGCATTTGTCTTCCTTGTCATCTCTCTGGTTTCGGTGTGTAGTGATTTAAAGGTGTCGACCAATCATTCGCTGTTTTTTTGTTTATACAGTTGAAAGTGATGACGTTTGTGCGACACTCACACGGGGAAATCGATTAAAGTCGCGCGTTTATTCTGACACTTGTCTCAGCGCCGGGCGGATTCACGTCGGGCCTAAAAGCGATGACAGCAGTGCAGCTGCGGAGAAACACACCCGAGAGAGACACCCCGCCTTTAGATCAGACACCCCGCCTTTAGATCAGACACCCCGCCTTTAGATCGGACACCCCGCCTTTAGATCACACACCCCGCCTTTAGATCGGACACCCCGCCTTTAGATCACACACCCCGCCTTTAGATCGGACACCCCGCCTTTAGATCAGACACCCCGCCTTTAGATCGGACACCCCGCCTTTAGATCACACACCCCGCCTTTAGATCGGACACCCCGCCTTTAGATCACACACCCCCCCTTTAGATCGGACACCCCGCCTTTAGATCGGACACCCCGCCTTTAGATCAGACACCCCGCCTTTAGATCGGACACCCCGCCTTTAGATCACACACCCCGCCTTTAGATCGGACACCCCGCCTTTAGATCGGACACCCCGCCTTTAGATCGGACACCCCGCCTTTAGATCACACACCCCGCCTTTAGATCAGACACCCCGCCTTTAGATCGGACACCCCGCCTTTAGATCGGACACCCCGCCTTTAGATCGGACACCCCGCCTTTAGATCACACACCCCGCCTTTTGATCACACACCCCGCCTTTAGATCAGACACCCCGCCTTTAGATCACACACCCCGCCTTTAGATCGGACACCCCGCCTTTAGATCGGACACCCCGCCTTTAGATCGAACACCCGCCTTTAGATCGAACACCCGCCTTTAGATCACACACCCCGCCTTTAGATCAGACACCCCGCCTTTAGATCAGACACCCCGCCTTTAGATCACACACCCCGCCTTTAGATCGGACACCCCGCCTTTAGATCACACACCCCCCCTTTAGATCGGACACCCCGCCTTTAGATCGGACACCCCGCCTTTAGATCACACACCCCTCCTTTAAATCACACACCCCTCCTTTAAATCACACACCCCGCCTTTAGATCGCACACCCCGCCTTTAGATCGAACACCCCGCCTTTAGATCGAACACCCCGCCTTTAGATCGAACACCCCGCCTTTAGATCGAACACCCCGCCTTTAGATCGAACACCCCGCCTTTAGATCGGACACCCCGCCTTTAGATCGGACACCCCGCCTTTAGATCGGACACCCCGCCTTTAGATCGGACACCCCGCCTTTAGATCGGACACCCCGCCTTTAGATCGGACACCCCGCCTTTAGATCACACACCCCGCCTTTAGATCACACACCCCGCCTTTAGATCAGACACCCCGCCTTTAGATCAGACACCCCGCCTTTAGATCAGACACCCCGCCTTAAGATCAGACACCCCGCCTTTAGATCAGACAACCCGCCTTTAGATCAGACACCCCGCCTTTAGATCACACACCCCGCCTTTAGATCGGACACCCCGCCTTTAGATCAGACACCCCACCTTTAGATCGGACACCCCGCCTTTAGATCACACACCCCGCCTTTAGATCACACACCCCGCCTTTAGATCACACACCCCGCCTTTAGATCGGACACCCCGCCTTTAGATCGTACACCCCGCCTTTAGATCGTACACCCCGCCTTTAGATCAAACACCCCGCCTTTAGATCGGACACCCTGCCTTTAGATCACACACCCCGCCTTTAGATCGGACACCCCGCCTTTAGATCGGACACCCTGCCTTTAGATCACACACCCCGCCTTTAGATCGGACACCCCGCCTTTAGATCACACACCCCGCCTTTAGATCACACACCCCGCCTTTAGATCAGACACCCCGCCTTTAGATCACACACCCCCCCTTTAGATCGGACACCCCGCCTTTAGATCACACACCCCGCCTTTAGATCACACACCCCGCCTTTAGATCACACACCCCGCCTTTAGATCGTACACCCCGCCTTTAGATCAAACACCCCGCCTTTAGATCGGACACCCCGCCTTTAGATCACACACCCCGCCTTTAGATCGGACACCCCGCCTTTAGATCGGACACCCCGCCTTTAGATCGGACACCCCGCCTTTAGATCACACACCCCGCCTTTAGATCGGACACCCCGCCTTTACATCGGACACCCCGCCTTTAGATCGGACACCCCGCCTTTAGATCAGACACCCCCCTTTAGATCACACACCCCGCCTTTAGATCACACACCCCGCCTTTAGATCGGACACCCCCCCTTTAGATCACACACCCCGCCTTTAGATCACACACCCCACCTTTAGATCGGACACCCCGCCTTTAGATCGGACACCCCGCCTTTAGATCAGACACCCGGCCTTTAGATTGGGACACCCCGCCTTTAGATCACACACCCCGCCTTTAGATCACACACCCCGCCTTTAGATCACACACCCCGCCTTTAGATCGGACAACCCGCCTTTAGATCACACACCCCGCCTTTAGATCGGACGAGACGATATACAGTGTCTGCCTTTAATGTCACATGTTCCCATCGAACTCACGTTTTATATCGTATATGTTGTCAGCAGGTCACCTGCCCATTAATGTGTTATTATTTCATTCAACCATGAGTATATATAGCAAGCATTGTTGAAATCCAAACCATCATTGACAAAGCATTGATGATGAATCACGTGTGATTTAAACCGAATATGAAATATGTACGTGAAAATCTGACAATGAATGGCTGTGAGCCAATGTATGATTTCGCAAAACTAGCTATACCAGCTTTGATCTCTGTGTTTGTGTTTGATGGGAAGACAGTGGAGTATGGAGGGGTGTGTCAAGGAAGAAAAGTTACTTTATTCATTTATTCACTTAGCAGATACTTTTCATCCAAAGATGTATGTAAGATGCGTCCACTTTTATTTTATACTTACAAGTATTATGCAGAGCAAACAGGGGTAAGGTGTCTTGCTCAAGCACACATCAGTCATTGTCAGCTGGCACTGGGATTCGAACCCACAGCCTTCTGCTTACAAGTCTAGCTTCAACTTCCAGACCACATATGTCCCGAAGGATATTTCTGAAATCTCTCTCTATTTCACTCACTTACCCTTTCTCTCTTTGACTCCTCTGGTCAAATAGGTGCCTTGCTTTACTGTCATCGCGTGACTTTGGCAAACATTTAAAGAATTTTGGGAAATGCAGGTTGTGTTCGTTTTCAGGATGTGTTTTACCATAAAGCTCTGGTTATACTGTTGTGATTCAGAGAAGAGGATGGACATGAAGAGAGTTTGGTGTTATTTGGTGGCTTTTGTGTGGGGCGTGTTCTGTGTGAAATGCGTTTGGTCACGGGTTTGATCCCAGGATTCTCATAAACAAATGTGTAAAGCAATGTAAGTGGCTTTGGCCCTATTAATAAATGGCAAACAACACAACTTTGCTATTTGCTCAGTATTGTCGTGAAGGGCAATCTAGTAGACCATACGTTAAATTGTCCCAAATATATAAAATTATTTCTTTGTTTTTGGACTGTTAGCATTGTCCAGGAATACAGAATATCCATTTCTATGGTCATAAGTAGTGTCCAAAAGCCAACAGACCAAAACTGTTCAGATATTCAACTCCACCCTGAAATGCTTTACAGGGTTGTTCTTTGGCCCTAATTCAGGATTACAAAGCTATGACACTTTAAGACTGGACTACAGGTCAGATTTCAAGCCGTGTAGGATGCCTAAACTGATAACAAGACACTCTGAAGTTTGTAATTTGTTTGGACTGGTGGCACTGAACTGGTTTAGATCTTTTTGAACAAATTAGATCCTTTGCGTGCACTAGGCTACAGGGCTTTTTTTTGCACTGGTTCCATTTGTGCGTCTAATATCTAACTGTTTTCTTTAGGTGCACCTGCACAAAAGTTAGGTGATACCAAATTTTTCAACCACATTGCATTTGATGTCAAACTTTTTTTTTAAAGTAAATATAGTACAGAAAAACATTCAGAGAAGAAATTATAACCAGGAACTGAACCAACAGATTATATTATCCATTTTTTATTTAAGTTTTCTATTTAAAAAGATCAATAAACTTGTGTTATGGACGTGACAAAAATGACACTGCTTTTGGGAGACAACAACAAACTTAAGATATATATTAAAATGTACAAAGCAGTAACATTTCAACTAAATTGACTTTACGAAAAAGTTTTCATACATTCTTTTTGGCTTTTCTTATTATCCATGGATACATCCACTTTGTTTATCTAATGAGCCATGTGTACTCACCTCAACTCAGCTAAATTTGGCGGAGCGTATCCAGGCACGGTAATACCGAACAGTCCCTGAATTTGGAAGTTACCTAGCTGGGAACTAACTTCAATATTACGAAAAGGAACTTCCATGGGATTGCGGTTCCTAATCTTATCGGCCTAGAAAATTGCTACTTTATTGCAGCTTTTTTAGAACATGATATAACTACAGAAAAATCAAGTTTTAAAAATGACAAATATGGAATGTTGTTGGTAATATTTAATTGAGATGGTGTTGGTCTAAAGGTAATTACACATAAATTCTTAGTGTGTTTTATCCGCATGTTCAAATATAAATTCAACCTTACTTTGTCAATCACATTTGCAAACTGCCTCAGAAAAAAAAACAGTATAAGCTTTTCTTCTTCTCTTGAACAATTTTCAACCAAAACTTATTGCACTTAAGTATGAAAAAAAACTCTTTCAGTATAATAGGGAGGTGGAGTAACATAAACTTTTTTCTTTTAGACCACTAAACGTGCGTAATGTAATAGCTTTAAGTGGTTGAACATACAAATACATTAACAATATAAAAAAAAAAATTCAAATTCTACATTCAAATGTCCAAATCCGGATTCACATAAATGTCAAAGGCCTAGATCTAGTGTTCACACAGTAGAAAAATTACATTAGTCGGTTCCAATATTAGTACAATTCCACACTTCTTGGTACCAAATGCTTATTTAACACTAGACAATTTTTTATTAATTCTCTTTATTGATATAATTGTATAAAAGTTAAATGTTTGTGAAATTCTTGTTTACTTGCTGGAATCTTTTATGCTAGTGAGCATCCTTCTAGTGAACAAGAAAAATCTGAGGTCTGAATTATATCAACATACAGAACATATTGACAGTCATGCATTTATGATTTCTAGCACATGGGTTTTGGATATTTACAATAAATAAAGCATAGCATATTTCCTTTCCCAATTAAGTCATTTAAGCATTCAATGGTTCATAAGGAAACTTGGTATGGATTAGCATTGGCGTTACATTTACACGCAATAAGAGATTTATATTTTAATCTATCATTGAACTTAACATAAACAACAACATACGTAACTCAAACCAACTACAGAATTTAAAACTTACCACTTAACTCGTTCAGTAGATCTGCATGTTTCTTCTTTTCATCATAAATCACAGTTTGTTTGATTTTATGATTTGACTTTATCTGAAGTATCTCTGCACTTGTGTACGTGGATCTTGTGGATTCAGAGACGCATACCCTGCTCATCACAATTTATTGCGCCTATGAAAAGTTTCCGGCTGACAACTGGTTATCAGGGCATCAGGTTGACCGGTAAAGTCGTTGCCACCAGGTCATAGTAAAAGGAGCCGAGCCACATGAAATCAATCTAGTGGGTCTAGATTGAATATCCGCAGGGTCCGGAACAGAGAGTGTACCTCGGCCAATGAAATGAGGGAAAGGGGAATAGTGATTTGAGAGAGAAATACACAGAAGGTCCTTGTACTCTTTCATTCACGAGTCAGATGCTGATGGGCACCTGAATTTGCTTTTCTCCCAGAGAGAAAGTAAAGAAAGAGAGTAGACCCAGAAAGACTTTCCCTGGCCCAGGAAAGAGAGACCTTGTTCTGTTTTGTACTTTTTCATTCATTAGCCGGCCGCCGCATGGTCAACTGAATGTGCTGTTTCTCCCTGTCATTCACAAAGCAGACGCAGAGACTATCCCCGCACTGGAAAACAAGACCTAGCACTCGCAAGTCAGTACGGGCGACAATTTTCACTGAAAGCAATGGGTGATCCAAATACAACTTGTTTTTGCACTTCTCATATAAAGATTCTAAATGTGTTGTAAAAGTTGACAAATGTTCTGAAAGAGTTTTTTACTTGGCATACTAACAGGAGAGCTTAGGAATGAATGGGAAGCTGCAGCCAGACATCAAGCGCTTAATCGCAGCAGATTGATCTAGTAGTGCTGATAATATTGAAAGTTTTATCTGTTTAAAAAATTATTGCTATTAGCTTTATTAATATTGTTACATTTCTTACTAATGTTTAAACTGTTAGGTGAAAATTGCTCTCGATTATTCCTCTAAAGCCACCATGCACCTTCAGAATACACAGATCTTTTAAGTTAAAAGTGATTGGGAACGAGTTACTGTATTGCATTGTACCTTCACCCCTTTTTTTATTAATTGATGAGAACAGCTGTCAACGACCGCCTGACTGCTGTTAACTTGATGTCCTCCTTTATTTTCAGCCGTCTCTGTTTGCTCTATCACCTGTCTGTTGCGATTGTGTATCTTTAACTACATAACAGGCCACCAGTCGGACTGATTTAGGTCCCACAGCTCCCATATGGCTTTATTGTGTGTTTAGTTTGTATTGAGTTTAGTCCTAGGAATAATTAGAAATTCAGTCTTTCTGGGGATTTTTTGCTTTTTTGCAAATGTTTTTATTGCACTCCAATGTTTTAATTGTCTTTAGGCAACATCAGTAATGCATATGCATCACACACATGTGTATTATTTACAAATTAGAGACCAGTCCAAATATAAAAGTAAAAGGATGCACTCATGATATTCCTGGGTCTTCTGTTGCATATGTGAAACTTATGTCACATACAAACAGCCTTGATGCTCTGCAAACAACCAGACATTACGTTTGTTTGCATACATTTGATAGTGAAAGCTTATGTGATGTCATCTCTTCAAGGTTGACAAAAGCCTGGTTGTGCATTGTCCTGCAGATCACTTTGTAAAGGACAGTTTATGGAGTTATTTGTTTTGTTCAAAGGGTTTAAGACCGGTCTCAGAAGTGGAATTAAATGAAGGAAAAAGTGTCCTCAATGGCTTAGAGACTATGAAATGTGTCTCTATGGTGCCTTTACATTACAAAATTAAGGTCTGCACTTTTTATTTGGCCATTTTAGGCTGACATTTGTTATGCATAGTTTACTTGTACCTTTTTTTTCTGTCTGAGTATTTAATAATTTGTGCCTTTTACTTGGCCCACACACCTAATTTTGCTTCCCTTGTGTTTTTCAGGTGGAGTTCATTTCCATTCAGAAAACAGTTTCTCTAGAACAGCTCATTGTATCAAAGGACCAACGTGAGGTTGCATTTGATCCGCTGAAAGAAGAGAACTCCACACAATCAAATGAAGAAGTGTAGGCATGGCTTCGGACAATCCTCTGAGACCTCGTCCTCCCGAGTCCTTTATGTAATGTGCCACATCTGCTTATAGACGTCAGCTGGGTCTGATGGGCTTGCAAGTAAACACATAAAGAGGTTCCTAAAGTGCCCCAAAGGAGAAGTTGACCTTTGGTTTTACCCTTGTTTCCCTTTTTACCTCCCCAAGCGCCGCTTAATCACCTGAGCATTTTGGGATTGCGTTCTTCTAGTGTTCATTTCAGAATCACTTCAGTCCCCTGAATCAATTCATAGGAGCTTTGGGGTGTGTATAAGCTAAACAAAGCTTTTTTCTTTGTTTGTCTATTAAAGTTTCAAGAAGTATAAATGCTAAAACTGTTCTCTGTTTCAGATTTGTTGCCGGATTTGATCAAATCAGTAGGTCTTCCGGCCTGTAGTACATAGCTCAGTATCACCTTTGCATTGGAAATGCTTCAACTAAAGAGAAAAATGCTTCCACGGGTGCGATGTAGCACTTTCTGGTTAAAATGAAGGAGAGACACTTTTACATTTTCTGATAGCGTGGACAGTGGGGGGAAGACATTTCACAGAGCTCACAACTTCCTCCCTCATTATCTTTGCAAACTTACAAACTGAACTTCTCATCTTAGACTTTATACAACTTGGAGTTTAAGCAGTGCTTTAGAAATATATCATGACCAAGTTAAAGAAAAATGCAGCTCAAGTGATTTACATATGTTGAACATTTGCCAGCAATTGAAAGACACATTTTATAAACCTTTCTCTCCTTTCATACTGTACCACTACTATAGATAAGTTTACTTATTCAGTTGGTTTTATTTGCAGCTGGGAAAGTGGTTGAATATTTTAATGTGTTTTTTTTATGGAAACTCTTCTAGGTTTTGATTTGATTTCTTTCTACATTAATGCTTTAATCAAATGACCAAAACAGTGGTGCCACGCTTTATCATGTTTAATGTTTAAAATCATTGTGAAACAAAGACAGAATATCATCTAAAAAGACTGAAGAATTTATAAAAGTTTGTTGTTTCATTTTGACGGCCATCTTTTAGCTATTGAAACCATGCTCATTTTGTGGCCTGTTTATACGCAACTGAAAGGGTGACAACTTGTCCCTCAGCCTTTACGTTTGTGCTGTCTTTAAAAACACCCTTGAAAAATCATTTACTTGGTGCTTGCTGAGATCCTGCACCCTTGTGATGCCGAGCGGCAGCATGAGTGGGGGTGTGTCCGGACCCACTTCCCCACCCCATCCCGTTGCTCCATCTAGACCACTCCGGCCAAGTCGCTACGTGCCCGTCTCAGCTGCAACGGCCTTCCTGGTTGGAGCAACCACGCTGTTTTTCTGCTTTACGTGAGTACTCTATATGCACTAGTTTTTAAAGGTTTATGCATGAGAAAGTGTGATGTATTTTCTACATTATGCATTTGACAGATTTGCTCATCCAAAGTGACATATCCTTACACTATTACACTTTTAGGGATACTCTGTTCAGGATTTATGCAACTCGTACAAAGTACACATTTTCTTTCAATGGTAACCGGCCAATGCCTAATGATGATTTTGATACTTAGTTTAAAAACTGATCTGTAAGCTTTCTGATCACCATTAACCTTTTTTTCGGATTAAATAATACTATAGATGTTGGCTATTTTTTATTATTTTATATATTTGCTGCATTATTACAGTAATCATGTAATAAATGTATTGTTACAGTTGTTTAAACAAAGTATCCAGTAGCTTCAAAAGAGTATCATTATTTGTCCACTCACTCACTGTGATGTCTTCAATTGAGTTCTGTTCTTAAGGCTGAACAAGTTTAGTGAGTACCGATTGAGTTATAAAATGCTTTTCTCTGATTCTGATCACTGGTTGATCAATCGGAGCATCCCTAGTTTTTCTAGTTTCAATACTCAGGTACTTCCTGTCAGCATGTTTTCAATGTTTCACCTCATTTGTTTGTTTTTCGCTATCTGTGATCTTTGTTTCCTTGTGATCCATAAGCTTGTCCAGTTTTAATTTCACAATTTAATTTAGATTTAAAATATTTGAATACCCCAGAGCACCATTATATTTTCCCAGTGTCTTATCATTCATTAACATCTTTCTTTCAGGTGTCCATGGCTTTCAGAGCACTTTTCTGTCGCTGTGCCGATATACAATGGAATTATGTTTCTGTTTGTGTTGGCCAACTTCTGTATGGCCACCTTTATGGATCCTGGCATCTTCCCAAGAGGTAGTGGAGCATAATTCTTCAAATGTTCCTTTTTGCAAAATGTTTAAATATTTCCCTTTGAAAAGTGTAATATGAGAAATTAAAATAGATTTTGAGATGAGAACCTTTTTGCAAACAGTTGTTATACTTGTATGTTTGTTGCAGCTGAGGAGGATGAAGATAAAGAGGATGATTTTCGTGCTCCTCTCTACAAGACGGTTGAGATCAGAGGTATTCAAGTGAGGATGAAGTGGTGCTCCACCTGCCGCTTCTACAGACCCCCGCGCTGCTCGCACTGCTCTGTGTGCGACAACTGTGTGGAGGTACAAACACAAATCCCTTGCGTCCCTTGAACCACATTTTACTTTACCTTTGGTAGGATTCTTGGTAGTATATTAAAAATATTTCCATTTCATATTTAAGTGTGGCTTAGACATACAAGTCAGGGTATTAAAAAGGTTTCTGCGATATATATAGGAGTTCCACCTAATGTTCTGTCTTTTTGCCTTTTTTCCTCTCGTTGCCACAGAGCATATTTCTTCATTGTTAAATCTTTTTTATTAGCAATGCATCCTCTCTTGCTTTGACTTAAGCTTTGCAGAAATTGATCAATTCTTGTTAATTAAGTAAAGAAGTGGATTTGCTTCTGAGAGCCATAAGCTCCTTCTGTGTGTCTCTCTCTCTTGCTTTCTGTCTATTTCTCATGGTCTGCTCCTCTTTTCTTTCAGGATTTTGATCATCACTGCCCGTGGGTTAATAACTGTATCGGCCGCAGGAACTATCGTTACTTCTTCCTGTTCCTGCTGTCTCTGACGGCTCACATCATGGGCGTGTTTGGCTTTGGCCTGCTCTTTATTCTCTACCACACCCAGCAGCTGGACAGAGTACATTCAGCGGTCACGTATCCTTACATTCACAGTGTGTTAATATTTGCATAATTGACTTTTTCTGTTATATGATAGAAGGTCTCTTTGATTTATCATTTTCATTACACACTGTTTATGTGTGTCTTGATTTAAAACAGATGAATGAAACCGAATATCAAAGCACAGATGGTCATATTATAGCTTTATTGCTTTGTTTTTCCACTTACTGATCATTAAGACTATGATCAAAAGATTTATGCAGAATATGCCTTAAAGTAATTGTTTGAAAGTTATTTTTGCAGGATTTTCTTGGCAAGGTTAATGCTTTCATTAACTAAAACATGCAAAGCATGCTGTCAGTATCTATTTTTGAATCATCACTACTAAAAATATGAACAACAAAAAATAGTTTTGAGTTATGTTGTGAATAAATATTGCTGGAATCTTCTTGACCGGTCATCAGCATGGCCGTCATGTGTGTCGCTGGGCTATTCTTCATCCCAGTGGCAGGTCTTACTGGTTTCCATGTTGTCCTGGTGGCAAGAGGCAGGACGACCAATGAGCAGGTTAGGAGCTTGGTTGTTTGTTATTTGCTGTGGGGATTGTGAGATGCACATCATAATCTTCTGTTTGTTTGGGCTGTTGTGCCAGTAATCATGTTGGTGGTGGAGAACTGGGATTAAAACAACTATTAAGCACTTTTATAATCCTAAAATATGGGCATCTCTCAACCCTCCTCTCTTCGATTGAAGATTAAAACCAGATTATATCTGAAATCTATTTTTTGACAAACATTTGAATATCTTTTATTTCTTTTCCTGTTCTGCTGTCTTTGTTAAAATGATTTATATATATATATATATATATATTTAAATACTCATATTATGATATTGGTAATATGCTTTTTATGTGGATAGTAATGATGCTTGCTAGATGCTTACAAAGTATGACATTCTTAGGTTTAATGAATCGCCTTGAAAAAATGATCCCCCAATCATGAAAATTGTGTCATCTACTTAACCCTTTTGTCATTTTAAACCTGCATGGCTTTTTCCCAGAACACAAGATATTTTGAAAAACGTGGGGAACCGAACAGCAATGGTACCCATTCACTTCTTTTATATGTACACAAGACAAATTCAAGTGAAAGGGTTGTACTTGTCTTCTTGGTGCTACTTCAGTGCCACATTCCTCAAAATATCTTCTTTTGTGTTCTGCAGAAGAAAGAGTCATACAGGTTTAAAATGATGAGAGGGTGAGTAAAAGAAATAGGGTGATTAGTTTTCAATGATTAGTTTATATGTGATAGGGTTCAAACAGAGTTCAACTTTATACAAATGCACAGCCGCAGCAATTATTGGCTGTGTTACTGTAAAGCCCTAATGAGCAGCTGTCTAAATCTGCTGCATACTGCAGTCCATCCACAAGCAACCAACCATCAGCTTGATGACCTTAAGATTATTGTAAATAAATGTTTAATGCCCTAAATAAAAGTCCATGTCCCTAGAATTGAATAACTATCACTTTAGTTGGAAAAATGGTGACTTGACTATTTCTATTTCTGTAGGTGACGGGGAAGTTTAGAGGAGGAGTGAACCCCTTCACAAATGGCTGCCTAAAAAACGTGTCGCATGTTCTGTGCAGCTCACAGGCACCCAGGTAAAACCTCATATTTTAAACAGGATTATATATTTTTTCTTACATGTTCCAACGCGGGAATGTGTTTTTATGTGTCAGATATCTGGGAAGAAGGAGAAAAGCTCAGACCGTCTCAGTTCAACCACCTTTCCTCCGGCCACAGCTTACTGAAGCCCAGCTGGCCGCCAAAGTGCTCGATAACGGTATCCAAGGAGATCTACACAGGGTAAGAAATCCTTTCATTTTGTTTTATTACTACAAGGATGCTATATCTTTCCTAGCTTCCCCTCACAGCTTTTCCGCATAGCTTACCAAGTGGTTGATGACAGTGAAAGCTGTCAGACTGGCATTAATGTACTGTAAGTTTAGATAAATCTACGTTATGTTATGAAGGTCATTTGATATATGCTTTGCAGGTATCTTAAAAAATCTCTTTAAAATAAAAATTAAACCTGTTCAACTTATTGGCAAAACATGTATTACTGCTTTAGAGGCAAACCTTCATAAAAACCCAAGGAGGTAGACTTGGAGGGAGGTGATTGGTAAATTTGTCCAGATATGTGATATTGGATTGAGATGATTATAACAGGAGATGTTGATTAAATGAGCCAGCATGCATCAGATGAAAATCCAGTTTGGATTTTATAATTTTGCAATGACCTTCCTATCATTGGACTAAAGCAGAGAAGTACAAAGGTGCACACAACCGATTACTCAGAGACAGTCAGCAGATCTGCAGAACCAGAGCCTGAGAAAGAGCCTGAAGGCTGTTCATACTGCATTACCTAACTGGATCTATGAGTGGGAAAGCAGTGTAGTGATATAAAAACATTACAGTAAAATCTAAAATAAACGAGAATTATCATGCAAATTTCTGAAAGCAATAAATATACAATTATGCACATATTCCACTTTCAAAAAAGACTCTCTAAAATGTTTTTACTGTCATGTCATTTTCCAAAAGTAGTTCTCTGATAGCAGCGTAAGTTGTTTATGAGCTGCTCAATAATAGGCAGTCGGAGTTAACATAAACTAAATCATGGCAACTACATTGCTTTTGCTTCCAATTTACATTTACTTTAGATTAGATAACTTTGCCAGTCATTGTAGGAAGGAGTCATGCTCTGAATGCACATTGCCACATTTTCCAATCTGACACTTCTCTCTCTGAACACTCTGCTGATTTGCATCTTCTAAGATCTCAAAAATCACTCCAGCTTCTCTACTATCATTCTGTTCTGAGTCAGAGCCATGCATGTTAGTTTTATGTTGGTAGCATTTTTATTTGTTGCTTAATATAAGCAACTACCGACGTTTTATTCTTCATCTTGTAGTCTAAGAGCAGTTTGGAAATGATGGAGAGTCAGTCTGCTGATGCAGAGCCTCCGCCTCCCCCTAAACCGGAGCTCAGATACCCAGGGCTATCACGAGGACCTGCTGGACACTCTGAGGGTTAGCGCAACCTACATGACTGACATGTGTTTTAAGCATTTAAAATGTTGTCAACGTTCTTAATATTTGCATACATAGACCGCTATCTTACAAATGCCCCACTGCAAATTCACATTCCTGTTCCACTGATCATCTTCCATTTTTGTTGTGTTAACAGAGAGCAGTTTGTTGAATAAAGCTCCGCCCACCCCCACAATGTTCAAGTACAGGCCCGCCTACAGCAGCCCGGGCAAGAACCACACTGCCCTTACACATGCCTATGCCAACCAGGTAACTCTTCTGTGCGTGTGTGTAGAAAAAAAGTGTGTTTACAAAAAAATATGTGGGTTCAGTGAGAATTTGCGTCTTTAATTTATTTTAATGTCATTTGCGTTCTTTTTGCATTTCTTATTTCTTTGATTTCCTTAAGATTTGTGTTTTCTTCTTTTTTTATTAAATTCTGTGAATTATGTTTTTCTTTTGTTTGGTTGACTCAGTGGCAATCACTTGAACAGTATCAGTAAGTTCACACTGTACTTTTTCTGTCTGTGTTTTAAATGTCAGTCATTTCTTATTTCTCTAATATCTGTTGATTATTGTTTTCAGTATACATACACGTGTGTTTTTCACTGTAGCTTAAGAGTTTCTTATTTTGATTAAGTATGAATTTAATTTCAATTTGATATACAGTACTGTGCACAAGTCTTGTTCACATCACATTTTCAACCAAATAAATATTTTTTGTCAGTTATTTATAGAATTTAGAGCTGTGTTTATATTTCTTAACGTTTATTTTACCATTGTAAAAATCAAGTGAGATTATTGTATGTTCAAGATCTGTGACAATAGCCAGTGCATCTCAACACAGATATCTGGTCTTGTCATCTATTTAATATATAATTACATGACAAAAGAAAGAAAAAACTTCAAACATTAGACCTGTGGTAATACTTTCAAAGAGCAATAAATAGTTTCTTATGACACACTTCTGAACCAGACTGAACCAGTGAAATTAATGATGTGCCTAACACTTTTGTACAGTTCTGCATATTTTTATCATACAAGGATGTTTTCTTCTAATATAATTCTGGGAAACCTTCAAGAACTAAACTAGTTTACAAAGACAACAACAGTAGAGTTTCATTTGTTGGTTTAAATCCACATAGTTAATAAAGCCGTCAGTGCATCAGAACAAACAACCCATCTAGCATGATAGAGCCGTTCTTATGAAATATTTGTTGTGGCTTAGTGGTACTAGATTTAAATATTAGATGAGGAACACACCACCAAGATTACCATGGACCTCAAAAATAAATCTTTTGAAATTATACAGACTTTTTTGCCCTTTTTTTATTTACAGGTCCCTGGTTGGGTTGGTACTAGTTTATTTGCTATGAGGCACAGCATATGACATTATTGTTGCTGCAGGGTTCCTGTAAGAAATGTTGCTCATTGTTTTTGTTTTTATAGAAGAAGCCCCAGAGCTTTGTTCCTCTGGCAAGAATGAACACAAAAAAAGTTTGTAGCATTACTTCTGTGGTGTCTTGTTGAGACGAAAATGACTCACTTCAGCAACGAAAACAGTGCTTTGCCCTTAGCGCTTTAAGTTTGTTGCTTTTGAGTTGTGTCCCTGCTGTTCCAAGCTTAGCCTCTCTGTCTGTCATGTCCTACAACGCTGAATTTATTATAGCCATAAAAGAAATCCCAAATTGCCCGTCTCCTCTCAGCTCCCTTATAGTAATGCCCTGTGATCCTTACAGTGAGATTCATCCTCAGTCCTTTGCAATTCAGCTTTTCGATTGCCCTTTTAACTTTGTGAACTCTTCTGCTTGCTCTCTCTCTTGCTCTCACTCTCTCTCGCTCTCTCTGTAGATGAACCGTGGGGACAGTCTTAAAGAGTCCTCTTCCTCTCTCCTTCAGTCCGGTCAGCAGGCAGGCTATCGCTCTGAGCCCAGTCTGGATGGAAGAGAGGGAGGAGTACCGGAGCGAAGCGGGACTGAGCGAACGGGAGGGCCTCCTGGAGGACCTCCAGGCTCAGGGATGCCAGGCTACTCCCTTGGAGGGCGCTCGTATCCCTCCTTTTCAGATCACGCGGTTCTCACGGGTGGGGCCTCCCGGTCCTCCAGTGTCCGCTCTTCCCACAATGCCCCACCATCTGAGGCCACCACATCCACCAGCTACAAGAGCTTAGCCAATCAGACGCCACCGCAAGGTCCTCGTAATGGCAGCCTGTCGTACGACAGTTTGCTCACGCCTTCGGAGAGCCCAGATTTCGAATCCACAGCACCGGAGATGTCACCAGGTCGGCCACGCACGCCGGTTGGATACAGTTCACCCTTCCTGTCGGCACAGATCGCCCATCAGCGGGAAGTGGAGCTCCACCAGCCCTCCAGCGCCGCCCTCCTAGCATCCCCACATCACCCGGCCTACATGCGTGGCTCCTCCTCCTCGTCTCCTCCTCCACCACCGGAACGAGAGCGGGAACGGCTGCTGCACGATTCGCAACCACACCACCATCATCATCACCACCACCATCATCATCATCATCCCCATAGGCCACCCCGTTTCTCCCGTCCTCCTCTGCTGTCCGACCCAAGCCACTCCCAGCCTTCCTATCCATACCGCACCCGCTCCACTGACGTCCCCCTGCAGCCCGCTGCACACCCCCCACGATCGCCACATGCCCCGCCACTGGGGAAGTCTCTATCTTATTCGAGTGCTGCAGCTGCGGAGATGCAGTACCGCCTGGTCCGCAAAGCCTCGGCCTCGATCGGGGGAGGGGGCATACAGGCGCCAAAGTGAGTAACTCCCCCTCAACCTTTCGACGCTCTGCGCAGCCTGCTGCCTCCTTCCTCCTACTCTTCCTCCTCCTCCCAGACTTCTGTGAGTGTATCTCTTTCACTTCTTTCTTTCTTTTCCTTTTTTCCATAGTCTGGTGTTAGCCTTGTCGCAAGCTTAGTTTGATGGGGCAGACTGCTGGTGAATTTTTCTCCTATCATCAGTGATCTTTTGCTTTCTGCTTGGAGTCACTGTGTTAAATATGTTTCTTTAAAAAAAAATTAAAGCTGAGGTACAAATAAAGACTTTTCAAGCAGGTCACTTAAACCTTTTAGGTTACTTAGACAAACAGCAATATATAAAAATGAAGTATTTTATGTGTTAAATGTATTTCACGTCTATAAAAACAATTGGGTTTGTGTTTAACTCAAAATAGTGAAGTTAATTTAGTTCTTAGGACAGTCACTAAAGACGATAAAAATTTTATTATAAGTAACTGTGTAAAAGCATAAGCATGTCAATACTTTCTTTATGTTCTAGTTTGTTTTTACAGAGTTGACATTTCAAACATTTTTTGTATGAAATGTTATACTATTTGTCAGGTGAGAATTTTATCATGAAATACTGTAAAGAGACTTGTCACAGTATCGTAGCTTTGTAGGAAAGTTAATGGTCTTGAAGACATTATAGAGGTTTTCTGGTTGTTTTTCTATTTTTTATCATGTAATAATAGATGAAATCCAAAGTGACTTGCATTGCATTTTACTGTACATTTTTGTTTCTTGTGTGCCTGGGATTAAACCCATAACCTTGGCATTGCTACCATCCTCCAAGGAAATTTTACATTAAAAGCCTTATAGTTGTAAGCAAAATAGTGGACAAGAAACATGGTTAACTTAATACCATTTTTATTTAGAATCAATTTAATTTTGTTAAATTAACTTGATTTACATGCATTCTCATACACGCATGCTTTGGTGCAGTCTCTTCTGGCACATTTTGGAAAATTAAGATTAAAATGCATCTATTGCAAGGAATTTCTTATATTAAGTGATCTAGTTACACAGTAGTGTCATAACATCTGTTTTATTCATCAGGTGCCCATAAAGATTTAAATGTTTAACACAAGGCAACATAGTTGAAAGTTTCACCATTTTTGCCTCCATAGCAGGCCTTGTGTGATAAACCAGATGTTATTTTCTGGATCTGGTTTATCTCACAGTTTTTTATTAAAAGAATATTGTTCTTTCCTTCTCATATTTTAAAACTAGTATGCAAGCATGAGTTTACCAATGCAGCTATAATGTAAAATAGCTGACAAAATGTGTCCATTGTTTGTTTTGTCATTCATTTGTGTGGTTATATCTGATTTGGTAGTTTTATTTTAAACATTTCAGTCACAGTGATATATTACACAGATAAGATGAACTCTGTTGTATGCCTTGGGGAATTCAGAACACCCAAGTGAACATGTGCGTGTATCTGCTTTTTTGACTTTTATAGGGGAAACCATAGAATCATCTAACTAAATATACAAGACAATGAATATCTAAATATCAAAATGAACAGTAAATTAAGTACATTACCAGCAATTTAATCACCAATAGTTTATTGACATTATCAATATATTTATGTTCAATCTACTGTCTTTCTTTTTAAGGGACGAGATTCAGATGAAGTCGTATAGTCGGACAAACGGTCAGCCGAAACCATCTCTTCCTCAGTCTCCTTCCACCCTCTCGTCCCCTTCTCATCCTGCCACCGTGTCCACGCGCCCAGGTCAGGCCTATTCCAGCGCTGGCTCTTCTCAGAGCCCCAACTACAAGCCTGGAGGGGGGGTGAAAAAGGTGACGGGTGTAGGAGGGACCACTTACGAGATATCGGTGTGAGAGATTAACTGCTATTTTAACACACTCCTGATTGTCTGAGTACATTGCAGAGGCTTGCAGTCAGAAGAGGAAAGTTGTGTTTTGGACATTCACTGTTGCCCACCAAAATAGAAATCTCTTGATGCATTTCAGACTTGAAAATAAATTTTTTGGTTTAGTTGTGAGAAAGAAGGAGGTGGAGGAGGGGGCGTTCTTTTTCAGCTATGAGACCTATACGAGACTTAACAAATATGGATCTTTTAATACGTTTAGGACTGGAAGGACTGGGTGGCTTTCATACATCACAATGACTTTCCAGTACATCACGAAGATTTCTATCCTACATAAATGTGTAAATTCTTCTGTATAGAGAGAAATAAGGGTGCCATTTTATCACCAAGTAGAATTTGATTTTTTTTTTATAAGGGGACCTGTGACTTGCAGTAGCCATTTCAGACCACTGTGATTGGCATGCGACAATGGGGCGTCTGTATCCAATCATTACCAGGGAAGCAAAAGAGTAAAAAGTTAAAGAAATGGCTTATTGCGTCACAAAAATGACATAAGCCTTTTCAACATAGTGTTCTCAGAGCAGTGGCCTTGGTAACCAAGGATGAAAGTTTTTATTTAATTTTTAAAATGTTTTATATGACTTTGTAAATGTTATTGATGAGATCAAAAGTTTTTTTACAATGGCTCACAAGATTATGCTGGGAAACCGATAGGAAGTAGTCATAGTCGTGCACAGAGGGTCACTTGTAGCAAAAATATTGCATTCGACATAATGTATCCCAATCTGTGGCATAGGGGTAATGTAAATGTCGATTGTAAATATCGATCGATCGAACAAAAAATAAAATGGTTTATTTTTTGTTTCAGTGATATGAGGCAAATCTGACTAGCCATCCAAGTAGGATTCGAAGTTTGCTGCTCTGTGCCACGGAGTTGGTTTACAAAATTAATGGTAATTCAATGGCAGTCAAGCTGAAATTTTGAATCAGTAAAATTCCTTTCATTTTTACTATTTAATTTGCTCGCATTACATTTAAAAAAGGATTGTGACATATTGCCGGACTCATTTCAATCATTGTCTGTCTCGTCAGGGTTTTTGATTAACATTTAGATCTGGGTGGACCAGTCACTTACTGGGAGGTGTTTAAAGGCACAAAAGTCACCCTCTCAGAACAAATACAGGAATATTTGGATTCAAAAGCTGGACGGAAAAGAAAAGAACGTGTACTGTATAGATCAGTGTGAGTGAACATGGTCGTTGACAATGTGTATGCGTGAATGTGTGTGGTTGCGCATTGGTAATAAACTCTTTATAAATCAGTTCTGCTTTTCACTTGACTTGACTTTTACCATGTTGGGATGGGGTGAAACCTAACATTGAATGATTCAACCACACATTTTATTGTAATTTTAAGATCACAGAACTTACTAAAACAAAGTACAGCTGTGGAAAAAAACGAGAGAGACCTGAAATGGGTTCTATTTTCAGATATGCGTTAAGGTAGAACCTGTTGCTTTTATTTTGTGTTGCTCTGACTTTAATGTTTCTCCCAAATTTCAAACAAAAATATTTTAATTTATATTTAAAACTACATTGGCTTCCGGTAGCAGCTCGCATTGAATTTAAATGTCTTCTCATTGCCTACAAGACCACCACCGGTTCAGCACCCACTTACCTTAACTCACTAATGCAAAGGTATAGACCCTCAAGATCTCCGCGCTCCGCAAATGAGCTGAGACTTGTGGTACCAGCTCAAAAGTGTAAGAAATCTCTCTCTCGAACGTTCTCTGCTTCAGTTCCTCGATGGTGGAACGATCTGCCTCTGGCTTCACGCTTGTCAGATTCGGTCTCTATCTTCAAAAAACACCTAAAAACTCATCTATTCCGGCTACATCTAACTCACTAACTCATTTCTTTTCTAACCTACTCTATCAAAAAAAAAAAAAAAAAAAACTTTGTGTAACTTGGTAGCATTGTTGTAGCACTTGTAGCACATTTATTATTTGCAGAAAAATGAAAGCTAGAGAAACTAGTAAAAATAACAGAAACTCTACTCTTGACAACTTGAAGGGAAAAAATTTTTTAACCTCTTATCATTCTTTTATCTAAAACTGT
Source organism: Triplophysa yarkandensis (assembly GCA_033220385.1). Taxonomy (NCBI): domain Eukaryota; kingdom Metazoa; phylum Chordata; class Actinopteri; order Cypriniformes; family Nemacheilidae; genus Triplophysa; species Triplophysa yarkandensis. The sequence continues at coordinate 10,245,664 of CM065655.1, forward strand.
TGCATTCCTACATTGTGTAGATCAAGCCTCAAAATACTTTCCTGATAGATGTCTGATATCATAAATCTGCCTTTAAAGCTTTAAATTCAGACTTTGTGGTTAAAAGATTTCTTCATAATCACATAAGTGAAAGAACGCAAAATAAAAGGATAAACAGTGTTTTATTTGAATGACAAAAAAGTCCATCCACAACTGCTCAAAGTACTTCTTTCAGACAATTAATTCATTTATAAGGATTAGTGGAAAGCAACTTTTTAAAATTAAGCACAAAAACATTGATTTTTTCCTGTAGGTTTCAATTAAAGATTCTGCATTAAGACATTGACAATACTAGCAAGAGAGTAAAGATTGTAGTTTAAAACAAACACTGCCTCCAGCTTTCTTCCTTGCCTCTGTTTATAATAAAAATGACATGTGAAAAGGCATTTATAGCAAATAAAATAGGACAAACAAATATTTTAGACACGTACAGCAGTATTAAGTCTAAAAAATGTAGTATCAGAATAATTTGAAAACATTTCATGACATGAATTGGCGGCATACTGTCCTTTTTAATGTCACTGAAACCATAAAGTCAGCATTATAATACAAGCCAAAACTAGTAAAGACACAACAGAAAATGAGAAACTCTGTTGAAGTGACTTGATAAAAAAAGGAATGTTATTAATAATAGGAAAAAAGAACTGATATACCCAGTTGTGATGCATTCACAACACAACCCCTTATTAAATAATCACAGACTAAAAAAATGAAAAACAATATTAGAGGTAGGTAGTGTCCGATGTTTAACTTATATCAAGCACAGTTGACAGCGACAGAATCATTAGCGCCCTGTTCAACTCCCGAATGGACATCAGAGTATACCAGTCCAGTATTTGTGATTATGATTTTTAAATGAATATTATTTTAATTGACTATACTATTAGACTGCTTGAACTAATAAATTAAGAACTGTGTTAAACAAAAAAAATACAGTCATTCCGTTTCTTCAACGATGTACAAACTTTCTCCTCACTTGAACATTATCAAAATATCATCCAGTCCCATTCTGACATCACAACGATCTTAAGTAGCACGTGCACGTTCTATTTGTCCTTCTTGCTTTCTGTGTCCATGGCGCTGATGGTTTCAGCCTCTGGTTCCTCCTCTTCAGGCACAGGAGAGAAGGCTGGCTCAACGGCCTTCTCGTTCTTCTCTAGTTTGCTTTTACCGAGTTTCTTTGACCTCTGATACAGCTCATTGAGGTTGAACTCTCGGATGATGTTTTCCTAAAAACCAAAGAAAACACTGTTGACTCGTATATGGTCAAATCTGTGTTATTTACCAAGCATCTCTAAATAACCTCAAATCCTCAAAATAACGTAATGTGCAAGTCTCACCTCTGTAAATGTCCATGACACGGCCCTTCCCTTTTTATCCACCTGAGGGCGTCTCATAACTTCCTTGCCTCCCTGAAAGAGCACCAGGGAGGGCAACTGCTTAGACAGAGGAGATGTGCTGACCTTATACCTGAGACATAAGAGATATTGTAAGAATTGGATTTGTTGAATGTGGTTCAACATATAAAATGGACCCACACACAGCAGGCTGACGTACTTCTTAGAGACTTCCCCATAACGGCCAATATCTACTTTGCCGAATTTCAGCCCTGCACAGTTGTACCTGTGTGCAAAGAAATGATTATGATTAATGAGTAGTTTAAGTTTCTGAATAACTGAACAGGTTCTTCTTTTGTAGAAGGATGAACATTCTTACTTCAGAGAGAGATCTGCAAAGACGGAGGCGAAAGACTGACATTCGGGTGACCAGTTGGCAAAAAACTCCACAATCCAGATGACTCTGTGGTCCTTCTCCAACTCTTCCTAAAAACAAGAAGAGTAAACTTCTATACTTGCAAACATTAACTAAATAGTCACAAGGAGGTAATGCAGGAGCACCAGGCTAAAGCAAATAATTAAGTTAATGTTTTACTATGAATACAACTGAAACTTGGGAATAGAGCCAAATATATAGGGGTCAAATACTGGGTTGGTAGGCCAGGGTTATTTCTGACAATTGCGGGTTAAACAGCAAGGTTATATGAGGTAAAATCATACTCACGTCAATGGTTTTATCACTGAAGTACTTGATGTACTCTGGGCCCATGTAGAGTGGAGGTTTGCAGGTCATCAGGAATACTGTTTTAGACCGAAAAACAAATTATGAGTACACAAGAAATCATGACCCTTTATAATCTTATAGGTCACCTGGAATTCATTTTTGCTATTATTTTGATAATCTTTTGGCTTTTAGAATACATATGTCAGCTATTAGGATATCTATCCCAAATTCTCACCTTTTATAGCCTGCAACTTCCACCAAAATGAATCAGTTTATGTCATCACTCAATTTTTTTATCATATCAAAAGCTCTCTAACATCAAGACAACCCAGTGTCTTTCACTGCTATTTGCTATCTTTAAAGTGCAGGAGCCACTCAACATGTCCCACCTTAAATTTTGAATGAAATTAATGAATTAAACAAAGCTGCAGTTTTGAAGGCGTTTAAGTGGGTCTTTAAGGATAAAGAATACCAACCAATGCACAGTGTCAAGTACAGAAGTCCCAAACGTATGTCCAGTCTGAAGAACAGAATCACATTGGCCACTTTAGAGAACAGGATAATGTTGCCTACATGCTGCTCAACGGTAACTGCAAAGCAAAAGAAAGTGAAGATAAAATTTTAAACATCTTGATCTATGTGTCATGGCAATGGTAACAATAGTATTTTATTTAAGTTTATGACACATGAATGCATACAGAAGGGGGTGAGTTGAGCCCCAGAGCTATAGGAGGGGAGACAAAAACAGTGACTGACAAAGAAAAGTGATTCAACACCAAACACATGTTAAACCGTCACAGAGAACACAACGACTTACAGGGGCAGCCAACATGTTTAGAGTATAAACAAACCTTCCCTAAGCCAAAGTATCCAAACCTACTTTCAAATGGAGATTCTCTGTTGGCTGTTATGATGAATGCAGAGTAAAACAACAACACAGACAAAGAAATGGTTGTCAAAACACTTACTTGCTCTTCGGTTCTTCATCATGACTATAGCACTGAGAAACATAAGGATCTCCACCTCTCTCTGTAAAAACAAAATAAATTGTATATGTATATATATGTATATAGATATATACGTATGTGTATGTATGTATATATGTATATGTATATGCATATGTATATATAAGTGTATGTGTATATGTTTGTGTATTTATGCATGTGTATATGTATGTATATAGATATATGCTTATGTGTATGTATGTATGCATATATGTATATAAGAATGTATGTTTATATGTATATCCCTATATGTTTTTGTGTATGTATATATGTATGTATGTATGTATGTATGTGTATACATGTATGTATGTAAGTATATCTGTATATGTATTTGTAGATATGTACATATGTATATGCATATGTATATATAAATGTATGTGTATGTTTATATGTTTGTGTATTTATGTATGTATGTATGTATGTATGTATGTATGTATGTATGTATGTATGTATGCATGTGTGTATATATATCCATACATACATACATACATACATACATATATACATACATACATACGTATATACATACATACGTATATACATACACATACATAAATACACATACATATATACATATATACAAAAACATATACGGATATACATATACACATATACACATATATACACATAAACATGCATAACAACTATATGTAATAACATACATTCCCCATGTATAAGGGCTTGGCCTCTCTAAACAGAGCCCCCCCCCCCCCTTCTTCAACTCTATACATCCTCAAACTGCCCAATCTTAAAACTCCAGCAAGATGCTTTTGTCTACGATCATCTGCTGCTATACCCCAATGGATGACATTAATACGAACCCAATCAAAATCGCAGGAATTGCCATCTTCCCTTTGGGTGGAGAGATGTTCACAGACCCCGGGGGTCTTGCGGATGGCCAGGAAAGCGATGGACATAAATATCGATGCTATGTAGTAAGGTTTCAACAGCCATTTGTAAACCTGTGGCAAGTGATACAGGAAGGCGAACAGGGCCGTTAATAACGCCATTGTGTTCAGAACTCCACGCCGTTATTACTGTGAGAAATATCTGTCGGCGTATGAATTAAACCATTTAAAGGGACAGAGGTCAATGCGGACGAAGAACAATTAAGCCCCGCCTCTCGAGCTAATTGGTCAGTTTGCTGAATAACCAGCGCTCATTGGTCGTGACGTCAGTTGAGGGGAGGGCAAAGAGGAGTTTGTCGGTTTCTCGGGTACCGTAATGAATCAACTATACGCGGTGTTTAAACTCAGCCTTTTACTCAGCGGACAGGCGTCATCATCAACGAAAAAACATTTTTAATTGGTTAAAATGTAATATTACAATGTCGTTAACACTTGCAACGCATTGTGAAAATATATCTGCCGCATTTATTAAACTCCATACGTACTTGTATTTGGTGTTTTACGGTAAGTTCACGAAAGCCATTGCAGACCCGGAAGTAATTGTCAACAGATCGTTGTCAGCATTGCGTCTGTAAACGGTCGCGTAGCGGCGCGTCATAAATCCGCGAACATGACGGAAATGTTTTCTTCTCTGTACGGTCAGCCGGATCCTCCGTCTGCGCTGGGGTTCGGGACCGGGAAACCTCAGAGTTTGGGCTCGATGTCTTTCCCACATCATCAGATGATGGAGGACAGAAAACCCGCAGCCATGAATGAGCCGTTTTACCTCCTGCGTGAACTGCCCAGTAAATACAACTACGTGACGTCATTACTGTTATAGCAATTAACACTGTAGTCAAAGGGACTGTAGGGAATATTATTGGATGTATATTAATTGAATATTGTTGGGAAGCTTTTGGGTTATGTCTTTCAATGCCAACTGGTTTCCATTCTCACATACAAATACTATAGTGTACTATACTTACTACATTTATCAATGGTTATACTGCAGTATACGACTATAGTCATTCTAGAATATGCTTACTATACTACAATTATTATTAGTTATACTACAGAATAAGAGTATGGTCCTTCTAGAATATATCCTCACTATACAATTCACAATAGGGAATAAACTAGTGTTTTAAATATGTGTTAACTTGTGCATAGACTTTAAATTCTAGTGACGGACCCACTCAATTTAATATCAGGATGTTTATTTTTTAATTTAAACTTTTTCAATGAAAAATAACATGTTTTTTACTAATATTAAATAAAATATCATTATTTAAGTAGTAACAAGAGTGAGTGTTCTTTTTAAAAAAATAATTTTAAAACTAAATGCTATCACTTTTGAGTAGTTAACACTTTCTTTATATTTCAAGTGGAGAATGAACTGACGGGACACACTAATCTCATCACACACTACAACCTTGAACATGCCTACAACAAGTTCTGTGGCAAGAAGGTGAAAGAGAAACTCAGCAACTTTCTTCCTGAGCTCCCTGGTGTGTATTTATGAATATCACCATTTGATTAATGACTCACTTTGAGTTGTTAAGCTCATATTAAATTTGCATCATTGTTTTTCTGTATCAGGTATGATAGACAGCCCTGGTATTCACGACAACAGCTCTCTGCATTCACTCATTGAAAAGCCACCAGTGTGCAACAATTCCTTCAGTCCTCTCACCGGGGCAATGCTCACTGGCTTCAGACTACACACGGGCCCTGTGAGTATCTTTTTGTTATACATACAATTTTTTAGACAAGTGACATTGCATCTGCTTTACACAGTCTGAAATGTTAGTTTTTTGACAGTTCAGATCTGTGTTTTTGTGCACTACAGTTGCCAGAGCAATACAGACTGATGCACATTCAACCACCGAAGAAGAAGAACAAACATAAGCATAAACATCACAGGCCACAGGACCCCTTACCACCAGGTGATGGTCACGCACACAATCAAGGCAATTGTGCACATTCATGCATACCGTAGCAACTCACAGTATCGCTTCTTTATGACAGAAACACCTTCAGATTCAGATCACAAGAAGAAGAAGAAAAAGAAGGATGATGACCCAGACAGAAAGAAAAAGAAGAAAGATAAGAAGAAGAAGAAGGTATTAAATTCTAGAATTTTTTGTTAATAATTCAGTGCAATACATGCAATGTGCGTCTATAAATATTTTTTTTTTTTAGAATCGCCATAGTCCTGATCACCCTGGCATGACAGGGTCTCAGCCCAGCAGTAGTAGCTTGAGATAAATCAGCTTGATTGACAAATTACAGAACAGAGATGCATTAAAGCACAACCTTGAAAACTGGGACTTGGCAGATGTTACAGATTAAATGTGTTGCAATATACTTTATATCATTTATGTATTAATGGTAACCCATCATATGTGTTACATTTCTGACTGTTGAAGTGTTCAAAGTGCCTATCTGTGTCTATTTATGAGTATGAATTGTAGAAAAAAGTCATTTAATCATTTTAAATCATACAATTTTTAAAAACATGTTTTACAAATAAACAGCTTCGAAATCGCTTGTCGAACCAGTTTTATTTTCTTCCAGCACATTTACAGTTGCATCACACGGCCAATGCAAGCACCTTTATGTTGTAAAATCAAAAGATACAGTAGAAACTTTATTTTACACAACTGTATTTCCTTACCTTCATTCTTTATCTATTATTTGATAATTGAAATATATTTATAAAAAAAAGTGCAAACCTTCTTTTGCAATAACAAGATAAAAAAAGACCCATTTATTAATTACTAGTATTGCAGCATTTCCATAGTCTCAATAGCAAGAAAAATATCAATGAAATGCAGAAAAAAACTTAGAATTTCAAAACAACTGTTTAATATTTGGTTAAAAATATTTCCAAAATAGTTATTCATGACGTCAAAAAGAAGTGACATTCCATGAAGTCTTGCATCAATAAACAGCCCTGAGTTTTAATAGGAGATCTGCCACTATACAAAGCTTTCATAAACATGTTCATAATATGTGTGTGACCTGCACATACATAATATATTATGTATATTAAAGTCAACATGAAATTGTCTTTGTATTACCATCAAACTACAATTTCAAAGAAAGAATGGCTAGAGGGAAACAAAGAAAGGGCAAGCATTGCATTTTCATTTACATTTTTGTTACAAAGAAAATAAAATGTGAAATAATGTCCACTCCACGCTCAGTAGGACCCAGAAAGTTTTTGGGGTTTTAATGTTAATTAATGTTAGTAAAATGAAATATCCGTCTTAACTATTTTTTAATGTTTTTTAATAAATAGGTTTGACTACGTCACTCATTACTGTGAGCACAAATCCTAAAGAAATATTTCACCCAAAAATTTTAATTGTTGTCATCTTTAACACACCCTGTACACATATCTTTGTAGGATCAATCAAAAAAAGAATAGTTTAATGAAAGTTTGTCTCCACGTCATGGTGGGTTACCAGTCCAATATACCCAAATAAGCTTAAATACTAACTTTGAATTCAATTTCTTTGTTTATGTGGAATAAATTAAATAGATAAACATGTTTATTTAAAGGGTTATCCCACTGTTGTCAAAAATGTGTATAAATGTTAATGTAATAATGCAGAAAACTGTTTTAGCGGCTAAAGAAAAACACAAAAATAACTCACTGTTAACCAGGCATTTTAGTGCCCAAAATACTGTAAATGTTCTGATAATGACGGATGAAACGCTTAGTGTATTCGAGTCAGATACAGAACTTAAATACAACGTGTTCGGTTAGAGATTTTTTAACCTAACATTGCATGTTCGATTGTTTTCAAGTCTATAGTGTCTGAACATGAAGCCCCAATGTTTTTGAAAAGCTATGGAATAATAATTGTCATCAATTGTGTCTTTCCGTTTTATTCACATTCATCCCGTCGTCATATTCACACTTCAGTTGTTTCCGTTCGTTTGATATTTTGTGGAATCATTTGATTGGTTGAGACTAACGCTTTCCTGTGCTGATTGGACCAGTGACAGACTTTCACGCTCTGCCTTCTCCCTCTCGAGCTGTCTTCGATGATAGATGAGATATCCTGGCAGCATGAAGCCAACCAAAGAGAACAGAAGAAGTCCAAAGTTTATCTGTCCGTTTAGGGAAAATAAGAATATTTGTATTTATTTGCATGAATAATATTGATCAATTGATTAATAGTTTTTAAAGTAAACTGTCAAACTGCAACATGTGTATTTGAACTGAAATGAAAACATTATAAATTGTTTAATCGTTTACTCCTCCTTGACATGTCGAACTTTTTTGACAAATACAAAAGAAGATATTTTAGAGAATGTTGGTAACTGGCACCCATCGCACTGATTTTTTGTTTCTACATTTACATTTATTTATAAGGCAGACGCTTGATTCCAAAGCAGCCATTTATCACAGCAGAGCAAACGGGGGTAAGGTGTCATGCTCATGGACACTTCAGTCATTGTCTGCTGGCACTGGGATTCAAACCCGCAACCTGATGCTTAAAGGTCCAACTCTGTATCCACCCGACCACGACTGAACCCATATCATGTTTCTTTTCTTCAAAATATCTTCTTTTTTGTTTTTGTATGAATGAAAGTCATCCAGGTTTTTAATGACAATGATAAGTAAATGATTTAAAACCTAAACTAAATGTTTGTCTCACCCAATAAGGATCACCCTTCAATGGTCCCAACATAAGGATAAAGAGTGGTTGTTGTAGCAGAGCGAACACAGCACTTATCATGGACTGCAGACCCGTCAGAGTGCCAAAGTGGTTGGTCGGATAGCTAACACATATATAACAAGAGTTGGCATTGAAATCATACAACCCATGGATATTCATATTTTGGAAGACAGACAAGTCTGTGTAAACTGTAACTAAGTGATTCTCAAAAACTCACACGGCAGCATAGAGTCCACCACAACATGAGTGAACAAAACCTCTTACGGCAGTGTGCAGAACAAAGGAAGCAACCTAAGATATAGAGAAAGAGATGTAAAACAATGGCCTTCGACATCTGTGTATCATGAGAAAAATGGGGAAAAAAGATTGCTTTCTGTCTGACCTGTAAGGGAAGGTTGTCTATGAGAGAGATGATCCCAAAGATGATCAGCAGCAGGTTAGTGATGATGAAAGCTCTAATGGCATTGGTGATTTTCTGAATCTTCCGATCTCTCTTTGGAGGCCCAGATGGACTAGAGAAATAAAAAGGACAGTCTTCATAAAATTCACATTATATAACAAAATCAGTATTTCACTCTTGCTCCACCTTCACCTTTTTTCTCCCTCAGCTGGCTTCACCTCGTCCTCACACTCTTTCATTCTCCAGTCCATGATGTAGCCGATGAGAGGACAGCTGACCAGACAGAGCAGCTGAAGAGTCCCGAAGATGGATGAGTACAGACCAACTGTAACAGACGAACACAATAGTATAGTTTTTTATTTTGAGCGGAAAATTGCAGAAATGTTGGCATTATTAGATTTTCTTGATTGTTTTACCTTTCTCCTCTGCCTCCTTTACCAACTCCTCCGGGGCTAAAAAGGTAAAGTATAATTAAATATAATATTTATATTATATAAAATACTGATCTATATATAAAAAGTTTTTATATCTTTAGCCCATTCTCACCGTCAGTGTCACCATGGGTAACCAGGAACTCCACCATCTTATTCATGGCACCCATGAAAAATATGATACGAAGTTGGGTCATGGGCATGGTGATGAGACTCCACAGAAAGATGGGCGAGCACATGGATTGTCTGAAGGAAGAAGATCCTGATTTCCCACAAACATTGAAGATGAATATATTAATAAATTACAGCAAACGCATGTTTGTAGATGTGTTTTAAAGACTAACTCTGGTTCTGTGGTGCTGCTCCATCACTGTGCGCTTCATCATTGGAAGAATGTTTGGTTACTTCCTGTTCTTCAACAAGCACATGATTGTACGAGCGATCTCCAGCCACCACATGGTCCTCCACTTCACCCTTTAACTTCACCATTTTACTAAACCAACAGAAATATACATTTTCTGTCCATCTTATAAATGTTCTTTGAAATAAACCAAAAAGCAGGGCCGAATCCATCATGTGTTTTTAATCAAATACTCAATAAACACAGAGGATTGATGATGACTATATGGTTTATGTTTTTGACATGTACTCACGTGTATCTGACGTCCTCTGGGGAAGGAAAGGATTCTTTTGGCCAGTTAACAAAGCAGTTGAGGAAGACGAGGCAGGCAAGACCAGCCCACACCCAGAAAATCGTGCAAAATGACACTCCAACATCATAGATCAACTAAAGAACATAAACAGAAAGAAAGAATTCACATCTATATATGTATATATATATATATATATATATATATATATGTATATATATATATATATATATATATATATATATATATATATATATATATATATATATATTTAATAAATAGTTTTTTTCATTACATAAACCTTTGTAAATCCAACAGTACATTTTAAAGAAATTTACTTAATCTCATAATGAATCTTATGTTATCTGATTAATAATTTTCATATTTTTATATTCATATGAATATTTAATTAATAGTTAGTATACCTGTTTATTTTTGTGATGTTTACTAAGCCACATGAAATGCAGTGTACAATGAAGATCTGCATGTATTACATGTTTATAACTTAGCTTGTGTTTTTTTTCTGGTTAAAATATAAATGGACCCTACCTTGACTCCAGGGAAGGTTACAGCAGAGGAAGCGTAAGAGCCAATCATAAGAGAGAGAATCGTGGAGCGCACATTTCCAAACATGTTCGGCAACTGAGAAAAACAAGTAGAAATTGTAAAAATAAGAATGTAATAAGTGTATTATAAGTGCATTATATGGTGTATCCAATATAGCATCTTTGGGAATTTTCTTCTATAACAAATATCCTATATAGTAGAGCTGTGAAATTATAATAATGTAAAATTATTTTTTTAACTGGACATCCAACAATCATGAAAACAAAATAATCAATTTTTTGATTTGTTAGGCATTTATCTATTTAACAACTCATTTTAAAATATGTCTTTGTGTTAAATAATCTTGATTTTTGTCCTTATGTCACATAGTTTTATTTGGAACGAGAAATCAACGTTTTGTCCATTTACTAAAATGTTTAAAGTGCAATTAATCAATTACAATTTATAACTTTATATCTAACTTTATATCAGCTAACGAGCACAATAAATAAAACGTGATGAATATAAACTTCATTTGAAATGTTTGTGCTTTTGATCTCTAAACTGCAATGAGTGTCTTCTGCCACTAGAGAGCATTATTAGTATGATTAGGGAATGTACAGAAACAATTAGTAAGTAATCATTTATTCTTAAAAAGTCTCTAAAAGTGGTATATAAGTTTTGCAGTAGAGGAGCTTACTTCTAAGATTATTGATTAAATAATAATAAACCATAATAAAAGTCACATTATTTGATGAATGTGTGATTATATGTCTAGATATTTCAACATGATTTATTAAACATTTAATACACACTTTTGAAATGATGCCCTGAAATATGAAAAAATAGGAAATCTGGCCTTTCATGTGTTTCTTAATGAACCAAGTTCTTTCTAACCTTCTTTCATTTTGTAACAGCTACATTTTCACCACAGATAAACACAACTATGTTAAAGAATATAACCACTCACAAATCTGACACAAAAGAAACAAGTAGCTGAAAATGAGAATCATTACTCATAAATATACACTCACTTATTGACATCAGTATCACTCATTCATACAAAACATCTTCAACTTAGACTGTGAGGTCAACACAGATTTCAGATTCTGGATGAATAGCACTGCCAATATAGAACGATGACATTTGACGGGCACGACAACAATACACACACAAGAATCATGTGAGGACACATAGTGAACATGGCTAAAGGGCAGACAGATCTAAAATACTGTTTGCATATCTTTAGGTTACCATTACTATGATCAGGCGTGTTATGCATGTCAAGCATTTTGTGTGCAATATTACAAACAGTGTTTGCCATTACAATTTGTTTTACATATCTCAAAATAATCTATATCATAAAAAGTTTAGGGTCGATTAAGTCCTATATGGTTTGTTACATTTTCTGGGCCTGACTTCGCTGTAAGTCCAGACAAACATGTGAAAAGTCGAGCTGAAGTATAAAGCAGAGATAGACAAGTGACAGACAGCAATGTTAGTGAGTAGAAAAGGGGAGAGACAGGGAGAGAGAGAGCAAGGCCAACCTGCGAATGTCCAATTGTGCTTATAGGGAATTAGAAGGTGGGTTTGGTGGAGTTGAGGGCGTGATGGCATATCTGTTCTCTGATTGGATGAGATCAGCATGCAAAAAATGTGCAACACTGGAGTGATACCCTGCACACATGCACATGGAGCCGTAACCAAGCAGTCGAGAGATGAACAGAACTTTGAGGACTCTGTCTGGTCACTGCTGTTGAAGCAGTGTAAAATTATCTAGATAATTATTGATAATTATAAACAGTAAAAAAACATTAGAGAGGGACTTTTTATAGAGAAATGTTTCTCATTGTTTAATAAACACTCTCGATGTGAAATGTTTTAAATGAGTGTAAAAGACGAAAATATAATTTAGCAAACATATATGATTTTTTTCATGACAAAACTTAACAGTTTTATTTAAAATAAAAAAAAACTTTGTCTCATAATATTGATAAAGAACAGCCAATAAGAGTGCATTTAAGATGTGGACTCCCCATCTTAAATTTCTTCTAAAAAGCATCTCAGAGACCTTAAGCAGCTGTTTGAGAAAATGACGGGAAAACACTTCAGGCTATTCTAGTTAAAAGAAGACAACATGGGAAAATATATAATATATTATATCATATATTATATTAATAATTATTTAAGTTCTAAAGGAATTATCATATTGCCGTAGTTTATTACTATTCTTCATGTGTTTATTCTAAAAAAACTAAAAAAATATAAATGCATAAATTAGTACTGACTGGTATTTCACAATACACTTAAAAAAATCTGAGGATTAGAAATCTTAAGTTTGATGCAATAAACTTTGAGATAAAATAAAAGTTTTTAGAACTTTTGGGCCAAATTGATCACCTTGCTTTACTGAGCCAGGTTACTTTTTACCAAAAAAATCACGCTACAATCAAGTTACTTACAATAATAATGCAACTTTGTTTATTCATTTAAAAACATAAAGTCCACCAACACATTATTCTATTCTATTCTATTCTATCCACACTCTCAACAAGACCACAACACTGCTCAAGCGCCTGTACTTGTGTTGAATGAACTTCTCTAGGACAATTGCATCATGCAGTTAGAACACAACGTTGAACACACAAACCTTGGTGACAATCAACAAACAAAAACAAACGCAAACATTAAACTTTTTACAATCTACAGGCTCAAGAAACAACTAGCATTAACAAAACCAGAAGTCTAAATAAAGCCATCTAACACTAAAAAGTGATCATTTTATATAAGTACAACTATTACATGTTTCAATGCATCCTGGGGAATGTTAAATGCATCCTGGGGAATGTAAAGTTTAGTAAACAAAATCTTGGTTAACAATATGCTAGCAATTGTTGGGGGGACATTATTAAGTAATAAGCAACAAAACTTATATTATCAAAAGCTGTCCGATACACAGATTGTGTATCATCAATTTCAACAAATTCATCCAAACACACTGTTATAACAGACAGTTAATTATATTTGATATATTTATTTTATTTTATATGTCTTACTGTTAATGAAGTGAAGGTTAAACAGATTCCTCCAAACCCATTCATAGAGACAGCAATAAATATAAGAGCTGATAACACTGTAAAGTGATGACAGAAAATGCCTTTATTACTCATAAAACATACAATATGCAATTATAGACAGCAATAAAAGATCAATTGCCAATTAAAAAAGCTATGGACCATGCCACAATACACAAAATGACTAGTATTCATACACACTGTTTATAAGTGTTACTGACCTGATGGATCATACGCTGCAAGAGCAATCAAACCCATGGAAAATGCAAAACAGGAACTAGTCAAAAAAACAGAAAGAATATTATTTGTTGTGTTTCTTATAATCTATTCTTTTGAAATGTCATATTGATCACATTGACAAGTTTTGCTGAAATATTATCATATTTTACAGTATCTAATCACTTGATTAAGAAGTAACGTTAATCTGAATTTTAGGTACAAATTTCCATATGATCCCTTGTTCCTACCTGCCAAGCAGTCTGATGGGACGTGGCCCAAATTTATCCATCAGGAGCCCTAGAGGCAGAGTGGCTGCGCTGATGATGAAAGAGCCAATCGTGAAGCCCAGATTCAGAATCTCCTCTTGCTCAACACAGCTTGGCCAATCTGTCCTTTCAGTCAAGCTGTCATTTGTGTGAATCTTTGTAACATTTTCTATTAACATCAAAGAAAGAAATTAGTTGATCTGTTTGAATTTATTACATTTATTCAGTCTATGTGAAATGTGCAGTGCCATGGGTCTACAAAACCACCGTACCAAAAATTCCATGAAGTCACGTACCCGTACACAGATGTGAGTAAAAGCCCTCATTCTTCAGCATGATAAGAAGTGAGCCCCAGCCAAGCAATACAGCAGAGAAGAGCAGATTCTCTATGACTGATGTGATGGCCATCCACCAGCGCCTTCTGTAGGCCTGCGAGAGTGACGGAGCCATCGCACTATAGAAGGGAAGAGGTTTTGAATGCTAAAACTTAAATACTGAAAATATTGCACAGTGGTAGAAAGGTATGAACTGACACACTCAATGTGCTTGCTAAGAAGAATTAGAAGAAATTTGTTGATTTGTTCAACATTCTAATGTTGCAAGGAAGGAACATTATGATTTAGGACGAAGTTCAAGCTTCTCTAACCCAGATACACAAAAACTTCTATAATGGTTATGCCTTAATGATATCACAATTTGTGGTTAAAAAGAGTTTTAGACTAAATATTCAATGTGACCTCAACTTATTGTTATAATAAGTAACAATACATGAAAGTATTGTTCTTGAGTTTTTAAAGACATGTTCTTTGTTTCTTCTTAAATCTGATTTTATAGTCCTTTGTTGATGTTAGTTATATAGACATGTGTTCCCATATTTCTGTCACACGGGTTGGTTTATGACCGGATAAGACAGGCTGAAGCACGTGTCCTGATCATGCCGACTTCAGAAATAGCCACAGACCCTCACCATGGCACACCATGGGCATCTTACCAGAAGACTGACCGGTTAAACTGACAACAACATATGGAATAAGGCTGCTGTGTGCAAACATAAATCATCATTCATAAATGAGTATTTAACTAAGATCATTGGGTTTAAATTCATACTGC
>CM065655.1:10263544-10273544 GCA_033220385.1 Triplophysa yarkandensis
TGGCTTTTATGGATTACGAATCATTATGTCGTGTACACATGTTTGGGCAAAGGATTTTTGCCTACCAGAGAGGGAAGTGACTTCTTACACGTGTTGTTCAACAGCAGATGAAACTAATGTTGTCATTTATTCATGGCACTTTCCAACAGGTTTTCTGCTAAATGACTAAGTGTAAATGTAAATGTAAATGTGCATACATTTGGCTGATGTTCCATTTGAATGTGAAGTGTTCCCACCTGTAGAGATGTGTTATTCTATTATATTAAATATTTGTCTATTCCAAAGTTCTAGGATGTTTATTGAGTTGGCTTTTGTGATTTCAGTTTGGACATAATGGTTAAAAATCTAAATTGGTTTAGCAATTTCCATAAGGGAGCATGGGAAGCACTGATGTTCCCTTTCTGTCGGTCTCTCGACGTTGTGTCGAAGAACGACAGTACGGGGTTCGCTCTTGAGAACCAATCAACTCCGACTATATTAAAAAGGCCAACGGGAATTGGCGAATGAAATTTGCATGCCGGGCCCCGCCCCGGACATCCGGGTATAAAACGGGAGCCGGCGTGCTCATTCATTACCTTTTTGTTCTTTGGAACCTGCGGATGACTTCCAGTCTGATGCTGAAATCGACTTCTGACGATCTTCCTGCTGGTGTGACGACGCGATTGCAGTGGACTGTCCCTCTTCAAGCGGCTCCCCTGTGCGTTTCGGCAGAAGGCAGAGAGTGTCTGGAATTCTTCTTTTTTCTAAATAAAAGAGCAATTTCTAAGCAGCGTGTTGCCTCATGGCTCACAGCTGCTCCCTGGGTTGCGGCGGATTCGTCCTAGACGGGGACACCCATAGCGCTTGCATCTCGTGTTTGGGTCTCCAACACGCTGAAGCGGCGTTCATGGGACCGACCTGCCTGCACTGCGAGCAGATGTCGATTAAGACGTTGCGGTCACGGGTGGCTTCTTTCCCAGGATAGCGAGCCACCACTTCGTCAGCTCCCTTTGGTTCGTTGACTGCGGCTACGGCACGGTCAACAGCCTCAGCGAGCGGCGTTAGTGATTATGAGGGTTCTATGGATGTCACCCCGTCAGCCTCCGGCTCGCGGAACTTCCATACCTCTGCACGCTCGTCAACCCCGTCGGCAAGAGGTGGTACGCCGTCTCTTGCTTCCCTACGGGATGAGGACGAATTGTCGGTCGCGGCATCGGAGGGCGCCCTGCTTGATTCGGATCCGGATGACGTCCTAGAGCTTCCGTCTCTGACGGGTAAGCCTCGGGACGATCCGGATCCGGAGATGGGGGCCATGCTTTCCCGGGCCGCCGCGAGCATTGGGCTTCAGTGCAAGGCCCCGCCGTCACCCCAGCGCTCGCGGCTGGATGCATGGTACCTGGGGTCCGGACAGGGCTCTAAGCCACGTTCGGCTCCAGTGCCATTCTTCGCGGAAGTGCACGAGGAGATCACGAAGTCGTGGAATGCGCCGTTCTCGGCGCGTACACGGCAGACGGTTTCCTCTGCCCTCACTTCCCTCGATGGGGGAGCAGTCAGGGGCTATGTCGACATACCCCAGGTGGAGCGGGCTGTTGCGGTACATCTGTGCCCTCAGGCCGCGTCCACTTGGAGAGGTCGACCACGGCTCCCATCCAGGGCGTGTAAGTTTTCTTCGACTCTCGGGTCAAGAGCTTACACTGCCGCCGGAGAGCTGCTTCCTCGCTCCATGCCATGGCTATCCTGCAGGTCCACCAGGCCAAGGCACTCAAGGAGCTGGACGAGGGAAGTTCCGACCCCGCAGTTCTGCAGGAGCTGCGCACTGCGACTGACCTGGCCCTTCGGGCCACTAAGGTTACGGCGCGTGCCCTGGGTCGGACGATGTCCACTTTGGTGGTCCAGGAGAGACATCTCTGGCTCAACCTTGCGCAAATGCGGGAGGTCGAGAAGGTTCGCTTTCTCGATGCCCCCATTGCGCAAGGTGGGCTGTTTGGAGACACGGTGGAGGACTTCTCGCAGCAGTTCTCCGCCGTGCAGAGGCAGACGGAGGCTATCAGGCATATCCTCCCACGTCGTAGCCGGGCAGCCTCCGGGCCGGCCAGTCTCCGTGCTCAGTCTGCCCCCAGACAGCCTCGCCCCTCCCAACCGACCCCTCCGGTTGTATCTCTCCCTCAGGCGGCGACCCGGAGAACGGCGAATCGGAGGAGAGAGACGCCCCCCCGTCAGCACCCACCTCGTAGGAAGCGTGGGAGGCGATCATGACGGGAGGCACCCAGCGGAGGAAACACCATCACGCCCAGTCCTGGGGATACCATCTCCAAAGTGGCCGGAGCGGGACGTTCCTGCCACGTCCCAACTCGTGCCGGGCCCCTTTCAGGGCCTGGTGCCCACCCTCTCACAAAAGGAGCAGTTTCATCCCCTGGGTTTATAACACAACCGTTGGCACGCTCCAAGCGACGGTGCACGGTCACAAGACGTTTCGTCAGTCCGACTCGACGTTGTGTCAATCTGACCCAGCGTGGTGTTGAGACTCGACGTTGCGTGACAGCAGCGGCGCCGCAACTAGACACACTCTCGGTCGGACGGTGTGCTATTCGGCAGCCCCCAAGAGCAGGTAAGTACTCGGGACAGCAAGCTTCCAGGGCTTCCGCCCTAAGACGAAGTAGCCGTCCTGAGAGCCACAGAACCCCCCTCCAGGGGAATGGTGAAGGAGATCGTTCCTCTCGTTTCGCTTTCCCGACTACCGTATGCATGGATTATGCTCGGACCGGGGCGGTAACCAGACAGAACGATCCGTCTCGGCTATGCGATCCAGTTCGCACAACAACCTCCCAAGTTTCGGGGAATCCTCTTCACCTCGCTACGAGGGAAAGATTCCACCGTCCTTCGGTTAGAGGTCGCGACTCTTTTGGCAAAAGAAGCGATCGGCCCCGTACCCATAGCCGAGATGTCGTCAGGCTCCCACAGCCCGCACTTCATCATCCCCGTGAGAGGTGGAGGGCGGCGCCTAATTCTGGACTTGCGTTTACTGAACCAGTGTCTTCAAAGACTGCTGGTCAGAATGCTAACACAGAAGCGCATCCTCGAAGCTGTCTCGAATATTTATCCAGGGCTATCTGACCCAGAGAGCCAATGTGCTCTCTCATCAGATGCTGCCCCAAGAGGAATGGCGACTCCACCCCGGGATGATCCGGCTGGTGTGGGAACAGTCCGACCAGGCACAGGTGGTCCTGGTTGCTTCATCGGACAACACCCGTCGCCGTCTGAGGTACCCCTTGACCGAGGGTTTCCTCGACAGGGATGCTCCGGCGCACAGCCGACCCCGGGACAAGTGGAAGCACCACTTCCCCCCAGTGAGCTTTCTTGCACCGGTCCCGTGCAAGGGCAGGGATGAGGAACACCAGGTCCTACTGGCCCAGCCAGGCTTGGTTTGCAGAGCTAGTTCTCTAGCAATAGCTCCCCCCTGGCCCATTCCCCTAGGGAAGATCCGTCTGTCTCAGGGGAAGGGTACGGTGTGGCACCCACGACCTGACCTCTGGAATCTGCAGGTCTGGTCCCTGGACGGGACGAGGAGATCCTGAATGAGTAACTCCGACGGTGGCGGGGACGATCGTTCAGGCGAGAACATCTGCCACGAGGCGTCTGTACGCCGCAAAGTGGTGTGTCTTCTCGTCCTGGTGCTCCTCACACGGTGAAGAGCCTGGAGGATGTGTGACCAGTGCAGTGCTGCCACACACCACGAGTTGGTGGAAGGTAAGTATTCTTGGGCAGCATAGCATGGTCACCAGGTCGAGGATGCAAGATGGGTTAATCCATCGCGTCCACGCTCCATACCCTCTTGGGATCTCGACGTGGTCCTAACGGGCCTTTCCGAGACCACTGTTCAGCCCCTAGTAGAGTCTGTTCTGGGAAGACAGTACTCCTAGTAGAGCTCACCCCAAGAGGGTAGGGGACCTACAAATATCCTTCGTATCCAAAGAGTGCCTACAGTTCGGACCGAATTAATCTCACGTCATCCTGAGACCCCGGCTCGACTACGTACCCAAAGTTCCTACCACACCTTTTCGGGACCAGGTAGTGAACCTGCAGGCGCTCCCCACAGGGGAGGAAGACCCAACCCCGTCCGTGTTGTGTCTGGTACGAGCATTAAGACTCTACCTAAACCGCACGCAGAGCTTCAGCCGCTCTGAGCAGCTGTTTGTTTGTTATGGAGGTCAGCAAAGTGGGAGGGCTGTCTCCAAACAGAGACTGGCACACTGGATCGTAGATGCCATTTCCATGGCTTACCGATGCCAGAACCTACCCTGCCCACTTGCAGTGAGAACTCACTCTACCAGAGGCGTTGCCTCCTCGTGGGCAGTGGCTCAGGGAGCCTCTCTGGCAGACATCTGCACAGCTGCGGGTTGGGCTACGCCCAACACCTTTGCGAGGTTCTACAACCTCAGGGTGGAACCGGTATCAGCTCGGGTCCTACGCAGATAGAGCTAACGGCCGACCGGGCGTACGCCTGCGAAAGGCCTTCTTCCCTTTTTAGGTAAGTGCCGTACCTATTTGGCCTCTCTGCTTCCCTGGCAGGAAGTACAGGTCACCTATCCATCATTTAGCACCTTACGGTCACGGGCTGGGCGGAGCGGCCCTGTTGACTAGGCTGGAACATCGGTGCTGTTGTCCCTCTAGGTAAACCCCTTTTTCCAGCTGTGCTCCGTACGTAGTGGCTCCCCCATCAGGGGTGGCCCCGGCCGACGTAATTCCTTCACCAAAATTCTCCTACTCAGGCGAATGCATGACCTCCTCTCACGTGGTGCTACCCACAAGGGTAAGCAATGCACACTATACCTCCATGAGTCATCTTCCCTTTTCAGGTGAGACCATTGGCATATTTCCACATATTAACCTCCCTACGGCAGGATGTGGCCTCCGTAACGCACTCCCTCCTTGAAGGGGCCGCGTTTCCCGGTGCAGTTAGCGGTCGGGCGGCTATCTCGCTGCGATGATAGAAGGCCAGCGCCCCAAAGAGACCGGTGGTAAAGTACCTCTTATCTTTTCTCAAAGCTCTGGACGTCTTACCATTTCTCCACTGGTAGGTTACGCTCTCGTGTAGAAGCTCACACCTATGACGCACTAGAGTCGGTCAAGGTAGCTCCGCTGGAGATCGTGACACGGCACGGCGATGTGGCGTGTTACATAGGAACCCCATACTGTCGTTCTTCGACACAACGTGTGTCCTTCATGCCACACCGCTGTGCCGCCCGCTGCAACGGTCGTGGGTCATCCTCACGTTCCTCAGCACAAAAGGTAATGAATGAGCACGCCGGCTCCCCTTTTATACCCGGATGTCCGGGGCGGGGCCCGGCATGCAAATTTCATTCGCCAATTCCCATTGGCCTTTTTAATATAGTCGGAGTTGATTGGTTCTCAAGAGCGAACCCCATACTGTCGTTCTTCGACACAACGTCTCGTTCCCTCCATCAGGGAACCGGGGTTACAATAGTAACCTAGACGATTTTTCCATTGTGTTGTGTGATTTTTTTGTGTGGAAACAATCATTTCACTGCACATAAGAGATGTTTTACATTTGCATTTACAGTTATTCATTTGACATACGCTTTTCTCCAAAGCGACATAAAAGTATTATGCAGTAATCAATTATAACTGCAAACAGGGTAAGGTGTCTTACTCAAGGACACTTCAGTCATTGTCTGCTGACACTGGGATTCAGACCCACAACATATTGCTTACAAGTCCAACTCTCTAACCACCAGACCACAACTGACCTCCTAGACCACAACTGACCTCATTTTGGATTGAGACAGTTTAAAAGAAGTATCTTTTTCATTTAAAGTCCCCCAAGAGTGATGGGTTTTTAGCAATACCATGTATTGAAAACAAAGCATGCAATTCATTTTCAACACTTAAAAAGTTTAACAAAAATGGGTTGGAGGAGCTTGACAGACCTGCAAGAAGTCCAGACATAAAATAAAAAAGTAATTCCTTGGGGAGGGGAGTGATTCAAGGTATAGAAGCAATAAGCATTCCCAGAAATGAGTAAAGTTTAGATTTTCTCACACATGAATATAGAGAAAAAAATATCTAAACATTTTATTTAAAAAAATATGTAAAGCACGTATTCTCTGATTATATGGCACATTTTCTTGCATGAACCTTAACAAAATATGATATTGGAACATAAAGTTCTTGATAAAAATCATTGTTTTATGAGTCTCAATCAGTGCAGGATTAATTGTGTGAAAGTTAGTGCAAATGACTTGCTTTGGGCAAAGGATTTCCAGTTGTGATAGAAAACATGGAGTCCATTATGTTATTTTGACAAAATAGCAGATTTCCTCTCAATAAATGCAAATAAAAACACAGACCCAAACATGCAACTTGAATTTCCCACAAGTGTAAGAATGATGTTCATGTTGTGTTCTTAAGATTGATTCTTTTAATTCTCTATTTTACATCTTTCTTTTACACTATTGTCTGCCCCTGCATATTTAATGCAACACCTCACTATGGATGTTACAATATATGGAATTTAAATGTATTAGTAATAACTATGAGGACAGACATAGTGTTAATCCAACACATATGACATTATAAGGCACGTCTTTGTCTTTTTAAAAAACATATATTAATTGGACAGCAAAAATTATTCATCAAAAACATTAAAATGATATTGTTATAAATGTTGCCACTGTGCAAGTCTGATCATGACATCCTTTATTTCTGTTATGTGTAGAAAGTTACTCACAGTATAAAATGGTTTGATTTAATTGACAATTGTTCTTTGCAAAAATAGTTTTTCTTTCTTTGTTTGTACCACCCCAGTTTCAAATGAACTGTGAAATTGTCATTGACTGGAAAAACTACAATGTTGCTGGATAGGGTAACCATTGAAGAGTTACATCATCATAGACAGTTTTCTTGTGAAGGAAGTGAGACGCGGCGAAAGGTACATGCTCAACAAAATTCTATTGAACATCATCAATTAACATTCCTATGACACCCACACAGTCCCATTGTTAAGACATTTCATCACTATACAACCTTAAGTAAATTTTTCTCAGAAACCCTGCTGGAGGACTGACACCACAAGTATATAAGATGAAGCATCAAGTACATTCACACAAGCCGTGGGACAGAGACAAAGCCTGCGTAAAACTAAACCCTGTGTTGATAGCATCCAAACAGATTGACAAGTAAGATGAGAAATTGTCTTTTTGGTTTATCAGATCGAGTGTATGCTTTTCTAATAATGCGTTTTGTTCATAGTGAATTCTAGGATTTACATCTTGGTACTGATGCTGAGCCTGAGGTCAGGCTGTTCTGGCCGGCAATGTGACCACAATGTGGACAAAAATATGAAGAGTCAGGTTGACAGGATCAATGAAATCCTAAAAAGGGAGATATCACAGGTCTGCATATGTTTCATTCATAAAAAAGTCTTAATTCTTTAAAATATCATCTTATTTCAGATGATTATGAATGATCTTAAATTAATGTATTCTTTTTAGTTCAAGGCTCCACAAATGACAAAAAAGGAAGTTACCAATGAAAATGAGTGCAGAGAGGTAATTTACTGGAGGAATTTTGACATTCAATTGTGAAAGTGTTTTTTTTTTTTTTGCAGCTTACACCATCTATCTTTCTTTTTCAGTCAAGGTGTGGCGTTGTACATCAGCTATTTGAGTACTATAGCTGTAGGGTAACTTTTCCAACAGGTGATGATAACCAAACACAAATAGATAAGGAAATACATGGCCTTATCAAACATTTCGAGGTATTGAAATATTCCAGTGTTATACATGGTGTGAAACATTTTAAAACAGGTAATTTAACTGAAGATCTGTATTTGCAGATGCTGAAATATTCAAAAGAAGAAACATGCAACTTACCCAACCCTTCATGTTCCACTGAAATCAAACAACTGTCCATGTGGAACAAGATAAGGTTTCTTCAGGACATTATGATGTGCCTGCAAAAACACAATTGCTCTCTTTAACAACATAACATATGTTTTTGTTTATTTCATGTCGGTAACTGTATTATTACGCTTTATATTTTATTTTAATGTTTTATACTATTTCTTAACTTTATACAGATACAATGTCTGTGCTTTTGATAGCAGCAATTTGTATAAAATAAAATTTAAATTATTTATATATTAAGACTTGTTTAAAGTGGTAAATGATGCAAATCACAAACACATCTACAGTACTGGAATTCATTTTAAATCATGATTTTATTTTCTGTTTCATGTGAAGTTTCAGAGTCCATAAGTCTGTTGTTGAAACAGTATAACATGGTGGTTCTAACAGTATGAGTAACAAAGTATTATATAATGCCCTGTTTTCATCTTTTGTCCACAAAATAAAACCCAAATGTAACAAATACAAAAGAAATCCTTGTAATCCCTTTGCAATTGTCTATGAATAGAAAGACATTTAAAAGCATTTATGTTTATAGGGTAAAACATATAAACAAATGAATTAAAGCTTTAAGATGGATTGAAATTAGTGTCTTATTGTCATAACTTTCAATAAGGAAATTAATCACTATCTGCTGTTTTAAACATCAGTAACGTTTTCAATCAACTCAATTACAGCAGATCTGAGCAACAATTGGACAACTGTTTAAAGCTTAAATGGGTCTTAGTCTTAACAATGGGCTGATAGTGAGCATAAGGAATTTTTTGGAAACGTTGGTAAATGCATGGGCACAAACTTACAGAAAACAATATATGTTTTTAGGATTTATCATTTATACTGATAATACTTGTGCACTAAGTAAGTTTGACAGATACAATTTTTAATAAAAAAAATGTCATTGTACGACTTGAAACAAATGTCATCGAATTTCAAGAAATTCTGCTTAACTATTGTTCATTCTTAGTTCATGTTAGCTAATGTATAAACTTATTTTAACAAAAGCAACCAACTCAAAATCTCAGAAGGAAAAATAAAGCTGTTACCTTGGGAACGTAAGAATAATTAAAGCAAAATCTTTGAGATATTTTTTTTTCTTTAAGTTGAATGTTACTTCCACAGTTAAGGTTAAGGATTCGTTTGAGTTGCTAAAAGTTTCATTTGCTTAACTTATTTTCATGAGTTACAGAAAACACATCTTGTCATGATTTATTCATCACATAAATTTTACACTGTAATGACTCAAAATTGGTGATAGCAGATAAGAATCTGTGCAAGCAGATTTCCTGCACATTTCCCAAAAGAAGAAATGACAATGTCCTCATGCAGCTGCCAAAACCAAGTAAAGATCATAAGCCAAGGGGTTGTTGTTGAGCAAGTGCAACACATGTTGGACATTATGTCATATGGCAAATACACAACAGGAAACGGGCTGTTAAGCAGTCATAAAAAAGTTTTCCAGAAATGCAAAAGAAGTAACCGCAACACACTGAGAAGGATATATGAAAATGTGATTAATTAAGTGATTAGAATTACTGGTATATCAGTAACAAATCAAGCAGCAAATGTTGCAATTTATATCAAGCAACAAATGTTGCTCCATGGCATTCATTTTAAAAACTGTATCAAGACTACAGAATTTTGCAACAAAGCATTTATTTTTTTCTTCTCGCCAAAAGGAAAAGTAACAATCAAGGTGATTTTAAGGTGGCTTTCCTTGTTCTTCCACTTGAGAACAACTTTTATTCAACTCTTTCATAACACATCATCAAAAATTCATCAAATGTTTGACAAATAAGTAAATGAATGAAACATTTTGAATGGGGCTACAAACAAGCATATGCAGTTTGGATAAAGTTATTTATAACCTTTACAAACAACTGCTTTCGGAATATTTTAACTGCTTGTGAAAAAAAATTAATTTTCAACTAATGTGAACAAAATAAAATGTCAACTAATATAAACTATTTATGAGATCAAATAAATAACGATAAAACCGAAATATTAAAAGGCTGAAGTAGACGGTCATGAGACAACCACATGCCATTTTATGACTACGTTTCCTTAATGGTCCCCCATTCCCAGCATCCCTTTTATGT
>CM065655.1:10278544-10288544 GCA_033220385.1 Triplophysa yarkandensis
ACTAGTATTTATTTTGAACTGACCTTTCTGACATATCATTCTTTGTAACACACATATGTTTTGCATGATTGTCTACCTGTGATCATAATAACTCGTATGCCAGCCATTCTGCACATGCGCACCGCATTTAGCACTTCCTTCCTCGGTGGATCCAACATTCCCACACATCCGACAAATGTCAAGTCCAACTAAGAAAAAACAAGTGTTTACACTATACAAATTGTGTACACATTGTCAGAATAGTGTTAATTTATAAATTTAAAGTGTGATTTCACAGGTTTAAGGTCACCTCATAATCTATGAAGCCCGCCGAGTTCTCCAAGTTCAGAGTTCGAGGATCAGGGGGTGAGTCCCTGGTGGCCATTGCCAGGCAGCGTAGTGTGTCACGACCTGAACCCCATTCTCGTACTGTGCTTAAAAGCTGCTCCCTTAGGTCAGAGGTCAGCGGTACACGTGTACCACCACCTACCCGTATCCATTGGCAACGCTCCAGCACACTCTCTGGAGCACCCTGGATGATAAAAGATATAGAGCACCAGTGCAGATCAACTTCAAGAACATGCCCTTCAAATAATTGTTAAAAAATAATTCAATAATAATATTACAATTATTTAAGATGAATAAATGTTTGGAAAAGGGGAAAAGACAGAAATCAGACCTTGACAAACATCTTAGCTCCTGAAGCAGAGCGAGTGAGTTTGTTTGGAGTGCAGAAAACAGACATAGACTTCCTGTCTCGAGAAAATTCCAGGGTCAGCTCCTTTCTCATCAACTGCTTTATCACCTGAAAGAGACAGAAATACATTACAGATCATTTATTTAATTATACAAAATGCAAAAAAAACTAAATGAAGTGAGTTTAGGGTTAAAGCTAGAATATAATCTTTCAATGGGATTAGAATACCTAATTTAATTTACATTCATTTTCCTTAACAGCATCTTAAAATAGAACTCACTGAGCAGCATGCTGTGGCTCTTTCAACGGGAGTCAGGTCTCTCAGGTCTGTGTCGAACACGTTCATCTTTTCCACCAGACAACACAGGGCCGTCTCAGTGGCCTCCCCCACTTTCTCAAACACCCCTTTACTCTAATTTATTGAAGACAGAATGGAAAGATGATAAGAAATCGACATGACATTGGCAACTGGTGCTTCACAACAGAAGGGAAGACAAAGCCCTAAGCGAGCAAAAGAGTGTGTTTGTGTGTAAACCTTGTTTATACTTCGGTATTAAGGTTTCATCATTGAGTACTAAAGAGTATTATCAGAATTGTATTTTAAAGTGATTGTTTACAAACTAACAGCATTCTTTAGAAAACAACTCAATTCTGTCATCATTTCAAAACTGTATCCGCAAAACCCTAAAGAAGATATTCTGAAGAATGTTGGTAACCAAACAACGGTGGCCCCCAACACTTAGAATTTTTTTTTCACAAAATATTTTCTTTTGTGTTCTGTGGAAAGCCATACAGATTTGAATGACTCACAGATTTGAATGACTCAAGGATCACTGTTAAATAAATGATAAGATTTACATTTTGGGGGGAACTATCACTTCTTTCGATCTTTTCTGTCTACACCTGACCTATTAAAACCTCTTTCCTTACCCCTCACTCTTTCTTTCTCTCCTAACAGGTTTTTGTCATGCCTCGACTTTGTCACTTAGTGTTATCTTTGCTATTTACCACTTTTGTCTCCTCAATTCTTTGTAAGTCACTTTGGATAAAAGCACCTGCTTAATGCCTAAATGTAGATTTACATGTAAAGCAATTTACACAGTTGAGCTATATGAAAATGAGCATGTAGATGTCCAAAGGCACGCACCTCATTGTAGTCCAGCGAGGAGTCATTACATAGGGCACAAATAGAAGCCATTTCCACTAGACCTTCATACTGACTGCAGAGCACTGGCGCACCCTCCTTATATCTAAAAGCAAGGAAGACAGAGATTGGTTAGGAAGAGAATGTGGTACAAAGGGAAAAAGTGCAGACGTCGAAGCTGAAGCAGACTTAAATTTAAATTTTTAAATTTTTTTGAAATTACTATAAGAAAAGTGTTGTGTTTTGGGAATTTTGTCTTTTGCAGTTATTTAGGCACACCACTAACCAATGTTGAAATTAGTTTGCTATATCTAATCACAAAACTCCATTCACACACATATTTAGTGCCATGTCATGTAGGTGTAAAAATACTAAAGACTGAAAGTTATTAAACTCACACTTCTCCTTCAGGGGCGTAAGTAGATCCAGTTACTGTAAACTCGTTCAGTAAACACCTCTCGCCCGCCACGTTGTCCACAATAAACATCTACACACATACACACACACACAAATCCACATGCGTAGGCATGCATGCATGCACGTTTGAATTAGTAGGTTTGAAACTTTAGACATCATTGCTGTAAATATATCTGTTAATATTGTAAAATGTTTCAATACCACCATGCATATATTAGATAACATTATAAGATTTGGTTGACAATTGTAATTACATATGATTTAAAACTAATACATTTTGAATAGAACTGTTGTGTCACTCACCCTACAGACAGACATCTGGTTTGTGGTGAGAGTGCCCGTCTTGTCCGAGCAGATTACTGAAGTACAGCCGAGTGTCTCCACAGATGGCAGGGAACGGACAATGGCATTTTTGCGGGCCATGCGGCGCGTACCAAGGGCCAGGCAAGTGGTGATGACGGCAGGGAGACCTGTGAGACAGAATGAAAGGGTTCAGTAAAGAGAACTTTAACAAGTTTATTTTGGTACATTTTATTAAATAATTAAAAATTTTCATAATTTAATGCATATTAAAACTGTTTCGGTTAAAGGGTCATATAGTTGAATAGCAAGTGAAAACAGAATACTAAAGAGAGAGAGAGAGAGAGAGAGAGAGAGAGAGAGAGAGAGAGAGAGAGAGAGAGAGAGAAGAAACAGAAACATGGTTTGCATACCCTCAGGAATGGCGGCCACAGCCAGTGCAACAGCGATCTTGAAATAATAGACAGCTCCTCGAAGCCAGCTGCCTCCATGCACGGGGTCGCTGAAATGTCCGATGTTAATACCCCACACTGCCACACAGATCACCGTGATCACCTTCAGAACGAAAGATATGGAAAATGATTAAAGCAAATTCTGTTGAATATACAGACTTATGTTATTACATATCCAGCAGATGATGTAATATGCTCAACCGTCTAAAATATCAATGGTCCTTTAAGATTTTGAATAGCCCAAAACTTCAGATACTGGACGAGCTGCTGAAGGGACGGTAAAATTGTGAAGGGGGTCCCACCTTTGAGAGCTGCTCTCCGAACTGGTCCAGTTTCTGCTGCAGAGGAGTTCTCTCTGGTTCTGTGGCTGCCATCTCATCTCTGATCTTCCCGATCTCTGTGTGCACACCTGTGGCTACTACAACACCTATAGCTCGCCCTGCTGCGATGTTAGTCCCCTAAGAAAACACAAACTTGCATGATAAAGAGAGTAATGGCAATAGAGTTTGCACCATGAACCTGTAACAGAATAATTCACTCCCTATCATCATTAAATGTTCCAAATCTACAAGTATATGAATTCTGTGTACATTTCCATGTTCTAATGAACAAAGATATTTGGAAGAATGCTACCAAACAATTATTGAACCCCATTCACTACAATAGTATGAAACATACTTTATCACAAGTGATACATAAAGTACTTAATCGTTTTTTGATGAACACAAAATAATAAGGTTACAAGCATTCTTCCAAATATCCCTCTGTGTCTAACCATACAAAGAAATTTATACAGATATAAAATAACTCAAAGGTCAGAAAATGATGACAGAGATTGTATTGTTGGTTGAACAATCCCTTTAAAATCAAAGAATTTATAGCTAATTGAAAAGCCAATCTCTCAACTTTGCTTTCAAATTTCATAAAGAATTTTCTGGAATAACCAAAAAACAACTATTAACATAAAAATATAAAAGTAACTGAATAAAGATAGTGTTAAATAGGTCAAAGGTTAATTCTAAATCTCGGATGTTTGCCATTTATAGTCCTTTTTCATTCCAACTAGCTCCTCCACGCTACTACTTGTGTTTCTGCCCACAGCTGTCCTTAGATGGTCCGACATCCATTAGACTTTCACAGCGGAAAATAAGAAGAAATGGAAAGCTCTGGCATGTGTGTGTAAGTGTGTGAGTGTGTGGGCGGAGTCTTTGAGGCTGGTACTCTCTGGTCATTATCCATCCAAGAGCTCAAAGACTGTATGAAGTGATGACTCAATCCAGAGCCATGTGGGAGCAAACAATACGAGTGATGTTTTATTCAACACACGGCCTTTCAACGGCTGGACACAATCCAGTAAACATACAGCGATACCCGATCACATCAGGTAGGTCTGTCTTTTATAAACCACAACACAAATTTTTAAGTAGCAATACAATAAGAGAAACAATCGCTTAAGTATAGTCTTACGGAAAACAGCATGTTTTTCTTGTCCTGGTTGACAGCACGTGGGTCAGGTACAGGGTCTGTGTGTTTCAGGACGGACACAGACTCTCCCGTCAGGATGGACTGGTCCACTCTCAGCGTGGTGGAGCAGATAGAGGTCAATCTGATGTCTGCTGGGACTTTATCTCCGACTGAGGACAAATTTAAGAAAAAGCATGAAAACTTGAACCAGATGGTTTCTAAGTGTATGGGTTCCATTGCTGTTTGGATTAACATTCTTTAAAATATATTTTCTTGTGTTATGAGGAAAGTCAGGGCAAAATGTTATTTGTGAACATTTCATAAACACAACATTTCAAAATTGCTTTCCGATGTCTACTTTTTTTTTTTTACATAATACTTAATGTTTTTTCCTGTCCCTTCTATTTCTCCACCATTCTAAGGAATACTTATCCTAAATTAATTGGTTTTCTCTCCAGTTGTAACAAACCTGTATAAATATCTTTGTTGTGCTTAACAGCTTCAGCTGCCGATCAGCATCATACACTTTACAATCTATCTTTGGAAACCAAGTCAAGAAACAGAATGACGCAAAAATGAACGTCAACCTTATTTTTATTCATTAGCTTTGGGATTCTTAAAATAGAACTTTGAGTGGCAGGCCAAGAGAGAGTCTTACCCCGTCAAATCTAAGCCATAAAAACATTATATTAACCTTGAGATACAGAACATGTATTTAAATGAATAAGAAAATTTCCTTTGAAGTAGCTGAATTACAATTGCAAATGTATCTGAGATGGAGAGAAAAATTATGTTGATTGTCAATTAACATTATGATTAGAATTTTCAAAAGCAAACCTGAATCACCAAACACAACAAATAATACATGCTCTTACTTCCGATGCGTCAGTTACAACACAACAGAATTTAGTGTGTCAAGGGAAATTATCTACAAAGATAACAACAAAATTAAGAAACATTCAACAGAGACAGTTATAAAATCAAAGTTCACCAACGATGATGTCATACAAAACAGCATAATTTGTTCATGATAGACAACTGCAAAATGTGTTACATAATGTTATATTTAATCTGCTCCTTTATTACCATTTAGATATTTAAAATGCTCTTTTCAATCAACAGCAGCTTGGTAAAAATAAGACATTTCACACAGGGGATCAAAGGTCAAGTCTGCATGGACATGCAACTGTCTCTGAGAAGCATCAAATAATGCCAAATAATGTTTTACAGTAGTTTGGTGAACTGTGGGAACAGCTGGCTGAAGTGGCCTGAGAAAACCTTTGGGTTAGCTGCATTTACGAAAAGTTTGAGATGCCACAAAAATAACAATGTAGACTGTTTCAGTCAAGACCATCATTCAATCAGTTTTGTTTCTATAGAACTTAAGTGAATGGGTGCCAGTGTTGTTTGGTTACCGATTATCTTCAAAATTTCTGCTTTTGTGTTTTTTTGGAAGAGTGAATGTCTTACAGGTTCAAAATAAATAAAGGTAGAGTTACACATCACATCATTGTCACTTTCATGACTCTACTTTTTGTGAAGTATTAAAAGCATTTTAGGTTACTGTGTACATGTCTTTTCTTCTCTCATGGCAAAGGAAAAGCATACGTTACTGACTTAAATCATTTAATTTCCTTTATATCTAAAAAAGAATTGTCAACATTCTTAAGCTTCACCCTTGTGTATTCCTTGGAAGAATGCCAGACATGTTTGGCACGACAAGAGGGTGAGTAAAGGACAGAATGTCCTTATTTGGGTGAATTATTGCCTTAAATGACATAACACAACAAGGATATGGATTAAAAGTCTGTTACGCCTACCTGCCACCTCTACGATGTCTCCAGGCACAATGTCTCTGGCTCTGACCCTCTGTACGCTTTTCCTATCCTGTCTGTACACCTTCCCCATCTCAGGCTCATACTGTTTAAGTGCTTCAATGGCATTTTCAGCATTACGTTCCTAGAAACACAGACAGACAGTAAACAACAATGCTGAAATCATCTTGCGCTTCTAGACTTAATGTGTTTTATGATCTATTTGTATCGCATTTTACCTGCCACACCCCTACAATAGCATTGGCAATTAGAATGAGAAGAATGACAAAAGGCTCAACGAAGGCTGTAATGGTTCCTTCACCTTCTTCAAACCAGGCCAAAGTCTGAAGGAGACATAAATAAAGAGATACAAGAAACATAGTCAATGTAATCCTTTATAAATTCCAGTTTGAACAATGCTCTTTTCTTAAATGATATACTTTTACAGCACAATATGTGAAATTAGATCTAAGATGTTTATTGATTAATACGGTGGCAAATTGTATGGCATGCTGTATCTGTGTCTGGCACATGAAGTATAAAGGTCATGTTATGATTTTGTGACACGCATGTATATTAGAGCTCTTTCATTTATACATACAAAAGAGATACAGGCTGCAAGCAGGAGAATTCGAACAAGCAGATCCTCAAACTGCTCCAGAACAAGTTCCCATAGTGACTTGCCTATAAACACACAACACATAGCAAAGATTTTAGCAAGGCGCATGGACAGTTAAGGAAGCGTCGAACCTAGTGTCAGAATCGCTTTCCATTAAAGGAAATTAAATGGCAAAATAAAAAAACGTCTTTTTATTCATTTCCTTTTAAGTCAACACCTAAAGCGAAACACCAAAGACAGTATCTCTAAGTAACATTCAATCAACATATCCTCAGTCACAAAGCAACTGAAAACCTCAACCAGCTTCCACAAGGGATTCCAATAATAACTTTAATTAGCTACATAACCAGCATCTCTCATGCAAGCTCGGCGCAGAATAAAACATGATGAAACCCCCGCTTATAATTGCACAAACCCAGAGGAACGGCTCACCTTCTTCGGCAGGTAACTCTGTGGCAGCAGAAGACAGACAAAGAAAAGTGAAGAATAAACAGAATCATTAGACATGTAGGGTTTATCCGCACTCATATGAAAGTAAATTACAAGTATTATACATGCAATTCTTGTGCAATTCCTTAGTGATGTGTCCTACCATTGGGACCCCATCTTTCTCTGCTCTTCCTTAATTGCTCAGAGCTCAGTCCAGTTGTCTCATTGACTCCAAAGTATCCCAGCACCTCCTCAACCGTCTTAGTATGGGCATTGTCCATCCCTACAGGAGAAAAACAGGCTTTGTTAAGCATTGACAAATAGACAAAGCATGAGATATTGAGGATGGTAAAGTGCGTGTGTTGCTTTATTGTGATGCGCAACAGGGCACCTGATGCGCACCTGTTAACCACAACTTTCCCTTATTGGTTTAGGGCTTTCTATTTGATCTTTAAATTAAAAAAGATGTATTTATAAATCTGTGTTTGCATTTTATCCTCGGATGAGTGTTTCCGTTTTAAAAGCGTATAATGGATATAAGGGTTTGATCCATATTGCCTCAATTTACAGAACTGTATATCAGACAAAACGTGACGCAAATGACGTCATACTCACCAGTTTTACGGTTATTCAGCCCTCTGCGCAGCAATATATACACAACCTCAATGCGATCTGACTGCAATATAACACAATGTGTGTTTATTTTAATCGATCTGCTTTTCTAATCCAATAGGAGAGAGAGAAAGATCGCACTGCAGACTTATCAAGGCAAATTATTTTTTCTGCTATTCATCATCCCGGAAAAAATGCGTTTTAAAACCTTTTTTTCGTTAACACGCGTTCTTCTGTAAATATTGTGTTGCTTAATTTGGTCGTTTTTCAAATAGCAAAGCCGATCGCGTTAGCTTTAATCTCTCTTCTGCACAACTGTCGCTTTATTTCGTACTAGTTCACCGAGCGACATTCTCACCGCAGGCGCACCAGTCGCGGGATTGATGGGCAGGGCTGCAGCCAATCGGCACTCGGAACGACACGTCCGTGGATGAAACGGACCAATCGTTTTTAGTCCTGTCCGTTTAATCCCGCCTTCTCGTTCTTGCTGCAGGAGGGCGGGGTTTCCACCCGCATTGGGGCTCCTGCTTAACCAGTGAACGTTGCGTGCGACGGTCTACGTACGGTTTTTTCACGTTCACGAGAGCCAATCAGGTCAAGCAATTTTGGATTGACACACACGCGAGCCAATGATCAAAACAAGCCTGAGATGGAGGCGGGATAAGCGTTTGTTAGTTAATCCAGCCCCTCCCCCGCATCCATCTGTCACTCAAGTGAGGCAGGCCTAGCTAATGATACTCTAGTTGTGAGGCTGGTGATGGCCTGTTGTGGGTCAAGATACTAACTAACTGTTACACAATCTGTGCAGATGAGTTGTATCATAAACACATCTCAAGATGTCTTAAGATAGTCAGAAGAATTACTGACAAATAAATGGGTGATGAGGTGGAAAGGGATCTGACCTATTTCTATTGTTCCTATAAATATCTGCCCCAATAAAATATTGCTAATTAGCATTCACTCTTGATGCCATGGATCCTTAATAATGCAAATGTGTGTGTGTGTGTGTGTGTGTGTGTGTGTGTGTGTGTGTGTGTGTGTGTGTGTGTGTGTGTGTGTGTGTGTGTGTGTGTGTGTGTGTGTGTGTGTGTGTGTGTGTGTACAGATAGATAGCAGTTTAAAATTGTAATTATCTCACTCAAAAAAATATTTATGTATTTTCTCAAAAATTTTACTTTATTTTGCAGTCTATAATGAGGAGGATGACCATCGGCAACATAATGACAAACTAATGTTTTTTATGCTGATCCTTAAACCAAACCGGTATGTAAATGCGATAAACGTCATGCAAATGTGAGTAAGAACAAAACAGTTATTTATTCTTAAAAAATGTGTACATTCAAGGATTTGTGGATATAAGTGACTGCATGTGTGAGTGAAAACACAACTGTTTGCCTTGAGAGTCAACATTAAGAGGATCTGAATAGAATATAAAATGTTTATTAAAATGTAGTGTAACCAAAAGTACAAAATAAACAATGCAAGAGTATTTTCTTTCCCCTTAGTTTGTTCTTCTTCATCTGTTCCTCATAGGGGATAGTCACGCCAGAGGCTAAAAGACAAAGAGAGAGAGAGGGATATTAACAAAGGTTTTGTTTCTCAATGTACAGTAGAGCGAGTGTCAATGCTGGTTTTTTTTTTTTTAAATTTGGCATTTATAGCGTTTAAGAGGTCATTTCGTAAACACTATTAATGCCAAATAAAAAGAAACGAAATTTGAGTTGTGAACCTATTCTCTGCTCCATAAAAGTTTTATGCCAAATCACTATATTTTCTTGTTTAAAATGTACTGCAAGATTCAGTTTTTTCCAAATTGCTATAAATCCCAAACCTGTTCTGAACCTAAATGCTATATGTCCTCTTATACATATATATATATATATATATATATATATATATATTTTTTTTTTTTTTTTTAAAGAATGAATTTCAAGCATTTTGAAAATCTACAATAGCGTTGTCTCTTTTAGCAATCATTGTTAACATGTTCAGATTATGATTATTATTTTTTTATAATAATTATTTAATAACGTATACATTCTGCATATAGTATATAATGTGTAGTTTATGTAT
>CM065655.1:10293544-10535930 GCA_033220385.1 Triplophysa yarkandensis
TGCAGGGAAGAGGTGGAGAGACGCTTCGAAGGAAAGCTTAACAAAAACATGTCTGGTTCTCTCTATGAGATGGTCAGCAGAGTCATGAAAGCCCTGGTCAACAGAAAGATCACAGTGCCCGGAAATTTCCAAGGGTAAACACCTGAACACACTGGAAAAATATTCAAATACATTAAAACAGGTTTAAATGTATCACAAAATGAAAAGCTCTTTCCAAAACCCTACAAATCCATTTCAACGTTTTTTTCCTAGACCCATGCATTTTTTTCATGTTCAATTTATTCCATTTAAATGGTCTGTTGACTCAGTCTGAAGATGTTTAACAATAATTGTTAAATTAACACAACCATATTATAAATTCTAAATTCAAAGCGTATTTATTTTTATATCAAAATGCTACAATTCCATCCAAAGAAATTGTCTTTAAAAAAAAAACAAAAGAAATTTAGGCTAAAAACAGGTTTGCATTTTTTTATCAGTTTTAAATGTTTTTAAACAAGAAAATATGGTGATTTGTCATTACACATTGATAGAGAAGTGAATAGGTTCAGGGAACAGCAAAGTGGCATAACACATTTTATTTTTCAAATTTGGACTTTATAGCATTTTAGAAAAAGCTTTTCATATATAAAACATTAGGAAGTGTTCAAAGTATGTACAAGTATGGCAAATAATGCAAATGTGTATTAAATATAACTGTTAAAAATGTATCATACTTTAATGCCTTAACACACTGACCCTCTGTGTCTTTGTCTTGTTGTATCTCATGTCCACAGTCACTCTGGTGCTCAATGTATAACATGTTCATATAAAGCCAGTTCAGGTCTATTGTATCCACTCGAGAGAGGTTTTATCTACGTGCACAAGCCTCCAGTACACCTGCGCTTTGAAGAGATTTCATGTGTGAACTTCGCCAGGGGCACCACCACCACCAGATCCTTCGACTTTGAGATCGAGACAAAGCAGGGGAATCAGTATACCTTCAGCAGCATCGAGAGGTACGTGCACGTTCACAGGCTTGTTGTGAACTAACTGTGAGAGGAACTTTGTGGGAACCAGACTGTATCATTAATGGACAGACAAGCAGTCATATCCCCATTAAAACACTTCCTGCTATTATGTCCCAATAGGCTCTTAACCCTGTCTGCCCAAGGAAATTGAGCATTGCCACTTCGTGGTCATCTTTCTCTGTTCGTGGCTTTTACTAGTTTGTGGGTTTCACTTTAAATAAATAAAATTTTAAAAGATCATAATTGTATTAATGTAGAGTGCTGCCTAAGCATAAGACGTGTAAAAAGCTAACAATAATGGTCCATATGAACTTGATCAGAGACTTCTGCTCTTTAAGTGACCTGACCCTTTTATGTTAATGTATAAATTTAAAAAAGACACTCTGGGATACAGTACTTGAAGAGTTCTTTTCTACAACGTTATAGAAGCCAATTTAAAAAAAATAAAACATTGTCTAACATGTTCAGTCTGAGCCAACAGGCAATTGAACAGGATACATTGAATATTAACAAAACATGAGGTTCCAGGAAAAAAAACAATTTTCAATATCATGAAAACTGGATATAAAAAAGGATTGATAGCAATTTGGGAAAAACACATATTTTTTTACACATGCACTTGTATCTGCATCTGAAATTTTGCCAGAATTTTTTTTTTCGTACATTTTCTTCTGTTTTTTACCAAAAGCTATAAAATGTCTTTAAAAGAATAGAGTGTAGTACTCAAGTCATGTAGACCATGGCACTTCTTAAGTTTAATAGCCCCAGTTGCAATTCACTTCAATTTTCTTTAATAAAATAACTGTAATATGCAGAAGATTCCCACTTTAGAGCTTGTAAAAAAGATTCTGTTTAACAAACAAGTTTACTATTAAGAAAGCGATGTGTGTCTAGTCACATTGAGTCACCAGTCAGTCTTTTTACAGAGAGGAATATGGGAAGCTGTTTGACTTTGTCAATGCTAAGAAGCTAAGCATTAAGAACAGAGGCTTTAAGGAGGTATGTCTACACTTTCTTCTTTCTTATCCAACATGACGTTATAAATACACGTCCATAGACCCCGCACACAATGAACGGACACTTATTCTGCTCTTTGTGTTTGTGCTGTATGTCTGTATCATGTTCATGTAGAAGAAGGTTGGTATTGGTCTGCGGCTTGGTTTGGTCTGGTGTTGGTGCTCCTTTAACACGCTTGCATGGTGTGTGTGTGTGTGTGTGTGTGTTTGTGTGAGCCTCAATCCAAACCTGAGTGAAAAAATGCATTCTTGCTTATTTGTGATGTCGTTTAAGCTGACATACAATCTACCACACGGGTGAGCGTCTCACTGGCTCTTATTCAAACAGAAGAACACTGTTTTCAGTACACACAGATTTTAACATGTTTTACAACTAGATTTATTTAAAATATGTATTTTTATACAGAGAAACACAGTTCTGTGTGTTTTGAATACAGTGTTGCTTAATGGTATGATTTTGAATGAGATTGATTGTGTGTATGAAGGCGTGTGTGAGTATAATGGAACAATGACTTTTTGCTTGGAGAGGGTTTTACCGTATTTCCTTAAATATGTTGCCGTTTAGTGCAGTGCAGGTAAGAACATAGGGGACAGAATGATGTGCCGTGGATAGCAAGCAAGTTAATAGTGCACTCATATTTGAATTTGGGTTTTTTAGGGTATGAAAGGCAATGATAACATGTACAGCGACTCTGACGAAGACCAGCATGATGCCTATCTGGAGCGCATGAAGCAGGAGGGCAAAATCCGCGAGGAGGCAAATGGCAGCGATAACTCTGAGGGAGAAAGCGGTGGGTGATGGGTCTCTGAGCCATTGAGTTACAATTTTGGCTTTTTATGCTGTGATTTATGTGACATTATTATTTGCAATTTTTAGATGAATCATTCAATCCTGGAGAGGAAGATGATGATATTGCTGAAGAGTAAGTAGCTTTGTTTTGGTCTGATTTGATCAACTTTACTGTTGTTCATGTATCAGAATGGCATGTTAATCAATTTGTTAATAATAAGCTGGATACATTCTGAAGTCATTTGTATCGGCGTATCAGGTATGATAGTAAGGCCTCGGCCAGTGAAAGCAGTGGCGATGAAGGTGACAGCGATGCAGACCGGAAGAAGAAACCAACCAAAAAGGCTAAATTAGTAAGAGAAAGAAAACCACGCAAGAAAGAGGTGAGTCAGAGAAAACATAGAAGAAAAGTGTTTTTTATTTGTGATTTTAGAATAATACAATACATTCTATTACTAGTATGTAAAAGACCTAAACTTTTCCTTGTAGCTAAACAAGCTTGCATTTTCCCAAAACAATACTTTACATAGACACAAATCCACAAATTTTACTACATACTTTAGTTTACTAAAATTGATATACACCCTCATGTCATGCTAAACCTTTAGGACGGTTTCTTTATCACTGTTTCCTCGCAAGACACAAAATAAAATATTTTGAATAATGTTGAAAATTGAGAAACATTGGGACGCCATTGACTTACATTGTATTGGCACAATATCATTGAGACATTTTTTTAAATATCTTCGTGTTCTACAGCAGAAGAAGGAATCATAAAGGTTTTAAATAATGTGAGGATGATAACACTATCCAATATTGTTTCCTGTCTACTCTC
Organism: Triplophysa yarkandensis; assembly: GCA_033220385.1. Classification (NCBI taxonomy): domain Eukaryota; kingdom Metazoa; phylum Chordata; class Actinopteri; order Cypriniformes; family Nemacheilidae; genus Triplophysa; species Triplophysa yarkandensis. Next base: position 10,297,196 of record CM065655.1, read on the forward strand.
CACTGCCCTATCATTTAAAAGGACTTGAATAATGTTCAAAATGGAATAACAATAAGATTTAAATGCCGGGTTAAAATTAAATTTTTGTGGGATTGTTGTTTGTGTACTTGTGTGTAGAAAAAGGCAAAAGACAGCAATGCCCCAAAGAGACCCATGAGCGCCTACATGCTATGGCTGAATTCCAGCAGAGATCGTATCAAGTCAGAAAACCCAGGCATATCTGTGACTGAAATATCTAAAAAGGCCGGAGAAATGTGGAAACAACTCAGCAAGGAGAAAAAAGAGGTGAAGTGATACCATCACTGGCTCTCACAAAAAGGTCTCAGATTTTGGTACTGGTTTGTAATTGAACTGTCGTTATTTTCTCTCTGTCAGGAATGGGATGGAAAAGCAGAGGAAGCAAAGAAAGACTATGAGCGAGCGATGAGAGAGTATAAGGAAAGCGGCGGAGGTTCATCGGGCACTTCCAAAAAGTATGTTTAGACATGCAGTTCTCCACAATTATAGAATAGAAGACAAAATATGAAAGTTTTATTAGCCAATATTAGCCAATATTTACAGAAGATCTTCCCCTCTGCCATGAATCTCTTGACCACACTTGGATGTTCGGGGTTTTGTTTTTATTTGAATAAATAACTTGTTCATGTTCAGTTCTTTAGTTTATAGTGGTAACGGATTTTCCACACTTTTTTTCTACTACATTACTGAAGAGAGAAAAAGAGAAGAGGAAAAAATGAAGAGAAGAGGAAGAAGCCAGGTGGAGGAAGAGAGAAAGAAAAGGACCGAGCACCAGGCAATGACAGTTTTAAGAGTCGAGAGTTCATCTCAAGTGAGGAGAGCTCATCAGAGACAGAGAGGAGCAAAAGACGCAAGCGTAAGGTAACCCAGAAAATGCCTTAACAAAAACATTTTCAATTATGTTTTAAGTATATAGAAGAGATGTTTATTATTTAAACTTGTAGAAATGAAATGATATACTTCATGTTCTTCAACTCGATCCCCACACTTTTTCGCAGGGGTCTGATGATGAAGAAGAAGTGGCCAGCACACCGCCAAGTTCTGAAGAGTCGGGCTCAGACTGAATGACAGAAATTACAGTCAATACTTCAATTCCTTCATCTCTTTTTTTGTACAGTTCATATTCTAATGATGCTTTAGGTATCTAAATATTACAAAAAAAAATATTGTTTAGTGTTACTTGTAGTTCATCAAGGTATTGAGAAACTCAGTACTGTATATATACTGTACCTCTAGTATTAGCATGTGTATTTATTTTATGTTGTCCTGCCTTTTTATATCACTCTGTTTATCTGTATGTACAAAGACAATTGGAGGCAATTTACAAACACAACAGAAATCAAATATCTATATTTGACTTGTGTTAAGCTTTCTTTATATGTAGTAACAAATCACAACATTTATTACACCAAAAAAATACATTTTGAAACACTACAATTTTGCTATCATTTTATTTTGGATTTTCTTAAACGTGTTTATCGTTGCATTAAATATTGCATTAAAAATTGTGTTGCTTTGTTCTCATGTCTCACATCTGTAACCCATCTTTACCATAAACATTTCCAGTCCAGCGCAAAACACAACCAAAGAGTTCTAAATCCTATTATAGAGGGTATTACTGAACATGACCACCACACTGCTCTATTATCTTTAATGTCATTTAACGACCACTTCTCTATTTCATGTGCGTAAGTACTGTACAAATGTGTGGTATTGGAAATTGAGATCAAGTGGTATAACAGAAAACGGTGATTTAAGAGTGGCCAAAAAGCCCCTTTCCCAGAAAACCTAGCAGACAGTCTGTTATGTAAAGTCCTGGAAAGATTGCTTAAATTCACTTTTCAGTTGTATGGCAAAGAAAAAGGATGATATAACCGGATTATATAATTACTTTAATACACAGTGAAAGGAATATATAATGTATATCAATTAATACCTGAACAGGAACATTATAGGATATAGTACTTTATTAAGCGGAAGCAATCAATTCATTTATAATGTAAACATGATGTTAAGGTTTTTATAGACTAACCACATAGAGTACACAATAAAATTATGTCATCCTGCATCTTTCCCAATTATGTCATTGAGTTCCTTTTTTTGTGTCCTATTTTTTCATGTTTCTCTGGATTTGTCTCAATCCCAAACCACTTTACTGATTTTTGCATTTGATACAAAGATGATTTTGTTCATCAATTTGTATCGAGTCCTATCCATTTCCTCACTCTCTCCTAGGCCCTTTCTCTCTCCTGCCTTTTTTGTACTTTGCATCCCTGCCCCATCTTGAGCTCCTGTTTCAAGACAATCAAATCATCTTGAGACATCTAACACTTAGCATTATTGTTGACTGATAGAGAGCAACATATACTTCTGCAGTACTTGAGCATAACCCCAGTCTACTGTTTCTTATTTGATTTGGTCTTCTGTCATGCGTTACACTTAAGCTAAGTGAGTGTGTGTATGGTTTTGTGGGGAAGAGATTCCCAGCTGAACTCTAGTTATGGAGAAAGATAATCACCAGCATAATGGCTGGCCATGTGAAGAAATGTAACGTCTTTATTATGGTTAACTATTCTAAAGTTTTCCAGTAAACTGTATTTTCCTGCATTGCTTTATTGTAACAGCTACATGAATTATGCACAGATAGATGATGCAATTAAGCCAATCCCCCACTCAATCACACTTGCATATCCAGATGCTGCTTAAACTAAAAGTGAAACTAAGAGCTGACACAGCAGCGATTGTTTTAGCCCGAATCCCTGCCATCCATGGAGCTCGAATTGATTATCCATGGTCATATGAGGAACGGGTTACAGTTTATGACGCCAGTAACCGGGCCAGTTTTAAGCCAAGTCTTTAGTAAACTTCCGTTTTAAAATGATCAATTGGTCTTGATGCATATTGTAGGCGGCGCGTGAACATATAAAGAACATTAAAAACTAATAAAACAGTTCACAAATAATAATGCCGTCATAGGAATTCTGAAAATGTTCTTTCTGCTGTTATTCTTGCTGGGGTCATTTGAAGGGTTGGGTGAATATAACATGTTGTTTAAAACCTCAACAGACATACTATTTATATAAAACAGGATTTTACCTAATTTAATTAGTGTGTGATATATTTTCTTTTCTTGGTTAATAAGCCTATAAGCATTAAAGCATCCATGCAAATGCTAAATCTAGGATAGAATAACTGTGGGAGGAAGTTGAGAAGGAGAGGGGGAGGGACTAAGTAAGCTGAAGAAGGCCAGTATGAAAGGAACTCATCTTATGATATAGAGACTTGTCATCCATCAGGAAAACACAAAGGTGAATCACCAAGGATTATTTGGCGGTGTATTCTGGGGTGTAATTTTGGGAATACACAGGTGTGCTGGAAAGATGAACTGCATAACAGACTTTTTTACATACGAGACGACCAAGTCTGTGGTGGTAAAGAGCTGGACCATCGGCATCATCAACCGTGCTGTTCAACTCCTCATCATCACATATTTCGTTGGGTAAGTGTTTTGTGCTGTGCAAAACTTTGTGCAACTCTGATGCAAAAGAAAAACATTTTTACTGTGAAGCAGAAATCAGACGTATAATTGAATACATTGGGTTAATTGTTGTTGGACAACTAAATAGCTTTTTTTTTGTTTTGTGTAGTTATTTTGTGCATATTGAAGAAATAAGAATGGAAAGAATGCTTACTTTTATCCCCCTTCTTCCACCCTCTCCCTATCCCTTCAGCTGGGTGTTTCTGTATGAGAAGGCATATCAAGTGAGAGATACAGCCATCGAGTCATCAGTGATGACTAAAGTCAAAGGTTTTGGAGAATATAATAACCGGATCATGGACACGGCCGATTATGTGACACCTACTCAAGTAAATCACAACCAACTTATTAACCATACCCATGAGAACGTTATTCTCATTTTATTTAATGATACGTTGTAATCATTAGAATTAATTTATTTACCCTGATTTAAAACTTTTAATATGTTTAATGGTTATAATGTGAACTGTGTTGATTTTAATGAAAACTATACCAGTCTATTGGTATGTGGAGGCTTCAATTGGTGGGATGTTATCTGGCAGACGTTATCATCTTAAATCCTATCAGATTTATGTCCCAAACACATAACAACATTTTTTAATGGTTTTCAATGGAAAAAGGTCTAATGGTTCACAAGTATTTTAACGGAAACCATCACATATCTCAGGGGCTTCTATTGTGTTTTAGTAGGCTTATCTTGTTACACAATGCCCCGCTGTGGCTTACCCTAATAGCATACGTACATCTAGCAGACATCTATTTTATATCTGCAAGACATTATATTCCTTCCGCAATACACATCTAAGAAGCCTGCTGTCGTATGTCACAAAGACCTCAAGAAAATGTATGTTAAATGTTTATGATACCCAATGGATGTAGAACAGCTCTTTCTATGATGTTTAGAAGATCATTAAAAACAGCAGATCTCAAACCCCGGATCTGTAGCAGACATCTTACAGAAGAAGAATCTGTGTTATACTGACATGACAAAAAATTAACACGAAATATAATGCTCATAAGGGTGTTTAATGTCATGTACATCTTTTTGTGAATGTAAACAGTTACATTAAGGGGTACATGAGTAGATATAGAGAAGACAAGCTTAACCTGCGGCCAGGCCCTCTTTTTTTGTCCACTTTTGTGATTGCTGGAACACTGGGCAAGATCACTTACAGTTTTATTTTTTCTTGAACTCCTAGTAATAACACAATCAAATCTTGAATATGGAAATTATTGTTTTAATTTGGTGAAAAACATCCTGTTGGTTGTCTTTTATTCAAACTTATTTTGGAAGGCGTTTACCACCTGTTGCTCGACAAAGTAAAATATTTGTTAAACTTGTAAAAAATAATTGGAAAAATATTACAAATGTTTATGGCACGTTTACCATTGTAGCTTTTAATGTCTTTATACGAGTGGGTGCGTATTGACGTACATCCATGTGTGTCTACCAGGGGGCTTCGGTTTTCTGCATCATCACGAAGCTCATCACAACAGAGAGGCAAATACAGGGCCACTGTCCCGAGGTGATATATACAGTACCAATTTACATTAAGGATGTGTTCTGCTATCAACTTACATCTGCCTGTGTGTGTATCTCTTTTTAGAGTGAGTTCAAGTTCAAATGTGATCAAGATAACACGTGTATGAAGCTGAAGGCAAAACCTTCAAGCAATGGTAAGAATTTTATATCTTTTGTTTTGTCTCTGTTGTCATCTTTATTTTTAAAAATAAATGGTCTATACTTTTTAATGGATAATTTAGATGTATCTTACAGAAGAGAAAAGTTCCCGTTTAGTCACTTTCTCAAACAAGATCGGTATTCGAACCCATGACCTGTTGGAGCTCAATAAGATATGCGACATGAATCACTGGAGTTTTACATATGAAAAAATAAATTTGGTTGCTTTTGTTGCTGTATCTGATACAGTATCTGGTAGAGTATGTGAAGGTTATAGGTTCGATCCAAGGAACATAAAAGGATACTAATATGTCACTGTAAGTCGCTTACGATAAAATCCATATATGTGAACATATGTGCATGTTTGTGTGTCACCCCATAAGGCTTACTGACAGGACGATGTGTCAACTTCAATGACACTTTAAAAACCTGTGAGATCAAAGGATGGTGTCCAGCAGAGATAGATGATGTTCAACCGTAAGGTCACCTCTGATGACTAAGAGAATAGATGTGTTTATGTAGGACCCGAAAAAAGAGTTCATGATGAGTTTTCTTACGCAGGGACCCAATGATGGAGGTGGAGAACTTCACCATCTTTATCAAGAACAGCATTCGCTTCCCCCGTTTCAACTTCACAAAGTAATAAAACACGAACACAGACATTTAGTTTCATCCGAGTATATAAGTCCTTATCTACACAAAAAATAGGTTGTTGGAAAATGTAATTTTATCATGTAGATGGGTTCCATGTGATTAAATTAGGTTTTACTAACATAATTTTCATTTTCTAATTTTAATAGAAAGTATATTAATTTTATAATTACTTAGTTTAATTACTTACTTGTAAGTAACTTTATTTAATTTTTATTTTGATTAAAAATATAGGGTGTTTTCAAGATTGTCCATCTGTTACCCTTTGACCCAGACACTGTTTTAAATTTTTCTTTTAAGAGATTTTTTCTCTTCTCTCCACAGGGGAAACTTTTTGCCCTCCATCAATAGCAGTTACATAAAGCAGTGCAACTTTGACTTTCAGAGGAACATGTATTGTCCCATATTCAAAGTGGGGGATGTGATCCGGTTTGCTCAACAGAACTTCACCGCGCTTGCTAAAAAAGTAACATCTCTCACTTTCTCTTCTCGCTTTCTTTATTTACATGCACATCACTTCAAAAGCAACTGTATGTAGAGTCATATCTCTTGCTCTCTTTTCCTCAGGGGGGAGTAATAGGAATAAAAATAGCATGGCTTTGTGATTTAGATAGGGCGGACGATGAGTGCAAACCTACCTATTCCTTCACGCGCCTGGATGCCATGTCAGAGAAGACCACTGTCTCACCTGGATACAACTTCAGGTCCTCAAACCCATTCTTTTAATATTTCAACCTTAGCTGAAAGACCTCTGGGACTGGCAAATGTTATGAAAAATGAATTCTACTTAATCAAAGCAAGTTCCTAACATTTAAGGTTTCCATATGTTTGCAAAAACATATATAATCATCTTTGTCTCTAGGTATGGAAAGTATTTTAAGATGGAGAACGGGACTGAGTACCGTACATTGCTGAAAGCCTACGCCATCAGATTTGATGTGCTTGTGAATGGAGATGTAGGTACATTTGTTATTCTGTGACTACAGTTATAGAGATATACTATATTTAAATGCTGAAAGTTGAATGTAAATCTGCAAATGTACGTGTTTTTTGCTTAGACGGAATTTCTAAATACATTACTGGTTTTCCTTTACAGGCAGGAAAATTCAACATGATCCCAACCCTCATCAACATGGTTGCTGCCTTCACCTCTGTTGGTGTGGTATGTGTCTCTGTCTCTCTAGATTCTGACTCAGTTATTTTACTTTATCACAATTTTTTACAATTGTTTAGTATTATTATAGAAAGTACAGTTACTTCAAAACAGGGTAACACATATTCTTATGGTTGTTTTTTAATTATTTTTATTAATGAAGGAGCATTTTGGGGCAGAATTTAAAAAGTAACCACTCTAGTAAAGAAAATTTTCAAAAACAGATCAAATTTAAAAATTTTTTATTTGTTTAGGGCACGGTGCTTTGTGACATAATTCTGCTTCACTTTCTGAAAGGAGCCGATCAGTACAAGGCCAAGAAATTTGAAGAGGTTTGTTTCTAAACACCAGCCACATCACATGTCCGCAGCACTATAATAATGATCAAAATAATCATCTTACTTTTTGTCTAGGTATCCGATGCCACTATTCAGCAAGAGGAGTCATTATACAGGACCAGAGATCACAGCCAGATGTCAATCAAACCGGACGAGAAGTTCTCAACCGACTCCGGATCGTATTCCTTGCATTATAGTTAATCTGTCATATTATTTAAAAATCCATTCACCTAAAATGGTCACAAACTGTTTTAATGTATGAATATAAAAAAAAAATCCACTTCTCAAGTGAACAATTATTCTTACATTTAATCATAATTGTGGCATTTGACCAAGAATAAGAGCTAACAGACATCCATACGTTGACTGCAATATAAACTATACCCGTGCCAGAATAGGGTCCAGATAGATGGATTAATTTTGATTTAATAGAATATTTTAGTAAGAACCATGTACTCTATAATCAGTCTGACAACATAACTTTTGCTTTCTAAATGTTTGTGGAAAAACTAGAAACAAATTTTTTTGTGTACAACAAACATACTTTGCTACTTAAGATTGTTCGCATAGGTTTTCTTTTACATTAACAAATACAATACAGCATATTTGCTTACATGTGAGCTTTGTATACACCTTATTGCTATTAATAAGCTGTTTTTTGTTGTTGTTGTTTCTTGTGAACATAAACTTAATGTAAAAGAGCAGCAAATGGATATTTGTATAATCTGCATCTTATCAAGTTTTTGAACTTCATGTGTGAAAAACATATTTGCATGAGTTAATGTAGCAATAGGCATTTATGTGTATATAGAGATATTAAGACATGAAAAATAATTTTGTCGAATATTGTAAATATTGATGCAGGTCATTAGGAGGCTCAGGGTAATAAACTAATTCCATGTACATTAATTCCTTATTGTAATATAATCCACACTTAAAATTCAAGTACTGATGCTGACAACTGCCTGTTGAACTTGCAGTGCTTTGCTTGTTGACAATCTCGATTCAGTGCAAAAGTGTGCATCTGATATACTATCATGATAAATAAAAATCTTTTGACAAACCAATCGTGAAATCAATGTTGCAAGTGATATTTGTGGAAAAAGAAAAAAAATGACACATGTGCCTTCAAACAAAAGGGCCTTTTGGATCAGTAGACAGAGACCTGACACATTTATTCAAAGCATTAAACATATTCTGCATCAATAAAATTGCACAAAAATAAAAAAACAACTAAAATGATAGTAAAGAATCTCTGGTGCTAGAATACAATTTATTTTATTTTTTCTGGATTTTTCATTACATGTAGATAATTCAATACTTTAATTGTTTTTAACATAAGGCATAGGGTAACTCTTAAATTGGAGTTAAGTCCAAACATTCTTATTGCTTTAATACTTTTAGTCAATCATTTGCAGTAGAAAATATAAGTTAAAATTTCTAAACATATTTTTTTTCATTATTGGTTTTAGTTTTATTATTTATTTTCTAATTTGAGAAATGTATTATATTGTACTGTCAAGAGACTTTTCAAAGTACTTTAGCTTTATGGGTAGTGATCTTGAAGTGTCTTAAAGACATTAACAAAGGTCTTTTGGATTTTAGTTTGTTCCCTCTTTTTTTCATGTAATGATTTCTGGAAAGATGATGACACCAGATCTGAGTGGAGCACTGGCTGTTGTCACACTTCTTATGCATCCAAAATGTGGTTTGAATGACAATCTAACTTGATTTTTACAAATATTCGTAAAATGAATGTTAAGAAATGTAAACTTGTATTTTCTAATCAAAGGCTAATGTATTTGAGATAAATAACTGAGTCAAAAACACTTGAGTCTTGATTTAAATAGAAATGTACACATTTATTTAGTTCTTTACTTGAGTAGACATCGTAACATTAATATTCAGCCATGAAAGCAAAATGCAACAAAGTATTTGAATACGGAGGACAGCACATGGCAGTCGAAAGATGTAGGTTCAGGAATCAAGAGGGAACATTGTAAAACTTGCTGTTCATTCCTAGACCATTTTCTGAGAAAGCCAATGAAGAAATAAGATTTGAAGATTGGCATGTATATATACTTATGTGTGCTCTCATGTAATACAAACCCACCACCATCTCTGGGTTTTCTTACCTTTTCTGTATTTTTTAGGTGGTCGGTGGAGTCTCTTTTCGCTTAAACGAATTCGACCTTTGAGGGCAGAGTTATCCAACAATTCCAATGACTTCCAATGAGAGAGAAAGAGATTTGTTTTGTTAGGCATATACTATGTGCTATTCGAATTCACCTGACCCCTTGGTCATCCAGCTTTACCAGAAAATCCCTACCAGTCGACAATGTTTACAAGCTGGACCAATTAAATGTAAGCAAAAATCATTATCAACAACCCAATTGAATCATCATAAGCTTGTTTATATTTTAACAAGTCATAAGTACTACTGTAGCAAATTGCATCAATGACCGATCAGGGTTGGATAAAGTATTATTGTTGGACTGGTTTTGCTGGGCAGATCCGTCAACCACTCCTCAGTTAATATTTCTTTAATTAAATTAATTGGTTCAGGGTTGAGACTCTGAAAGTAGAAGTTGGTTCATAAAATATTAAGAAGAATAGATCTCACCTTGACTTCTAAAATATCCAGGTAAACGTCCCCTGACCTCCTTCCAATTGATAGAAGATCATATTTGGGGATAATGAACATGTCCTTACAGTCATAAACATCATCGGAGGTCTTTGACTCACTCGATATCTTGCGTTGCCTTGGCTGTTGTGCAGCATTTGTTAGCAAAGATTTAGGTATTGCAAAAATGCCTTTATTTAGCTCAACTTGTTTTACATGCACATGTCTTTTGTCCTTTCTGATAGTATTCAGATCACCCGGGTAGTCATCGTCTTCATCAATAATGTCTTGTTTCACATGTGACTTATAATCATGGCTGGGCCCTGTTTGGTCCTGTTTTGATGTAATCTGAGGAACATGACAGGGACCCACAGAGTCTTTCTGAGGTGCACTGGTTTTGCTGGGCAGATAAGGCAACCATTCCTCCCCAGTGAATATTTCTTCCATTAAGTTGATTGGTTCCAGGTTGAGTTCAAAGTCTTTTAGGGTAAAAGTTCTTTTGAAAATGATAATAAACATGTTAATTGGGGGAAAAAATGCTTCAACTGACTTTAAGTACAAATGTACATCATAATGTTTAATGTTATTTAAGTTATAATTGCATTGTACATAAAATCACACAATCTGAGTTATTTTTGCCCCCAAGGTAAAAAGGGATTATACAGAAAATTGGCCCTAGGAGTCAGCATCTGCAGCTCACTTATGTTGAATCCATATTGTCATTTAAAGGAATGTCACAGAACTGGAAATAATACAAGCTGGGATTGGATAAAGCTGCAAAATAAAATGCACCTGGAAAACAAGATCAGATGAGGGTGCATGGTTTTTTTTAAACGGAGGGATTTCCCATTAATTTTCATTGCATCATTTGCTCCCAAACATGTATGACTTGTTTCATGTTTCTCCAGAACCCCAAATGAAATATTTCGATGAATGTTTGTAAGCTAACAACACTGTACCCTATTGTACACTTCTCAAAAGATCTTCTTTGTGTTTCACAGAATAAAGAGTCACATACAGCTCTTGATCACGAGTGGGGTAAAAGCGATGTGGACTTTCCCTATCCCTTTAAGGGTAAAATAATTGTCCATTGATAACATTACTCAACAGGACATACCTGTTTTGATTCTTTCTGTGAGAAACATTTTCAATAATTTCAGGTATGCCTGAAACATGTTCTAGAAGAAAACCCCATGGCGCACCAATCTTCTGGGTAAAACTACAGCAGATTCCCAGACTCTTTTTGTTTGTCCAGATCAAATTAAACCTAAATAAAAATTGAACATAAATGCAAATAAAATTAGATTTTACCTCTGCAAGTGAACATATCTTGCTCTTTTGGGTGGCAGCGGTGGTGGATTTAATGGTGCTTCAACTTCCATTTCCATTGAACTCGTCTGGATGGATATTCATTTTGATTTCAAAAACAATACACGGTACAAGTTAAACCGAGTTATTTCTACATTTAAAATATACTAAATATCATAGAAATGTGTGAAAAAATACATGAAAGTGACTTAAATAAACATACAGACTCTTCTTCTAGACTACTCTTGCTTCCACGATGGGGTTTATCCTTGAGCATTTCCACCATTTTTTGAGTAAAAGTCTTCACTTTACTTTTCATCCCTTCAGTTTGAATTGTGGATACCTCGTGCTCCCCTTTCCAGAAGCTCTCTTCCTCTCCTGAATCCTTTCGTCCCTTTGGGGAAATTGAATCTTGCATTGCCCCCTCAATTGGAATCTTTTCATACTCCTTCAAGTTTGAAACATCAGGAGCTGAGCATGGTCTAGGTTCTTTAGGCCTTTGGGTCACATGTGTACCATCTGGATCAGACGCAGACCTTCCTGTCCTTCTTATAACATTAACAGGTGTTTGACGAGTTAACTTTATGCCGCTTATTTTATCTTTCACCTCTGTTTGTGAACCATCATCTCCTTCTGTCGACTTTGGAAGGTGAAATTGGGATTGTTGAGAAACACATTCCTTACTGCTAAGCAATAATGCTGCTTTATCCTCTGCAATTTCTTCTATAATAAGATCTTCATCATCATCCCTCAGAGTATGGATGTGAAAAGGGCTAGGAGGTAATCTTTTTCTTTCCCACCTAGGAACCACATCTGGAAAACCCCCGGAACCATCGTCAGATTTATTGACTTGGTTTGTATCAGGATTTTTAGATTCGCGATCTAATTCACTCTGTTCTTCACAAGTTGTTTTCTCATCCAATTTCAAAGAATTTGAGCCATTTTGGCCGGTCATGTCTGGTTGCACGTGTACCTGAACATTATGTGTTTTTGGACTCTCGTTTGTAGAGAGTTTCATCAACATAGAACGCAGTTTAACACCAATTGGCAGATCATTATTCTACATAAAAAGAAATGGTGTGATTACATTTTTGCGAAGACCATGTTACGGAAAAAGTTCACCCAAAATCATTTACCCACCCTCTAGACATTTCAAACCTGTACATTATTCTTTCTTCCATTGCACATAAAAGAAGATACTTTGAGAATGTTGGTAGCTTGCACACATGCTTTTGTGTCCATTCAATAATAAGTAATGGGTGCGAATGCTGTCGGTTACCAACTTTCTTCAAATTATCTTGGTATTCTACAGAAGCAAATAGGTCAAACAGATTTGTAAATAATAAGTAATGACAATGACTTTAGTTCTGTTTACAAGTACAGAATGTACAAAGGAATCTTTCTGAGTCATATCTTAAACCGTACAAAGTAATATCTATGTTTCATACCTCAGATGTTTGTCTTTCCATAGTCTTTCATCTTTGTTCTCTCACCACCAAGCCAAACCTTTGGTCACTCTTATAAAATTTACTGGACTATTTTCAGCCTACGTGTGTTATTCCAGGTTCTTAGCGAACAGCTTTCCAACCTTATCTATTTCCTTAGAGACTCAGTCCCTTTTGTATTTTCTGTCTGTCATTTCCTTTTACGGTCAACTTTCCTTTTCTAACCGCCTAAACCTGTTTTTCTATAATCAGCAAAGATTACATAAGTACATGAATCCTGTTGTTTATATGGATTTATTGTATAACATGATTTTTACATCATAAATAACATTTACAATAAATAATTAGCATTAAATATGACTTCCTGTTTGTTTCGCAAAGGATATATTTTTAATGAAAATAAATACATATTTAAATAAGTAAATATTCTAAACATCTAGTAGCTTTTATAAATGTCCAAAAATATTATGGGAGGAGGATAGCACAGCAAGAAGACCATTGGTTTAAGAAGACCACGTTTAATTGTCAAGTTTCTGCAGGAACAAGTCTTGCATAGCCAGACAATCAGACTAATGCTGAAGATCTGAAATACATGGCAGCTCTGATTGGCCAAAACCGCTCACGAGGCCGTTTGACCGACATCAAACAACATGCCAAATTTTGTTTCGTTCAGAGTCATGTTTCAGGCGTGGAAACGTTCCCACAACCACAGAGTAGAGTGCAACAAGTCATTCATTGAAATAAGCAGCATTAAAAGTCAAAGAAGAAGAAGAACAAACAGTAGTTAGTACTTTAATCTCGAAATTTGGACAACAATAAGCATAAGGGTTTACACACATTTCCAAATAGGAACATTCCTTCGACTTCTTACTTGATTACATTACCTATCAAAAACATCATTACGGTTAATTACCATAGAACAAAAGTGCATAAGACTGGAACGGCCAGCTGCAATGTCAGCATCTTTTTTTTCATGTTCGCCTGCAAACGCCGCTGATATCCCCTTCTCATTAAGGTACTTCACTTGGTCATCCATTATAGATAATAGAGGGCAAACAACAAGTTAAATCGGATTTTCAGGAATTTCTTCTGAATGTTGTCAAAGGGTCGGCCAGGCTTGGAAATAGTGCTCTTCCAAAACCCGCCGGCACATGGGCTGAAAAATCCCTTTTTGTCACCAATAAGTGCCAAACAAAATCAAAACAAACAAAACATCTCTTATAGTGTATATGCTGTGAATTTCACATGCTTTGAAGAATCCACTTAGTTGATCTTGATAAATACTCATTAGCCAGATTTCCGGCAAAAGTTGCGTATTAAGCCTTGTATTATTAAACATTCGCGATAAAGAAGCATTTCCTTTTATTTAGCTAAGGGATTAAAATTGTCACTTCCTGAAGACGATTCCTGATCATTTTCATTTTAAAATAAGTGGTGTTGGTGTTTGCATCCAGCATTTATCAAATGCTATTCTAAAGCGCGCATAATAATGGTGGATGGGAACCTTGCTTGTGTCACTCATGTAAGAACATCTGTACTTTGTTTTCGCATCAGACCAAAAGGAACGTGACACTCGCGTCTCCCGGCAATACTGTCAAATTAGTGATCAGATGACGACTTCGACTTTGCTGAAGTGTTTCCAGAAAAGCGCGCCTTTATGTATCAGAAGTTCAACTAGTCAAAAAAAAAACACTGGAATCTTACAAGAAATTAGTTTCGGATTCTAATAAGAATTTCTATCATATTTGGAACCAAGTTTTATTGGACTCTAATACGAATTTCATTTTTTAAGAGTATTCCTATAAGAAAATGTCATAAATACTCAAAAGTATCCAGTTCAACTTTTGAAACCATTTTAATAGGATTCCCATAAGAACACACACACACACACACACACACACACACACACACACACACATACACATACACACACACACACACACACACACACACACACACACACACACACACACACACACACACACACACACACACACACACACACACACACAAATACATATATATAAATAAACATACATTTCCACAGAATGTTAAGTACTTTTCAATAGGATTTTAACAATCAAATAGATTTATTTAGGATAATCTAAATTTCTAAAAGGAAATGGTTGGTGGGCGTGAGACTATTTTTATTTATTTTTATGACTCTAATTTACAATAAAAGAGGGGGAATAACAAAAAACATGTTAAGGCACCAGAAAAAAACATACAAGAAGCATAAATGTAGACAATCGACAGAAAAACAAGCATCAAATAATAATAATACGCTATAATAATCCAATTTTGATAAAGAGACACGATTCACAGATTGGAAAAAAACTAATGGGCGAGATTTCTAATGAAGAAGTGGATAAGTGTACATACCATTGATCTATAATATATATAAACAGTGAATCATTAAAATAAAGTTTGAGAAAGCTTAATGATGGCGTTTATCCGCGATCATGGAGTTAACATTTTATATCTGACGGCTTTAATTAGGCTTCGCAACGTATACATTTTTGATAAACTATATATTATTTTGATAGACATGTGTGGTTCATGAATCTTAGTAGAACACAGATCTTATTTTTTACGATTTAAAAAAACTTCTAAATAAAATGCAAAATTATTCGATGCGCCGCTAACATCCGGGTCATCCTACAAAGTGACGTCATACTATAAAGAACTGGGCCACTCTCGCAACCAATGAAATATTCCACAGGACGTCACGTGATTTAAACGCGGAAGATAAGCATGTGTATGAACCCCACAGCGGACCGTATTTTGTCATTTAAACGCAATTTAAACGCAATCATGTCGGCGATAATCCACGTCATGATACCCTTCTTGCTTTGCGTAGCGCTTGCGAACACTGACATTTTCAACGAAGTTCTGGTCGACGTCACTTACGATCACTATGCGGAGAAAAAGGTGGACGGACTTCCCGCGTTCCTGGCCATGCCGTTTAACTGCGCGATAAACATAGGATACATATTATTGGGTGTCTACTGGCTCCTTCAACCAATGACAGGCTGTAAAGACCGTGACGTCACTTACGTCAAAAACGTGTTCGCGCTCATGGCAGTCGCGTACGGGCACGTGCAGTGGATGCGCTTGTCTACCCTGCGCCGCGCACCCTCCGTTTTGGACCAGTGGTTCACTTTACCCATTTTTGCATGGGTACCGGTGTGGTGTGATGTCATCGTGAACGGCTGGTCTTCTCGATACGCTGCAATAGCTGAAACTTGTTCAATTCTGAGCTATGGGTTGGCACTTCTCCACGAGAGGGGCTTTGAGGTGGCACTGGGTTGGCACATCGCCCTTGCGGTGTCCAGGGGTGCCCAAACCCAGAAGAGTCATGGAGACTCGGTGTCCATGCGCTTCCTCTGCTTGGCTTTGATTTCCTGCTTTGGGTTTGTGGTTCTGAAGCTCCTGGATCATAGGCTTGCAGAGTACTGGATGTTTCAGAATCTCACTGGACATTTCTGGTCCAAAGTTTGTGATATTCTTCAGTTCCATTATGGGTTTTGTTTTCTCACCCATCTCAGCCAAAAAAGGCACAAATCTTTATGACTTTTTTAATGTACGCACTACATGCATTACTGTGAGACAATGCTTCTTAATGTGGAGTAATGTGACTATTTGTACATGTCTAGAATCAAATTTAAGAATGCAAAATATTTTGCAAAATATATAGAGGAATTCCACTTTTTGATTCACTTCTTTGAAATAAAAAAAATATGACATTGAAAAAGTGAAGCCCAGAGCATTTGACAACATCAAGAGTCATTTTTAAGTTTAGAACAGAGAATAATGTACAACGATGATGTTTATACACACGGAGCCTTTATGAACTTTGTGTAAATTAAAATACAATAACTTTTGTTTGCAATAAAATCAAGATGCAACACAAAAGCTACAGACAGGATTTTTTGCCAAACAACAGAAAAACAAGCATCAAATAATAATAACACACTATAATAATATAATTTTGTTAAAGAGGCACATAAACTACCCTGGAACTTTCTATCACCATTCATCTTAAATTCTCTGCTACATTATGTATGTCTTTTCTTAGATGTGCAGGGACGAAAATATCTCTAACTTACATCTCGAAAGTAAAAAAACAAGTCCAGATTTAAAGGTCGGGCCGCTCTGGCAAACAATTTCACTCTTTGATTTTTTAGGTGGTTGAAATGAAAGTAATTGATATTGAAAAGTAGAGTCCAAAACATGTGACATAACATTAAAAAACAAAGATTCAACAGCCATTTTTGAGTTTAAACCAGAAAGGGTATAAATGTACAATGATGATGTTTATACACACTTACATAGAGCCTTTATGAACTTTGTATAAATAAAAACCCAACGTTTGTTTTGTAAGCCATAAAATCACGATGTAACTTTATAAATTCCCATTACACACAATCATTCACTTTCACAATATCCTTATAATTCAAGTTTTGTAATGCCAGTCAGAACTGGCTCAGATTGGCATGATTTCTTATTGTTCCACAGGAGAATGAGCACTGCCTCTCGAAAGTCTTTATTTGTGCAGTAGATTAACGGGTTCAAACCACAGTCCAGATATGCCATTACTGATGAAATGGATCTCAGCCATTCGGGAGAGGGAGACAGGTCGAGATTTTCGAGAAGAACCAACTAACAGAACAAGAAGAACAGAATCATTGCAGCAGAGATAAGGTAAAGGTGTTTTAAAGGATTTTCACCCCAACATTGAGGTTCTGTTAAAATGATTACCCCTTTTGTATTGCAGATTTTTTTACCTTTTCTTTTGTAAAACACAAAATGTAATATTAATTTCTAACGATTTTTGACCCCCGTTGACTACCAATAAAGTCATAAGGGTCAGTGTTGTTGTTGTTGTTGTTGTACCAGCATTCTTCAAAATATCTTGTTATGTACAGGCAAGCCATACAGATTTGGAATGACATGAGTGTGGATAAAAATTGACAATAAATGACATAACAATTCATTACAAATTTTACCACATGTGTTAACAGTATGTTTACCTGGTTTAGACATGATATATGCAACCATTATCATTATTTATCTGTGATGTTTTTCTCACCTCAGATGCAGCAAATGGAGCATAACAGATCATATACAGGATCACAAGAAGTGAAGTGACGGAAGACAGGTCATCCTCTCTACAGAGAGACAAAATAAACAAATACATTACAGAAGTGACATCAACTTTAAAGCAAAATGTGTACATAAACTGAACAAACCTGGCACAATCTTTTCCATATCCCGCATAAGTCAGTATGCTGCAGGACAGTATGAGAATAAGTGGGACAAAGATGGAGATGGAGAACGCACAGAGGATATAAACTAACATGTCAGAGTAACTGCTTTCCCAGAACACAGCACAAAGCATTTCTGCAGGATCATACCTGAACCAAGAACAATCACACATTAAAGATGAACGTACGTATGTTATTTTGGAATGGGCATTTGGATAAAGGGATTCTTTTGTTACACTCACTTTATCCAGTTAAAGCCTACTGGCACTGCTCCAAACACAGATCCAGTACACCAAGAGACCAAACATGCTATTGCCATGAGAACTGAAAGCCCTTTACCTTTGGAGGGGACACCCAAAAAACGTTGAACACAGAGAATCGCTGAGTCATAGAAAAGAAAAAGAAACAAGTTGAGGAACTATGTTTTTAAAGTTGAGATATGTATTCATCATTATGTACACTATTGGTCGTTTGTTTTGGGACACTAAAGTGAAATGTTTCTTATTATTTGACTAAAATTTTAATTTTGTCTGAGATTGGTTTAATAGAGAACAATATCATTTAGAAGACACATATGTAAAAATAGATATTATTAGTAAGAATAGTAAATAGATTTTTCAAATTGACATTTTACAATTATTTAGAAGCATCACAGGATAATACCTTTAAAATCATCTTGATTAAATAAAAAGAAAACATTTCTGCAATACACTGAAGATAATCAAGTATAACATGTTATTTTTCATTCTAACATAATTAATATAAGCCATTTTTTATTTTATTATTCAGATTTTATTCTAAAAAAATATAAATGCATAAGTTAGTAATGTCCCAAAACTTTTGGACTGTAATGTCCCTATGTAGGAGACATCACTATTTGTTTTTTGTTTAGAATTCCTCTAATGAATACAAATACATAAAAAGTAAATAAATCTCATTCATGCGAAACTATGACCAATTTTTATTTTCTCAATGGCTGTAACCATACCTATGCTTCCAATAGAAGAAGTGATAAAGGTGAATTTTAGAAGGCTGACCACCTCACACCATGGTGAGAGCTGACCTTCGCTCAGTACAGCCAAGAAGGAGCCACAGATTATGAGAAGAGAGCAGAAAAAATCTGACAGCGTGAGGCTGACAAATGGCAGCCAGTAAATGCACTGAAAATGATCTTTACACTGTAGAAATAAAACAAAACAGAAGACATTGTGTTTTGTCAAATCTGTGCAAGGACAATATCTACGTCTGGAGGAAATAAATTCTGTATATAATTATTATTTCTCAGTATTTGATGTAATAGTAACTGTAAAATCTCTTACCACAACTTTCACTATTAAAACCAGTCCGTTTCCTAAAACGCCGAGCACCATCTCTATGATGAGAATTGTAGCAAGAACAGATTTCTCAACTCTGGACCAATTCTCATCATCTGATTCTGTTATATTATCTGAAGCGTTCACTAAAATAAGAAAACAAATGCAATTTCTAATTTAACAGCTTCAAAAATCACGTTCAAAGGTAAAAGAAATTCAGAGGTTGATGTAAGTAACTGAGCACCACGGTAAAAATATCACAACCTTCATTATGTCATTTGAATAATTCTATACAACATTACATCAGATTTAGATTTTTCTTTGACAGGAGATTGATCTGAATTTAGTGCAGAAATGATCAACTTACTGGCACTGAAGCAGAGAACCCCTGATGAACCCAACACTACACACACAGTTGTTCTTGGGATATGTGATTGTCTAAACACAGTTGTGATTACGTGGGGATAGACGTCACACCTTTCTTTAATTAAACTAATCCTGCCTCATTAAGCATTAACCATAAAGGCCTTGTTCTGCTTTTTTTACAGTGAGAGCACTAACTGCTGTGTGTGAGCATCGGTACAATAGAAAGGTTTCCTCTTAATCATTGTGAAAGTTTTAAGACGTGCAGGAAAACATTAACATGTATTATTGTTGCTGTAGTTGAACTTGTTTTTGTAAATGTATTTAACACTCGATGGCTTTCATGCAGTGTCTATCTTTTGTGAACCATACAGTCATATGAGATACACAAAAGTTGTACGCTGTAAAAAGTTTGATTTCCATACATTGTTTAAATGTCATGTCATGTTGAAGAAGGATTAACTCATCTGGAATAGTATTAAATAATTAATGAAATTATGCATGTACAATGTTATTATAATAATATTATAATATTGACATAATATTATTATTTTAGTCATATTATTACAATTAAACTATGAATATATTATGCATGAAAACATGACACAAATATGAGTATAAAGATATTGAATATCAAAGTAAACTTTTAAATTATTATTAATTATTATTATTATTATTAATAATTATTAATAATAATTAATATTATTAATATTAAATACAAAACACTATTACAATAAAATGGGTCCAAAAAAAACATTTTAAAAAATCTGAAAGGGAGCTTAAAATATTAAAACCAAATAGAAACCCTGATAGTTAAATGAAATAATAAAAGGTATAAATTGTTTTATTTTGTATATCATATAATTTACAAAATACATTGTATGATATCTTCAAAAATATTTTGCTTTTATAAAAAAAAGAAAATTCACAAAATTAAGTTATTAACAAAATAATGAAAAGAACTTCTTATTTAAAATCTGTCATATGACGAACTCAACCGTGACGTCACTTCCGGCGCACTCCTCTTACGTTACTTAACTCGTCCGCTGTTCTGGTTGAGAAGGCCAAATAGCGACCGTCCGGTGAGTGCAGACTCTTTTAAACGTACAACAATTCTATTCTTTCTAACAGATTAAACATTGTATGTCGTAGAAAAGTATTAAATCAATTATTGTTATTGGATGAAATTTTGATGCGAGGGTTAAAGAAATGCTAAACGTTACAGACTCAGAAAGTCCTTGAGAAATAAACCGCCGGCTAAGCTTTCACGGACTCCACAGAAAACATTTAAAGATGTTTAAACATTGAACCACGAATATTCATGCAAAATTACACTTTTAAATATGTGTGTGTTTGTATTTCAGCTATATGTTTAAGGGTAAAAATGTGAAGAGCAGCAGGTCTTGTGCTCGTCCCTGAACTCTTTATTAATACTTAATTTCTTAATTTTCTTCAGGTTTATTTATGTTATACATGTAGAATTTACTGTTTATAGATTATGTGGTTATAATTATGTCATATAATGTAATGTGCTTCTAAACATGCCATGTAAACGGAACCAATGTTTGGGATTTTGTTTACTTCCGGTAAGGGGACGAAATTCATGATGCACTGTTTTGTGTAAGCTCCTTTAGTTGACTATGTACACAGTTATATTAAGTTTTAAAATGATCACATTAGACAATTTTGGTTTTATATATATATATATATATATATATATATATATATATATATATATATATATATATAATATAGAAAAAGATGTATTACATCTTATTTCTCATTCTCTCTTTTGTTTGTATCTTACAGATAACTGGAGATGTCTGCAGCATTACGTGTACTCTACACTGTATCCAGGCCAGGTGGGTCTATAGAAAATCAGATTGAGAATATGTAGACTCGCAAAATAATTGTAACTAAAAGCAATGTCATTTTGTCACACTTATATCTCATTGTGCCATGGGCTTATTCCTCAGGTTCATTATTGGCCAGTCAAAACCTGGCACGTCCCCTCAGCCTATCAGCACAGAGAGCGGGGATCAGTAAGTATATGAACTACGTGAACAAAATGCCACTCGAGAGGTTGTCCGTTTATTCTAATGTCTCCTGTGATTCTGCAGAGTATGTCAATAATGAGGAAGACGCCACAGATATGAAGTCCATCACAGACCGTGCGGCTCAAACGCTTCTGTGGACAGAGTTGTTTAGAGGTAACACACTCGCATGTCATCACACAACTAAATCAGAAATCAGAAACAAATGAGTCTGGAGAAGAGCTGACCCACAAGGTTTGTTTATGCAGGGTTGGGAATGACCATGAGTTATCTTTTCCGTGAACCTGCAACCATCAACTACCCGTTCGAGAAGGGCCCTCTGTCACCCCGTTTCCGTGGTGAACATGCACTGCGCAGGTATCCCTCTGGAGAAGAGCGGTGCATTGCATGTAAGCTGTGTGAAGCCATTTGTCCAGCCCAGGTATAACTGAATTTCAAATTTTTTATTGATTTACTTTTTGAAGTTTTTGTGAACAAATAGGTGAATAGGTTTATGTCTGACTTTATTACAGGCCATTACGATTGAGGCAGAGCCCCGTGCTGACGGTAGCAGGCGAACAACACGCTATGACATAGATATGACCAAATGCATCTACTGTGGTTTCTGTCAAGAGGCGTGTCCTGTGGACGCAATTGTGGAGGTGAGATCAACATCGTAGAAAATAACTTGATACCAATATCTTAAATTAGATGACGATTCCTGAACGAGGATTTTTTTCGAGGGCACTACACAAAGGAACAAATGTAAACTTTTGATTTTGATAAATTGTTAATGTTGCCAGCTTTGAAAGTAATCCAAAAGTAATATAAGTCAAAAGAATAAGGGTTTATTAAATATATTATTACATAAAATGTATTGATAACAGCAAACTAACAAAAATTAGGTAGAATAAAATTAAAACAAGTCATTATTTTTGAAGTAATTACACATGCATTTCAGCGATTCAGATGATATAGGGGTATATGCTTTTGAATAACTAATAAAAAGGTTCTTTCATTACCCATTCTCGAACGCTATTAACTTACCCCACTGTAAAGAGTAGAGCTCCACTTGCTGACTGTTTAACTCTTCTTTGAATTGGAAGACTCAATGCAGTGAATAGATCTATCCAAAACACTTCTTGCATAAACATTTCTTCTATTATGATAGCATGTTTAATTTCTAAGGACAGAGCTGGATTCTTGTGTCTTACTTAATTTCACAGCATCACCTCGCGTAAGTGGATAAATTGCCACAGGCTAATAGTAAAATATTCTACTTTGCTTTTATGAGTTAAGGGGAAATTTAATTGCAGACATGCTTGTCGCAAGATCAATTTTACTTGCGTGTAGCATTTCTATTTTTGTCTACCTGTTGAAGCCCCGTTCATAACTTCACTATTTTCATTAGAGGCAGGTAACCACTGAGAGGAAGACTTCAGTCTGTTTTGGTATACCAGAACGACCGGTTCAATTAATAGAGCCAGTTTTAATTAACGATTCATTTGCGAAATAGACATTACTACTCACTAGTATTTGATTTGGGCATTTCAGGCTTGATGTGCGTTTACTTGCTCACTGACGTTATCAGTTTAAACCCTGAAGTATTGAAATTTGGTACCAAACGAAAGAGAATTTTCGAAACTTAAAGCAATCAAAGCAATTTGGTTGTTTGCAAAAAGGTAACAAACTGGAGACCCAGCCCTACATAATCCCACTGGAAACAATGTCACCTGATCAGATTTTTCTTTTACCAGTTATTAATGTGAATATATGTGTTTGTCTCTCAGGGCCCCAACTTTGAGTTCTCCACTGAGACTCATGAAGAACTTCTTTATAATAAGGAAAAGCTCCTCAACAATGGAGACAAGTGGGAGGCTGAGATTGCTGCCAACATCCAGGCTGACTATCTCTACAGATAATCTGCATAGTCTGTTTTATTGGACCCATACCTCAACCCAGTAACAGTACACACTTGATCATGCTATGCCACAAGTAGTCAACATTTGCAAAATGTAGATTTGTTTTAGACGGGTACAGTTGTGTTGTGTGCTCATGTTAAGCCCAGGGATTTACTTTTTTGGAAGACACACAAACAGATTTCTCTCAGTGTGAACATATATACAGTATAACTCATATTAAAATGCAGCCACCAGAAGTGGTGCCTCACATTTCTGTGTACATAAAAATCTTCCAGCAGTTTGAGAACTTTGTAAACATCACAATATCACATTGCAGTTGCCGAAGTACGCTTTTAAATAAATCGTATCTAACTGCACATTGTCGCTTTGTTATTGAAATCTGAAATGAGTGATGCACCACTATAAGGCAAATGTTAAACATCATTTCAACATATTCAATCCATCCTTCATGATATCTCTATTTAATATGTCCATAAAGAGGATATAAATGAAGAGAGAGGTGTAACCTTTAGAGCACCTCAGCTGGTGTGTTAAATTTCCTTGAACAGATAAACAATTTTATTTGTCCTTCTGAGAATTGTACAAATATGAAATACTTGTGGACCTTATAAAATAAATAAATTAATGTTTAAATCTGTTGATAATCTGCTGTTTTCTTTTGAATTCATGTGTATTTTTCTTATATCAGTAGTATTAAGCCTCACAAAGATGAACATTTGTTTGTTTTTATGGTGGGGATGGATTGTGTCATTTAAAGAATCTGCCACGATACATTTATTTACCTTTATCACATTTATTTCTAATTAAAAGAAACCAGTTTATTTAAATCCAGTTTTCAACACGAAATGCTTTAGAATTTGATCAGGTCTGTGGTACAACATTTTAATGTTAACTTGCAACGTTGCCCCTGATAGCATACATACATATATTTTATGGCAGCATTTTTCATCTTCAAATCAACTGGCAGATACTTTTTGCTTATCTGTCATAAATCTCTTAGACGTCTGCCATCATATACATCTCGAAGATGCCTGTAATTTGTTTATGATTCAAAACAAATGTAGACAAGCATGTGCTCTCTGGGTTCTTATGCTTAACACGTAATGGTAAAGTTTAAATGCTCAATCAAACAGATTAAATATTGCACATAGATTACATATTATCCCCAAAACATGTTTTTCCAGAAGGCGAAATCAATTACTTGAATTCATGGATAAATATTTAATATTTAATCTAAATAAAACTCCTGCTAGTTGGTCTGTGATGTCACAGCCTGCATGAGAAGTGCAGTTGGTGGAGATGGAGAAGAACCTCGGTAGAGAAAGATTAGCTACCCAGCATACAACTGTTGCTCTAATCCGCTCTGAGAGGATAGGCTTAAGACAACTACCAGTCTGGGACCATATTGTTTGTTCTTTTTTATAGGAAAACAGAAAATCCTGTGGTTTTTCTTTAGAGTGGTCTACAAATCCTGGAAGGTTTTCTGTACTGCTTGAGTTATGTATTTTAGATTAATAATCTAAAGGCTGCTTTGCCAGTATTTTTTTCAGTTTACAGTAGTCATTATAAAGAACTGAACCCCTTTGAGTCACAGTTGAACCGAAGATGAAAGACCGACTGGAACAACTAAAAGCGGTATGAGATTTGATGATGTTGATGATGTAACCACTACCTTTTCATAGCTAAACACCTCTGTATATGAATTATTGCCTTTTTACGGCTTCTAATGTGTTTTACTTTTTTCAAAGTGTTATTAAATCTATTCCTACTACGATTATACTGTAGTATAATTACTTCACTGTAGTATTCAGTTGTATTCACAATGGTAAATGGATAAACTGTAGTAAAGAGTATAGTGTTTACTATAGGAAGAGTTGAAAGAATCACTGTATCTTGCAGTGTAAAGGCATTTCCTAAAGTAAAAATTCTAGTATAATGAAGCATTTTTATGTAGTGTGTCATTAATATCAGTGGAAAAACAGGAAATCAATCTATTATTGTCTGTGTTTGTTTGTTCTTGTGTTCTTGTCATGACAGAAGTCAGATCAAACACCTGATGATGTGGAAATTCCATTGGAAAATAAAGAGTTTATGGATGAGTTCTTCACACAGGTATATGTCATTTAACTAATGTTGTTTTCAAATGAACGTTTCAATGACTGACATATTTTACAATTTGTATATTTTCTATTTTCTAAAGATTGAGGAAATCCGGACCAGTATAGATAAGATTGATGAGAATATAAATGAGATAAAGAGACTGTATTCTGTCATCCTCTCTGCGCCCACATCAGAGCAAAGTTTGTCTAAATTCATTTTACTCCACTTATCTCTTTACAATTATCTTTTTTTCATATTTTTCCATGTATCTTACGAGTTATTCAATGATATCTATAACGGAGATCAATTATTCTTCTTGTTTATTATTTCTTATTTTTTCTTATATCTATATTATTCCTCCAACAGAGACACAGGACGAGTTGGAGGCCGTTACCAATGAAATTAAGAAGTCGGCCAACAATGCTCGCAACAAACTTAAAAGTCAGTTTTGCATCCTCCTTAAGCAAAAAATGTTTAGAAGATTCATTAAGCTCTTGACATTTTGTTACCTTGCTATTGTTTTTCAAGTTGAAAAAGTAAAAAGCAATGTTGTCAACAGGCATTGAGCAGAGTTTGGCAGCTAACACGGAGGAGAGAATTTCAGCAGATGTACGAATAAAGAAATCCCAGGTAACCTACCAACAATTTCCCAATAGCCTACTTACGTTAAATTCCTTTGTATTCCTTTGTATGTAAACATTGCCCATGTTTTTATTTTCAGCATGCCATTCTGGCTAAAAAGTTTGTGGAGGTGATGACCAAATACAACGAAGCCCAAATGGAGTTTCGAGACAAGAGCAAAGGGCGTATCCAAAGACAGCTGGAGATTAGTAAGGGACAATCAAATAATTAACTTTCTATTGTGTTTGGTATAACAACATTGTTTATTCTGTATCGCACAATGCTATACATGTGTAAGGTCAATGTTGGGTTCTGTCTTATAGCTGGTAAAACCACAACCGATGAGGAACTTGAAGAAATGCTGGATGGAGGGAATGCTGCGGTATTCACAGCCGGGGTGGGTGCTGTTATGCGTTACATTCTATTTGTCTCTTTGATGTTTTCTTGAAGGATTCGAGCTAGATGTTGTTTGAAAGTTTAAAAATAAATGGTATAATATTTTTAATATGTCATTCAGCCATGTACATTTCAAACTAAATTTTCTCTCTATCCATAGATAATGGACTCTGGCATTTCAAAGCAGGCACTGAGCGAGATTGAAGCAAGACACAAAGATATAATGCGACTGGAGAGCAGCATAAAGGAGTTGCATGACATGTTTGTGGACATTGCGATGTTGGTGGAGAATCAGGTGCATTTATTAAAACATTTAAATCCATCTTATTTTCTTACAATTATTGCAGGTCTTCTCATGTTGGAAACTGGTAAATCCTGCAATGCCCATAGATTTAGCATTTGATTATGGTTTATTAACAGGGAAGCATGATAGACAGGATTGAGAGCAACATGGACCAGTCGGTTGGCTTTGTAGAAAGAGCAGTGGCTGACACTAAAAAGGCTGCAAAGTTTCAACAGGAGGCACGCAGGGTAAGCTTATGAAAATCAGGCGATGCAATTATGCGATATCATTGTAAACAAGTAATAAATTAGGGCAAGACTGCAGAAGTGTTGTTAAACTATAAATAAAATTGTAATGTAAATAGGTTTCACCCTATCTGTCTATTCCTTCCTATATCCTACATCCTTTTTAACTTAATAATTTCTTTCTCGCTGTTCTTTGCTGTTTCTCAATAAATATAAATCTCTCCGATTAATCTCTTTCCCACTGTCTTTTAGAAAAAGATGATGATCATGATGTGCTGCACAATTCTTGCGGTCATCGGAGGCTCTGTGGTGTATAGCTGGCTGACTTAAGCCTTTACAAGGTATACCTTTTCCTATTAAATATTATGGAATTTCTAATTATACCAATATTATTATTGTGTACTATTTGTGTCTTTCCAGGCGAAGGTTATCTGTTCCATATTGAGGGTCAGTGATCGATAAAGAGAAGCATTTTTTTGTGCTGATGACTCATAAGGAACCTGACATAATTAAACACAATATGTTCTCATGTCATTTTGCAAACGAATCAAATGCCTTGCACTGTTAGATGCATCGTAGGAAAATGTGTGCAAGCTTTATGGTAATTTTATAAAGAGCTGTGTCATAAAAGTCTATTTAATTGAAATGAACATTGCTTCAGGGATCTTATATTTTTGTGTGTTTAAATGAAACACACAAATTTTGTTTTAGATGTCTCGTTATTGTGATTCACAAGGGTACCCTAGACTTCCATTCACAAGTATTTTGTATATCTTAGTATTTATTGGAAAAATCTCTTTAAAAATACTTTAATGTTTAGAATCTAAACTAGGTTTACAAATATGATTGATTATTGATCACTTTTGAATTGTTTAGTGTTGTTTTGTAGAGCAGCACAATTTGGCTGTCCAATTTTTTTCTTGTGTTAACGATAATTCTAGAATTGCATACTTTTATAGTTTTTAAATCAAATAAAACGTGTACTTGTAATTAAGAAGCTTTACATTACTTGTCTTGCTTTTCAATTTAGAATTTAATATCAATATTATATTAACAGCACTCAATGCTTTTGATCATAAAAGTATACAATGTATAAATAAATAAGTAGTTTAAAATATTAATACAAAATAAAACACAAAATATTTTTTCTTGTATTAATAAATTTAAATATGAATAAAACTCAACTCTGAACTATAATCCCATTAGAAAAACATGATATTTATTTAAGCAATATGTTGTAAATGTTCATTTTTGTCGTTAGTCTCACATGTCCAGTCTAATCCAATCAAATGCCGAGTGCAGCAAACCAACCAATCAGCGTCTACTTCCTGGTCTGCAACCCTTGCGTTAAATGAAAAGTTTCACCATGTGGAGTTACCTGTGCTCGTCCACGGATGATCATTTCACTTTGGACAACAATTCCGTGTTTACACTTTATTGGATTTTAACAAACGCCAAAGAACTCGTGTGAAGATGATCTTTGTAAGAAAAATGTAGGTTTATTTCAGCACACGGTAGAAGCTCGTATGCCGACATGGACTGGGCGTCTTCTAACGATGGGATAAGATCAAAGGTAATTTGTTAATTTAATCTTTTTTTATTAATCCTAACAAACCTATGATATTTCTGTCGCATGAAACTAACCTAGAATCAGTGTTTAGTGCGTGATTGGCTGAGCGTGCAAATCCATCAGCAGTGTTAACCAATGTCTGCGTCGATGTGTTGACTGACGTACGCCACAGCCAATGGGAGGCCAGTCACGTGCGGTGCTATTGGCCCGTCGCTTACGTGACACGCATAGCGACCAATGAGAGCACCCGCATCGCGTCGGACTCGTACGCTATTGGATGTAACCCGGCAATGGGCGGGGCTTACATCGTGGTGTTTTTGTGACGATGTGAAAATGGCGGCGAACGATTTACAGTATTAACTTTGTCGTGAATTCACACAGCGGAGCTGCCTAAACAATAATGCTTAATTCACTCAGAACAGAAAAGTTAAAAGAGAGGCACAACTGGACTTTATATTTTAATATCACATAGTAAACGAGGACTGTTTCAACGCTTTCATGTGTTTGCGAGTTTAAAGTGTTCTATTTAAAACTTGATCGACTGTTAGCCCGCGATGCTCGACAAATTAAACCCAATTCTTTATTTTGTTGAAATAACACACGTGTATGAGACCCTTATGAATAAATAAGGCACTATAACTCGCTTTGTTATTTTTTCTCAGATGTTTAACGTTAGCGCTCGGTGACAGATTAGCATTGCTTTTATTATACACCGGCTGTATTTTCTGACGGTTTTACGTCATACCGTTGAGGTCAAAGTTGAGACAAAAGAAGTGTTTTATTTTTTTAACAATTTAGAAATTAACTTAATATTTTAAAAACGCGATATGACTGTATTGTCGTAAAGTACCGTTAGTTTGGTATGAATTGAGGGGTTTGTGGAGTTTATTTAAACACAGTTTTGATATAAACGGAATTTGGGCAGAGCTCGAGACTCTTGACTTGACAATGGACGAATCAAAACCTCGCTACAGCAAGAGACTGGTGAGTGATACATATACATATTAATTATATATATATATAAATTGTATGTATGTATCTTTTGATTATATATCTGTTATTTATAAACAATTCTGTCAAAATCAACATTACTATGAAAATATCGAGTTTTGATTAAAGGTTTGTAGTATACCCATAGATACCCATGTGATGTCTTTCTTTACATTTTTTTATATTTTTAATACATTTTTCTTTGTCATGTAAGGTCTGTTTTCACATTCATAATGCCTGATCAAAATGTAAATATTTTATTTTCTTTAAAGAGCTACCCCTTGATCATTTGTTTGTTAGTTTTGATTCTGTTTTTAATATTTTAGTTCACATAATTCTAGTTTGTTGTCTCCAATAATTGCTGTCCTTTTTATGTCAAATCCATAAAACAGGTTTATTCCTCTTTTCAAAAAAGAAAAATTATTTAAATGTTTTACATTTTTATATTAACAAGGGTTTTGTATGAGACAATTGGTTCAGTTAACTGGCAGCAATTACATTCTAAGAGCATTATTACATATAATAATGCTGGAATTGCCCTGTCTTCTCATGTATTTATTCTGGGTTATTAATTTGATTTGCACTTAATAATGATCGCAGGCTTTGTAAAGGCGATTTGCATTAAAACTGAATCTGGAAGCTGTCAGCGACACTCCTCGAGGATTGTTTTGTGTGACACTTAAGGTGTCATGGAAAGCATGAATGATAACCTAGTTGTAAAGTTTTAAAATAAAGTTTGTATGAATGATGTGTGTTAAGCTATAACAGTTACTCGATCATCTTCCAAGGATTTTGCATACACATCAAACACACTGGAGACCATAGTGTTCCAATTCAGCCCTTTGTTGGTGTATTGACTTGATTGGCAGGTTTGGAAAGACATCAAATGTAACACGTTTGCTTTAATTTTTAGTTTGCATCTCTGTCGCTTTACTATTCCATTGCATTATTAAATAAGAAACACAGATTGTGTTATTTCTTAAGGTGTTGAGTACTATAGGGGCATGGAAAATAAATAATATGACCGAACAAAATGGGTGTATTTTAGGTATATTGACTGACTAAATCCAAAGCGTAAAAAAGATTTAAATTTGCAGCCTTTGTTTGCTTTGTTGCTGTCTCTGGGATGCAGCATCTCTATCGGTCTTCTTAAAAGACCGTATGGTGCTGATGGTGCGTAAGGAGGTTTGGATGGCTTGATGTGTGCAGTCTGCCTATTTTTGAAGCTACGGGGGAAGTGTAGGACGAATGATCAGATTGGTCAAGGTGACCACGTGAGCAGACGTGTGGAAACGGGGTGGAGAGAGGGAGGGGGCACTGCAGAGGCGAAAGCATGATCGAGGAGAACAGACGACAGATTTTCTCGTTCTGAAAGGGAGGAAGAAGCACAGGGATGGAGAACGGACATGAGATCCTGACGCTCGTTGACGGGGGAGTGTTGTTGATGAGACGGAGGGGAAGGAAGAGGAAGACCATAGATGAAGATGTGACACTGAAGGTGCGAGGTGTGTAGTGTCTCATTGCCCTCAACAAGGGCTTCTCCAAGCGCACTGCAGTCTAGGGCCTAGATTAGAGAGGGTAATGTAGGAAAAGGAAGGGTGGATGAACCCCTGGGGTATAGGAGAGAAATGCGTGTAGTGGTTCTGATAAAATCAGTTGGATCTATCCTTGTTTTATTTATTTAATTACACTTCATCTCGTTTGCACTGTAATGTGTGTGTTTGTTGCAATACATTCTAATCTCAAATAGAGTGCTGTTAAGCTAATGATAAATCAAAGAGTAATATAAAATCCACATTAAATGCATATTGGATGCTAAAGTCATTGTGAGAATTTGTGTTTTCTTGTGTTGTGAAGTGAATCGAATACAATAGAATGGACTTAAGAGAGGCTGAATAGCATCCTGTCCTTGTGTTATTCTCAGATAATCGCAGCATCATTGACTAGGGATGGGCATAAGCATTATAGTACTTGGAAAGTGCTAGAACGTTCCAGTAATCACAAGAACTGTTACATGTTCTCTAACTTAAAATGTTTTTTATATGTATATATAAAAACATTTTGATTTAGTGGTCATGGTTGCGTTTTATGAGTCCTTGTAGTCCTATTGGTCAGCGGAGCAGAGGGTACAGACAGTACCCATTGTTGCATTAAACAACAACTAATCTGAGCGCAACTAATGGAATAAAACAGAATCTAGTGCTCTTCAAACTTGTTTTAAAGTCAATTTATATATTAGAACTTTGTATGATTCAAGATGGCAAAACAGAGACACAATGTAGCCTCTGACTAATATGTACAACATGTTCCAGGAATTAAAAATCTAACACAGACAGAACTTACTTGATCAGTCTTTGAGGAATTGGTAAAAACTTGCAAAATTTTGTTGTTTGTCCTATGTTCACAATTGTATGATTTTTGAGGAGGTTACTAAGATAATAAACAGACCGCAATGAGGGTCATAGAAAAGA
This sequence comes from Triplophysa yarkandensis, assembly GCA_033220385.1. NCBI lineage: Eukaryota > Metazoa > Chordata > Actinopteri > Cypriniformes > Nemacheilidae > Triplophysa > Triplophysa yarkandensis. Next base: position 10,329,525 of record CM065655.1, read on the forward strand.
GAGTGGGTTGTTTATCTGTTGAATTCCTGTATTTAGTGTCTTATTATGTAGTTATCAAATAAGTTAATTAATTTTGTGTTGTAAAATATATTGCATATATTTAGAAGTACATTTTTATGTAGATGCCCATGGTTTGAACAACTCTGCATAGGGAAGGATTAGCTGCAGGGTTCTTAAGATACTGCACAGTCATACCCAATTCAATTGATCGATTTTCTCCCCCCTCTTTTTTGGCATTGTGTTTGAGAGGGTGTGACGACAAGTCTTGTGATTGGTCAGCAGTCCTCCGTCACCATAGAGACATGAGGTTACATGCAAGGGCAAGCAAAGGAAGGTCCTGTTGTTTTGATTGAGTGCATGTATATGTGTTTGGTTACTTGTAGATTTCAGCTTTTTAATTATCCAGAAAATAAGTACAGGAGCAGCTAAAATTGCACACATTGATTGTAATGCCACTGTTAGGGTTAAACCATTACGATAATATGAGATGTACGGGACAAAGGGTGCAACATTTGGGAGAATTTTCAAGGCTGGAAACTTTCCATGGAAATTTGAGGTAAAATGCGTGAATTAATAGAAATATCAGTCATGGTCTGGTGGTTAGAGAGTTGGACTTGTAAGCAGAAGGTTGCAGGCTCGAATCCCAGTGCCAGCAAACAAAGACTGAAGTGTCCTTGAGCAAGACACCATAGCTGTTTGCTCTGCAGTGATAAATGGCAACTAGATAATACTTGTAATTTGCTTTGAATTAAAGCGTCTGCCAAATGAATACATTTAAATGTAAATGAATATATGGGAATTAACGAAAATTATATTTGTGATTACACTGGAAATTTAAAAAACTGCTGTTTTGCATATAACAAGGATCTTAAATGTAGTTTTAGGATAATCTTGCGGGATGTTTTTTATAACCAGATTTAATGACTTTTAAATTTAATTTCAACCTCGCAAAATTATCTTTCATTACCGTTGTTGAATGAATACTGATTACTTAGTTTCTTAAATTCTACCTACAAAAGTAATGCCATTAATGTAACTACTGATTATTTTATTCAAGTATTACATACACATTACACATAGGTACTCTTTACACCTTAATGTAAGGTATTGTGCAACAAAATAATTCTCTTTTAAATGACAAATACACTGTCTGTGCAGATGTTTAGGTTAGATAATTTTCATTATACAACCAGGGAAAATCCCCCCCATCTTCAAGGCTCTGACAAGGATATTTGAAGCCAAATATCTGCATTTGAGACAAGAGCTTATACTCATTAAGGAAGTTTTGATGTAACATTGGTATTTTCCCAAAATAAGAAATTGTTCTACCCAGCTTGGATATCAGATATGCTAATAGTAAGCTTGCAATATGTCCTATTCACGTCAACTCTGGCCTTATTTGAAATCCCCCAAAATACATAACCATACACTAATATTGTAAAATAATTAATTATATTAATAATTATTATATATAATAATATATATAAATAATTAATGAAATTTAAATATAATGTTTTTTTGTGAGTCATAGCTGATTTGTCATCGTTACAGCAGGCTTTCGTTTTTCATGATCATTCTGAAATCACAAAATATGCTGATTTCATTATTTGGGAAACAGATGTGCAGCTAAATATGTTGTATAACAGTTTTTTTTAATGTTTTTATAATTATATAATTTTAAAGGTTAAGTACCACTCTGTTTTATGCATTAAGTGGTTAAGACTGTTAAATATGTAGAGATGTCATGTTCAATGGTATCCATATGTTATAAACAGAGGTTGACGCATGAAGAAGAATTTCTGTGCTCAATACACTCCCTCAATCCAGCCAAAGGCTTCAAAAAAATTATTTTAAATATTCAACCGGCGGACGTCATGAAATCACGTGTTATTTATTTGCCAGTTGCATGTAAAGTTTTTGCCCACACACCAATCAGAGAGCTTGGAAGAGCAAGAGCATCAGTTTGCACCCTCCAGGAGAAGCTTTCATGAGGAGATTCATGCTAGGTCATGAGCGATGCTCGGGGTCAACCCGCAGGAGGTCGGCTTTATTCAGAACCATTTGTAAAGCTGTATCTTTTTCTGTAAATGTGAGGAAACTAAATAATTTTCGATACATGAACAAAGTGATTCAACACTACAGGTACTCAAAGAATGTAAGAGTGGCAGAAACTGCCTGTGATACATTTCCTTTAAATTATAATATTTAATGTAAATATTTTATTTATTTAATATATAGTCTGTATTTTAATTCAATTAAAACTGTCGCAAGTGATCAGTTAAAATGATTTAAAATTGTTTTGTGTCCCAACTTTTCAACAGCATTGCATATGTTAGGTTGTAGTTAGTATAGCAGGTGTTCTGATTAAGGAGTATTAATTTATATAGCTCTTTTATACTCATTTGCATAAATTGTAAAAAATGTTTACCATTCCAAAATATTCCAGTTTTTAACTATTAATGAGGTATTTATATATTGCATAGATTTCTCTAAGCTAAGTTTTAAACTTTACATTTGCATAGAGGACAGATGGATAGTGGTAATGTGGGTTGTGTTCAAATATGGATACTGGCATAGAGAAATGCTTCAGCAAACATCATCAATGTGATGGATTAGATGGATATTTGTGTCAAAGACAGCAGGGCAGAGCTCACAAGATTGGATCTTAGTGCAGGAGTCCTAAGAGATCCCCAAAGCAGGACTATTCTTGGTAATATAGACTGCTTTAGAGGACATGAGACACCACTTGTTCTAGAGGCGTTTCTCTGTCAGCACACTATTTGAAACTTTTCGTTTTTATATATTGACAAAAGAGGATGGCGGGGATGCTGTGGTAATTTTATTGTCTTGACACAGTTTGCTGGAAGGCTTCATCTGTGGCAGAGCTGACTCACAACTATTTTATGCAATAGCCGCTGGAGACTGGGGTCAATTTATAGATGCAGAGGAGTTTTCCCAAATATCCAAAATGCATTTCTGTTATGTGTAGGCATTTGCTTTTGATGAGTTGTTTTGTGTTGTCGTGTATGACATTGTGGGTGAACACATCTTTGGGTTTAGTGTAGGTGTGCACTCAAATAGAAACTCTGTGTCCGTTGTCTATGAAGTTTGGCAGAGAAGTGTGATTGTTATGAAACTCCCAACATCCATCCATGATTCAGGCAGGAATTGTACGAAATAGTTTTGCTGGGTTAGATAAAATGTTTTATTTTAGTGCTTCCTTTGTGTTATAGCGGTCTGGCACACGACGACGATACCAGGATGATGGCATTTCAGACGACGAGATCGATGGAAAGAGGACGTTTGATCTGGAGGAGAAGCTGCATTGTATCCGCTTCAGCTCCGACAGGGTCAAACGCATGGAGGGCAAAGGTCAGACAGACACAGACTTATTTTTTTGCAACAGCCATTTTTATAGATTGTAGAATGTGTGTGATGTATTTTTTTTTTGGTCTCTTGTCTGTTTTGTTCAGATTTTACATATGAGTACATCCAGAGAGGGGGACTAAGAGACCCCATCATTTTTGAGAGACCTGATGGGCTTGGCATTAAGTAAGACAAAGTCGTCATTGTTGAAAAAAATGTTTTTTACATTTTCAGGTTTATTACTCATTTTCATTTCTGATGTTTTCCATTTATTTTGATGTTTATAATTGCAGTATGCCAGATCAAGACTTCAGTGTGAACGACGTAAAGCTGTTTGTTGGTGAGTGTTTGTTGTGGTGAATTTTATGTTGACTACAATCCGTTTTAACTGTATCTAGTTAATACCATCCCCCTTTTATTTGTTTACAGGAAGTAGACGCATAATCGATGTAATGGATGTAACTACTCAAAAGGGGACAGAGATGTCAATGGCGCAGTGGTGTCGGTACTATGAGACCCCTGCTTCCCAGAGAGACAAGCTTTACAATGTTATTAGCCTTGAATTTAGTCACACTAAATTGGAGAGTCTTGTTAGGAGACCTGCCACGGTTTGTACACTGGTCATATATTTACTTAACATCTATAAACCAGTCTACATCAATGATCAATCATGCTCATGGACATTTTTTTCCTTTGGGATAATTCAGGTGGATATGATCGACTGGGTGGACAACATGTGGCCAAGGCACCTAAAGGAAATGCAAAAAGATGCCACCAATTCTATAATGGAGATGCAGTATCCAAAAGTTCAAAAGTGAGCTTTTCTGCCATCCTTATACTTAATATCAATTTAGTTTCCTGTATATTGTCATCATCATCTTCATTTGTAAACTAACTGGGTTTAAACATCTTTTTTGTGTGTGTTCTTCATGCAGGTACTGCCTAATGAGTGTTCAGGGCTGTTTCACAGATTTCCATATAGACTTTGGTGGCACTTCTGTCTGGTACCACATACTGCGGGGAGGCAAGGTCAGACAATGTAGCAGAGTATATAAATAGATTATTGATAAGGTCAAATCCTTTATTGTACATTGGTTTTGTGATCTAGAACAGGGGTTTTCAAACTTTATGATGCCAGGGACCCCTAATGTAATTTACCTTTTTACAGAATATAATGTTATATTTTATTAAGGAGCATTTAAACTGCTTGATTAGATAAGTAATAATAATTGTAAATTAATTATAACTTTTCTTAGTATAATCTTAAAGTAATTTGCTATAATATGGGTTATGCTCGTTGAATGGTCCTGAAGAAAAAAAATCCAATTCATTTATTATGTAGCAATATTCTTCTGGGACAAAGGTTACTGTGATGAGTAAAACCCACTAGTAAAAATGTTAAATGTAACCATTTTTATAAACATTTATATGGGTATGCCCATCATTTTTTGGAGCCCCCTGAGTTAAAAAAACCCCCTGATATGTAACATTAGTCGTGGTCTGGTGGTTAGAGCGTTGGACTTCTAAGCAGAAGGTTGCGGTTTTGAATCCCAGTGCCAGCAGACAATGACTGAATCCTCATCCAGGTTTGCTGTGCAGTGATATTTGGCAACTGCATAATACTTGTAAGTTGCTTGGAATAGAAACGTCTGCCAAATGTAAAAATGTAAATGTAATGTTTGGCCTGGTTTTACTGAACAGCTGTTGATTTTGTTCTGTTCATGATATTGTGAAAATCAGAAAGATAAGCAATGTTTCTGCTGTAGGTGTTTTGGTTAATCCCACCCACACCCCAAAACCTTGAGCTCTATGAAAACTGGGTGTTGTCAGGGAAACAAGGGGACATCTTTCTGGGTGACAAGGCCACCGACTGTCAGAGGATTGAGCTCAAGCAAGGCTTCACGTTCATAATACCATCAGGTGAGCACTGACATTAGCACTTGGAAGGTAAGGTTTTACTATCCTGATCTAATGACATGTTAATGCACAAAACATTGTTTGTTTGCTTATCATTTTGTTAGATTGATTTTAAACTGCAATTGCATTGTATGCGTGAATTATGAATCTGTGTAAGCATTTGTCCTTATCTGTATAAATCTTTTTTTAGGATGGATTCATGCGGTTTTCACACCTACGGACACTCTTGTGTTTGGAGGAAATTTCCTGCACAGTTTTAACATCCCTATGCAGTTGCATATTGCTAGCATTGAGGACAGGACACGGGTCAGTCTATTGCGGTTTTATAGTGCTTCATAAAAATAGATCTAACATAACCTGTCAAAAACCTCTTCAGGTCATCCTTAAATGCATGTGGATAAATAAAAGTTGCTTAAATAAAATATTTAAGTTACCAAATCAAAGTGGAACAAAATGATTAAGTATTTATACAGAAATGTTTATTATGTAAGTAGCACTGTTCTAAAAAAGGTTTTTAGGGGCACAACATTACCCGTATTGGATTTTTATTTTTTTACATTATATATATAGTATAGTCCTTACAAGATTCACTCAAACGTTACAATTTTTGTAGACTTTTACTTATTGTTCAGGGTTCTTTCCTAAGGTGCCAGTAAAGTTCCGTTATCCCTTCTACTACGAGATGGGCTGGTACGTGTTGGAACGTTATCTGTACAGTCTGACCAACACCTCCCACCTCATCCCTGAATACCAGAAATACTCTCTTGGCATCGGTGCGTACACATGCTCCTTAACCTTGCTATATGGCTTCTTTAGGGCCCAGATGGGCACTTAAACTCTACCTCTTTCTGATGTTAAAACACAGGCTGTAAGCAAGAAAGCTCAGGCTGTGAGGTACTTAATGGCCATGTTAAAGAGGAAAGAGATGATGCTCCTTCTCCTCCCCCTGGACCAGGGGTGAAGGTTCACCTGACACCTTTAGAACTGGAGGGACTTTGGAACCTTGTGGGGCGGTTGGAAGCTCTGCCTACGCATAAAAAATGTGTACCTTCAGGAATACACAACGCTGCCGCCCTGCTCCACGACATACGGGTCAGCACTCAAATCACTCTTGCATGGTTATTTAGATTAATTTGCTATCATGTGTGAAGCTGTTTCATGTGCTATTTCATTAGATGTGAAATTCGATGCAGGATGTTGTTGGAATGGATTCATGTTATGTGTGGGTTATCAATCTTGTTGTGGGTGTATGAAATTGTCTGTGTTTCTACCTTTCAGGCGCTGTTGAAAGAACATGCCAATGACACCCCAAAACTCTCCTACACTGGGAAGCCTATTGTCAGATGGCCGAAGAGAGTAAGATCACTGAATGAAATAGTTTTTTTATATAGGCAGGTCATAACCAACCTCTCAGGATCAGTTTTTTTAAACATTGAAGCAAATGTTGATGTTACAAGTTTGTTGTAAGTTTGTCTCTGTAATACAAACTTTGAGTTCCTGCCAAAAACCTGGATTTATTTGAGAATTCGGTTAAATCAAATTTTTATCTTGTTTGTCTTTTCTAAAGCCCTCCTGGTATCAGCCTCCTCCTCCTCCTCCACCTGTTATCCGGCCAAAGCTGACAACCACGGCAGTCCTTCCACGGCCTGTGAAACCTGCATCCAACATGTCAGTATTGCGACGACGGCGCGTGCGCTGTAAACGCTGCGAGGCCTGTTTGCGCACAGAGTGTGGTGACTGCAACTTCTGCAGAGATATGAAGAAGTTTGGTGGCCCTGGCAAGCTCAAGCAGACCTGTGTTCTCCGTCAGTGTCTCGCTGTGAGTAAGCCTCTTGAATATGACTCTGGAACACAAAAAAAGATATTTGAGAAATTTTGTTCATACAATAGAAATCAGTGTGGTTAATAAGTAAATGGACTTCTTAGAGTATTCTCATGTTAGTAAAACAATCCTCTTTGTTGAACTCTTTCTTTGCATGGTAACATCTCATTCCTTTCTCTCAATAGCCTGGTCTTCCTCTCTCTGCTGTATGTGAGATCTGTGGAGATGGAAACCTGGATGCTGGTGAGGAGCTCATGGAGTGCTCCAACTGTGCTCAGATTGCACATCCTAGTTGTTTGAAGGTAAAAACATATTTCCCTTGTCTTTCAATATTTGGTTTATTAAATGTTATTAAAAAGTTTTTAAATGTTGTCTTCAAAATGGTAAATAGTGGGTTATGTCTGTACAGGTATCAGGTGATGGAGTGGTGAACAAAGATCTACCCAGCTGCTGGGAATGTCCCAAATGTGTTTTGGGCAAAGACACAGAATCCGAGGTAGAACGCATACACCAGCAAAAATGTTCTTGCAAATGTTCTGTATTTTAAACACACATTTAGGGCTATAACATAAAAGCTATTAGCTTTTTTGTTCTAACGCTAGCTTTTGCAAACCTGAATACATACACACTCGTTCACACTTTCAAACACAATGCAAAAGGTGCAATGGCGACAGCTTACTGTGTCATACACACAAACAAATGACGCTGGTCTGCGTGTGTAACAGTAATGCCTGTTTTCCTGTGTGCTAGTCGTCAGGCAGCGGTGATGACATCACAGCACCTGATGGTTCAGGGGGTCTCGGGGGCGAGGGCGGGGCATGGCACAGGGTCGGGGGGCCCCCCTCTTCTCTCGCCCAGGGGTCGCTCCAGAAAAGGGCTGCGCCCCCTGAGCAGCAGCTCGGGAAGAGGGTGAGAGGCTCCGCCTTACTCACGCCGCTGCTGTTGCTCAAAGCCACTCTGTTTTCCTGTTTTCTGTTTTCCTATCTGTTTCTCTCTGCATTCCTACCTGGGCTGTTTTGCTCTTTGTCTTGCGCTGAATCCCTCCTGTTTGTTTATCCTTTTGTTTTTGGCCATCTGTTGCTGTCTTTGTGGCAGACCCTGCCCTGTTTCATGATCATTGTGCCCCCATCACTGCCCGGACTGACTGAGGGCTTCCGAATCAGCTTCTGTGTTTGCAGCTTGTGATTTCCATTAATTGTTGCTTCTTTGATAGTATTGTTGTAAGATTGTATTAAACTTTGTTTTGTGACTTGTTTTTTGCAGATAAAATTGGAGGGAGTGAAAACACATGTAAGTAGATTTGTATTTGTATTTAATGTTTTTTTATAATATGTGTAATGGATTGTTTTAACCGATTTTGTATGGTTTGTCTTTGCTAAATAACATCTAACTTTTAGAAGCGCAAAACTTCTCTTGACCCACGTGTGGCTAAGATCTACCGGCGTCATGGCATGGATCATGATGATGATTCGGGCAGTGACGATGACGATGAGGATGATAGTGGGAAGAAGGTGTCAGTCCACTCAAGGAGCAGTGTCTCGTCGTCCCGCAGGGGTTATGGAGCCAACAGGCGGGGTGTTTGGAGAGGCTCAACACATCATAGAAATCGGGGGGGCAGCCTGGCAACAAGTTCACTGAAAATGAGGCGGGGACTTGGGGCGAGAGGAGAGAGAGGAGGTCGGGTTCGATTAAGAGGAGGATCTCATATGAGGCGCAGACGGTACGAAACTGAGGATGAGGACGATGATGATGACGACGATGACGATGATGAGGATGATGATGAGGAAGACGACGAAGAGGAGGATGATAGTGATGAAGAGAGGCATATGAGACGATCAGATAAAGAGCACCGCTCACGGAGAAGACGTAAAGGTGAAGACTACGACGATGAGGACGAAGATGATGATGATAGTGAGGAGCGTGAATTTGATGGAGAAGATGAGGACATGGAGGACATGGATGATGGAGGAGAGGAAGAGGATGATGAGGAGAACCAATCAGATTCAGACACTGATCCACCAGTCCTTCTCGTCTCAGACTTGAACGATGACCTGCTGAATGATTCTTACCTAACTGTTACTCTTCAGCGGCCACCAAAAGCCAAACGAGATCCAGGCTCCATAGTACCCAAACTGGAGGCTGCGATGTCTCCCCGCACACCTAACACCAAAACATTGCCAAAAATGAGACTCAGGAACAGCAATTTGACCCCAGCCGGTAATGGACTGTCTCAGTCAAAAGGTCCTGGCCGCCACACCAGACGGAACTCGAGTCAGGATGGGAGAGAGAGAGACAGTCCGTCGCCTTCCTCAATTTCTTCTCGTTCTTCTGTTTCTCCACCGCCACCGCCTCCTTCCGTCACCACCAGCTCTCCTCCTTCCCTCCTCACTCATCCCTCATTCCGTGATGTAGGAAACGAGCGAGGTTGTGAAAAAGATATTTGGGTGTCTGTGTTTCGTTACTTGAGTCGGACTGATTTGGCTGTGTGTATGAGAGTCTGCAAGGCTTGGTACAAATGGTAAGCGATAACTGTTTTTATAAAATGTAAACTTGTTTTGTTTTCTCTATAAATCAAACAGGATTTTCCTTCTTCTTTTTGACTTTTGATCAACAAAAAAGTATTACTTTTAGTACAATGACTTTATTCATTATGATAACGGATATAGATGTATATTCTGCTATTTCAATATTTTACTGTAAGTTGATTTTACTTGATTCTTTGTTTGTACTTTTGCCTTGCTGCTGATAGTATAATAAAGTCCGTCTGCAATGATTGGATGGTTTACATGATTGGTCTTCTTGTAGGTGCAGTGATAAGCGCTTTTGGACACGGATAGATCTTAGCCGCTGTCGCTCCCTTAGTCCCCAGGGTGTTTCATCCATCATAAAACGACAACCTGTGACACTTGACCTCTCCTGGACGCCCATTTCAAAGAAACAGATTGCATGGCTCATCCATCACCTACCAGGTACAGTTTACCCCAAATCTTGACCAAATAATTTCTAAAAGTCAAAGTGTATAAAATAGTTCACAAAGAATAAATGTCTGAAATAAAATAATTCTATCTCTTGTTTCTCACAGGTCTGAAAGATCTAATTTTGTCGGGTTGCTCCTCATTATGCGTGTCTGCATTAAGTTCGCAGAGTTGTCCAACTTTACGAACGCTTGATTTGTGTTGGGCCGTAGGCGTCAAAGACACACAAATAAAAGACCTAATAGTGCTGCCAGGTGAGATACTGACCAATAGTTATCTTTGGGGGTACTCATTTACTTAACATGTATTTTTCATTGACATTCTTTTGTTCGGCAGGTAGTGAAAGTCGCAGTCGACTGAGAGGTTTACTCAATCTGCGCTTGTCTGGTTTAGAAATAAGTGACTCGACTTTGAAGTTGATTGTTAGACATATGCCTTTACTGAGGCGGTTGGATCTGTCTCACTGCCAGGAGCTCACAGACCAGTCAATCAACCTGCTCACCGCTTCCGGGTGTAACACCCGCAACACACTCAGACAGCTCAATCTTGCAGGTACTCTTGATCTCCTGCTTTGCATGTAAGCTTGTGCCAAATACAATTCAAACATGATAAAACACTGTAGTGATGCATCCAAATACCTACTATGTCCTGTACTCATCTATTTTATTGTCTTTTCTGTTTAGGTTGTAATAAGTTGACGGATGGTTGCCTGTCCTATATGAAGCGATTATCAGCTCTAGCTCTATTGGACCTGCGGGGGTGTAAGAACGTGACACGCAGTGGCTGTGAAGGCTTTATATCTGATCTGTCTTACTGCACCCTCTTCTGCCTAACTGATGACAAACTCATTCAGAGAATATCGTAACGTACAGAAACATGCCGTATTAATGCAACTCTGCCTAGCAAGCTGATAAGTGTTCCAACCTGCTAAACACAGGCCTATGTAGCCTGAAAGGGAGGATGAGGCTAAAGAGAAGAGAAATATGGAAGGATACCGCCACTGATCTATGTGAAGGGTTTAAACAAAAGTGAGAGGAGGAGGATTTCACTCCTACAAACCACAAGACCGATCCAGAAACATTCGACGTGTGGCTTTTTTCTTCTCTGGGCATCCAGCCTCATCCAAAGTGACTTCTTTAGGAGATTATGCCAATGAGCTTGACACTAAATTCAGTTGATGAGGAAGAGAAGATCTAATGAGATTTTGGGTCCAGTGGACCTGTTGGCTTCGATGGAGATTGGAATGGAAGATGGTGTATTCTGCTAGTTCTCAATACGTTGAACAAAGAATGTAGTGGCATACACATTGCCATCAGAGTATGAATATGAATCATAGGCACTTCAGTCGACTATTTCAGTCATGCTTGGTTGACATCTAATGTCTCTGAACTGTCTCTGAACACATTTCAGTCTTACACATTTTTTTGCCTTCACATATAAGGTCACACCTTTACACACCATTAAAAGAGTTTTAACTCGCTCTTGTTAGTCACTCTTTTACGTTTTTGTTCATCTTTTCCTTTTTTCATCTGCTTGCCACCAACCCACTTGCATTCTTCTGTCCTGTCTTGAAAAGGGTCGTTCGTGTTCGGCTGATTCGCTTATTTCCCCTTGGAAAGCTGTAACTTAAATGCAACTTGTAGCCACAAAATAGCAATTATTTTCTGAAGACTTTTAAAAAAATGGATGTTCATTTTGTTTTTTGTTTTGTTTTTTTCATGAAAAAGTTGAAATTAAAAAAAATCTTGGAAGAAAACGAGATCTATTTGTTTGCTTGTGCTTATATTGCATTTTAGGTAAATATGTAAATATGTAGCTTTTCTATGTTATGTTTTGGAAGAAAATGTATTTATGTGAAAGTGAACAGGATAACAAATACAGCAGCAGAGGACAATAATGGCAAAAATAAAAGTCTTTTCCACTCATATAGTTTCTGAACAAGGTCAAAAATTTAAATGTTTTCTTATGTATTTGCATAAATCAACCAAGGTGGCCTTAGGGCAAACTTATATTTGATTACATACCTCACTTAAGTTGGGTTAATCATTAAATGAGCAGTATGGCTTAAAATCATCACAAAACACTAAATACTTCAGTGGTATTCATATCCGGTAGTTGCTGGAAAAAGCCAAACTACAGCATATTAATAGCAAAACATAGTAAATAAAGCATTCAATGACTACAATTAAATGATGACAGATATATTCATCTGAGCTTTCTGAAAGCCAGAACAAATATTAAGTCCTCAGTATAAATCTCGATAAACTGCATAGGAGTGGAGAAAGCTGGACAAAGGTTTTGTGTATCTACATTATTGTCTAGATCCATCATAAATGTATACTCTGTCTGTAATTAATAAAAGCACTTCATATTATTGTTTAACATTTAGAGTTAATGGAAGGGTTTTCCTGGAAAGTTTCTTCACTGAGATGAAGCAAACGGAGGAAAGTAAATTCACACAAGCAAGTGGACACTTGAATTTAAGGTTCTATCTTAAATTTTGTCCAAATTTAGTTTTTTATATATAATCTGTTCTTATTTACATTCATGTTTTTGTTTATATTTTGTACATTTTGTGGGTTTTAGAAAACAAAAGGGATTTATCTAAAAAGTAAAATGGAATGCCAAACTTTTTAAGCTTATCTCAAAAGCATTCAGAATGCAGATAGGCCCTTACAAGTGATGACATTTTTGTGTAGCGCTTGTCACACCCCTCAATAAACTCAACAGGACGAGGAAATCCTGAACTTCCTTGCAGCAAACAAAAAAAACTAATTTGAGGGTTTTGTTTCGAGTGTTCATGCTTTGATTAATTCTGTGTTGGTAGAAGGTAGGGGTCTTCACTAAACAATATTTTATATAAATCAGATTTGATCTAAAATTACAGACCTCCCTTAAGGATCTGCTTTTTATTATTGCTATCTGTGGTGATAAGTTTTGGTTACTTCTACAACCATAAACAATTTCTACGTTTGGATTGGAATTTCAGGTTATGTTGTATTGTATTAAGTCCACTGAGGTATTATATAAGTATTATACAAGAGTACAATTTAAATAATAATTTAAATTTAATGTGTTTGAATGAGCGAGCTGTGTTAAAAAGAAAATCTTATCCATTTTTTTATATTAGGGCCTCTGTACACCATAACATGTTCAATCTAATCTCCAATTCACTCACACAAAGTTATCATGGTCTACCCAATGAGAGGGTATATAATGTATTAACATTTCAATAAATTTGTAATGTTTGCTCCTCCTCTCTGGATGTTAGCCCCTCCCCCTGGGTGTTTGCTCCTCCTCTCTGGATGTTAGCCCCTCCACTCTGGAGGTTTGCTCCTCCTCTCTGGATGTTTGCTCCTCCTCTATGGATGTTTGCTCCTCCTCTCTTGATGTTTGCTCCTCCTCTCTGGATGTTAGCGCCTCCTCTCTAGATGTTTGCTCCTCCTCTCTAGATGTTTACTCCTCCTCCTCTCTTTATGTTTGCTCCTCCTCTATGGATGTTTGCTCCTCCTCTCTGGATGTTTGCTCCTCCTCTCTGGATGTTAGCCCCTCCTTTCTGGAGGTTTGCTCCTCCTCCTCTCTGAATGTTTGCTCCTCCTCTCTGAATGTTTGCTCCTCCTCTATGGATGTTTGCTCCTCCTCTCTGGATGTTTGCTCCTCCTCTCTGGATGTTAGCCCCTCCTTTCTGGATGTTTACTCCTCCTCCTCTCTGAATGTTTGCTCCTCCTCTCTGGATGTTTACTCCTCCTCCTCTCTGGATGTTTGCTCCTCCCCTCTTGATGTTTGCTCCTCCTCTCTTGATGTTTGCTCCTCCTCTCTGGATGTTTGCTCCTCCCCTCTTGATGTTTGCTCCTCCTCTCTGGATGTTTGCTCCTCCTCTCTGGATGTTTGCTCCTCCTCTCTGGATGTTTGCTCCTCCTCTCTTGATGTTTGCTCCTCCTCTCTGGATGTTAGCCCCTCCCCCTGGGTGTTTGCTCCTCCTCTCTGGATGTTTGCTCCTCCCCTCTTGATGTTTGCTCCTCCTCTCTGGATGTTTGCTCCTCCTCTCTGGATGTTTGCTCCTCCTCTCTGGATGTAAGCCCCTCCTCTCTGGAGGTTTGCTCCTCCTCTCTGGATGTAAGCCCCTCCTCTCTGGATGTTTACTCCTCCTCTCTGGAGGTTTGCTCCTCTCTGGATGTTTGCTCCTCCCCTCTTGATGTTTGCTCCTCCTCTCTGGAGGTTTGCTCCTCCTCTCTGGAGGTTTGCTCCTCCTCTCTGGAGGTTTGCTCCTCTCTGGAGGTTTGCTCCTCTCTGGAGGTTTGCTCCTCCTCTCTGGATGTTTGCTCCTCCCCTCTTGATGTTTGCTCCTCTCTGGACATCAAGTCTCCTCCCATTGGCTCTTCAGCGAGCACCATAGAATAAAGAAGCCTCAGAAAGGAGGTGAAAGTTGACACTCATTAGGGTAAATGAGGGTACTTCTACCCCGATGGGTCCATATGGGGGGGCTGGCTTTGGCTCTGGGCTCTCACTTAATCTTTGTTGTTTTGAGTGTGACGTCATCACGCGGCTGCGCCCCTATGACAAGTTTAAGTCGCACAGATACTTAAGTTAAGGTTAGCATGTGGGTTATGGTAAAGGTCTCGTAAGACTTGATTTAATTTGAGCTAATAACGCTTTGTATTTGTGCACATTATTTAGCTGATGTGTGATGGGATGGGCGGGGCTGTGGGTTGTTTTTCTTTATGCAGGCTTGTGTTGCCAGATTGGACGGATTTAAATCTGATCGTGCGGGTCAAAATGGGTTTAGGCGGACGAAAAAATTTTGTGAGGGTTTTTGACCATTTTTAATATTTTTTTAAAATTTAGAAATTACAGAAAGGGATGGCAGTAGTGATGGGAAGACAGATCTTTTTAAAGAATCGACTCTTTGTTTTAATTATTCTCTAAAGAATCCTTTTTTAACAAGTTTTATTTTTATGCATTTTTATTTTACAAAAAAAAAAAACATTCCTAACTTCAAAAACTATTTTTTATAATTTTGAAACAACTTAATTTAAATAATTTCACATAATGATATAATGCTCAACCAATCTTTCCATGCATATTGTCCTATCCAAATAAATTATTTTCATTATTTATTCAACATTACAAAGCAGTAAATCAATACATATAAACATGGACAAAGAACAAAATAACAAAAATAAAATAAAATAAACAATACACACAATTTAGTTGCCAGGGTGACAATAAAAAGAAAAGAAGTTCATTTAGGTATGCATTTACCTTAAGAGGCCATAAAGGATGAATATAGAGATAACATTTTCATTGCTTTGGGATTAACAGAGCTTTGGATAGTTTCAATGTATTTTTCTTGTATTTATCTTTGAATAATGAAAAGAGAGGCTTAGAGGCAGTCAAATTTTGCTTATGTATGTGAAATTTAACAAGAAGGAAACATAAATTAATTATATAATATTGTCCTGTTTTCTCTTTTGGTTAATCGAACAATCCAAAGAAAACATCTTATAAACATAAAAAATATGAGCAGAATTTCTCTGTGTGGGTACACTGCCAAAACAAGTGAATGACATCCTCAGAAGAGTTCACTTCAATATCTGACTTATATTTTCTTAGAAATGCTTTGGTTGGGTTACACTTGTGAATTAATTTAAATGTTATTTCTTTTACTTTATTGGTAAGGATATACTTATGAGACAAAGACCATATTTTTTCCCAAAATGATATGATATGACATAAGGAATTGTAATAATCTCTTTCTGGAAGAGAGCTCTAATTTTATAATTACTTCTTTGTAGCTCAGTAGAAAAGCACACATTCCGATCATTGTGTCAGTTAGAGTCAAAGAGAAAGTACATGGCCATGGAGATGTAGAGCCTTGCAGCAGAAGAGACACTCCAGAGGGAATTACATTGACAATAATAGCAGTTATGGGACTTTTGTATTTCTGTAAAAAATCGAAATAGTTGTAAAGTCTGCCCTGTGAATTAAGAAGCTGTCCAACAAAACTCTTTTTTTTAAGATTCGGCACTCTATTTAAACATTCGGCTCTATCTTTAAGGAATCTACTGTTTTTTTAAAAGATTAGACTCTTTTTTTAGATTTGGTTCTTTTTTAAAAGATTTGGCTCTTTTTTATAGATTTGGCTCTTTTTAAAGATTTGGCTCTTTTTTTAAAGATTCTGCTCTTTTTTTAAAGATTCTGCTCTTTTTTTAAAAGATTAGGTTCTTTTTAAAGATTCGGTTCTTTTGACGCGGCTCCCTTAGAAGAGTCGGCTCTTGCAGCTCCCCAATACCTCTGAATTTGTTTCACTTTTTATCCTCGGCATCATGTCAAATTCTACCTGACAGCCTGTTCCAATTTCTGTATTTAATTTAACCACAAAGATCTCAATAAATACTGTCTGTATGTTTGTCTAAATCACTTACTCAATGATATTATTAATAATAATAATAATAATGAAAATCATCTCTATTGAAACTTGAGATAATTTAATAGAAAAACACTGTTTTAGTTTAATTGTGAACAAACTTGGTATTATCTTATGTTACAACAGTTACAATAGTATTCTGTAGAAATGCATTGTGTGTGATGGGAAAGGATAAACACTATCCTGGGGCAGTCGTGGCCGGATGGTTCGACTGTTGGACTCGTGATCTGAGATGTCCAGAAGAACATTTGTGATGTCACTGATGTTGGATGAGAAGTCCTGACTCTCAGTCTCCGCTCAAATTCATCCCAAAGACGTTATATCGGGTTGAGACCAGGACTCCTTATCAAGTTCATCCACACCAGACTCTGTCATCCATGTCTTTATTGATCTTGAATGTCTTGAAGCATTCCGAGTGAGAGTGATTGAAACACATGATTTTGATTGCAGTGTAGTGATTGCAGAGGCCGTGACTTCCCCTGGCATAATAGTGGTTCTGTTCCTACTGCATTAATGTTTATCCATTTGTCAGACGCTTTTACCCAAAGCGACTTACAGTATATGCAGTGACCAATCATCACCGCAGACTGAAGGTGTCTTGCTCAAGAACCCTTGGGTCCTTATCGGCTGGCACTGGGATTCAAACCCACAACCTTCAGCTTACAAGTCCAACTTTCAAACCAGCAGACCAAGACTGCTGTAAGACTCCAGCTGCCGTACATTAAGTATGGCCATTAAAAACCTTCTCATATTGATCAAACTGCAACTAACATGTCCTATGTTGGTCTGTTTAGTGCGGGGATTCTTCAGCTCTATCTGGCAACACTGGGGTGTAATCCTCTGCTCTGTTACTATGAATAAAACCACTAGAGGAAAATATAGAACGAACAGCTGAACTCCAAATATAACGTCTGTGTTTTCCAACTATATATAAAAACATTACTAAATAATAACTAAATAATAAACCACTTTCTAATGCAATTAAAAATGGCCAGTGCTTATATATGCACATGCATCATATACATTAAATGTGTGAGAGTCAGAGAGTCAGAGAGAGAGAGAGAGAGAGAGAGAGAGAGAGTCAGAGAGAGAGTGACAGAGAGAGAGAGAGAGAGACAGAGTGACAGAGAGAGAGAGAGAGAGAGAGAGAGAGAGAGAGAGAGAGAGAGAGAGAGAGAGAGAGAGAGAGAGAGAGAGAGAGAGAGAGAGAGAGAGAGAGAGAGAGAGGAGAGAGAGACAGAGATAGAGAGAGAAGAGAGAGATACAGCGAGAGAGAGAGAGAGACAGAGAGAGACAGAGAGAGAGACAGAGAGAGGAGAGAGAGACAGAGATAGAGAGAGAGAAGAGAGAGATACAGCGAGAGAGAGAGAGAGAGAGAGAGAGAGACAGAGAGAGAGAGAGAGAGACAGAGAGAGAGAGAGAGAGAGACAGAGAGAGAGAGTTGGGACAAAAGATCAGGAATCTGCCCCGGGCGGTTTGTCCGCCGCACGCAACCGACAGTGGAAGAGTTAACTCGAGACTCTCCAAGGATCCGAATCCTCCGAGCAACACAAACCAATCCACACAACACAATAATCGAGCTGAAAACTTCCAACATCCCGGCGGAGATTGTCACTGTAAGTCCTCGGTTTGGCGCACCGGGTTTGATTGCTTGCGTCATTGTAACCATTGCTCGAGAATGTGCGCTACATTGTATCCGGCGCTTGCGTCATAGAATCTCTGTTCTATTCCATAGAACGTTCTAATAAGTGCTCACATATGTGTGTGTAGGTTTTTAATGATCGATATTGGTTTATTTTCAGTGTAGGTATCCACCCTGTAGTTATATTGTTTCTGTATTGTGTTGCCTTAAATACATCATTTAAGCAGGTTATGTATTGCATAGGCGCCATTCACGATGATGTCATCAAAGATCTGGCTGCATCATTTCTTATAAACGAGCGTTTGACTTCCGCTGCTGGAGGCTCGGACTGCATTGCTCTGCACTGACATGTTGTTGATCTCATGTTAACATTTCCAGATAACTTTACAATGAAAATGCAAAAGAAATGAAATGAAAAGAAAAGAATGCCGTCTGTTTGCATTTAAATAGAGGGACATATTCTGCATCATGGCTTTAAATGCTTGATCTGGGGGGGGGGTAATTGAGTTTATATTGAATAAAAAACCCACATGGGCAATTCCATGAAAATGTCAACCTTAGCATGAAAAGATTGCTTTCACCAATCCTTTACTATACTTACTGCACACGTGTCTGCATTTGTTGCTTATTTTGTAACATTTGTTGGATATATTGGAATTACACAGTTTTCGACGCAAAGAATTATTTTTATTTTTTAGTGCATTATTTTTCATGGTCAGTAAAGGCTGTACAAGATTATCACATCCATAACGCTCCATATTGCACATAAAAGGACACATGGAAATAGAAATATAATTATTAGTTCTTGTTCTATAAAGATCTTTCTTTGGTCTATTTTGATATAAGTTGATATGATTGATTCTGGTTTCTATTGTTTATGTGGTCTGTTAATAATTTTATTCTAAGAACAATTTATGTCACGTTCACAACGCTAGAAATGCCTGGAAGTACATAAAATATCATAAATATCAATTCTATGCCATTACTTTTGAGTACATTTATTAATTTTTTTAGATCTTAGTATTGTTTGAAAATGTGTGAGTGAATATTGAATCCTACTATCTTTTACCACTCATTCTGATGATTCAGATCATTCTTTATCCACAGATATCCACATCATCGTGTTTTTGCAAACCTTACCCTGATATTAGTGGATTGACAATTTAAAAGAATATGTCTTGCAGCCTATACAAATAGGTCACATAACCAATCTATAAAGTAAAACTGTTTTAAATGTTAACAAAGAACAATAAGGATGTTATACAAAGGAAATTATACAAAAACAAATAAGTTATTATTACTGAGAATAATGAAAACAGATTAAATCAAATTTTCTTGAGAAACATACCCATGATTAATCACATATTAGTAATATTAGCTTACTGAATAATACCAGTTTTAAAATTTTTAAAAAGAGTTGGAATATTAGTTTCAATATAATGATTCTTTTTTCTCTCTCATTAGATGCTGAAAATTTGTATTCTTCTTGCAGCTGCAAGTTGTGCAGGTAACTATTTCAACACCCTTTGACACATAATTCTCATTCAACACATTTTAAAGGATGAATAGACTAAAGGTGCGGTATGCATTCTTTACAATGGCGAGACAAGTAGAATAGACAAAACAAAAACTTCTGTTTGTTTTCTTAGCCATACTATTCTATGTTATCTTTATTCAACAAAATTCTACTACTAGTTGAGTTTTGTGCTAGCAAAAAATACACAAAACTGTTTAAATGCACTATTAATGAAACGTTAAAATGTTATTAAGATTTTAAACGTTAAAATGTAATCAAAATTTCCTCCAGTCTCTGCAGTTTACACATCTCGGAAGCATATAAACCATGGGGATTATTTGAGCCTGGAACTTCCCGAAAGAACAGATAAACTGGAGTTCACTTCTGCGGATGAGGAAACCCGTGTAACTATCTGGCAACATCGCTTTCTCTTATCTAGTAAAGCCAATAAAGGCACGGTATACTCCTCGAAGGATGGCTGGACCTTTCAACTTAAGCATATTACGTTTGATGATGAGGGAACATACACCCTGTATAATTCATGGAATAGTGTAATCTCCAGCTACACAGTGAAGGTTAACAGTAAGTGATTGAAATTTATCCTCCCACACTTCCTTCAATCGATGCCGAATGCCGTCTATGTGACATATTGTACCTGTAGCTCAGCTGAACTTGTTGCTAACAACCTCAAGGTCAACCATTTCTATACATGTCGTTCTTATTTTTTTACTCTTTCTTGTTTTTTCCCATTCTCTCCCTTGCAGCCAAACGACACTTGATTGAATGTATAGCAGGTGAAACTCTTGGCATATCTTTGGAAGGAATCAAGCCGGTTGATGCCACACTGCGCTTTTACAGTGTGAATTTGACTGCAACCTTGGTGGAGAATGGAGTCCCTGCGGTTGCAGACCTAAACTACATAAACCGACTTAAAGTAACCAGTGAGAAGATAAAGGTGCTTAATGTCAACGTATCAGATGTGGGCAGATACATACTCACCGATCATAAAGGTCGATTTGTGGCAAACAACACAATGATATTAGTCGGTAAGAATAACATTCCTCCAATGTTCTCGAAACACATTAATATTTGAACATTTAGTCCTGTGTTGTATTTAGTTTATATACAATAAAATTTCAATAAATTATAACGACACCAACCGGCAACAGTAAGGGTTTTAATTGACTAGTATGGGTATTGATCGTTATATATTTTCTGTTTGTTCTTTACAGCCAAACACAGTTTTACTCCAAATAAAGGCCTTATAGGTCTAATTCTTCTTGGGATCCCGGGGAGCATCTGCTTTTGCTTCAGGAAAAGAATCTGCAAGAAGTGTAACAGCAATAAATCAACTACAGGGGAAACCAATTCCCTCAATACCCTGCCTGAGTCTCAACCAATCTGTCATCCAGTGCATGATCCATCACAGGTAACTTCATCTGATGTAGGACACACAAATCACACAAAACACACACACGAATAAAAAGATAAAATAAATAAAAGAACTTAAGAAAAACATTTCAATAATTTATCATGTTTTCTCTTTATATTTTTGAAGAATATTTGAATAATTTTTGTGTGTTTTTATTTGTTTGCAGTTCAGCTTGCATTAAACATATTAGTTCCTCTTCATCTCTTTTTTATATATTTGGTTTGTTTATTTTAGGGTCATACAGCTGGGTATCCCACTCATCCAGACCAGGGTCAGATTCAGTACCCTCCACCAGACCAAGGTCATATTCAATATCCTCCACCAGCCCAAGGTCATATTCAATATCCTCCACCAGACCAAGGCCATATTCAATATCCCCCGCCAGACCAAGGTCATATTCAATATCCTCCTCCCAACCAAGGTCCAAGTCCGTATCCTCCTCCATCACAGTGGACTGGACAGCCTACTGTTCCTTCTAATCCTGTAAGTTGATGTATCTATTCAGTTGATATATAGACTTAATTATTATAATACCATAGACACAATATGTGTGTATAGTATTGTAAAACTTTGTAAAAAGTCTTATGGTGTGTTTTTGCATGCTGTGTTTTTTAGGGCCTTTATCCACAATATGTGCCACAGAACCCTGTTTATCCTCCTGGACCTGTAGGTCCTCCAGGCCCGCCCCCCCAGTGGAATGCTCCTCCAAACCAGTACAACCCACCACCACCTGTGGTACATCTAATATTTAGTTCCATATAATAAAATATGATCAAGAAAGTCTGAAGTAAAGGACATAGTATTATTACTTACAGTGTACAGTAGTAAACAAGAGATTGTACTACATATTATACAGTACTAAACATTGTTACTTGTTTGAACTGACATCTTTTCATGTCTATCTGCCAACATGATGTTGTGTGTTTGTGCAGAGTTCCAATCCATTGGTGAATAGCGCTTCAACTGGTCCTCAGCCCACAACATACAATATGAATGACTCATCTCCTGGCGCATCTCTTTTAAGCCCTCAGCCTGAGGTAATTCATATATTCCACCTGTCCATGACCAATAGAATAAAAATGAACTTTAAGGCTTCAACAGCAA
This sequence comes from Triplophysa yarkandensis, assembly GCA_033220385.1. Classification (NCBI taxonomy): domain Eukaryota; kingdom Metazoa; phylum Chordata; class Actinopteri; order Cypriniformes; family Nemacheilidae; genus Triplophysa; species Triplophysa yarkandensis. The sequence goes on from CM065655.1 coordinate 10,351,726, forward strand.
CAATCTTTTTGTCTCTCGTGAATAGGCTGATGCACCCAGGACTTCCATTGATATCCTGAACTCCTCAGACTCAGCTGGTGTCCAGTTTGATATTAACAAGGGAAAGTCTTCCACCAGCAATTTCTTATAGAACTTCTTCAACTAGCCTGAACTGCCTACACTAGCCACATATAAACATGCGGTTGATTTTTAATTAACCCTGGTATTGCAAATTACTATGATAAGATTGGTCAGTATTGATTATCGCTGTAAAGAGCAATGACTGCATTTTAGTTAAAACTACTACCTCTTCATCACTGACGTTGGTTTTTGCCATTGATCCTCAGTATGATCCTTAAAACTGAGTCTCTTTAAATCAGAAGAGCTGTTTTGCTACAGGATTTCACCTCACTATCCTCAAAGCATTTTAGTCACAAGTAATGCATCTTTTAATCAGTAAAATTATTATTTATATATTATTATAATTATTATAATATTATGACCTCATTTAAGAGAAATATGTTTTTTTCCCCTCTATAAACCAGTTTGCTTTCTGAACAGAGTACTATTTAGATTCTTTGACACTACTTTTCAGAACAGTTTCCAAAGATATCAAATGTAATTCTTTTCTAAACTATATACTCTACTTGCGCTGTATAGGTATGAACTCTTAAAAAATGACAATGATAATTGTCTTCTATATACACACTGTGCACTGTACTCTGAAGTTAGCTTCAGAAACCAACTGCCTATACTGCTATGACAACAACTCATTCTTTATTTGTTTAAGAACTAACCCATGTTAAAATGAGTGCATGTATGTATGTATGTATTAGTCTACTGTCTTAGAGTGTCATAAAGCCTTAAATAGCATTTATACCAAATCACATTCTTTTAAATATGGGTGCCTGTAATGCCTATAGTTTGTACATATAGTTTGTGTATAACCGTTCAGATGCCTTACTAACAAAAAACACATTGGCCGACCCTTCTACTAATGTAGCCCACGAGCTGTAACACTGCCCTAAGAAATGAATCCCATGCTCACGTTTTGCGATTTTTATGTTTTGTATATGCGTATAGTTATGTATTTGTTTTTGAGACTATTATCATTTCCCTTGTCAAATGTTTTCAAATGTGGCATGTAGACAATTTTTTAAACCACCAACATGAAATGTACAACTGTATCCAAATGTTAAATGAACATTTATAGGAAAATTTTTTAAATGTAAATAACATTGAAACAAGTCCAGTGATGTTTACATCTTGCAAAATGGTTACACGAATCATAATTTTCCTCTCAGGCTGTAATGGGAAGGAAAATAATAAACAATGAATGGGCAAATATTATGCGTTTCATGTTGATGTTTTGTAAAATCTACATAGACATAAAAAATGTTTAAATACGCCTTTATAATGATACTCTGATGCTGATTTGTTGAAAAAAGAAACAAAGCAAGTTAAAAACCGACTACGTTTATCTATCAAATAAGAGTTCACCCAAAAAGGTTTTCAACAAAGATTTTGGAATGATGAGGGGGTTTGTATAGAAAACAATGGTAGAGATTTTGAAGAACGTTCATAACAAAACAACATCAAACATTCTGACCTCTATGGTATGGACACCAGGCATTTCTCAAAATAAATTCTTTCATGTTTAAAAAGTCTTTTAAAATGATATTAGGGATTACAGGAATTACTTTTGTCTAGATATATAAGTTTAGATATAAATCAAGCATTCAATACAATTAACTAAAATGTTTTTGAATTTAAAATGAAAATTGTCTGCTAATAGGAAGAGAGAAAAGTTATGTGAGAATCACTCTTGTGATACACAGGTTGCTTGTTATTGCTATAATACAGAATCTGGAATTTGTGGATTCTTTCTATAAGTTTATTTAACATTCACACAACATCAGATCTTTGTTTAGAAGTGTTTCATTGCCCTACCACCTATTGACAATCTTTGTTATCTGGAGTGGCTGACCTTCTGTTTCTGGAACTTCTCAATCTTTAGAGTTCTTTGCAATGAGGTGTCATGTTGAGAATCCAGTATGAGAAAACTATATTTACAGCATAACATTTAACTATTCTAATGTAAAGTAAACAAATTTGAAAGACGTATATGATAAATAGGATAATGGCCCCATGTTGAGATACATACGGAGATCAGTAAATCTATACTTCATGACAGATTTACTACAAGCCCAAACTTTGTGCAGTGACATAGAAATGTATGTCACAATCAAGAATCCAGGCCTACAAAGGAAAGTTTCCGGGTAAACCACAACCCTCTAGTTTCCACAGAAGGGACAGCTTCTCATAAACAGGTGGGACGACTATTTCTATAGAATCCCTGAGGGTGCAGACCCAAACTACCTAAACCGACTTAAAGAAGCCAATGCAAAGGTCAAGGTGCATATTTCCATCAGTACCAACATCTTAATTCTTCATAATATATTCTAGCAAAATGTGATCCTTCAGTTTGCTTCAGATGTTTTTTAAATGAATTATTAATATTGAATTACTATTGTTTCATAACATGTATTCAAATAAATTTGATATAATAAGTTTTTATCCAAAACTTTTAAAGTACTTTTGGTCCATTAGTTTTATATTTCATTTAAAGTTTTAAGTTTGTTACGCTCTTGCAAAAGATTTTGTTATAAGGTTAGGCATTGGTTCCACAAATTAAATGTTATATATTCTAATTATTCAATCATTAGAAATACTTGTTGAACTAGTTGTTAAAGAAAAAAAGAATAATTTTGCTTTTAAAATAATGTAAAAAAAACAGTTGGTTACTTGAATCTTTGAAACATAAGTTGCAACAGTTTTCACTCAATATTATAACATATATCTATATAAAAATGACCAAACATATATGCATCTCAAGAACTCCACAACATGATAATTGTTGGACACCCATTCATCATGCTTCAGATTCCCATGAAATAAAGTATTACAGTGTTTTGACATTTCACAGATTTCTCTTCGTTGTTTTGACAATGAATTAATACAAGCTCTGAAAATAAATTAAAATGTACAATAAAAGATCACACAGCACGTCACAATTCACATGTCAATGGAGACGGCTGTTTTTCTAGTTCTAAAAATTATTTGAAGTAACTTCTTTTTGGTAATTCAGAAGAAATAAAGACACAAAGTTATTTATGGGTATTTAGCACAGTGGGCAAGGATATGTGCCGCATATTCCATCCATAGGCTCCCTCGTTACTTATGGGTTCATAAAGCTATGCTATAGATTATTAATTCAAATGTCATTTTTATTAATCTTTCAATTTGTAAGCTTTTATTTTGCAGAACCACAGACAGAAGCTTTTGAGTGGACGTCTGGTTAGCATCACATCAACGCGTTTGTGGCATGAGAGTTTGGGGCAGATGGATTTTGCATTTGTGCAAATAATGTGACTGGTGCATGCTGGACTGGAGCATGAGGTGCCATGTTGAGAATCCAGTATAAGAAAACTATATTCAAAGCCCAAAATTTCAACTGCTCTAATGTAAGGTAAACAAATTTGAAAGACGAATATGATAAATAGGATAATGGCCCAATGTTGAGTTACATACGGAGAACAGTAAATCTATACTGCTTTACAAGCAGGATCATGACTGATTTACCAAAATTTGTGCAGTGACGTATAAATGTATGTCACAACCAAGAATCCAGGCCTACAAAGGAAAGTTTCCTTGTAAACCAGCACTCATCTTGTTACCACAGAAGGGACAGCTTCTCATTAACAGGTGGGACGACTATTTCTCTAGAATCCCTGAGGGTGCAGACCCAAACTACAAGTACAAGTTAATACTTGTGGAACTAGTTTTTAAAGAAACATTTAGCTTTTAAAATAATGTAAAAAAAAACAGTTGGTTACTTAAACCTTTAAAACTTAGTTTGCCAGTTTTCACTCAATATTATAACATATATCTATATAAAATGACCAAACATATATACATATACTAATTGTTGGACACTCATTCAGCATGCTTCAGATTCCCCCGAAATAAAGTAGTACAGTGTTTTGACATAGCACATTTCAAAGATTTCCTGTTGTGTTTTGTTTGCAGGTCTGTAAGATCTGCTCGACTTTAATTTTGATTTGACCGCTTTAGTCAAATAGTTGAATATAGATAAATTCTAAGTGTAAAAGGCTATACTCCAACACTTCTCTGTATTTGGAAAATCATAATGTAGTTATATGACCTTTTAACACGTAAAATGTGTGAATATTACTGTAGCTCAGTGGTTCAAGCATGGCGCTACCAACGACAAGGTCATGGGTTTAAACCCAGCGGATGGCACATTATCAGGAACAAAATGTGTCATATAATGCAGTGTAAGTCCCTTTGGATAGAACGGTCTACCAAATACATTAAAAATTCTTGGCCATTATTTACTACTATACCATTTAAAAAATTACTTATACACACTTGTTTAACATCCATCTTGCTTTGCTTTTATAATTTGTAAAGGAACACAAAATCCACATTATATTTCACGGTATACCTGTGTAAGTCCAAGTTTTTCATGACAAAATCCTCAGGGCGGTGTCAGAAGAAAATTGGTTCTAGTGAAAATCCCTCCCAATGGGCGGGACATATTAACGTTGATAAATTGAATAGAAATTGCAGTTTGTGAGGACATTACACAAGGCTACATCTCTTGGCAAATCAACCAAGAGACCAATCTATAACAAAAAAACAATATCTTTAGATAGAGAATTTGGACTTTTATTAAACTGCGAAGAACTTCATAATCAAAATTGTAATTGTAAGTATTTGGCATATTTTATCTCCTTACCAAATCAATCTTAATAATAACTAATTACTAATCAGTTATATGTGATATGGAATTAAGTATATGCTTTGTATACCAGTTTGCAGAATTATTTGGCAGGATTTATTTTTTGTTTAATAAGTTAAATAAAATATTTAATAAAAAACACTTATGGAATGCTGTAGAATTTGTGTACTTCTGGAGAGATAATGAGGAGAGACAATTAAAACTTTGCAACTGCTGCATCTATACTAATTCCTACAGATCTGTCCGTCATACCCTTATTTTCTGTTATAATTTTCTTATGCATACATATTATTCATACTAGTTCTAACATATATCTTATAATACTCTAGTCAATATTTAAAGTTGGGAAACCTTTTATTAAACTTATAAATGTATTTTAAACAACACCAGTTTTTATCATAGGACAACTTTAAACACCTCTGCGTCTCAGGTGTCTGCATGAAGAGAATCATAAGACTCCAGTAGATTAAAACACATGTTTGCTGCTCAGCAGTGTCTTTTTAGAGAGACAGGTTCTTTATCTGATCAAGATTTCCTGTTTTTTAAATCATTCACAAATCTTTTGATTTGCCTTTCGCAAATCATTTTTGGTTCCTTTTTGCAACACATTGCTTTGCATATGTTTCCTTTTTCTCCCTCATCATACTGCTTGAGAACTTCACTGTATCACAAAAAACAGTTAAACTAACTAACAAAACATAAAATATTGTTTTTTCAGTGGATAATATTTAAATAATAGATTAGAATCCAACAGTTAATTTCTCAAAAATGTACAAAGATTGTTTAAAACTTAATAAAACTATAAATATTGAATTAATATATATATACATCGTATACACATAAAAAAATAGATTCTTATTTGTTTGAGTGTTTGAATTGCTTAAATATGTATAATGACCTCTTTAAGTAGGTTTTGCTGCAAAGTCTTGGATATCCAAATGTGCTCTGGCTCTACTCAGTCAGACTCTGCAGTTCCAGATGCTGCCAAAACTAAAAGTTAAACTAAGAGCAAACCCAGCAGTAAAGTAACTGATTCAGCCCAATTCTAAGCACCGTACTTGCAAACGAATTGCAACCTCTAAAATGCAAAGGGTCAAATAAGTTAATGTGATTGGTACAGGTTTATGATGTTAGGCAAACTAAGTTTAATGCAATGCTTCAAAAAATGCATTTGCACATATTGTGAAGCTTTTCTAATTTACTTAATCAAAACCCCTTCTTATAACTGAGCATCAAAAAGGCCTTTTTTACTATTAACATATTTTACATAGCAGTAAAATGTGTGGAAGTTAACATATTAAAAGTACTTAAGTTGTGCAGTTCCTCCAATGTATGGATTGTAATGTATCTTTTCTCAATAAGATGCTGAAGATTTGGATCATTCTTGCAACTGCTATTTGTGCAGGTAAGTATTAACACACATTTTTACACCAGAATAGTTTGACTACTGTTCAATTTGTAGAGTATTGTCCTTTTAGCAACCAGGTTGGACTGGTGTGATATAAACAGTACCTTATGTATGATAACGTGTAAATGACAACCACATTTTCTCCCTTTAGTCTCCGCAGCCACGTATCTGAAGGAGGTATCACATGGGGATGCGTTGAGCTTTAAATTTTCAAAAAAGCCCACCTATCTGAGTTTCCAATTTGTAAATGGGACAAAAGTTGAAACTATATTGAAAAATGGTTATACATTTGGGCAGGTTGGGGTGAAATATTCAAGTGTTCCCCCGACATTCCAAATCATCCGTGTTACATTTGATAATGAGGGAACATACGTTGCATTTGATCAATTTGATAAAAAAATCTCCACATACACAGTGAAGGTCAAAAGTAAGACTGAGTCTTCTATTATTATTCTGCTATATGTACAGACATACATCATCTGGCAAACCCCTCATTTTTTTTGCCATTCTCTCCCTTACAGCCAAAGTAAACCAGATTACAACTTACCCAGGCAAAACTCTCAGCATACCTTTAGAGGGTATCAAGCAAGATGATGCCACACTTAGCTTTAACAACAGCCAAAAAGTTGTCAATCTGTTAAGACGTGGAGTGACTAGTACAAATCCAGACTACATTTACAGAATAAGATTGACCAATGAATACATCAGTGTGCCTAATCTCAAGGTATCAGATACTGGCAGGTACAAATTGACTGATAATAGAGGTCGGCTTGTGTCAGTCATGACAATGAAGGTACATGTAGTAGGTAAGTACATTTTATGAAATTAACCTGAAGGAAATATAAAATCTTTTTGATTTGTTGGAGATTTGCGCTGTGCACCCTGAGTGACCTTTTTTCCTTTCTCTGTTTTTGTGTTTTTATGATAGAATATAACAAAAAAGTCTTAAATAAAAAGCTTATATCACTGGTTCTTCTCGTGGTTCCTGCCATTTCCTGCGTCTTCTGTGTGGTGAAGTTTTGTAGGAACAAAAGTTCAAATACAGCGAAAGCCATCCAGCCTGAGTCAGTACCAATGTGTCAGCCGATGGCTGATCCGGCAAAGGTAAGTTTCAAGTCATGAAGCTGCAATAAATATTAAATAAATAAATGTTAGTTTTATAGATTAGTTGAAATTCAAACATGATTATTCTTGCACATAATACATATATTTGACCTTATATACTATATTTATGTTTTTTGTATTTTATGAGTAATACAATTTTATTAAGCAGGGAAAATGTATATTTAACAAAAATGAAATCAAACAGTAAACTTTTTCTGTAAAAACCTTTTGTTCTTCGACCCATGTACTATAACACATTTGTATATGTACACGAGCCCTTTCATTTATTTAATGACATTTAAGAATGAAAATCAATAAACAAGATATTTGCATCTTAACATATATTCAACTGATCACAGATTCATGAACATTTCTTGTTTTAGAGTAATGTGGATGCCAATCCTCCTGAAGTCCAAGTTCCAAGTCTATATCCTCCACCACAATATAGTGGACAAGCTGCTTATCCTCCTAACCCTGTGAGTTCAACAACACATTAACTTTAAATTTATTCAATAAATTTGCATTTAAATTAATTTTTAAAAGTGATTTAAGGTTCATAGAAAGCACAATACATGTAAGTAAAATGACAACTTTTTGGTTTCACCCAAGTTTTTGGAAATTAAATATAAAAAAACAAGTTTTAAATAATTTTATATTGTTATTATTTATTTATGTTAAAATTCAAATATGATTATTCTTGTACATAATATATAAATGTGAACTTTGTACATAATTCAAGATATAAAATAATAATGGAGCATATTATTTTTGTTATATTTATATTTATTGTATTTTTATTAGTCATACAATGTTATTGACAAATGAGAAAAATCTAGGATACAATTAACTGTGTTTTACATGAAACAATATGCACACAAAAAATATAGCAAGAACCATGAAAGTTAAGTAAATATACTGTTTAAATTTTATTTTTAGATAATTAAAACTTTTAAGTAAATATGATTAAATCTAACATTTCTATTAGAATCCACCAAAAATATTTATATATTTTACAAAGAAATATTTTGTTTAAAATATATTTTATCATTACATACAATTAAAATGATTTAGAGAAATTAAATGTTGGATTTTCACTCAATAATTTGTATATTTACACCTAAAAATCTGTTTAACCAAGTAACTTATTGAAAAAATAATTTTTTGGGGTGAAAGTATTTAATTTATCATGTCATAAATTGATTTTTGATGTTAATATACATAACAATATTGTTTTTCTGAATGATTATTTAGTGTCTGAACTTTGTAAAGTAGGGTAAATGTATATTTAACAAAAATGAAATTGAATTAAACAGTAAACTTTTTCTTTATAACCCTTCTGTGTCTTCGACCCATTTAATAATCTATGACAAATTTGTATATGTACAAGAGCCCTTTCATTTTTTTAATGACATTTAAGAATGAAAATCAATAAACAAGATATTTGCATCTTAACATATATTCAACTGATCACAGATTCATGAATATTTCTTGTTTTAGAGTAATGCGGCTGCGTATCCTTCTGAAGTCCAAGTTCCAAGTCTATATCCTCCAGCACAATGTAGCGGACAAGCTGCTTATCCTCCTAACCCTGTGAGTTCAACAACCCATTAACTTAATTTCATTCAATAAAATTGCGTTTAAATTAATTTATCAAAATAAATGTATTAAAGTGATTTAATGTTCATAGAAAGCACAATACATGTAAGTAAAATGACAACTTTATGTTTTTTTTTATTTTTTTTATTATATATTTATGTTCAAATTCAAACATAATTATTCTCGTACATAATACATAATTGTGAACTTTGTACATAATACAAGATATAAAAGAATAATGGAGCATATTTTATTTGTTATATTTATATTTATAGTATTTTATGAGTAATACAATTTTATTGAAAAATGAGCAAAACCTAGGATACAAGTAACTGTGTTTTACATTAAACAATTTGCAAACAAAAATATATCAAGTACCTTCAAAATTAAGTAAATATACTGTTTAAATTTAATTTATGTGTAATTAAAACTATTAAGTAAATATGATTAAATCGAATATTTCTATTAGAATTCACCAAAAGTATTGATATAAATTAAAAAGAAATATTTTGTTTAAGAATATTTTTTATCATTACATACACTTTTTTTTCAAGATTTAGAGAAATTAAATGTTGGATTTTCACTCAACAATTTTTATATTTCCACCCAGAAATATGTTTAAACAAGATTGTTATTCTGAATAATTTAGTGTCTGACTTTTGTAAAGTAGGGTAAATGTATATCTAACAAAAATGAAATTGAATTAAACAGTAAACTTTTTCTTTATAACCCTTCTGTGTCTTCGACCCATTTACTAATCTATGACAAATTTGTATATGGACATGAGCCTTTCATTTTTTAAATGACATTTAAGAATGAACATCAATAAACAAGATATTTGCATCTTAACAAATATTCAACTGATCACAGATTCATGAACATTTCTTGTTTTAGAGTAATGCAGCTGCGTATCCTCCTGAAGTCCAAGTTCCAAGTCTATATCCTCCAGCACAATATAGTGGACAAGCTGCTTATCCTCCTAACCCTGTGAGTTCAACAACACATTCACTTTATTTCATTCAATACATTTGAGTTTAAATTAATTTAGCAAGATGTAAACAATCTGGGTCTTTTTTATATACATTAACATTTCTGTTTACCTTGTGTTATGCATAAAAATCACAATATCATGAGATGCTACTATGTATTTCAAGATGCACAGTACTAAACAATTTTTGTTTGTATTAAACAATACAACAAAACATTGGATTGTTATAGATATGAAATATACTATATATACTTTATACTATAAACTGTCATGAAAAAACAAACAATGACACATATGACATTCCTTTCATGTGTACAATCTAACATAATATTGTGTGTTCGTGCAGAATTTCAATCCATCCAACCCATCTGCATAACTTTTAACCCTCAGCACAAGGTAACACACATTTTCATTCTTACGCCTTACAAAATGATTTTAAAGGCTACAACCTAATACCTGCCTTGGTCTTTCATAGTCTGCTGCTCACAGAGTTTCCATCAATATCCAAAACTCTGACTCAGCTGCTGGGAAGTTTGATGATGAGGATTAAAAGTATTCTTCCAGCAATTTCCTGTTCTTTTCTTTTTTTAAATGTACTGCAAGATCCAGTTTTTAATACAAAATGCTATAAATCCCAAACTTGTTTTAGCCTAAATGGGATATGTCCTCTCGACCAATCATAATTTATTGATGCAATCCAACTTGTCATTTTTTTAAAGCGTTTGTTTGTGTTCAATCTTCTGAAGTGATTTTGAGTTCTTTAAACTCTATTAACACTTTTGATGGCCTCAAAAAGCAAGTGAAAACTACACCTGGGGGTAAAAAATGGCAGACGAGACATTTGCATTTATTTTAATTTTATAATAATTCATAGTATAAGTAGAGTCATTGATGTCATAGATTTCAAGTTATTTTGCTTTTTATTTTTTGTAGGACATACATAAACATTTTTAAAACAAAAAAGGGTGGATTTTTAGCATTTTGGAAACATAAAAATAAACTTAATTTATAATCTAAATATTGTCTTATTTAACAATCATTGTTTAAAATGTTCAGACTGAGCTAACAGACAATTTTAACAGGACAAACTGAATTTTAATAAAATGTATGGGTTCAGGTTAAAAGCGTCATTTTCAGAAATCTATAAAAATGGATTTATCTCATGTTGGAAAGAAGCTCTTCATATATTTTTTATTATTTTTTATATCTTTGTTGTTTATAAATTTGTAATCATTGTCATTCTTTTGGCCTATGGCATCTCGGAACACATTATTTTTATTTCCCATGTTTAAATGTTAAACTATGGCTTATTCAAACAACATTCACTATATATTACTTGGTATGTATATAAAATATACTATAAACTGTAATAAAAAACAAACAATGACTGCTCCCCAAGCGCCGCAGCATGGCTGCCCACTGCTCCGTGTGTGTTCACAGTGTGTGTGTTCCCTTAATGTGTGTGTGCACTGGGATGGGTTAAATGCAAAGCACAAATACCATGTATGGAATACTTGGCCACAGATCATTTTACTTGACGTCACGTGACTTCAAACTACTCTGTGTAAAATGAACATACATCCATCTCTGAAAATTGTCCGTTTTAATTCATCAGCTTTAAATAAATATTTTTATGTCACACTTCTGTAAAAAGTAAACTACTACGGGAACCAATACTTGAAAATACTTCAAGATATTATAGATTAAAGACCAAGTTTGACAAAAAATATGCACATCTATAAATTTGTAAATTGATTTCTTCCTTTTACATTAGCAACGCATTAGATTTAGACTATAGTGAAGGGCAAATGACCGAAATAGAACTGAAAAATGGTTGCGTGAAATCTCGATAAGAAAGAATAAAATAAATATACATGAATAAAATTTTTACCGAAATTTATGTAACTGTTGTTCTGGGCAATAAAAAATAAAAATCATATTTTAAACGGTTTAGAAAAACACACATAGTACTTTTAAGTTTATAAACCAGATTGCCGTTTTTCACACGCTTCAGACATACTGAATTGTTTCATTATTTATTATAACATAACAGGAGTATTTCCATATGATTTGCATATAAAATTTGCATGGAGATTTAAATTCTTGTGAGGAGCAGATATCAATATAATATTTCATAACCTATTGAAGTTGGATTTAACATTTTTGTCATAGTGAGCAGGAAATAACATTCTTGAATGAGCAAAAGATTTTATTTTGTGTCAAATTTTGACATTATTAAAAACAGTTTAAACACATTTTGAATAAGGCACAGGGGCAACACAGAAAAACATGATATTAATGAAATGCTGGATCTATTAAATTTAGAGTAACCATAATTCTCAAGCTCATAAACAACAAATATGAGGAGGAGGGCTTCCTATTCTCTGCTCTTTTCCATTTCTTTAAGACGTCTCTCCAACATCTTGACTTTCTCCTCTAGGTGTGTATCAAGCTTTGCAGATGTACCACCTACGCCTAAAAAGACACAAACACACACCAGACCTGCTAACCTCAAAGCTGTGGTTTCAGCAGAAGCACCAGCATCGCTGACAATCAACCCAAACATGGCAACCGTGAAGATGATCTTCAGTAGCCACAGCACCTGCCTCACAGCTCCCACCACCAACCGCAGGATGATAGACATCACCCAGTATGCAGTCAGAGCCAGTAGTGCCCACTGAGTAACAAAAATCAATCCTTCGGGGGTAACTTCTTGGAAAGGGAGTTTGGCTGTAAGGAGACGTGGAGAAATCCTGTGAGCGTGTGCATTTGTTTAAAGTAGGGCTGTCGTGTTTACATAATAGATTTCTGTGTATAATGCATATTAAATTTGTATTTATAAATACATACAAATACATATGTATACATACACCGACATATAACACATGCATGGATACATATATACACACACACACACACACACACATATATATATACACACACACACACACACACACACACACACACACACACACACACACACACACACACACACACACACACACACACACACATATTTAAATGTATCCATGCATGTGTTTGTATGTCGGTGTATGTTTGTGTTTATAAAAGAGAAGTAAATATGCAAAGAACCCCAACATATTATGTAAACACAAACGGTTCCTCTGTATTCAATTCATCATTTTAAAAGCCCCATGTGATAGGTAACTCAAAAATGCAAATTGTGTCATTATCCAATCACCCTCTTGTCACTTCAAACCTGTATGACTTTCTTTTTTTCTGTAGAACACAAAAAAAGATATTTTAAAGAATGTTGGGGACTGGCATCTCTTTAGGTTTAGTCCCATCATCAAGGAAAGAATATAGATGTAAAATAAGCTCAGTGTCCCGGTACATATTTGTTTTTTTATGTTACCCCATAAAGTTTTTAATATTGGCAGACGTCTATTGTAACCTTCTTGTGTTTCTCGTAATCCCTGATTTTCGTGACTGCCTGATCCTTGATTACTTTTAATAATACTATCTTAAAGAATTATTAGGATTATATATTATATTATATATTAAGATTATTTTGAATGTTTTTCAGTTTAAGAAATGCCAAGAAATGCCTTCTAAGTATATTTACGTTGAAAACAGGGATATCGTTGACAAGATTGGAAAAAGAATGCACAGACACTATATAAACTGATCAGAGATGACATCATTAAACTCAAATATGATTGGCCTTAAGCCTTTAACTTTCCTTCTGCATTATGGATACACGGTCAATGTTGTTCACCTGCTTTGATTTAACGTCATCGTCTAAAGCGCAATATAAAATATAAGCGACTTGACTTGACTGGCCCCCATTCACTTGCATCAGATCCCAACATTCTTCAAAATATCTTCTTTTGTGTAAATCATGCAGGCACATAGGAATGAGTTAATAATGACACAATTTTCACTTCCCAATATCGAATCCCAAATATTTGCAAAGGAAATGGAAGTAATGAGGATAAACTTGCCATCAACTCCAGCCGCTTCCAAAACTTCCGCACAGTTGCGCGCGAGCGCATTCAGCCCCGCCGCCGCAGACGCGGACAGAAACGTCACGACGTTGCGTGCACACTTATACAGAAAAACACAGAATGTTTAAAACAAGATTGTCAACTTTTAACAGCATTACACAAGTTTGATATAAAGTCGATATGTGTCGTTTCATCTCACCTTCAGACACGAATCCAGCACGTTTTCACCGAGCACTGACACCAGATGACCATGAGCTTCCTCAGACAAAGTCTTGAAGATGCCTCGGACGTTATCAAGGAATCTTGACTCTGGGTCCCACTCAAATGATTGACAGGGCTGTATGAAATGATACGAAAGAGAAAGCATTAAAGTTGTCAAACATGACACCCGTCCCATCTTGAGACCCTGACACTTGGCTTCAGTCTTCCAAGGAGTGGAGCATCTTCAGAGTGTTTGATGGACACCTATTTAATCTTTCTCTCATTTATCCAAATATCTTTTTCCGGGCTTATTTCCTGTTTCCAACCCCTCCTCCTGCTGATGTCATTTTAATAAGAGCTTTATATGTTGGGTCTCGGATTTATCTTTGCTTTTTATTGCTAACATATAAAAAACCATAAAGCAAGTTGAGTTTGATTATATAACGTCCATACATATATATAGAGAAGCATATATCACATATACCTTACTTTCCTGCACATGACGTCATCTGTATTACAGTGCCATCTAGTGACACATCATTGATTTGCAGGAGAGCATCCCTTCCCTACAAATATGACACTTTAAATCTGTTTAAATGTATAGAAATAATATTTGATGTTTTTTTCTTATTTAATACCATAATAGTACTTCAAGTGTTTGTGAGTGGTTCAATTGCAGGTGAATGTATGGCTTGAAAGCCCTTTGTTTCTGAGGAACGACACTAAGTATGTAATGAATTGTCATTTTGATTTATACACTGTAACATCAGGATATTGTATAAACACACATATTGTGCATATTTTAATTTAGTTTTCCAAGTACATTTCATATACAGTTAGAGACGGCACAAATAGCAAATAGATCATATAAAAAAATTGGTATTATTTGTGGAAATATTTTTCCCTATACAGAAGGTAGGCTTCTTTGGTGGGGTATCGCACTGTAAGAAGGGGATGAAACAGTGCGAATATTTCCGGATCATTTCGAGCATCATCCATCGCCGTCTTCCCCCACACATTTTTCTCCTGAGAACAGAAAGGTTGACAAAACTATTCAGCCGAACAACATCTTGTGAACCATCAAGTTCAAGTTGATATCAGGATTCATGAACAAAACAAATTGGAGTTAAGCTTATTCTCTTCTGATTTGGAAGGGGAATGTGTTCTTACCAGTGGTGTGGCTCCGTACTCAAGAAGCTTGGAGATCATGGCTTTGTCTCGAATGGAAACGGCCACATGCATTCCCGTGCAACCGTTATAATCTTTACTGTCCATATCCATCCCTGATAGAGACCAGGCATGCAGAAGATGATAATCTCTGTTCTTGACCGCACTGTATAGGGAAAAAACAACACCGTGGATGTATAGAAATGGTATTTGAGACAATGTAAAAAGTTTAAGGACATATATTAGAAAGGATAAAAGAATTGACTACTGCTTACCTTATCATCTCCATGGCAATTCTCACGGGGTGAAGATTAACAGTGAATCCTCTCATTTGTATGTACCTGATAACTTTAAAATGTCTGCGAAACACAGCAATACTATCATTTTACTTCCTTTTAAAGCTTTTTAGGAATGAAAGTATGAAAAGCTTGGATGCTCAAACATATTTATATACAATACCATTTTAATATCATGGCAGGCCTTTACCTGTTGTGAACAGCCATGTATAAGGAACACTTTCCGGCCCAGTTCACCAACTGAGGAGAAGCCCCCTTTTGCATCAGAAACTTAACCATATACAAGTTTCCCAACTCACAGGCTTTATGGAGAGGTCTCATTCCATCATAGGTTCCACAATTAACATCCATCTTTAAATGATGATTAAAACGACATGAGAAGGAGCACTTTGAGTAGAAAATTACATGAAAAATAATTTGGATCATTTGAAAATTAGTAACCCTCTCTAAGAAGACTTGAAGGGAGATGAAGTCGTTGTTTTCCACAGCAAGACAAGCAAGAGAGGGAATGGTTCTTTTAAGCAACGCAGTCTTCCCCTGAGAATGAGATGTCTGTGTTAAGCTCCATGTGAAAGAATTGCACTTTTATTCTTTTCATGATATTTGTGTAGTGACGTGTACGAAGCCCAATTATAGACTTTTCATATAGAAGCATGCCTTCCTGCTTTTGCCATTAAGCCAGCTGAATTCCAGCACTTGCTCCAGCCAAAGCAGGGACTTTTTGCTGCGGACAACCACGTCACTGGACAGATCTGGTGGCTCCATTGCAAAAACTGTGACATGGGCGGAAATAAACACAGGCTATACATTTTCATATTCACTTCCTGGAGTCTGATTTCCCATACTCATTTTAGTCCTGTATGGATCCAGTGTTTAAACACACCATGCTGTTTTTGCATAAGTTCTCTTTACTTTGTTCTTCAATCCAGATCTAAAACAACATTTACATCTAAAACTACAGCATAGACATAAATAATGTTTCAAATGGTCGGTTGTTACATACACATCTTTAAAAGTACAGTTAGAAAGAACAGTTGTTTTCATAAAGTTATATTAAAGAAATGTTAGAAAAAATACTTCAACTTAAACCACACAACATAAATGCATCATCGAGTTTAAAGGGTTTGCGATGATGTAGACAATCAACAAACCAAAACAAACCTTAAATCCTGCAGAAATGTATTTTAACAACACTGGACGCCTGTAAAAGTGATGCAGTTGTTGCCGTGGTAACCTGTTGCATCAATATGGTGATGTTAGCACAAAGGCATCATGCTAACAATATTTTCATGTCTTTTCTGTTGCGAAGCTAAAATGTTAAAGCCTTCGTAATCATTACATACGTCAAAAATAAAACCACAAATGTGAAATAAATTTGATATAAAACGTTTACTGTAAAAATACGTTTTTTTCTCTAACATTAGAATATGTTGATATTATTAAAACACAATACATTGGATATAAACATTAGCACATTCTTGCAGTAACTTAAGTAAATACATTTAATTCTACACACTGTACATACATACACAAATAAAATATGACTTTATGGGATATTCTTGGGATTAGGCAGGGTGTCATTCATTCACAGTCTGAGAAAGAAAGAGAGAAAAATCATTATTAACATTTTATTAAGACATAAAATTCTACATTTAGTACTGTTGGTTTTTCTCCTGTCTTTAAAAAAAATATTTTGCTCACTACAAACATTCTGATAGCAAATATCTGTACATTATAATAATTAATAATGCAATAATTAAGAAGTCAATTACTAAATCAATTACTAAATTGAAAAACAATGATTCGTCCAATTAAAAATTGTTCTCTACTTACCGCATAACCGGCGAAGTTCTTTCTTTGTTTATACATTATAGCTGTAAAAGCAGAAGACAATCCTGTCTGGGTCATAATAAGAATTGAGATGAATTGCTTTACAGCATTGCTGAAATTCTGTTCAAAAAAAGAGTTTTTATTGTTCATATGTATGTTTTTGAAAAGCTTTGACTGGCATAAAAATATCAATACAGTGGCATAACTGAGGACACACACTTTTACGGTTTTTCACATACCTGTTCACTGATTTGGTTGTAGCGAATGTCAATGAAGTACAGGGCAAGTGCAATTACTGAGATGATTATGGCCACAATGGAGACAGCCAAGCATACAGTGAGCTAAAGACAGGATAAATGTGTATCAGTTTTTGTTTTTGTAAACATAGTTCACATTTCCTGCATGTGATGTTGGAAGTTATGCAGGTCAGGAAGACTGTTGCATTTTGGGAACAGTACATCAGGAGAAAAGAGAATGTGCTTGTTGACATGAAAAGTAAAAAATGACAAATGAAATGTTTCCATACATAATTGCATTCTACTGTAAAATTGTTTAACTTAACAAAACTATTGTTAACATTAAATAGCTTTTATTGGAGGAAAATATTAAAACGATGGAATAAAAATCCAACAGTTCATTTCTCCCTCATGTACCAATATTTTTAAAATTCATGTAATGAAAACCACAGGTATTTCTTTAAAATCTTTACTTGTAATAATGCTTTTAGAAATATTTGATTGATTCACATTTTTTTACTCAAAAGTACACACAAAGTTTAATCAATATATTTACTTAATTTTTAGTCTATTTAGTTTTTTTCTACGTGGGATCAGTTGTGGTCATGTGATAAGAGACTTTGAATTGTAAGCAGAAGGTCATTGGTTTGATTCCCCGTGCCAACAGGCGATCACCGAACTGTTCTTGAGCATGACATCTAACCCCTGTATGCTCAGCAGTGATAATTGTTCACTGCGCAATACTTATCAGTCGCTTTGGATAAAAGCGTCTGTGAAATGAATAAATGTAAATGTAATGTCGATGTAAAACACAGTAAATCTGTTTTGAGTAGGTGAAAAGTATATTTATAAAAGTCTCACAGTCTTTAAACTGGAACCCTTTTCCACTGCTATTGCAAGCGACCCCGAGAGAACAAACTGCTTGGAAAAAGGAACACAAAAGTTAAAGAGAAAACAGTTCTACTATCAAAGTCAGTTCTACTAACTGTTATAAGTTATAAGTTATAACAGTTATAAGCCTTTAATTGTGACATTACCATGAGGCCGCTCCACCAAGGCACACCGATGTTAATAACCAGTGTAGCCTCGCCGAAAAACAAGGGAAAAGAGTAGGAGATGATCAAAAATCCTATAACTATCTGGGAGACCTACATAGGAATGTGGGGAGAGAAAGGGGGGAGAGAGGCATTGCTTAATAGGAAATTGCTCAATCATTGTACAGCCAGGGAACAAAACCTCAACACGTTATTGTCTACTGTTTGTTAGTTAGAATTGTAGATATAAAATGCACATCATCTGTTCTATGCATGTATAGAAAGGTTGTTGAATAAGACCAAATGTAGTTTACTCACCCCAAATATTTTGGGTTCCCCTTTTAGTATGCTTTCCCGTAAAGCATTTTGTTTTTCCTCCAATTTTTTCTCCACATCACCAGGCGCAGTCGTCACTAACAGGTCCTTGGATACTGTCAAAGACATTTCCTTCTTTTCTTCAAGGTTTGAGGTCTCGACGAGTGCCTGGGTAACAATTTTGGGCTGCTCTCCTCCGCAACCAGCTCGAGTTTCCCATTAACTTTGAAAACTTTCAGAAAGTTTGCAACAATTCACACCAAAGCCTCTTGGTGTGAAATTCCGTTTGGCATACAAAATTCTTGGGTCCCACCCTTTGAATTTTTATAAAACAGCGTTGCAAAGAATTTTGTTCCGTCCAACCCCTTTCCTCCAGATACCCAGAGGTATGCTCGGCCCCCTTCCCCCATACATGCACTTTTTTTGGTTGGGTTCAAAAACAGCCCATTTTCTCTTCCTCCAGTTTTCGAGGATTCACCAAAGCAGCCTGCTCTTAAGGTCAGTCTCTGTGTTATTTTCATAAAATCTGTGTAATGTATTCGTAACATCTACATCCATTCACAAGATACTTTTTATGATGGATGACATGGCCTTCTGCACCCCTATTCCTAATGCAAGTGTTTGGTTTGTACATTTGTGTGTTATAAATAAGAAAATAATTGTGTTTTGAAAAAATCATCTGTTATTGAGTATTGCATCCAGCTGTTGTTCTGTGTTAATATTCCCGGAATTATCATCCGCCCACTTCCTTATCTCACACACTGCTTTACTCCCAGCATCTGTATTCTGTTAACATTCCTATTGGATCACATGGTACACTGACAGTAGAATAGGTTTACTGCATGTCTGACTTTGATTAAAATCTTATTAATAATATATTTCCTGTGCATCAAGTGCATTTTTCAGTCTTATGTCACTTTGTACAGATGTCAGCAACACAAACGGCGTCTGTCGACACAGATCCTCCCAAATCCCTGCGTTTGTTCAGGCTTTACGACCCTGAAGTTGTTGCGGTGGGTGGGATGGCAATTGTTTGTCATTTAAGACTTTTGTTATGAAATGTTAATTTCATCAATAATATTTGAAATTCTCCCCATATGCATGTGTTTCTTTGTTTCTATAGGTTGTGGCAATATTACTTGGTTTGCTTCAAATGCTTTTGTCTGTAACAACTTACAACATGAGGCCTGATGTTCGATTGTTGTTCTGCTGCCCTCTCTCTGTTGGTTTTGTGGTATGTATTTTTAACTCTTCATTGTTTTGTTATTTACATGATTTATTACATGTTTGATTTTAGCTGTAGGTATTTGTCATGTTATAATCAATGGTTTTATGTAATTATTGGAAAAATGTAATCTTTTCCTGCTTCCCACAATTTCCAATGACAGGATTTTAATGTGGGCAATTCAAGGGTTATGGACGTGACATAAAAGCACAATTCTGATTGAATTGTTACCAGTAAACTGAACCAATTATTTCTATTATACAAAACCCTTTGTATTCAAACATCAGAAAAATATGAGTATATAAAGACGTTTTCTGTTTTAAAGGGTAAATTAATCTGCGTTATGGATGTGATATGTAGGAAGGACCACAAACTTGGCAGACAACAAACGTCTTAAGTTTTATATGTATTACAATGTACAAACCCTTGCTAATTTCCAACACTTGGACAAATGATATATCTTTATAAAATATGAACTAACTACTTTATTTTAACTGTTATGTTTCCCTTTATGAATAAAATGGTTATGGATGTGATTATCCTGAAAATAGCCCTTACCTAACTATGAAAGAGCTTGCACGAAACATTAAAAGGATGCTATAAAAATTAAAAACTTGCATGGGTCTGAATCTCAAATGTTGACAGATGTGTTATGAGTATAGTAAAAACATTTGGTAAAAACTATAATCATGGTGAGGTTTTTCACAGAATCGCCCATGTGGAAAACATTTATTTTTTCTAAGCACATACATTATTATTTTAATATCAACTTCATATTATGACTACAAAAAAACCATAAACTAACCCAAATGTTTTTATATGTATTTTCCATTAGTCCTTGGTTGCTGGATCATTAAGTATGGCATCTGAAAGGATACCGAGCAGACAAATGGTACATTTTAGACAATTACGCCTTAGGGCCTCTATATTCACACTTATTTGATATTTATTTTTTCAGCTAACATAATGTTCTGTGATTTCCTGTTGTTTCTCCTTTAGTTGAGAAAAAGCATGTTGGCCGGTCTCGCGAGCCTTGTGATGGCGGTGATTGCTCTTTGTATATACGGTTATTCTGTGAGCAACTACCCAGGACCCCTAAATTGCACAAATTCGAATCCAGAACAAGAACATGAACATGAACACGATCACGAACACGAATACTTCTATGGTGTTTGTCCAGCACTTCTGTTTCAGGCAAGGCCCGTATAAAAGAACAAGGCCGTATTTGCAATGACTTATTCTGTGTGCTGTGCAAATGCTAATACATAAATTGTTCTTGTTTTTACAGAGGTTGTACAACGGCATGTCCGGGCTTCTAATATTTTATGTTGTCGGTGCGATGGCGGTTCATAGTTTCTTATCTTATTCTGCATTCCGAGGTCTGAGGACAAACTGAACACACGCCAAGGATTTCCCACAATGTGCTCTCATTTTCCTGTGACATTTCTTATCATTTTGCATTTTGTCACGTTATAGGGTCTCTTGTACTAAATGTCTTCTGTATCTTTCTAACTTCACAAAGAAAAGTTAAACCACATTACAATGTTATCATGTACAAAACCCAAAAAGCAAAGCGTGTCGGGGGACAGGACGGCACCTTTGCATATTATTCCATTCCTTTTTACTAAACATATACTCAAAGATGAAATATAAAAAATAAAGAGTATAATCATGTATGTTGTCTTTGTATTTAAACATTAAGACATGTCACATAAAACATCACACAGGGGTTTCCCTTACAGTCAGCTGAACATTGGACGAAACCATCTTGACCCCAAAATAGGGGGAGACACATTTCCACAAAAGCGTAAACGGGCCTTTTCATTTTTAATTCTTTTTATATAGTTTTCGTTTTTAGCGTTTCATAAATTCATAAAATAATTAGTGCAAAATAAATCTTTTGTACATACATCCGAACAGTCTAATGTAATGCCCCCCCCCCCAATCAACATTGGACTCGTCCAAAGATGGCCGCGATATCTGTCAACGAGAAGTGAAACTTTGCCTCAAGATTAGGAATATTCCCCTTTTAAAGACACTAATTCGTTCCGTTTCGTTCAGTTTGACATCGGTGCTGTTTTAACGGACACAAATGATCGTCTGGATTTGAGTTATTTATGTGTCCGAAAGGTTTTTTTAAAGAAAGCAACCCGCCTTGGACAACTGCTGTCCTTTAAGTGTGCTAGCCGTCCGGCTAACCGCCGGGATATTCCACTCGTTAGGAATAAATAGAGGCCGATAGTTCCATTCTGTCGCCATAGGTGACAATCTTATCAAGTGTATGTAATCCCCGACGTATTTTATCTTAAATATCCGGGATTAAGGTGAAAGAATCCCGCCAGGTGTTATTAGTTTCAGCGCTTCCGGGTACCTTCTGACGTCACTCGCTTCCAGTTTCATGTTTTTCCATGAGATCAGGGAGGAGAGGATTTTGATTTGCTTGCACCTTGTAAGTATGGATGAATTCTGCTGCTTTACAGTCAGTTTTGTATGCCTTACTGATTTTAAATGTCAGCTCAAGTTGATTGACAGTCAAATTGAACCATGTTGTCTGATATTTATGTGATCATTTGTGTTGATCAGCAGCTGTCCTAGCAAATCAATGGAGAAACTTCAAGATCTCAGTCAGTCCGAATTGCAGGATCTGCTGGACAGCTCTGAGCGGGTCGAGTCTATGGCATTAGAATCTGATGAGGTGAGTGTGAAGAGACGTCATCCCTTGAAATGCATTTTTACATTCATTCATTTTTTAAATTGAAGGTCATGGCACACACTGTAGTGAAGTGAAGTGAAGTGACATGACGTGTTGCCAAGTGTCCCATTCTTGGAAATAGTGCCCTGCATTTAGCCCATCCTAGTGCACACACACAGTAAGTGAACACACACACACACACACACACTGTGAACACACACCCGGAGCAGTGGGTGGGAACGGTGCCTTGCTCAAGGGACTCACCTCAGTCGTGGAGTCTCGAACCAGCAACCTTCGGATCACGAGCCCAAGACTCGAACCACCGGGCCACGACTGCCCGGTGCCCGGTATCATGCAGTTGCCAATCATCACTGCAGAACAGATAGGGATATGCTCATCGACGCTCCTGTCATTGTCTGCTGGCACTTGGATTCAAACCTGCAACCTTCTGCTTACAAGTCCAAGCCTCAAACCACGACTGACACCAGACACGCTATATATATACATCAGTTTCCTGTTTAGTCAGGTGATTCCTACAATACATGGTCCCTAGTACAAATAACTTGCAGAGAAGGCAACTATTTCCGTAACGACATTTATGCTTAGACATCCTAAAATGGGACTAATTTGAATCGGCTGAAATAAATTCATGCTGCTAGGAATTGTAAAGGTTATTTTGTGCAAAACCCTTCACGTTGTTTAATTTTACAAATGAAATGGGTATGGGGCAGTCGTGTCTTTGTGATCACAAGGTCACTTGTTTGATTCGCAGGGCGCTACAGTGATAGCTTCCCACTGCTCCGGGTGTGTGCGTGTGTTCACTACTCGCTGGATGAGTTAAATGCATAGGTGACTTTTGGGTATGGGTCACCAAATCTGACAATTAGGTCACTTTACTTCACTTCACATTATACTGTCAACTAGTTTTTGTTTGTAGTAACAGTCAAATAGTTTTTAGGCGTGAATAATAATTAAAATGTGTCTACTCTGTAATACCCAGTGCAATGATGAAAATATATTCTGTGTTCTTGTAAAACTTTGCTGTTTAATGTCTGTATTAAAGATTCTGTATATCTTTGTAGAAGAAAATAATGATTAAGATAGGATGTTTGTATCAAAAAGACAAAATATCATCAGGACACAAGTCAGAAAGACGATATGTTTGTTAAATGCCATTCGCATAGTGTTGTAGTGTAGTGGCAAATATTACCTATTCATGTCTTAGTTCTTTCACTTAAATAATAAATTTTTTAGGTTTCTTTTAACTTGACCTTAAATAGATCATAATAACTTATAATAGATGTGAACATCATAAACATATTTAATAAATGTGACAAAAAGTGTTTTGATATGTAAATAATCAATTAAAGAGCACATTAATGGATTGAAAATTTTGAAGCCATTTTTATGAAAATATCCCAGGATGTGCTTTACTCATGGCTTTTGGTTTCTGTCTGTCCCTTTCTTTTTTCTCTTTCAGATTCAGAATATTCAGCTAGAGAGAGAAATGGCCCTTGCTGCCAACCGCAGTCTGGCCGAACAAAACCTTGACGTGAAGCCGCGTCTTGAGAAAGAGAGAGCTCAGCTGGTGGAGAAATACACTGAACTTGAGGATGTGAGAGAGAGATATAAACAGCGCTGTGTCCTGAGAGGTAAGGAACAATAAAAAAGAAATATAAGACTGACTGTGGAAATAATTTTTTCCTTCAAGCAGAGATGTAGGTACGTCTAACCATCTTGTTAAATTTCATAAAATATTTTGTTTTTTAATGTCATCTGCTCATTAAAACAAAAGACTGTAAGAACGAATGAAATCTAAATGTACATCATCTACATATAACTTAAATATTTCATTGTTATCTTCACTTTTTGCAGAATGATTAATTCTAAGTGAAATTATAGTGTTCTTTCATGACTTTTGTTCTTAATGTACTTAAGTTGATGTTAAGTCCTTCAAATGAGTTTTAGTGCACTGATAGCGTGCAGGGAACGTTTTTGTATTCTGGAGCCTTGAAAGGAATTTCTGTTTTGCGTTTTATCCTGTTACTGTTTATAAAGATTTAAGACTAGAGACAGGAAGTTTCTACCAAGAGCTTGTTGTATCATCCAGAAAGTCACTTTGCTTCTGATAAACACTTGTTTTCCCCCTTTTTTCATCTATGGTATTACATCATACTATAGCAATGTGTTTGGCCAAAAGACTAATGGAGCTTCTTTTGTTCTTTTGTTGTAGTCTTTTCATTAATATACTCTTTCCACTTCTTTTTTAATGCCGTAAGACTTACCAATGTCATTGGCTTCCATAGCAACAGTTTCTTGGTCTTTGTCAAAAGTTTCTGCCCTGTCTGCATTCTTATTCAATTTTTTATTCTCTTTGTAGACTGTATAATGGGGCAGGTGTCTCCAGAGGGGCTGATGACTCGTCTGCAGACAGAGGGCGCCAACACAGAGGCAGAATCAGAGGTAGGTCGCTATCGCAATATCATCAGCTAACTGCAGGTTGTTGAGGGAGAAAGTTATATTTCTTCATTTGTGACCCTGCCTGTGAAAACCGAACTAAACACATTTTGTATTTACTTTTTATACATCAAATAATTTCTAATTGCAGTCCTGAGTTCTTTTTTTAAATGCATATGACAGAATTCAAGGAAACAATTTATAAAAATGTTATAAAGTTTTTTTTTCAGCTCTAAAATGGCTCACTTTCTTGATTTCAGACTCTAGCAGATGAGTTTCTGGAAGGTTCACTATCTCTGGACTCTTTCCTTGAACGCTTCCTTTCCCTTCGTTGCCTCGCTCACACTAGACGGGTGCGAATCGAGAAGCTGCAAGAAATTCTCTCCCAAAAAAGCAAAGGGATAAGAGATGCTGCAATGACATCACAACCCTGCGCCAATCAGGATGCTGGATCATCATCACCGTGGCAACAACCGCAGCCTCAGCAGCAACAAAGCTCCAACATAAATGCACCCTCCAATTCCTCCAGTTCTGCTCTTCCCTACTCCCCCTACCCTGTGGCACCCCCCAACCACCCCTCTTCAGCCTCCACAGCAGGGCCCACCAACTCAAATACAGCGTTTCAGCCATACCCCAGCCAGAGTTCCGCCTTTCCTGCAACGACAGGCTACTCTGCCCCCAGGCCTGCTTTTGGCCCTCCCACTTGTCCATATCCCACTCAGCCCCAATTTCCCGGGCAACCTTTTGGGCAGTTCGGTCCCACGCCTGCCCCGTACCCAAGTGGATACCCTTATGGAGGGTATAGCTACCCCACAGGCCCCCATGGGCCATCAACCCAGTCACCACCAGGTAGACCTCTTTATAGGCCAGGTTTTGGGGTACCACAACAATACTCCTGAGCCACTCTGTGTTCGTCTCTTGTCTCTTTCTCTCATTACACTCCCACTTGTCTCTTGTCCCTCTCCACTTGCTCTGACTTTCCTTACACTCAGATTTGTGGTTTGTGTACCCATGTCACACCCTGTTCCTGTCTGAGGCTTTTAAAGAACACTTGAGATTGGGTGTACTTGTTCCCACCATTAAACCTCCACAAAAGACTTGATCTGAGGACTCAGTATGGGCTCAATTCCCTACATCATTCAAAGCATGTTTCTCAAATGGGTTTGAAGAAATCAATGATATGTTGACAAATTTGATGATGAAATGCTTTTCTTTTTTTTGTTGACAAAACTGCATTGCGGCTCATCTAGCTACGCTTCAAGATTCCAGCTGCGTTGAGATAAACTGAGGTGAACAAGTCACACTACACGGAGGATTCTCTTTGAATTAGGGTTGGTTCTAATGTCAGTACAAACCCTATTCACGAACATCAGTCCAAAAGCACAGAATCACCTTTCTATCTGAGATGTAAACCAAGCTGAGTTCATTCTTTATCAAAAAGTAAATTAAGACGATTCCAAGTGCGCATATTGGAAAATTCACAGATTTTGTAAATTTGGCTGGGTGCAATAACGGATCCTGTTAAGGATGTGCAACAATGCACCAATATATCACTCCATTCAATACCACTTGCTTATTTTCCTCTTTTTCTTCACACCCTTCCACTCCACATATTTGAAACAATCGCCTAACAATGTTTTGAAGACATAGATTATTAACGTACATTCTTTAGTGAACACAATGTACTTTGTATTAATGAATATTTAAAGGGAAATCAGAGAGTAAGGGATTTTATTAAAGGCCTACCTTTTATCATCTATAGCACAGGATTAAAGGTTGAGGGGTGCAGGTGAGCCATAACATAGCACAGAGCATAAGCAAGACATTAGGAGATATGTAATATGCTTATGTTCATAACTTATAGCTTTCAGTAAATACCGTAAGGTACACAGAACTTTTTATAGTAAAACTATGCAGACACATGCTTGGCTGCATATTTTACGCTTTGAGTTGACGGAAGTTTGATCAAAGCTTAATACCCTTAAAATATGGAGACTGGCTTTTCCTAGATCCACTACCACAAACAAGTTTTGTTGTGGTTTTGATTTGATTTTGTCACATTAAAATCTTAATTTAAGGCCACTTGTCTTCAAAAGCAAAAGCTCAACAATGACTCCGACAGGGCCTATATGTGTCATTTATTAAGATGTTATGCAGTCTCACCTGATCAAAAAGCCCCACCTGATTTCAAGTGTTTACCTGCTCATTGTTCGCAAAACCAGAGGATATGAATCACACTAACAGCCCCTCACACTCAACAGGAGCTGGGACCTGGGCCTGGATCAGCTTTAGAAAAGGCGTGCAGGGTCTTTCTTTATTTTTGTACTTTTAAAGCAATTAAAAACCAGAGGCATCCTCAATCAGGCCTCGGGTGGCTTTATCTAATTCATGAACTCAGTAATTAAGACTCAGGTTTGTAGCAAAACCCCCACGTTTAGGGTCCCTCCCCAGCACCTGGAGCGAGGGAGAGGCCACGACACGAGGATTAGAACAAGCGGGAGGAAGAAATTTTATTAGCACATTGATTTGCAGCACTAGGGGAAAGAGATTCTATTGCATTGGTTGTGATGACTGTAGCCTGTTAAAGTGTATTTTTATTTTTATTGTCCTTTTTTCTCGGGTGTGAATATTAAACACTGAAGTTGATCTACGATGCATGTGGTGTTTTTTTATTTCTATTCATAATTAATCAACATCAAGTAATCTTGAATGTTGGTATTATTTATTGTTAGTAGTTTATTATTAAATATATTTTTAGGCGATAACCCACATGTATTTCTCTAAGTTGTATAGTACCATTAAAAAGTTTAGGTTCAGATATTGCAGATATTACTAGTCAATAATATAATAATGTGATAAAACCAAAACTGACAAGTTGTAATGTCTTCCTGGTTGCTGGTCTCTTATTGGCTACATTGCTTATGGTTAAGTCAATTAAAGAAGTTTTCAAAAAAAGTAATACCAGTTGCTAATAAAAGTTGTGCTTTTGTTTAAAAAGTATTTATATATATATTTGTGTGTGCTTAGGAAAATATTATACATTTAATTGCAGTCCCGATCCTAAACTTTACCGGTAGTGTACAAATGAAAATTGTCACATTGTCACACAAAGCTGTTTCAATTCCACCCAAATTGAATCATCGACGACAGTTTCAAGCGGGTGTTATGGGGCTTTTTTTCTACAGATTCTAAAACCAGCCTTTATGGGTCTTTCTGAAGTGTACGGCATGGTAAACCAACACCGGCGACACCTGAGAAAGATCGAGAGCTTGAAGGAGGTAGAGAGGCGGCTGGGAAACATTGTGATTGAATAGAAGATATGAGTAACAGTGAAAAGGAAATATCTTGATATTCATGCTTCTATGATTGCTACACACTTCATGTTTTTACTTCCTTGCTCACTGGATATTCCTCAGTGTTCTTTATTCACCCTAGTGCGACTTGCGTGAGCGTTTTCAGTTCATTTACACAAAAATAAACTCTCTCTTCCTATGCAGAAATATCTGTTATGCAAATTTCAATGTGGTTTTACCTTTGTTTTTATCTTTTTATTAAATAACCCGACACCCATTCCTTATCCATTTTTACATTAATTGATGCATAATATCTTCTTGTTTATTTAACAAATTTTATGTGTTGTGCGAGATATTTGTAAATATATTCCAAGTCATAAAACATAACAAGACTCTCTTTTTTAAACAGTGGGTTAAACTTTGAATCTAACCCTTTTTTTCTCCACCCACCTTGTTTTTTTAAAGCTTTTCTTCAGTTTTCTGACTGTCTTTGCTCTCTTTGAAGTGAGGAAGCAGTGCAGTGTGCAATCAAACCCAAAAAGTGATTAGAAGTGAACGGAGAGAGAGAGGATGAGGGCGGGGAACTGATGATACTAGCTCTACTCTTCATTTCCTTTCACTTAACTTTCTTTTCATTTGCTCTTCACATTTGTTCCTTTCAGTCACAAACACGGTAAGATCTGATAATATATTGTTTGAGGCTTGTTTTATGTTTTTTAAGGTACAGTGAAAGCCATCTAGTTTTCTATGCTTTCCGGGCTTTGAACACAAAACATTTTCGGAGCAGAGAGGCAAGACATCTGACATCTAAAAGCAAGAGTCATATCATCATGAAACAATGGCAAACATCAATAGAGTCCTGTGTGTTTAACACATTTCTCTAAGGACAAATTCTTATTCTTAGTCACAGTGCCGTATGTGACATTTCTTGACATTATTAAAATGTAAAGCACAATCGCAGCTTTGATGGTTGGTTTATTTGCTTACCCTATCGAGAATATTAAAGAAATCCCTAGTTAAACATTGCCATCAGGCTTTTAAACATAAAACACTAGCTTGGGTCCCAAAGGTCATTCATTTGACCTCTAGGCCTATTCACGGTTTCTGTGTCTTAGCATGTATTATTATCATTGTTATTTGTATTCGTTTTCTTTTAGAAAACACACTCAAATGATATTCATTTCATCCTATGTTGCACAGATATTTGCCAGATGGAGAACTCTCTGTTAATATCTCTCACGGCACTTCTGCTGCTTTGTGGTCGTAAGTAAATTGCTTGTTATTAAGATGCATGAATTGATTTGCTTTTATTATGATCTCAATGCAGATGCTATCTTGCTCTGCACCTCCTACCATCAGGAATATATACCTTAGTCACTCATTAATGGTCATTAGTGTGTAGTCATGCATGGGAATGATGATGTAAGCTTTAGGATTTATTGTAATATTAAATGTCTTAGGGAAAAAAATTTTACACTGAAAAAATGGGTTGTTGCAATTAGTTTATCACGTACATCAGTAGACGTAATTAAAATTAATTTTAACATAATTTTTCTTGACATTTGAAGAAAAGTTATGTTAAAACCATTTAGTTTAATCATGTAGTTCAATTCATTTGATGCACGTATTAAAATGAAGAAATTCCAATAACCAATAAATAAGATCAAATAGAAACACTATAAATACCTGCAAAATATCAAGAGTGTCCTAATAATATTCTATTTTTATTGATCATTTATATTCAATCACTCTTCATCTCGGAATTATAATTTCAACAAACCACCAACAGAATCCTATTGTCAAGAATATTTCAAAATTGTGGTAAAAGAAGTCTATGGGTGAAACTAAATAAATTTTTTAACTAAATATCTGTATGCACTAATTCATGATCATAACTTTAAAAAACTTTTTTCATTTGTTCTTTTTTATCTAAGAAAAGGTTTACTGCGGTCTTACGCACTGTGAATGTCAAAGTTTTGTCTAACTTAAACATTCAATGATGTTTTAATGGCTACTTAAAAAGGGTTTTATTTTTATTAAGGTCAATTCTATAAAATATATAAGCAACAATAAAACTTATAACAAATTTAACAAAGCAACTATAAAGAATTTTTAAAGTGTTACCTGTGCATTTCATTTAAATATTTCATTTGTATATAACCCCAGCAACATTGAATTAGCTTTTTTCAAAGGCGTGATGTTTAAAATGAAAAGCATACTGTGAGTCTGGACACTTTTTAATAAAAAAACGGTCCTATTGGTCTGTTTCAAAATTTTGCGCCGCCAGCTTTCTGCTCATAATCAAAGACAAGGCACATTTCCAGCAAGCGGGGCAATATTACATTACAGGTTTCACCAGTTTTGAAACTTTTTTAGTATTTCTTGCTGCACTGGAAAAAATGGGTTGTTAGAATTACTTAATTTTGTCATATACATTCACATGATTCAAGTACTGAAAAACAAGTGTTTTTTTGGTAAATTTTAAGAGAAATTATGTTAAAACAACTTATTTTAATCACGTGAAACCGGTGCACATGTTCAAATTAAGTAATTCCAATAACCCATATTCTTAGTGTGTTGCTTAAAGTATTTAAATAATATTTCCTTTGGATGTACAAATAGAATGTTTACGATTGTGTTTTCAAAGTTCACGTGAATTATAACATTTAAATGTTGTTCAACATCCATGTGAATGTTGTGAAATATCATAGCATGGTTCTTCATTTATCTTTGACTAAAGGTATCATGTGTTACATGTTATAAATGTATAATATAATGTAAAACATAATCAGCCATTGTGAGATGATAATGCACAATGAAAATGTATGGTTTTAGTGTCTCTTATCATTGTGGTCATTATGGTTATTTTCTTTTAATTGGTCAAATTCTCCAAATAACAGATTGCATTGTCAAAGTACAATGTAAAGTACAATGACCAACATGCAGTTATGTAGTTAAATGTGCAAATGTGTAACTCAGCGCTTTACAAACAGTGCAGAATGAATGCAAAGGATCCTGCTCTCTCAATCTACTCTCTGCTCTCTGACCTCAGTGACAAACGGTTCACATGTTTACACCAGCAAATCACAAACAATGTATTATTATATAATATTGAAATTAAGAGTTGGAAAAACATTTAAAATATAGAACTGATTAAAATAGGCAAATGTCTTTCAATTTCAAAATACAATTTCAGTGTAACAGATGTTATGAGAAGTTTAAAAGTAAATTATGAAGTATAATTCATGACAATTGTGTTTTAGTTTGTTTAATCCAACTGACTTTTGTTGTGTATTTTTCCCAGAAGGAATCGCTACCTTGGCACCAAACATCAGCTCAGCTCTCCCAACCAATTATGACACTGTCACAAACAATCCTTGTCTCAAACCAACGCCATGCCAAAACTACACTCATAATATAACTCTGCCACCTGTTCTTTCCCGGGTGAAGATTTTCTGGAGGAAAGGGAGTCAGTGCGAGGGTCAAGTGTTTCTTTCATCCTCTAAACACCAAGAGGCTCCTTTGTGCAACACACCTGAAGTCCTGAAGTGGTCTATTGAACTGTGTAAAGACACGAGATGTGGAGACTTTAAGAGCTTCACTGTCACATCAGAAGATGTGAAGGGTTATATAATCAACTCTGATATGACTGTGAGCAATGCTTATTGCAGAGGACTTCATATCATTTGCAGAGGTGTGTGTTTTTGACATTAATATACTATGGTACAATATTTTACTTATTTTGTCAGCATGTGTTTACGTTGATTTTGAAAGCAATATCGTAGTTATCATTTGCATCATTTGCTGCACATTATAAATGATAAATTATTGCTTCTCTTCCTTTCAGACACTCTAGGAAAAGAACTGACTGCTTATAAGACAGTAACCGGCATATTGCTTTTCTTGATCTTGAGTGCTATTCTGCTTCAGTTTAGCCGGCCAACATACAAAGCCATCCGCAAAAGATGTAAGTCACTGATGGAAACAAAACATTTTTGGTGAAAAATGCAAATATTTGTAAATGCTGCACTTGCATTTGGCACAATGTTTAAGTTCATCCAAATGAATATTCCGTCTTCATTTACCTTCATTCTTGACATTTCAAACCTGTATGATTATTTTTCTTTCACAGAACACAAAGGACGAAATTTGAAGTATGTTGATGGCTTACACACATTCATCTCTATTGTATAGACACGAAACTAATGCAAGAAAATGCGTGCCAATCACCAACATTTTTCGAAACATCCTCCTTTGTGTTCTGA
Organism: Triplophysa yarkandensis; assembly: GCA_033220385.1. Lineage (NCBI taxonomy): Eukaryota > Metazoa > Chordata > Actinopteri > Cypriniformes > Nemacheilidae > Triplophysa > Triplophysa yarkandensis. The sequence goes on from CM065655.1 coordinate 10,384,605, forward strand.
AGATAAAAGAAATTCTTTCAGGTTTTAAATGTCAAAAATTTGAATAAATGATGACAATTTTATTTTTAGTATGAACCACTTACTCTAATGCAAGTTGTTTAGAATCATTTAGATTTTGTTTAAATTTTTAATGATTAAAAGACAATGTTACTCTTGTGCCCCTGCATCTGTTCCTAAATTTTCCATGTTCCCGATGTTAAACACAGTGTCTAATTTCAAAAAATTTAACCTGCGTTGATGCAGTTTCACAGAAACGTCGGAATCAATGGATCGGCCCGACCCAAAGTCAAAGTGGTGAGTCATTTGTGACCCACAAACACACGCACGCAAAAAGTTCCCTTCTTTTAACTGGTAGTGCAGAATGCATCTGTTAAATGTTTACTTTGTGTTCCTGAAATATATTCTCATAATATTGAATTAACACATGATAAAAACTGTAATCTTCCTTTTATTTTGCTTTTGTTTAAGTGTCCTATCACAGAAATCAAGCTGGTGGTCAGCCAAACAACAATACAGTAAAGCGTCAGTCTTATCCTGGTCAGTTCATTTACATTCTCAGTCTTTCATATACGCACATTTGCATTTAATCCTGTTTCATAAAGAATTTTTATGATTGATGCTTGTATGAAAGGTTGTTTCACATCTGTGTACTATTTTTGAGAACGATATTAAGAAGGAAGCTTGACTTCCATAGTTTTACTAGGACTGTAATTTTTTTGTTCTGTTGAACACAAAATAGGATATTTTGAAGAATGGAGGACTACTCAATGGGGTCCAGGGACTGTTAAATTAGATTTCTCTGTGTTCAACCAAACATATACACTTATACAGGATTTTTTTTATTTTCGGATGAACTGTCTCGTTAATAAAAATGTTTGACTAAGATCCACACACATCAGTGTCCATTTGATTTTTTGTGTTGTTAGGTTTGGAAAAGCTGACCGTAAACCAAAGCAGGGAGCCTTCGTCCAACAGAAACAGTGACTATGATTCATTCGGATACAATTGAAGGTCTGTGCTAACCAATGACTTTAATACTGATCGAAGAGCAGACCGCTCTGTGTTCATGCTTAGCCATCAGTGTCGTATTGAATCAGCCATCATGCTGTGAGACAGTTGAGTTGATCTGACTTTAGCAAGTTGTGTAAATATGTTGGAGAAAATCTTGTTTCTTAATACCACAACTGATGTTTCTTGGTTTTGCTTTGTAGGCTTGGTTTTATGTATTGAGATATTTTATTTTTGCATATGTATTTTGTAAAAAGAACAGTTTTTGTTGTGTTAAATAGATGTTTGTTTTTGACTTAACAACTTGATACAAAATTTGTTCTGAAAAGCTGACAAATTCTTAGTGTACTGTTACTGTTTCTTAAAAAAAAGAAATGTCCTCAAGACATTAACCTGATAAACTACCGTGGTTCAAAATATGCTTTTTTGTTTATTTATACGAGTGAAATGTTAAACAAACAATTATTGTTAAACATTATTACTTCATTTCCTAAACTGGATACATTTGTTATTGTGTTTAGTCTGAAAAAAGTTGAACATTACAGCAGTTGTGTTCATCATAATAAATTCAATAAAAAAATAATAGAACAGTTTTGTTTGTGTACGAAATATATAATTCACCGGTTGTAAAATGAAGAGGCAAAGATGGGAGTGATTTAAGGGTGGTATTGCAGGAGTAAAAAGGGAATGAGGTGGCAATGCACAATTTTGCAGCCTTGTGGTTTCCTGTTATAATTCTATTAACTTCCTGTTTGTGTTATTTCTGTCGCTCATGCTCTAAATATACTGTAGACTCAATGTGCTCATTGTTGCTTTACTTTTTTGCTTTAATTTTTCTTTATTTCTGTCTGGCTTTTTGTACATTATTTTGTGACTCATGATTAAGACAGCTTTTTTTCTTCTAGACAGACTTAGGTTTTTAATCTCCGACATCACAGCTTAAAATCTTATGCATCTTTCACCAGCAAAGAACACATTTAAAATGAGTTGAATGAATGCATGTTGCATTGAGTTTTTTGCATTTAATAAAATGATTTGTGTCATAGAATTTAAACATAAAGAAATTTGCCAAATTAAATACCATATTGGAATAATGCATACATGTTTCTATTAGGTTTAGGGTGTTGATTAGTCTTATAGTATTCATTATATTTAGTTGTATAGAATGTGTGTGTGCAATGTGCAAAGTTTGAAGTTTTGCTTTTCAATTCACTGAGGTACCCTAAGGGTCTTTTCTTAACTTTACAGGTATGTAAATAATATAATGTTTTGTGATTTGGGGTAAATTTTTGCACCATGAGCATCCATTCTCCACTTTAAAGGCACAGTTAAATGTTTTGTTCCCCTAATTTTAACCAGGTCACAATAGGTCCTTTGTGTACCTATAAAACATAGAATGTGGTTAATCTGAAAGTGTAACCTTTTTTGTTATTGCATATGTTATGTTGTTGTATGTACATCAGTTCTTCTGTATTTTTGACCCTATCCGTGAAATCAAGACTAAAGTTGGAAAATGTAATTCTAACAAAATGAGTATTTAGGGTTGATTTTAACTATTCATTACATTGTGATTTCAATCTTTGACATGATCTTACTCAATCAATATTATAGATACCAATGTTAAAAATGACTTTAGCTGGGTTTTACAGGGTCACATTTATTCACTTGCAACACAAACACAGGTTAGAATACAGCAATGTTGTTTGTGTGCCCTGTGTGTATGTGTGGATATGTGCTTTCTTCTCATCCAAAGGTCAGAATTAAGAATTTAATCTGTAGTTAAAATGAGGTCCTAGCAGAGAACAATGACAGATGACAAGAGATTACATGCACAGATTATAATCGAGACCTCCACTCATGGGGCATGAAATCTAGAGCACATATCTGTCATTTCATTTTCATCCTCACAATTCACAGGCGAATAATGACATCAAACATGCCTGTTACCTGCAGAGCACATTACTTCGCATACAAACCTCTCCCATTCACAAACAGACGTTTGATGTGTTGAATATAATGTTTCAAGAAAAATTTTCATAAATAATGTGAAGTGTTGAATTATTATGGAGTAAGCTTAAGCGTTTGGTTGCCCATGGCCTTCTGCATAGACACCCAGTATTGCCCATTAGAGAATGTTACTATTTTTTAAATTTTTGGTAACATTGTTAAAATAAATTGGCCAAATCACATACAAATATAAAACAATAACAGAAATCTGTAAGAAAAGTAAAGACCTCTGTTTTGCAGATGTGTAATTTTTATAATGTAATGCTAGCAAAAACTAAAGCACTGTAAGGAAAAAAGGAAATGTGATTAAAAAGTTTTCTTTTGGGCATACTGCCCACCCTCTAAAAAGGATTTGACCCTGTCTGCATAACCAAGTATAATCATTATTTAAGCCGATGAAATATAATATTAAGAGCACCATTGACTTTAATGTATGCCCAAGCACTTGCCACTCACAGCATTTTATTGTGACCAAAAGAAACAAGGAAGAGATTAAAATGAGACGCCATGTTCATCTGTTGATGTGTGGGATGTTTCTTGGAAGGAAGTCAAGTATCCTTGGACAGAAGGAACATCCAAGAGCATCAGGGGATGGCCGGGGCAGAGAGAGGGGATTATTTAGTGGTTTAAATTAACAAATCCGTATTGTGTGATTCTGGCACACATTTGACAGAGACGGGAAGACAGAGAATCCAAAGCCACGAATTAAAGTAGATACTCTATGATTAACATTTATATGAAACTTTCAAAGGCTGAAAGAAGACAATTTGTTGACGTGACAAAAGCAATGACATTATATGCTGGACTCAACGTGCACATGGGAAGAATGTGATTCTTTTCAGCTTTGCAAATCTGAACATCTGGAACGGATTGTTAAAGCAGGTATGAAATTAAAATATTTATCAACGAGTATTTCTAGGTTTGTTGGTTAGTTTCAGTTGTACCATGGAATAATTAAAATGACTGTAATGTTATTTATATTGATAACTACATTTATACTTCTAACAGTTTGTATAAGAACATCTTGTATTCTATTGTATTCTAAATGTATTCTAATAAATTTGTATATTTTTATAATTGAACACAGGAAAATTTTTAATTTGTAGAGTGTTATGGAGGTGATGAGTCTGTTTGCATTCCAAAGGAAGTCTTCTGCTGTAAGACTGGTCATCGTTCTTCTATTTATAGTCCTTTGTAAGTCTCACTTACTTTATATTCACACAAGACATGACATGTCCTCATTTTGACATACACCTTAGCAAAAAATGTGCTTGTGCCAATCAAAAGATTAATTAATGCAAAGTTAAACTGCTTTTTCATTTTAAACTTGTATGAGTTTCTGACTTTTGTGGAACACGAAAGAAGGTATTTTGAAAAATGTCTGTATTCGAAAAATGGTAGTACCTATTCAAAACAAACAAACAAAACCAAAACAAACTCAAGGGTTCTTCGAAAAACAACCTTTTTCAAACCATCTTCTTTTGTGGTCTACAAAAGAAAAACACTATAACTTACACTTGCTTTTTTCTCAACTCTGCCAACAGCCCGTAGTCAGATGCTTTCCACCCCAGTCCTCCCAGTCAGAGTAACTGTACCCTCCCAGTGGCAGTCTCTACGGGTTTCTCAAGCTGATCTGGGCCTTCTCTTTACCAACTCCAGCCCATTCTCCTCTACCCAGTCCCTACTTCTCATACCCCTATCTGGGACTCCTTCTAAACCTATTCTCCGTGCTGAGTTTGGTTCTTACACCATCACACAGGTAAATCAGATTTTATTGTGATTCTTTATCTTAATTGATAACTTCAGCAATATTTTGGTGAACTGCTTACATGTTTATTTTTTTCCTTCAGATGATGTCCGATCCCATTCCTCCACTATCCCCATCTCTCACTGCATCGCTCTTTTCTAAAACCGTTGTGAAAGAAAGAGAGGGGGGTGAAGGGAACAGGTTTAGGGTGCGAGTGCTGTTTCATATGAGGGGAGATGCTAACCAAGGCACATGTGTTACCCTTCACGCTTTCAAACAGACCAAAGAGCAAAAAGCGTCCTGTATCACTCAGGTAGTGCTTGGTTGGTTTATTAAACCCCTCAAAAACATTTAATAATTTAATAATAATAATTTTATCAAATATTTATTAATAAATACAATAAAAATCCAGAAAAACTTACATTTTCCCGCAGCTGGGGTGAGGTTTGCTAAAATATTAACAATACAAATTACATTTTTTATTGTAAGTTTTACAAACTTTCTTTGTCTGTACTCTGTTATTGAAATTTTTACATTTTTATCAAACAATAAAGTTCTTTAAATAACAAGAGATGTATGATTATTTTACCAAATAAACTATTGATTTGAACTTGTAAGGTTGATATAAATGATACTTTTAAAACATGAGAAATGCTCCAAAATTATCAATTAAATAAAAATCAGGTTCTGAACTGTATAATTACAATTTAAAATAATAAAACTATATTTGGAATTCTGCTTTCAAATCCGTTTCTGTTTTCATTGTTAGAAAAATATAAACTTCATAAAACGTCATTATTATGCAATTTCTATAGACATGACGACTCAATAACTTTTATATTTTCCTATTTCTTTTCTCAGCCACCTTTTGGCCTGTGTGTAGTCACTTTGGCTCTTCCAGACGACTGGTTTCAAACTATCCATAATGTTCACCAGGTGTTCCAGCAACATCATTCAAACAAAGTCCATTCTCGAAAGCGTGGGAGATGGCATCAATATATGCCAAGAGGGCTCAGAGCCAAATCTGGAATCCCAACAAATAAAATTCATCTCTACTACTCCTCTACCTTCAGCAGTGTTAAAGCTGGTCGACCTGCGTGTGTGGAGGAAGTTTTTCATCAGTCAAAGAAACAGATGAACTACATTGGACCTGTGGGACTTGAAGAAGACAGGACGGAGATGAACAAAACAAAGCAGATCTCTGGATGTTTACATGGACATGCTGAAGAGAATCTGTGGTTAGATTCTAATGTGCTAATTCTTTATAGTAAAGGGCCTGTACGTGCGGGACAGCCGGTCAGAGTGTCTGTAAACCTGAAGGACAATGTTGATGCAGAGTCATTAATTATTAGGTAAAATTTGTTTCGATATTACATAAGGGTCATCATTTAAAATCACATTTATATCATTCTAAATGACATTACTATTTTTGTACATCTTTAGATTGAAAGTGAAAAAAGGATTGTTGTCTCTGGTGGTTCTCCCTGTCACAAACATTGACCCGTGGACTGTTAGTGTAGAGAAGACGACTGGTTCAAAACATGATGTTATTTCCATTATTAGCCACAGAACTGGAACTCCTCCTTATAACATTGGGTAAAGACAGTACTTTGAAAAGTTATCTTCTTAAAATGAGTGTTAAAAGTGTGTGTGTGTGTGTGTGTGTGTGTGTGTGTGTGTGTGTGTGTGTGTGTGTGTGTGTGTGTGTGTGTGTGTGTGTGTGTGTGTGTGTGTGTGTGTGTGTGTGTGTGTGTGTGTGTGTGTGTGTGTGTGTGTGTGTGTGTGTGTGTGTGTGTGTTTGTTGGTTTTTCTCTAAATGTCTATTTTCAATTTCTTCAGGACCTCTGCCTTAAGCCAACTTGCTTGTCTCTCACTTGAGGGTTTACACAGAAGTTTTGGTGTAGCGATGACGGTCACCGGCAGCTGGCGGGTGGAGTATTCTGGTCGCAAGCCGTCAATATCAACACAAGAGGCAGCCACCAGCTCCTTCTCATTTGTTGATAGAGACATGGTGGGCATTGCCCCCATCATAGAGGTATACCAAAAACTATTGTACAATTTTCAGGACTGTAATAAATTGCAGTTGCAAGCACATTAAATTTGGCTTAGTGGACCATTTCTACAACCTAAAATAAAAAAAACTGAATTAATTTAATTAAAAGCCAATTGTGTTACTGCTATGTTTGTTCGATTTGCTTTATTTGATAAAAGTTATCGCAACTTTTGGGAGTTATTACAACTTCCAAAACCCACGCAAAAAGTATATGTTGATTTGAGATTGTTTCATATTGATATTGCTTCGACTCATCAAAATAAGTTTAACAACTTCATGTAGTTTTAGTTTCACCATTGGATTAAACATAAAGTATTAGGTTGAATCAACAAGTTATTTGATTAGAATTTAAAGCAGCAAAAATATTGAGTTAGTAAACTTACCCTTTAAAATAAACTTAATCCTCTCTGTAGAAAATCCCAAATTATTGCTATAACTGCTTTTGAGTAATAAAAACAAATATATGGGAAATATTTGAGTTGGTTCATATTTGACAAATCTGGGCTTGTGACAGTGCTAAGATGTGGTCCAAGATAGATTTGAGATTTCAAGAAAAATACACTTATGAGACATGCGACAAAGTTTCCTTTCGTTTTCCAAAAGTCGCATTCAAAATATTTCCTCCTTAATTTTTGAATAACATGTAAGGTTCAACTTTTCGTTACATTGACAGAGCAACACTATCATCAACACTGCCATCCTGACAAGCCAGCCCGTGTCACTTCCTCTCATTGTCCTAGCGGTCGGCCAAGATGGCAAAGTATTTGATGTGACCACAGCAGTGAAGTGTCATTCTGCAAGTGAAGACATCATCAAGGTAAAAAAACATGACTCAGTTTACTCTATTTCTTTGTTGAGTGATGCTCTACTTTGACATGACAGGTGACTCATGACTGCTCTGCACTTTTTGTGGATGGGAGTGAATCAGGAATGGGTAGCATCTGTGCGGAGGTGGAATTCTCTTTGGGAAAATTCAGTAGTTCTTTGTGCTTGGCTGTGTGGGCTCCAGTGGTTCCTCTCCGCGTGTCCCTCACCGACTCTGTCCTAAGTCCTATCAAAGGATGGAGCTACTCTAGCGAGAGCGGGTATGTCAGCTTTTAATAATGTGAATAAGACTACTGGTCAAATCTATTGGGACTTTCCTCATTTGTGTATTCTTATTTATTCACACATTTTGGTTTATAAGGAAGTCATCAAATGTATGAAATGAAACAAAGGGAAATATGGAAATTTTGTTATTCTAAAGAATATAATAAAGTTCAAATATTAAATTTGATCATTGTCAGTGTAGTCACATTTTGACAAGAGTTTGCAGAAGAGATTTCTCGTCATTTCATGAAACTCTAACACCCTAACTTGGTTTTTAGCAATTTTTAAAGTGGTCCTCATCTATCCGGCGCTCTCATTGGCTGTTCTGTGTTCAAAATTCAGGCAAAAGATTAAAACATTTGTATTAGATAAAATTTACGTTTTGTCATGGATTAAACAACTTTTGATTTAGCATATTTTTGTTTATTAAACTACTTTCAGACATTCAGGCTTACTCAAAAGTAATGATAAAAATGTCAAGTGTCCCAAAAATTTGGTCCGGCAGTGTACAAGGTCTTTATATTAATATATTTAAATTCTTCAATAGGTGCACACCAGTTTATCAAAGATCCACCATACAGATTTTGGCACGATTTAGGGCCCAATCAAGAGGTCAAGGAGGCCAACCTGCTTACCTGCTTGGATCCCCTGATTGGTTTGTGGATGTGACGGAACTCGTCAGAGATTGGCTGAGAATTGAAAATGCACAGATTGCGACTCTTGAAAAGCAAAAGTATCTGGTCGGCTTGAAGCCTGGAGTTACTTCAATAAATGTTGGTATCTGTGTTTTTAATTAATAATTATGTCCTCGCATTAATGTGAAGAAGAGGTTCCTTTTCAGCTCCTCATATGTTCTCAAAATCCTTGTGTTACTTCCAAGGTGATATCAAGTCAGTGGGACGGCGTGCTTGGAAGTGCCGATCTTATCGTGACCTCTGAACCCGTGTCTCCTGGTGACCTCTCGGTTCAGTTGGTGGGAGGCCTCGGCCTGTCAATCAATCCCAGCCCATCTCATCCCTCCATCGTTACAGCAATAGTTATTGCTCACAACACATTGAACAATCACGGGCAAGTAAGTTCATTGGGCTACTTTGACCTCTTGGGGTAGCATGTATTCTCATTCATTTTTCTCGTGTTTAAGGAAGCATCAAATAGTGTTTGGATCCAGTTTTCGGATGACACCGCCATATCGGTATCTGCCTTTACCGGTATCCCTTATTCTCTCCGGCTGTCCTCGTTGGCTGATTCTGTGGTTACCGTGACACCTGCTCCATTCCAGCGCATCCTGGCACAAGGGGATGGCGGAGGCCCTCTTGTAAAAGCTGAGCTGCTGGTCACCAACTGTGAAGAAGTATCCAAGAATATTGAGCCAGAAGCTTCTCAAGAAGGAAGTAAAACAAGAAGACTGGCCAAAGGTTCTGGTTGGATAAGAGTGAACCTGAACATGGACGAATGGTCCATGGAGAGTGAGGAATATAACTTTGAGATGCTTGACCTGACCGATATGCTTGTCGATTCAAATAAGAACCTGTTGGGGAATTTTGAAGATGATGATATTGCTGGAAATTTTACCGGTGGGTTTGATGGTGGCGATGAAAACGAGAGGTTCAAAGAAAATGGTTTGGAGCAAGCGGTTCTGATCCCTAGTCATGAAGACGACTCGGGTTACTTCTCTCCTGGTGTGGAAAAAGGCAGAAAAGAGGAAACTGTTGATAGACAAGTGGAGATTGGCATTGCAGCACTACTTTCTCTTCTTGTTCTCTGCTGCCTGCTCTTTTTGCTCAACTGTGTGCCATGTGCACTGAAAGAACTGTGGAACAGAGGAGCACGTGGGAGGAATGTCAGTGACAGTGTGGAGGATGAACAGATCAGAGATGGGAGAGAAGAGAGAGCAAAAGTGAAACATTTAAGTGAAGTCAATTAGAACTGACTTTTTATTTCAATATGTCTCATAGATTAATTGAATTATTTTGTTAATGTCTTGGGTAAAAATTATTAAACATTTGTATTTCCTCCTTATGGTCTGTAATTTATTATTACACTTTTTATTATTTTATTTATATATTATAGGTTTTCTTTATAAATTGGAGGTGACCAAATTATGAAGTCTCAAATGACCCTATAAATAAATTAAGGATTATGTATGTTTGTTAATTTCCACTTCAGCGCATGTGAGCAAATGATACCGCTCCCTGGTGGTCTAGTGGTTAGGATTCGGCGCTCTCACCGCCGCGGCCCGGGTTCGATTCCCGGTCAGGGAACTTAATTTTTTGTTTCTAGTATTAAAATGCAATTCAATGTTTTTATTTAATACACCCTACAAATAATAACTTCGTGTTCCCATAAAGAGCGATGCCACAACCCAGAGTAAGCCAGATGTTGAAAAACCATGTCTCACATATACACATATATATTGATATTAAAGACTCCATTAGAAACATACATCTGTTTCATCACCCAGTTGAATAATCACAATTATATGTCCATGATTATAGTTAGGAAAGAATACAGCGATGCCATAAGTAAGTGCTATACAGCAGAGTGGCGCAGCGGAAGCGTGCTGGGCCCATAACCCAGAGGTCGATGGATCGAAACCATCCTCTGCTAACTATTTTAAACAAGATAAAAAACTCAAATTTTTAGTTAATTTCCCAGCACAATCTGATTTACAGTGCAGTTTAGTGGAACCTTTAAACCTATAGTTCACCCAATATGAATGTTCTGTAATCAATCACAAACTCTCTAATTGTTCGATCGGTATAACAATACATTTGTTTGTTTGAACACAAAGAAAAATATTTAGATCCCTAGCAGTTTTTGGAGCCCACTGACAACTATAGTCGGTCAAATAAAAATGGTAGAATGTTCTGCTGTCCTACATTCTTCAAAATATCTATTTTCTATTAAGCAAATAGATTATAATGTATATTTTCGTACTGTAAATTCAATAGGCCCCATAAAGCAGTTTAAACCTTGCTGTGAGATGGAGATATACAGTCAGCACACTGTTAAAACATCTCACGGTCTTTAGGTTAACCAGTCTTTGTTTTATTGTCAATACAACTAAGAGGAAAAAGCAACGCGCCCAACGTGGGGCTCGAACCCACGACCCTGAGATTAAGAGTCTCATGCTCTACCGACTGAGCTAGCCGGGCTGTTGAAAAACACTTCTTCACATTTTAACTAGGATCTTCCAAACAATGACTTTGATACACATTTTAAACGTCATACTTCCCCAAGTCTAGACATGGCAAGGAGATAAACACCATGGAAAAAGACAAAGTGAGGAAAAATAAAATAAAAGCAGTAAGCTCCATGTTTATTTGGCCTAGTGTACCACCTGCTGTTCATCTTAAATATCACAATTCAAGGAGGTGTAACAGTCAAGCTTTTTGTCCTACTTTCTTATAAAAAATCTGACAATAAACTGATCTTCTAGTATTTACAATTGGTTTACAAAAAAGTCATTTATTGGAACATGATCATGAGTTGATTCCACATACGGCTGATTGTTGATGGGTCTTCAGGTTGCAGATCCAGGCAAACCGTTTCCCACAGCGGTTACACATAAAGGGTTTTTCTCCTGTGTGGACTCTCTGGTGTTTCTTCAGGTTACCTGCTTCTGTGAATAACTTTCCACAAATATCACATTTGAAGGGCTTTTCCCCTGTATGAACCCGCTGGTGGGCCACAACATTGGACATCCCGGTAAAGGCCTTTCCACAGAACTTACAAACGTAGCTTTTTCGCTTTCCTTTGTCTATGTGACACGGAATATTCATCCCAGCGAAAGAAACACAAGACTGGGATAAACCAGGAATTATTTGAGTAAAATAGGAATTAGTTGCGCTTGTTGTTTCAATAGGAATTTCATCTGGTCCACTGCTAAGGCCTGGCCCTTCACATTGGCCTTGCCTCAAAATAAAACCTTCTGGTGGATCTGCTCTACTAACACCATGGATTCGGGAAGTTGTTCTACCCTTTAAACCTTTGAATGGTAATACTGGATCGGTCTGAACTAGCACACAGTCTTGATCCTGATTTGAGTCGGTTGTATATGAGCAGGATGAGGAACTGGCCGTCTCAGAGTTCCAGCGTGTAAAATGTCCCTGATGCTCCACAGACCGTTCATACAAGCAGCTTGTTCCCGGCTTTTCTCTACTAGGCTGGTTTGTGTGTAACATACTGTTTTTCACAGCTCCTTTGTGTTCTGAGTTTGTGTAAGATATTTTTTCCCCGGTTAGAGGTTTGCTGGGTCCAACAGGAGATGTGTGGTATCGGTACTGCTTTAAACTACTCGGATTGGATTCAATTACATCTGTAGAGAGTAAATAAAGAAAAATGTAAAATATAAGGGGTGTAAATATTCACACACTTAGCTTGTGTTTTGATACTGGGTTAAAAATTACGATTTGTATCACAATATTTGTAAAAAAAAAAAAAAGTAAAATATGACTTCGTAAATGACAATATAACAATTGTTAAAAATATTTTTAAGAGAAATTTTAAACAATTGAAGAAATTTTAATTGTTCCATGAAATCTTGGGTACAAATTTGTAAACTAAACTGTCACTAAAATAGTTTAATTTAAAACTTGTGAAAATAAACAACAATATTATTTAAAAATATATTGACATAGCTTTAGGATACATATATACTTAATACTTGTTATTTAACCCATATAAAATACTAGTTTGGTTCTGCTTTAGTACATAATTGATATTTAATACTAAACAATATTTAAAACACTTATCGGTTACCTATTTAAAAAAAAATATGTGGTAGGTAAACCCTACATTTTTATTTGCTACAATTCAGTTACCCTGAATCTCTACTTCAATTGATGGTGAGATGTCCATCTTCTGGCTTCTATCCAGACCATTTTCCTTCAACTGGGAAAAATCCAAATCTAAAAGCTGGGAACAATATAACATGCGTTTAGATTGATGTTTTGTAGGTTCTAGATGACGACCATTTAGTTACAATATTTATATATATAAAACATATGTATAATATTTAAATATATATAAAGACATAAACATATTAAGAGGTGCAAAATAGATCTATAATGCAGCACTGATTCTATTGTCAGAAGCAAAAAAATTTAAACAACAAACCTTCTCCTGTCCAAGTACAAGTGGGTTTTTGATTTGTGAGGTAGTGAGTGTCCCAGTACAAATGTCTGTATCTGACTCCACTAAAGCAAAAGAAACAGGAAAAATGCTCACCGGGACATTTTGATACAACACATCCTGTTAATGATGACTGTAGGTTATCACTAACGTTAATGGCCCTTATAAAGACATCAGCTCACCATCATGCACAACTATGGGCTCTTGTTTCTGGCTTTCGACCCATTGGTTGTCCACATCCTCCTTTAAGTCTACAGTCGCTGGATCTTCATCTTCCTTTTGCTGTTGAAACATAAAACAAGGACCTATATTAGAACATAATCATCGCGCGTACATGGAAAAAATCAAGCAAAATTTAAATATGCAGTTGTTTAAATTCCTATAGTATTTTTTATTTAATAAAGGGAAATTAAAATACCTATAATATTTTGTAGGGGTTAGTTTTTCTTTGTAACGCCGTGTTCACACCAGATGCGTTTAGAGCGTAATACTTTTTGGGAGCTTTATAAACTAACCAATATACAGATTACGAATACTGTAAGACATAACTATTTTATATTAAATAGACATATATATATATATATATATATATATATATATATATATATATATATATATATATATATATATATATATATATATATATATATATTTATATGTACTATATATACGGCACACATTTTTATTGACCATTAAAAGGAAATGTGGTTTGTACTTACATCAATGTTGATCACTATCACTATAAGTGAGTTAAGTATGAGTTTAAGTAGGTTTTTTTACTGCCATATTTCTTGCAGTGTGGTAGGTGGGCTGACATACAGTATTAGTAGATTATAGATGGAAAGAAGGTACACAGATATAACTACAACTAAAAAGAACATACAATAGTTGCAGAAATGTTTATTCAAACATGTTAAGTAATATAACCAAGTCGCTTGACATTATTTTTTATACAGAAAACAGATTTTACAGGATATACAAAACTTTCACTCATATCAGTCAAAACTAACAAAGAGTAACATTTAAAGAGATTCTCTGATTCCAAACCTCATTTTGTGTTAGTATCTACAACAACAAAGTTCACGATAAAGGGAGTTATTGTTTTTTGAAGATTTGCAGGCATTTTTCTATAGCTGAGGACTCAAACAATACCATAGATAAGCGTGTTATGAACATAAAATGGCTCTCTTTAAACTATGGGTGGAACGATTAACATCTTGTGTATCTGTATAGTCTATAGCTTTTAAGATAATATTAATCAGTTACTGATTCCTACAGACACCAGTCAATTTGCGGTTAACCTATCAGAATGATACTTCTGCAAGTGGTTTTTGAGGTTCCGTATCCAGGCAAATGTCTTGCCACAAAGATGGCAACTACATGGGTGTTCTCGCGTGTGCACCTTCTGGTGTTTTCTAAGGTTTCCAGCCTCTGCAAAGTGCCTCCCACATGTATTACACTTGAAAGGTTTCTCGCCTGTGTGAATCCGCTGGTGGATCACCACCTTTTTGGGCCGATTAAAAACTTTGCCACAATATGTGCATGAAAAGAGTTTCTCATTAGGCACTTTGTCATGTTTTTTCCAACTGTTTTTTTGTTGGCCGAGGCCAAAATCTCGCACATGGCCGTACGTTCCTTGATTTTTTGAAGATGTGGATGCTAGAGCTCCAAAGTCACTTGGTACCAGAGGTGGACTAAAGGAAGACAAGAGGGCTCCGCCATCCTGATGTTCCTCCCTCCTGTACTGTGGATAAACACTTGAGGACTGGCTTTCTCTTAATGTTTTGGCCCACAGAGAAAAGTCTTCTCCTTCCTCTGCAGAGTCAACTTCTATGACCTCTGAATGCCGTACAGGACCTGTGGTCTGGCTTTCAGGGGGTCTTGCGTTGCTCATGTATGCACAAGAAGGCTTCTGTAAGTCTACATGGTCACTGCCTTGCCTTAAATATTTCCTCGCAGAACTGGATTTCTCACAGTTTGCTTCGGGATTTAATTCTACGGGCTCTCGGGTAATCCCTTTAACACCCTCAAACTCTGGTTCAGATTTAAGCGCAGTGTCAGATCCACTGACCTCCAAAGTATGCTGCTGTATCCCATCATCTGACTCCAAAGGATCACCAAAATCTGCCACTCTAGCCTGTGACGTCTGTGTTATTTCTAAAAGAAAAACAACGTACAGACAGACATTAAGATGTATATTGATAGATTATCAATTATAATTGAAAACACTTTAGATTGGGCAAATTCTATTGCTATTAAATAATGATTTTTATAGACATGAATTGAAATTAATGCCTGTTTGTGCCTCTACTCGTACCATCTGTGACGAAAAGTCTCTGCTGTGTTTGGTTTTCCTCGAACATCTCCTCCTTTATCTGGACTGTGTCAACCTCAGATACCACATCTTGCGCCTACCAGAGAAGTAAATATATAACATGTCAATCTACCTTCTGTTGAGAGATGATAATCTATTTTATAATCTATACATTTATATTATACATATAAAATGGATTATTAGAAATCATAATTGTTGAATATTTGCCTTGATATTTGCAAATGCAACTATAACTATCGTTTAATAGATTAAAAGGTGATCAGTTCGATTCCCAGGGCCGACAGCTACATTTACATTTAAACTGTACATTAATTCATTTGACAGACGACTTACAAGTAGTGTGCAGTTAACAATTATCACTGCAGAGCAAACAGGGGTAAGGTGTCTTGCTCAAGGACACTTCAGTCCTTGCCTTCAGACACTTGTATTTGAACCCGCAACCTTCTGCTAACAAATCCAACTCTCTTACCACCAGACCACAACTGATATACGTTTATATATCCTGTGATTACAAGGTCATCGATTCCTGGGGCAGACAGATAACAGCTGACGTGCCCTTTAGCAAGGCACCTTACTTCAATACAAGGTCATCGGTTCGATTCCCGGGGCAGACAGGTAACGGCTGACATGCCCTTAAGCAAGGCACCGTACTTCAGGGGCCGGTCATGGTATGGTGTCTAGAGAGTTAGACTTGTATGCAGA
Organism: Triplophysa yarkandensis; assembly: GCA_033220385.1. Classification (NCBI taxonomy): domain Eukaryota; kingdom Metazoa; phylum Chordata; class Actinopteri; order Cypriniformes; family Nemacheilidae; genus Triplophysa; species Triplophysa yarkandensis. The sequence continues at coordinate 10,400,679 of CM065655.1, forward strand.
AGGTGGCAGGTTCGAATCCCAGTGCCGGCGGACAATGACAGAAGTGAAGACATCTCGCCTCTGTTTGCTCTGCAGTGATAATTGAACACAGCGTATTACTTCGCTTTGGATAAAAGCGTCTGCCAAACGAATAAGTGTAAATGTAATTGCTCCAGCTGGGTCACATTTCGGCAATGGGGCACTTTCACTTAATTTCCCTTTTGAATCATGATTTTTAAGTCTTGTTTTTTATCACAATAATATTCAGCTTTAAACAACCCATTACCACTTGTGTTTTTCATAAAGGGGTCTGGTGACAACTCTCTTTTATATTCAGACTTTAAAAAGAATTTATAACATGATATAACCAAATTGATATCATAATATGCATGAACTATTTAATAAATCCTTGTTGTAGATGATAGAAGAGTTTAAAAGAGCCCAAAAAAACAGAAATTTGTTGAACATGAAGAGTTGACCCACAGTGTTGTTGTTGTCAGTGATGCTAACACTGGAATCTGTGCCTGCATCTCTCCACAATCCAGGGTTAAACTGGGCTTCATAAGACACTGGGGCTGTAAAACAACACACACTTTATTGTTTTGACAACAACACATTGTGTAGAACACTCATAGGTCGTTACACACCAGTTGTTTGGTTCCTGTATTTGTCAGATAAAGCAGTGCTCACTTGGACCCTGTTAGCACGATTCAGTGAGCTAATCCTCCTCTCAGCTGCCCCACGTGCCATCTTCAGCTCGAGTATGTGAAGCTTTCTCTTCAGGGCTTTGTTTTCACGCTGGCATTGAGACATTTGCAGGTTTATGATGGCGTAGTCGTCGTCTACGAGCTTGCAGATCTCAGCCACGGCGGCATTCGCCAGAACCTCCATTATGGAAGCTAACTGAGTCTGGAAGGCGATGCGGTTTGCCATGGCTGTCGCTTTAGCTCTGTAAACGCTCAGGACGACGTAAAAACGCGACAAAAACGTGCGAGGTTTAAAATAATGTTCAAAACAACACTGGGCGGAAATCACCTCAAGGCCGGTTACGCATCCTGAAGCGTTTCCGGTCTGTAGTGATGACGTAGGTGCCGTAGTGCCTGTTGTGCAGCGCATGACATCTTGGGTAGTGAATGAAATAAAACAGATCTCGGATTTAATATCTGAGTTTTTGCATAAACAGAACAAATTCAGCATTGGGTTGTTTGTGTGTTTGTTCAAAAGAGTGTAGAAGATTTGGGGTGGGGTTGAAATTATTTGTTAGTAAAAAACGACAACTAAAAACCGTAATGCTTGCTTAGCAGCGCATGCCAATCTTCTGTACTGATATAAAACCGAGAACAGCTTTAGAATCTGAGCTTGCAAAAACAGACCAAATTAAGTATTTTTTTAAGTGTGTTTATTTAAAAGAATTGACTTGATTTGAGGTGTGGTGTGGTTTAAACAATTTGTAAGTCTTTTGTAAAATACCGTAATGCCTGTTGTGCAGCGCAGAAAATCTTCGGTCAGAATGAAAAAAGCAGATCTCAGATGTATAATCTGATCTTGCATGAACCGACCAAATTCAGCATTATTTTGGTTTGTATGTTTATTTAAAAATTATTGACTTGATTTGACGTGTGATGTGGTTTACTATTTGTACGTTTATTCTGCGAAATACCGTAATGCCTGTTATGCAGCGTATAACAATCTTTGGTACTGAATTAATTAAAACTGATTTCAGATTTACTATCTGAGTTTGCAAAAATAGACCAAATGCAGAATTGTTTTTTTGTGTGTGTTTTTAAAAAAATTACTAGATTTGAGTCGTGGTTGAAACTATTTGTAAGTTTTTGGAAAAACAAAAAACAAAGAACCGTAATGCCTGCTAAGCAGCGCACATCAATCTTCTGTACTGAAATAAAACCGAGTTCAGCATTAATATCTGAGCCTGCAAAAACATACCATATGGAATTTTGTTTTTTAATGTGTTTATTTAAAAGAATTGACATGATTTGAGGTGTGGTTTAAACAATTAGTACGTTTTTGCAAATACCGTAATACCTGTTACGAAGCGCATAACAATCTTTGACACTGAATGAAATAAAACTGATTTCAGATTTAATATCTGACTTTGCAAAACAACAGACCAAATTCATCATTGTTTTGTCTGTATGTCTGTTTAAAAGAATTGACTAGATTTACGGTGTTGCTGAAAATATTTATACGTTTTATTTTGCAAAACACCTTAATGCCTGTTATGCAGCGCACGCAGATCCTCGGCCCTGAAATAAAACTAAATTCAGATTTAATATCTGAGTTTGAAAAAAAAGACAAAATTAAGGCATTTTTTTCTGTTTTTCTGTTTATTCAAAAGAATTTACTAGATTTGAGGTGTGGTTGAAACTATTTGTTTTCTCCAAAACACTTTGTTCAAGCACATACTACAATACTGTTGCATTTTAAAATGTAAATTTTTGTTTAAAATAAAATAACACATTTATAGTATACAAAATATGACACAATATTAGGACACACAAATACTTTTTAAATGTAACTTTTTGTGATCATTTGACAGGCATATAAAAAATGGTCTCATTTGATCATAAATACATTAATGTATATTAAATTTAATTCACTTGTGTGCATTCAAGGTAACAATTTTATCAGTTGTGTGTTTGTTGTGAATCAAACTCCTGACATCAGTCGATCACACACATGGCTTTAGCAATAGTTTGCTCCAAGGCCAATACAAGACAAGTGTGTCACTTAAAATGAATAAAAACATATGTCGATGCTCAACTACATCTGGCAGAATGTATAAATAAATTAAATTGCCTTGCATTGAAAAATCTAAAAGGAATGAATTCCTACACATAACACCATCAAGAGCTCTTTGCTTGTAAAGTCTATGCAGGTTTCTTAAATCATCCCAAGGTCCTCACAGACGATCTCTGACGTCTGACACGGATTCTTTGCCTGACTCTTTTGAGGAGTTTTGGGTGGTTTGTTAACTGTGCTGTAGATCGCGGTGATCTCATCCGGAATTTTATTGGGCTGTGAGTTTTTGCTTTGATTCATGACAACCTCGGGTACACTATATATCGGCTCCTCAATCGTCTGGTTTGTTTTAAAATCTAAGTTTAGTTGGATGTGGTCGTACACCTCGGCGTACACTGCTTCCGGCCTCTTGTCATTGTCAGAAGTTGTGATGCCAGCCTGACAGGGCACTATATTGGTGGGATTTGGACCGGAACGAATAACATCGGCGGGATCAGAATATACTGGTTCTGAATAAAGTATGTGCTCATCTTTTTTGATATTTGGATTGGATTGGAGGACTTCTGGCTGTGCATACACAAGCTCAGGTTTTCCAATTAATGTAACAGGATCCATATAGACAGGCTCGATCAAACAGGTGCCACCACCAGGATCGGAGTGTCTGCTTTTGGATGAGCTTAAACAATCAACAGTTTCAAGAGTTTCTGCAGATTTGGAGTGCACAATTTTGCTTGTTTCACTTGGATCAGGGCTGCTTTCAGTATAACTTTGAGGGCGTTTCGGCAGGGGGGAACGAGGCGAACGGGAACGGGGGGAGAGCGGTGACTGCTTGCCTCTGGTTACCGTCAGACTCTTCTGTTGGCGGATTGCTTCCTCTATAAAACGGTGAATCTCATCGCTCTGTCTCGTTTCAAAGTTGAATGCTCCAGGTCCAGAGTCGCAGCGTCGCCCTGCCTCAATAGAAAACAGCATCTTAAAGGAAAAGAAAATGGATTATTAAAAACAAAACATATTTACTTTACACAAATGACATCATCATGGTTTTTACTGACCTTATCTCGCCCATAGCGTCGGAGCCATTCGTAAGGCCATTCCATTACAGTCTTTCTGGTCTCCAGATCTTGAAGCACCAGCACTTCCCTATCAGCTAGCAACCAGTACTGTCCTTCCAGACCACAACGGACCGATGCTTCGGTTGGCAGCAAAAGTACTTTAAATGTGCTCACTAAAATAAAAAAGGCATCGGGATAGAAACTTGCTAATGCATGTTATAACAGAGGAGATGTAAATAAGAGGTGGCCTTACATTCTTCTCTTGACATGTAGATCTGATTGTCCTCCATTTGAGGGATGTTCTGTGTGCTAGTATTGCTGTGTTTCTGTGATTAAAAATGGGTAACATTTAATTTAAAGACAAGAAGCAGAGGACTGAGACACATAAAGGGATAGTTCACATAAAAGGCAAAAGACTGTCATCCTATACCCACCCTCTTGACAATCACCTGTATGAATTACTCTCTTTGGCAAAGAAGACATTCTGAAGAATGCTGGTAACCAAAAACCACTGGTCCCCTTGACTTGCATTGTGTCGACACAAAAGTCAATAGGGTCCAACATTCTTAAGAATATCTTCTTTTGTGAACGGCAGAAGAAAGAAAGTCATAATGGTTTAAATGACAAGTCATGAGTTAATATTAACAGGATTACATTTTTTGAGTGAATTATTACTTGCATTTTATGGACCGCATGTTACCCAAAACTGCATTTTATATCACTAAACGCATAACATCACCTGGAAAGCAATGTTGCATATTTTCTCCACCCATTCCCTACAGTTTTGTTTCTCTGCTGCGAAGACCAGCCTCTTGTCATCCGTCTCCACATAGAAGGCACCCATGTTGTCTCTGGGATAAGCCTCTGCATGAGGGGGGAGTTTGACGACACTCACACAGTCTGACAGACGTACAACTTTTCTTTCTGGATGACGTCTGACCACTGTTGAGCGTTCATGACCAGCCTCTGACAGTTCCAACCGGGCAACACCTCGTGGGCTTGCTGGATAAAGGGCCAGCCAGTATCGCTTCCATTTCTGTTGACCATGAATAGAAATGGGGTGGGATTATCTTATATCACCTGAAAAAATGTATTCTTAAATATGAATGCTGTATAAATGATGATACAGTTTTAGAATATTAATCTATGGGTATACTGTCCTTATAAAAATTGCATGAGAAATCTGTTAAATTAAACTGAATATTAATATCAAATATTATTTCGTGCCTGTTCCACTCCTCTAACTTTATTAATATTGCCATTGATAATAATATTTAATTAGTTTTCAACAGTATATCCTATGAGTATCACAGCATACAGTGTGACAGTTATCAGGTTATATTGCTGTTATTGTGATTATTTATAGAGTCTTAATACTACTTTCACTGGCCAAAATAGGAAAAAAGCACCAAATAAAAAAATTTGCAAATAGTTGTTCTTAGTTTATGAAAAAACTCAAACCATTTAAAACTTCTACGTAAGCAAACAGTGACCTCACATTGGAGGTGCAGACGTAAGTAGATTACTCATTCAGCCTATCCCTCATTTACATCACATGTGTGTGTGTGTGTGTGTGTGTGTGTGTGTGTGTGTGTGTGTGTGTGTGTGTATGTGTGTAAGTTTAGGTGGACCAGTGAGCTTTCATGAGGAGTGTCTTTTGTCAATGGAATGTGCCAAGTTTCAACTTGTATAGACAATCTCATTCCATCCATTTCATACCAGTGCTTTTCATTATACCAGACCATTTAGGAAAATGTAATGAAATATAAGAAAATAGCATAAAATATTTAAACAATAAAATCTTTGTTTAATTGCTACAGATCTCCACATTCCGAATAATTAAATCACAGCAAACCGTTTGCTGAAAAAGACATTTATACAAAGACATTAAAATTAAAACACATTTTGAATAGCACGTTTGCCTGTTTTTATTAATAAAAAATAAATTACAACATAATTCCTTACCTCACCGTGTTTCTGGTGCTGTAAGTAAACTTCACCTTGTTTCCCACAAACGTTCATTTCTGCTCTTCTATTCCTTTAGGAAGTTTTCTTTAAATAAAAAAAGGAAATCAAAATGTGGATTCTGTCACAGAGCAAAGTGTGATCTACTGAAACCTGTTAATGCATCATACCTGTTCATAAATGTAGAGTCCTACAAAAGGCAGTTTATGTGCAAACACAGACTCCACCTTTTAAGGGAAAAGGGATTTGACAATGACTCAAGGTGATCTAAAATCTACGTCATATAAAGGTTTTTTTTTTTTTTTCAACATGGGTTGGTCCCGAGATTAATCTTCCACCTAAAATAACACATTTTATGTATGTATAATGGTAATTCAGATTAATTTGTTATGCATTTGGTCAATATGCACATAAAAAATGTAACAGTTTGCCAATTGATAGCTCTCTATAGGACATAAGATAACTGCTATATTTTATGTGTGCGTCTATGAGCAAAAAGGAGCAGTATGGATGTGACAGTCCTGAAAATATCCCTAACTTCGCTATGAATAATAATGCACAAATTTTTTTTTCCATAAACTTAAGAGAGATGTCACGTGGAGATCTGAAACACCTAAAGTTCACAAATTCGATATAAGTACAGTACAAACTTTTGGTAAAAATGTTTGAAAGATTGACACTATCGGGCCCACTATAAATTGCCCATATGGTCTCAAACCCAATTTTTTTGTATTTTTACATGAGATGTTAATAAAAATGGTTGGTAATACAATGCAATAGTAAAACACATTAAATGTTTTCTATGTGTATTGGCACATGTAGACTACAATGTCCATTTTTCGGACAAAATCAATTTTATTAACTTATTATTGGATGTCTTATATTTGTTACAGAAAAGACTGTTTCACAAGAGTAGGAGACAGAGGATCTATAGCATCCTTTAGTGTATTGTCCTTATAGCCTTCAAACCACATTTCAGAAAGTACGTACACACACAGACTGGCATGCAGACACAACCATCCTCAAAGACAGACACATTCTCAATGTGTGTTACCTAATGCACGGATGTCTGTAAACTGAGTGGTAGCATAAACAGTCATTCACATAAACACATCTTTCCTATGATTACCCAATAATGGCTGGAGTTCATCCTGTAATCTGCTCTTACATCATTTAGTTGTTAAATTAGTTTTTTGCTATAGCTTTGTATTCATAAAAGAGTAAGAGAAGACAGTGTTACAAGGCCACAAAAAATGACGAGCTCTGACTTTGTAAATATTTCACATAATATAAATATAACTGAAGTCTCTGAAGTCATTTGTGCTTTACTTAAAAACATTTTTTGTTATAAACCTGCAATTTTTGACCTGTGAAGCCCGAGGTATTGAGGGTCTCTGGCAGTCCAAGGCACTGGATCAGGCTTTAACTCAGTCCTATCAACTTGTTAAGTCGTCATGTAAGCAACACTGTTTCCGGGTCCAAGTCGCCACTCATTTCAAGTGTAGTTACATCCAAAACAATGTTTATGGACACTGTTCATTCCTTTTAAATAAATCTAATCACTATGGGGGTAGACTTTATGGTCACAGATTTCCATTTTTATTTTAGCTCAGACAAAAAAAATTCTGAATAAAAATGCACAAATGAGAAGCAATGACCCCCAACAACTGGACAAGGGATGGCTCTTTCAAGAACATAAAACATTTACTATATTTTCATTTTTTGTGTGTCCATTAATGAAAATGTAGCGTATTGTGACAATCGTGAAAATAGCTCTTGCTTGACTATTCAAAATCATCCGATTAAAATAAAACAAATGCTTTTTAAAAAATTCAAAAGAAACCCCTAACATGTACATTTGAACTATCAAATATTGATATCTGTGCTATGTGTATTGTACAATCTTTTGGTAAAAACTTTTCTCCACTGTAATGTTGACATTTCATAGAATTGCTCATTTGGTCTTTTGAATTTTATAAGTCACTATGAAACGGACTGAGTTTTAATTAAGTAACAATTGTTTTTAAAACTCCTAGAATCGGAAGCCCACAATTTTAGCTATTTGAAAAGGCCAGAGCCTAGCAAAATTTCCTGTTTCATAGGAAATTTCACCCATGAATTGGTGAAGACTTCATTGCGCTTAATCAAGCTTTAATAAAGAACAACAATGTTCTAAAAAGATACATAAATATACTGAAATGCTGGTGAAACTTAGATTGAGCCACATCAATGAAAATTGCTGTTGAGTGGGTAACTGATTAAAACATTGCTTAATAACAGTTAAGACTGAACATGCATAAACAAAGACATAGACAGAAAAACATCCAGGGGAACCTGCTCGTTTTATTTCTTTTTTTTCCTTTTTGAAAATGCAATTTGCACACTGTGACAGAACTTCAACGGAGGAAGGAGAAAGAAACAGGAAAAATGTTTCTGAAAATCCCTCAAAAGGTTTTCAGCTGCCACCAGTTCTGTCCATCACTGAATGGTCCACCTTTCAACGGTCCATATACTGTCAGGTTTCCTCTGACCCAGCCCCTCACCCCAACCAATCTCATGACACACACCTCCCGTCCGAGCTTTCCTTTACCAAAAATAAAATAAAAGACAGGAAAAAGAAAATGTCGAGGACACGGGGACAAACTGCTAGTCACTATCACAATAGTGGAAATCACATAACTGTTCCTCTGAGATTAATACAAAGATCTTCCAGGAGAACTAGTCACAATCTGCAGCGGTCCAATAGGAACATTACACTTATTAACCCGCCCACGTCAAACATGGAGACAGACAGAAATAAAAAGCTTATAGAAGAGCATCCAGCACCCCCCACCCACAAGCCCCACCCCATCAAGCCCCACACACCCCCAGTAGGATTGAAGTATGTGTGAGGGTGACGTCTGGCAACCAGAAGTCACATAAAGTCTTTATAAAGGAGCCCCTAACTGGAGGGTCTCTAATATTTCACCCCTGGAACAAACTCCTTCGCCTCTGGGTTCAAGCTGCTCTTGCGCTGTGAAACAAGAAAAAACACAATATGATCCACACCACAATTAATAAACAATACTGAGAAGCATGCTGGGTTCTTTTGCATATGGCCTTGATCCTTACCGCAATGTCTTCTGCGTTTCCGTCACCGACCGACAGCGCACTGAACTGCTGTTGGATTTGTCCCACTCCAGGAGCAAGGTCTCTTGCAGGAATGAACCAATCCTGATCTTCTTCCTCTAACATCTCCTGAAAACAGCGCTCCAGAAACTCCTGCTCCAGAAGCTCCTCCTCCACCTGCAGAAAGATTTTTGAAGAATCTTGTTTAAGGAACAGTTTAAATTCTGTCACTTACTCAATTGTCACTGTTTCAAAAAGCATTTGGTCAAATTTACCCAACAGCCTTTACATTTAATTTCACTGTGAAAAATAAATGTAAACCATCAAGAATGAAAGCTTAATTGGTATGGACAAAAATGAGGTTGGTATTATGGGAGGATTTTTAAATCCCTGATAAAAGCATAAACTTCTAAAGCAATAAGTTGAATATCATCCGTGCAAAATTTGCCCGGACTGACCTGTCTGTTGTATTCCTCCTCGTTCTCCATCCACATGTACTCTGCAAAAGGATTTGCCTCTCCCTCCTTGTGTCCGTTCACAACGTTATCATCTTTCCCTTGTCCACTGCTTCCTCCTGGTGTCTTTGCTACCTCCGGACTGTTAATATCAGCAGGTTCTGGATGTGTAAAAATCCGACAAATACATTGGCATTAGCACATGAGTCTCATAAAGACAATTAGTCAGAAAAGATTTAGAATGGTCACAGATCTCATATAACAGTCATGCAATTTGAATATTCAAAACTTAAACACTGATTCAAATAAGCAAAGACGTTTTGTCTACAACCATAATAAAAGTGTAGACTGATTATAACCCCGAATACTCATGTGATAGTTTTATACATAATTATTATAATACAGTATTATCGTCTTTTTCCATCAAAAATAAAACACTTGGCACTTGGTACCCATGTTGTGTTTTTCTGACTAAGATTGGCATTGTTTCACTTACAATGCTCTGTTACATCTCGTTCCAAATGCTTGTTATGTAAACCTTATTTGTAAGTCACTTTGGATAAAAGCGTCAGCAAAATGAGTAAGTGGAAATGTAATCTTAAGATACTGGCAATCAACATCCATTAATTTTATGAAGTAGAACAGTATGTTTTGCACAAAGTGTGGTTGAATGTTCTTTCTGGAGTTCACATTGTCTTTACAATAAACAAACATTTGGGAAAGCTGTCCGGCGCTTATGCTGGCATTCAGGAATCTTTACTACTGGGCAATTCCACGTGGACGTAACATTTTGTGTTATGGACGTCACATCAAACTGCTCTTAGAATATAACAGTAACTAGTAAACTAAACCAACTCTTCGTGTTATACAAACCCCTTGATGATAGTGGTTAAACATCAGAAAACCATTGTTTTGTATTTAAAAATTATAATGTAATCTACGCTATGGACGAGACAAAGAAGGGACACAAATTTTGCGAGAAAACAAACGTATTTTTTTGTGAATTTGTACGCGATATATGATGTACAAAAATATCCAACAAATGGCCAAGGGATACTCTTCCTAGAAGAAAATAATTGCTATTATTAATAATCATGTGTATGTTAATGAGCAAAATGTAGCTTTAGGGATGTGAAAATCCAGAAAACACCCCTAACTTTACAATGAAAAAAACACAAAAAATATAAATAACTGCCTAAAAATTTAAAGAGACCCCACATGGGTAGTTAAACGACCAAAATCAGTGCTACAAGTACACTAAAAACTCAATATTTCATGGTTAGGTTAACATTTCAACTAGTTGTCTCATTTAATTAAGATTTATTTCAAGAAAGCAAGAAACTTCTTCAAGGTTCTTGACTCTTGTTTCTTTACAAAAGCCAACCAAATGTGATAATGAAGTTTAACAACAACACAATCAGTTTGTGTCATCAAAACCAACACAAGAGTCAAACATATGGTCGTGCTTTACAGATTGTTGTGTAACTATTTGTTACAAACTAACATTGTGTAACATAAATAAGACAAAGAGGTCAGTCGACACCATTTTTTCTCCACATGGATTTGATTCTAACGTGATCAAAGAGGCCTTGTACAGCCTCCATGAATCACAAACCATAATCACACAACAACACACACTAAAAACACACATTTGTGTTAAAATGTTTCATCATAACACACTGGAAAAGGATCCCTGTAACTTTAAGTAAAGCAGACGTGCATGGCAATGCTAAGCGTGCTAGCATGAGCCACGACCGACACGTAACAACAACATCCCCCAACCTTACAAACCAACACATAGCAACAATTGTACAACAATGTCGCAAAATAGATTAAAAGTGTGATATATGTTGTGTTAATATGTAAACATTTCACGTGTAGTAACCCAAGAAGCATGGTCACACATAGCAAACTAACACAAAGCGCTTATCTCTAGGCCTCAGTGTGCACTTGTGCTGTTCTGGTGTCTAACACAACACAGTGTGGGTTAAATATAGCGTTAAAACGTTTGTGTTTGCGTTATTATGGGATGCGGCGCCGTTTCACAAAACAAAGAGAGCTCACACACACACACAACATCCATAAGGACACGACACGCGGATGATTGACAGGTTCTACACACTCACCAGGCATTGTAACGTTTCCGTCCCGCTGGTTTATCGCCAAATAAATCGAGTAAATGGTGATTTCCCTATTTGCGCTAACACCGTTACCTGGCCAGATTTCAATACTACGTCACAGTCCTCATGTGGGCCTTTCACGCAAACATGTCGCGCGCGCGCGCGCCCCCTGCTGGGCGACTTTCCTATGTTAAGAGCGCGAACACGAGAGGCTATTTGTGCAGTTTTATTTTGAGGGTTTGCTCTTAAAAACGCATTTAGATTTGTTTAGTTGATAATAATAAAAATGCTTTTATTTTATTTTATTTTGATTTGAAATTCCAACGGTTGACCGGACTTTTATTTTGTCAGACACCGGAAGGGACTGTTTGTACGTTAGTTGCTGGATTGTTGTGCGCGAGGAAGCGTTTTGGCGCTGTTTAATTGTTGTTTTTTAAAGAACCCCACACATTAAACGGCGTTGCGTTTAAATTTAAGTCAAAATAAATGAAACGGTCGCATTATTTTGAGAAAATAAGCGGGAAGTCATTAAGTTAAGTCTAGATTGGACTCACTTAAAAATAGCAACAGATGAACCCAGGTGGTTATAACACATTGAAAGAATGCAGTTTACAACAGTGGTAGTTAGGTAGAAAACAAAGTAATAAAAATGCACAATTTATCAAAATTTAAAATTACAAATGGCAGATCCTTTCTTTTTATATTATTCTGTAAATATAGATTTTTACAGATTATTTGTTTAGGTATTATACATTACATAATAAACATTTAAATTTATGTTGTATTTTACAGAAGTTTTTGGCGTATGTTGACATGTCTCCCTGGTGGTCTAGTGGTTAGGATTCGGCGCTCTCACCGCCGCGGCCCGGGTTCGATTCCCGGTCAGGGAACTTGAATTTTTTTTTAATATTTCTAAGTAAATACTCTTTAAGTACTGACATAAAACGTGAAAAATTATTTTTACTTTTTTTGTATAGAAAATCGAAAATGTATAACTTTATACATGTCTAAAATGAAAGTCAACACAGTGACACCACATTGACTGTGTTTATTGTGCCCATGTGTAAATATCATATATTATATCCATAATATATCAAACAACAGATCATATAGTAGCATTGATGAAATTACGTGGATTTCAAATGATGTGTATTTTTCGATCCGATAAAAGATGGATTGGGGTACATTTTTTGGGACCACTCATATACAGATAAAGCCACCGCAGCCGATTCCATTTCTAAGACCATCTGGAGACGGTCATTGTTTGTAAGGCACTGGTCGACATCCAACTTAACAAGAAATAAAAAAACAACAATTATTATATAGTTAACAGTTTGGCCTTGTGGTATCATATTGAACCCACGACCATAGTAAAGTTAAACCGAAAATGAAAATGTTGTCATGAATTATTCACGCAAACCAGTATAGGTTTCTTTGCTTGGGTGGACATATTGAAAAACATTTGGATGAAAGCTTGTAACCAAGCGGTTCTATGACCCATTGACTTCCATAGTTAAAAATGTGCACAACTAAACCTCTGCAGATGATACAGAATGCAGCGGCAAGAGTGGTGTTCAAGGAACCAAAAAGGACCCATGTAACACCTCTCTTGATTAATCTACATTGGCCTCCTGTAGCAGCTCGCATTGAATTTAAATGTCTTCTCATTGCCTACAAGACCACCACCGGTTCAGCACCCAGTTACCTTAACTCACTAATGCAAAGATATAGGCCCTCAAGATCTCTGCGCTCCGCAAATGAGCTGAGTCTTGTGGTATCAGCTCAAAAGGGTAAGAAATCTCTCTCTCGAACGTTCTCAGCTTCAGTTCCTCGATGGTGGAACAATCTGCCTCTGGCTTCACGCTTGTCAGACTCGGTCTCTATCTTTAAAAAACACATAAAAACTCATCTTTTCCGGCTAAACCTAACTCACTAGGAGTACCCTCTTTTCTAACCTACTCTATCTTATAAGAAAAGAAAAATACTTTTTCTACTTTCAGGTTTTTATCTCTCTCTGTGTAACTTGCTAACATTGTTGTAGCACTTGTTCACCTATTGTTGTATCCGCTATTTACCGCTTCATTGTCTCCTCGACTATTTGTAAGTCGCTTTGGATAAAAGCGTCTGCTAAATGCCTAAATGTAAATGTAAAAAAGTTTCGGTTGTAGTTAAAGGAACCCTTGATTTTTTTCTATGCTCAGTCTTCAAAACTCAACCGTGTGGTTCCAAGCATTCTTCCAAATATCTTTTTTTGGGCTTATCAGGGAAAATAAATGTATTTAGATTTGAAGCCTCTCAAAGGTGAGTAAACGATGACATCATTATTCTTATTCCATTTTTTTCTTGATCACAGCACAACTGTGACCTACCTGGTTACCATTAAACACAAGCGTTCTGAAAAGTTTCCCAAAAGGTTTTAGTAATCTCAATACTCCTAAAGCTCCACAGGGCTGATGTGGGACATTATACGCAACCAGCAAACGATCTTCAGGAGTGAACAGCCCCTATATCACAAAGAGAATTTAGTTGAGTTACTTTAACATTATTTAACAATTCATCTATTGATTATAGAATTCATCGTATCCTTTAAAGAGCGGTATACTTGCATTTGACATCGATGGTCCAACAAAAGCATGGAACAGTGACACCTGAGAAATTAAAATTAATTAATATTTAACTAAAAAATTAATTAATTTTTAACTGATAAAGAAAAGTTAAAACAAGAGCAAATAAAGTAAACCAACTCACAGATGAAGTAAGGTCCACAGTTTGGGATACCAGCTCCAGTCTTTGCTGTCTCATGTGAGGTGGGATAGCAGAATAAACCTTCACCATCTCCTGAGCTGAGGCCACGGATGGAAACAACACTAAAGCCTGAAAGACATGATGATCACTTTTCATCTGACCAATGAAAAATTAAATTAAATTTTTAATTTTAATTCAAACAAATAATTTCACATTTATGGATTGAAATAATAATCTGTACCAATGTCTTTCAGTTTTGTACAGAAATACATTTATGAATATTTATGTCTATTCATTACCTTTTTCCATTCTAGATGAGTCACCATGTCAATTTCAGTTCCTATTATAACCTTGACGGGCTGACCAAAGGGAGCTGACATTTTTAGAAGTTCATTCTCAGAGAAATCAAGAGGGATTCGAGATAAACGGATCACACCCTGCTGTACGAAAACAAGAAAATAAAACCACTTCACACTCAATGCACCACAAGACGCTGTCAAAACAAACTATTGCTGTTAATCTATTGCTTCTAGTTACATTATTTACATAACTTTTTGTTATTTTAAGAATATAAGGCTAAGACTAAACATAAAAATGTTAATATAAAAATTTATCTATAAAAAAAAGGTTTACAGAACGGTCAGTTTAAGTATTTTTGGAGCTCTTTTCAAAACTTACAGTAAAGGTTGGCGTTTTTGCATTTTCAATGTTTGCTGGTGTCTTAATGTTGACAGATTCAGCTGTTCTTTCTGATGTGCCCATAGTAAATGACAGCTTATCATGACCTGTCCTCGTGACATTTGAAGTTGAGTAATGTTTTGTTCCATTATGGACTGGAGAAGTAAAGCAATGTCTTGAGTTACGGAGAGTACCAGGCCTTTTTCTGGTAACCTCAGTGTATCCGTGTTGTAGCCTCTGAAAGAATTTTGCTCTTCCTAAAATTTAAAAAAACAGAAGTCTGGTTAATCTTTATACCATAAAAATATTGGCATTAACCTAAAGTGAAAATTCATCCCAAAATAAAAATTCTGTTATCATTGTTTCAAATCTATACAAATTTATTTGTTCTGATGAACACAGATTCACAGCTTTGGGACCCCCTTGACTAGCATAGGAGGAATAATAAAAAAAAATTTGTTGGACACAAAAAAAGATATTTTGAAGAATCTAGGACGTTCTTGGGAACTTTATGCCATCATATAAATTTTTTTCATACTATGGGTAGTCAATGGGGTCCAAGAACTGATTGGTTCAGCCAGATTCCTTTTTGTTCAACAAAAGAAGAAAAATTGACTGAAATACAGTTTTGGAAGAAATATACCTTTAATGGCTTGCCTAATAAAACCACCCCTACCTGATAAATCTCTTTTTAGTTGTGAAGACAAGTTCTTATAAATAAAATCGGGTGTATTGAATCTTTTTGGCCCAAGGGATTCATGGGTACATGAGTTTCTGACTCTCCCATAAGTGTATGATGACTTTCTAGGCTTTGCATGATCATATGAGGTTTTGCTGACATGGCCGTATTCAATGACCCTTGGCCTGTTGCTTTCAGGTGACGTATGCATTATACCCTCTGCTCCTTTGCGTTTTTGCATGTCTTGTATGATATGCGGGAGCATCTCTTTTGTTAGATGATCATCTGGGCATTGACTCAGTAACTCCAGATCCTCTAGAGAAAGATCAAGGCTGACCATAGCTTTCCTCAGTCTTTCTGATGGAAGATGCAGCGTTGCTTGTGGATCTCGACCTTTTTCTCCCAAAGTCTTTAAAACTTGTGTGTCAAGTGGTGTACCGACAGTAGTGGGACCTTCAATGACAGTCATTGACTTTTGGCCAATACGGTTTGCATCGAACCTGTCAGGTGGGTTTGTAGATGTAAATGTTGGTTGCAACCCTGTGATTGTCTCCTGGATGACCTCTTTAGCTTGAAACTGACCTTCTGCAGTCAGCGCTCTTATTTCTGTCACTGATGACATCATAGTACCGTTGGATGAAGAAGGGTGTTGGCTTGAGGAATTTCGTCTATGCAATAAATGAGAAAGGCCAACAACACTTGGGGGTTGATTCATGGATAGATATGGGGTTCTTTGAGAAGCGGCCTGAAGGAGACATAGATGGACAAATGGATTCCCATAAGTATTTTGATTACCAGTTGTAAGGTTCCTTATCAGGTCTAAGACCAGTTGAGCCTCAAGTTGGGCTAGTCTTAAGAGGATAGCTTGTGCGGTTCCAATTGGTGGAGGCAGGCTAGTGAGGGAACTGCTCATGTGAGGAATGGGGTTGATCTTGACATCAGGGGGATGTGCATAACTGTAGACAAAAGAAAATCATTATGGCCTATTATTGATTCATTAAAGGTAGTTTACTTAAAAAAAATCTCTCAAACGTCAACTTTCTTACTTATGCACAAAAGAAAACATTTAATAGAACCCTGGTTACCAAGCATAATTGGCCACCATGCTATTGGAGGGAAAAAACCCTCTAAGACATCTTTCAAAAAATCTCCACAGAAGAAATAACTATATACAGAATTTGATTGACATGAGAGGGTTATTACGTATTTTAGTTTGTAGTTCAATTTTATTGAGCCTCAAAAGACTTTACCCAAAGTATTTATAGTAACATTTATTTAACAGTGTTTGTGACGAATAATATATATATATATATATATATATATATATATATATTTTTTTTTTTTTTTTTTTTTGTATATACGTATATTGATATATACAAATTGCTTCAGAGGCTTTTTGACAGTTTAAAGATTAATGAAGCAGCACAGCACAGTATAGGGCTTTCACTCAGACATGTGCTCACTTCATTAAATGTAATGAATTACTTGTCAATGGGGTGTTTTTCACACTTTGCGACAGCATGTCTTCGTAACACGAGCTGGTGAGGAAAGACATTTGTCTTCTGTAAAATATCACACAGCAATCATATTTTCACAGATGTAACTCACCGTGCCTGTCTCGTGTAAAACCTTGAAAGGATATTGTATACAGCGTTGCATGTATGTAGATTTTTAATAAATGCAGACCTTATATATTTTGTATTATATTAATTAATATCAACCTAGGAATTATAACTCAAAAAACATAGTAAACATACTCAAAGCATAACATCACAATAATAAACTTGATCTACTTTTGCAAGCAAAATGTTCAAATGTATAAAGTGCCACACAACCTGTTAAATTATTAATTCCTTAAGGTCTTTAAGAAACTTTAAGAAACAATATTTTCAATGAATAATTGAATTTATAAACTCCATGCAGTTTAATAGTAATAATACGTTTCCTTATTGAGTATTTAACCTCATGTTATCTTAAACATGTTTTTCTTTATTTCTTCTCTAAATAACAAACTAAGATATTAGAGAAATAGGATAATGGGCTTTGTTTACATTACCAGCACCTTTTAAAAAATATCTCATTTTGTGAGAAATTCATACAGGATTGAAATGACATGGTAATTACATGATTGAATCATTTTTATTTTAGTATGAAATATTCTCCTTAATGCTGTCACATTACAAAGGGATCAGGAAACATAAAATAAGCTGCAAAGAATCGGTTCCTTCCTATACGATACACACAGAGCAATGTAAAAGAGAAACTCATCATCTCCTATAATATTACTGTTTATATAAAAGCATCATGTTCCAAAGCATGTTTACAAACCCCTGCTGTTCCATTCCTGAAATATCAAATGCAACAAGACGCATTGGCCGTCGACTTACTTTCCTAATAAAATAATCTGAGCCTATGATGATCTCTCACTCCCTCTTTCTAATCAACAGTCCTATATCTATTTAAGTAAATCTTATTTTTAGATGTGATCATCTGACGCAGCGGACACACATCAATGTCAATTTCATACATTCAGATAGAAACCTCACACAAAATGTTTACATCCTATAACATTGATATAATGTCAATTCAACCAGTTAACCATTTTGTAACATTGATATGATTGACAGGAATCTGCATCCGCAGATGGTGCTAAACTAACAATCTAATTTGATTTACACCTTCTAGACTGACTTTGAACGCTATGTCTTCATTCCTGAAAGGCACCGCTCTGACAGCCCAACTGTGTCGGTCATATACAAACCGTGGCATAAAATTAAACACAAACCTGATGATAGAACAAATTAACACATAATTCCTGCTCTGTATCTTGGATATGAGTTTTAAGATATTCTGGAAGTTGTCCAGAGGTGTCTATGATTTCTATGTTGTGTCTATGAGGTATGCTAATGGTCCCATGGCTTGAAAAGGCCAAACGTACTGAATTACAAAAGCCTTGCTTGAAAATTTTAGGTCTCTATTACAGCTAAATGTGGAGGGCTGGTGATTCCTGTCCCTCTGGTACATTGCATCCTCAAATATACGATAACCCAGACTAACATATCCTATGTTATCTGTCATTATAAATTTGTACATCTACCAAATCTAGTTAATGTATAAATAATATGGATGCATTTGTTTTATACCAGCGTTAACGCTTTTATGACCCTTACAAGGAATCTTCTTGGTGTTAAGACTAAAGATCGTCATACTTCTAGCAGCAAATGACCAAAGAATACATGTGACTTTCTGAGGAGGACAAATTCAAGGCCTTGACATACTTATTTAGGGTCACGATGATAAATTTGGAATGCAACAGGTGACGCTTCTCACTGCACCACAATAGTCCAACATCATAAATTCCTAGGCTTGTGATTTGTGACGCTTGACTGATGGCATTAATTTTTTCCTCGTGAAACCCCTCATGGCGGATGTCAAGGGATGACCTTGTTTTCAAGTACTAACAGTGTGTAGTCAAACAAGCAAGACATTATGATGGTCAGTTTTCAAGCTATGTAAACACTCTCTGTTATCAGTCAAATCAAACACAAGATTAGGCAGGAAATACTTTTAATTTGATCAAAGGTTTATGGAGAAAATATGCATTTGGTTATTATACCTTTTCAATGTTGAATTGAATAAATTAAAAGAAGAATTAAAATTTTTATTTACTTTGTTTATTATAGCACACATACAGTTAAATCTTACAATATACCTTTAACATTCTGATTTGATTATTTATGTTCTTCTGAAAGGAGACATTTTGAAGAATGTTGGTAACTGTACATCTATGGCACCTATTAACTTAGTTTCTAGGCCATACAATTGAAGTGATGCTGTGGAAGTGATGCTGTTCAGTTACCAACTTTCCTCAAGATATCTTCTTTTTTGACTGCAGAACAAAGAAAGTCACACAGGTTTGAAATAAAGATCGTCATTCATTGCCACTACTTTACAAGTTCTTCTAGACAAGTGCTTTATCAGCATTGGGTGTGTTTTCGGAAAAGGTCTTCACTTGGTTTTGTTATTTAATCTTTAGGCTATACACTAGACCGAACAATAAGTCTAGATATTTCGAAGAATGTTGGTTACCGTACTGTGAAATACTTGCCATAAGTCTAGTGATGCTTTACACTAGCTGGGTTTACCGAATACAATCTTATTTATGAAAACAGACAGTTGAAAGAAATTGTCATATAAGAATATGAGCAACGCCAGCATCATTTGAACTGAGTTGGTTGAACCCTGACCCATGAGAACCTGAGACCCCCTGCATAGGCCCACCCAACATGATCCTTACATACGTGTTACATGGTTTAAACTGACCTTGGGTTTCTTTGTCCTGTACTCTTCACAATCTTCTGAGTAGTCTTCATTATTGGTCACACGTCAGACTTTGAACAACCACAGAGTTTCTCTTCTTTTGTCATCTCATACCACAACTTTCAGTTGTAAATGTCTTGTGTCTCTTGTCACTGGGGTTAAACACAGACTGATACACATTCTTGCTTCTCAGTGAGGTTTCATCCCCCTCACACACATGCTCTTACCCTTCCAGTACCGCCCCCTATCATTTGCCCCAAAGCTTTTCTCTCTGCTTGGCGAGCACATCTGCAGTCTTCTATAGTTTATTTATTTTTTTTACCAATGAATGAACAACAGTGTACTTTTGGGAAAAGAAAAATTATGATCTCGCCCAAAAGTCTAAGGCAAGACCATATAGCCATTAGGGTTGGAATGCTGAAATTTTTGAGTTTGCAAAGGTTTCACAATATTAAAAAAATCTTTTGATGTGGAGGTGTATGACTACATGTCTGAAAAAGTTTCAATTGGCTAAAACAGAAATATGCATTTTGTCATGAAAAACAGACTGTAGGCTAGCAATTTCAGTACCCGGACCCTTCTTCTATGCAGCAATGATGTTGTAATTGATGCAGTATGTAAAATACAAGGTCTTCCCTGAAAGAGACAACGTCTGGATGGAAGCATGTTTTGTTCTTGAATTGGATAAACCTTTCAGCATTGATGGTGCCTTTCCAGATGTATAAGCGTCCCATGCCACACGCACTCATGCAACCCCATACAACCCAGTTTTCCGAAAAGAACTTCAAATTTTGGTTAGTCTACGTTTCTGGATCATGTTTAGATATGGCTTCTTTTATTACCTATAGAGATTTTACCTGCAACGGGGAATGGCACGGTGGATTGTGTTCACCGAAAATGTTTTCTGTAGGTGTTCCTGAGCCCATGTTGTCATTTATGAGATTTATAAATGACTGCATTCCTTTTTTATTTGCAAATTGTACAGTGTCCCAACATTTTGGAATCAGGTTTGTACATGGGAAGTTCAATTATTTAATCATTCAATGATTCATCCATTGTTCAGTAATTTCCATCGATCCAAGACCATGTCAATTCCATTCAAGATAAAAAGGTGTCACCATACTAATACATCAATAATAATGGTTCATAATAATAATGGAATCTGTCAGTTTGTCAGATTCTTATTTGTGAAATAAAGCCTGGAGCTTTACAATGAAATAAAAGTAGTTTTTTTTTATTTAAATAATTGAATAAAACCATGATTTTGTTTTATTCAAATATAAATAAAATGGCACTGAGCACAGGTGCGTTTGTCGTTCCACATAAACAGAGAAAACACTCTGAGTGTAACACATTTGCAAGCCTGTCTCTGCCGTGATACGTTCTGCTTGTGTTACCAACCCTTCAGGTATGAATTGTATTTCTACAGTTTGTATTAAATTAATAATCTCCAAATTTAAGTCAAACTAATTTTTATACTGTATATGTATCTTTTATACCCAGTTCTGTAGGACCATGTGCAATTTATCCTTCCAGCTGACTAACACAACCACCATGTATGAAGAGTCTCAAAACTGGAGTTGCCTTTGTAGGGAATATTTTGGCCCTCCTCTAGTTCTTGTTGTTTCAATTCTGTGCTTCATTGTTGGACTGCCGGTCCATTGCTTTTGCCTCTGGGTGTATCTCCGTGGAAACATCAAAGCCAGCCTGGTGTTCCCATTGAACATCACTTTACTGGAGCTGTTATTTTGTATCCAAAGCATTGTAGACTTCATTGATGTCAGATTTCCTACTATCTATGGTTACAAAATTGCAAACTTTCTCATCGGCGTCAGCTGGACCGCCAGGCCTGTTATTCAGACATGTATGTGTATAGAGCAGTATCTGGCAGTGCTGCGCCCGGTCACATTTCGAAAATATAAGAGCATTCGCAAAAGGATTGCATTTTCTGCAGCCACTTGGCTCATCGCAGGCGGCAACAGCATGAGGCTCAATTTCATGGGAATAGATTATTTTCGAGATCATGTAATGCTTGTCTGCTTTGGCATGAATGTAATGATAGTGTCATTTTGCTGTGTTTCTGTCCTCCGTGCTTTGAAGAGCTCAGGACCAGTGAGATGCAATAAAACGGACAAGAGGAGAACTTGTGAGAACCAACAGAAAAGGAAAGCGTTCAGAATAATCTCTCACATCTTAGTGTCTATCCTGATCTGTTATTTGCCATTATTAGTGGCCTATTTTATGAACATGTCCCATATCAACAGGTATTTGTACATATGTGAAGCCGTTCCGTTTTTACTGACCCTGACTATGATTGCTGTATTATGTTCGCCCATAGTGAGGATGCATAATGAAAAGCATCTGAAACTACGAATATGCTTTTTAAAGAGAGTGATGAAATGTGACACAGTATGTGAAAACAAGAATCAAGTTTCCTAATGTTTTTTTTTAGGACTAAGGATCCATAGTGTCACTTGGGTTTTATTCTGTCAATTCAATGTTCTTAGAAATAGTCATTTTAACATAATGAACGCTGTGCTGATATTGATTAAAGAGCATTTCAGTAGGTTTAATGACTGAATATTTCTTTTTTTGCAAAGTCATTTTTGCAAATATAAATCAAGACATATAGAAACAGACAATGTTATAGATGTAATATAGTAAAGTACTACTGCAATAAAATCTGTCTTTAAACAATTTGTAAAATATCCACTCTTTTGTCGAAAAATATTTATTAAAAAAAAAATGGTTTTAGTTTGTATTAATATAGAGGAAAAAAGGACACACAAACAACACCACTATCTGTGATGAATCTGACATGTGCATTAAAGTGTTTCACTCTTGGATGTACTGCAACCATATCTGCTTTATATTGATATTTATATATTTGTATATGTGTAAGTGATTTATAAACTTGTTCCATCACATTTTTGCAATGCTGGTTTTAAATGTATGTATCTAATTCAAAAGTACCAATAAACGCAGCTTGCTCATTTCTCTATTTATCAAACGTTCAAGTCAATGGGAACACATAATTGTAAACTAATTTGAGCTGCTTAATTGCCTTGGAAATAAACCACTGCGAGTAAAACTGAGTAATTTTTACACCGACTGACATGTTGATATAAAAACAAAAAAGGCCAATTTGAATGCCTTAGATGGTTTGTATTGTGTATCACTGCATGACATGCCTTAGAATCACATTAGCAACCTGTTTTATTGCAAAATTGTGTTTGTTATTACAGAATGCAAAATATAAAAAAATAGATTTGTTATGTCCCAAAAAGTATGAGTCATTGGGTCACATCGGTAAAAAAATACCTCTCTTCACTAGGTCTGAAGTCAGATTTATAAATTTATTTAATTGGCACTTTTATTCTTGTGTCAATAAGTTTGACAACAAAAACTGAATAGTAAATCGTGAACGATATGTGCAATCATGAAAACACCTGCACAGTGACACTTTTAATTCATAATGTAAACAGGTTCGTTTTAAAGGATTTTTGGAATTTATATGTATTCCCAGCTCTAAACAGGTCAATTCTAGTGAATCTGAAAAGGACATTTCATTTACATACGATGACAATTCAAGGTGAGTTTAATGAGTTAAAGAAGCCACACATAAATTATCATGTAAATGAGCAATGTGGGATTTATGTGATTTTTTATGTATGAAATGACAATGTACACAAACAAAATGAATAGCTAAATAAAATAATCAACTAAAAATAAGGACCTTAGAGTGAAATTAAATAGGTTATTTAAACATTACACAAACGACACATTGAAAATTCACTGGCACATTTGTAGCTACTTGTTTTTGGACCTTGGAAAATTTAAACCTGGAAACTTTATCTTGTTTCATTGTATTTCCAGTATTTTTTCTTTTAGCTTGGAAAACAATTTCTTCAAGTGATTTTCTTTATACACCCAGATTACTGATGAAATTGTTATTGTAATTGTAGAGACTGAAAGGACCAATGGAACGGCTTTACACAAACCCTCATCAATGTCTGCCATAATCATGAAATAAGCTACTACCAAATAGAAGTAACAAATCAATATAGATGCTAAAATACGGCAAATTTTGTTAAAAGCTTTCCTTTTCTTGTGGTTGTCACTGGTTTTAACTCTGACAGTTTTATTGTGCCTGTCTTTCTCTGTCATCTCTACAATGTTTTGGCCTCCTGGTCCTGGACGCTTTAGAACGCAGAGGACAGACACACAACAGAATGAGGCGACAGTCACAGCAACACAAAATAGCATAAAAAATATATGATCAGGAAATTTATATGATAGAAGGAGGATGAGTCTTGCGCTGTTTCCCAATGCCATACACCAAGCGGCTCCTGCAGTTCCAGTCCTGTAGTTGATGCTCTTATATCTCAGAAATGTTACTGGGTGAATCACTGCCACATATTGTTCAATACAAATGCAGGTTTGGATAATAGGCCGAAAAGTCCAGGTGAGACCGACTAAAAAAGCAAACAAATAGTAGCCCAGCCATGAAGGATAGGCGTAAGAAAAGAAATACACAATGCACTGAATGCAAAAAAGCAGCTCTAGTATTGTGACGTTCAATCGGAACACCAGGTTAGGTTTGTGTTTTTGATGAAAATATACCCAGAAGGAACAGAAATGCACCGGTGTTCCCACAATGAAGCACAGCACTGAAGTAATAAGAGCTATGTTACTTCCATACTGTCCCTCACAATTGAAGTACTTTGCTACAGTCTCATTGAATTTGAAGATTGAATGGTTTCTTGCAAAGGATGAAGTGTACATGATTGCACTTAACTGGAAAATAAATAAATATAAGTAATGCATTATATGCATAATAAGAGTTAAAAGTATGTTCATACCTGTATTTGATTGTTAAAGCCGGTGATAGTTGCAACAGCATATGCTTTGCTCTCCTCACTTTTGTGTGTTACTTGGGATAAAAGCATCTGCTTGATGCTTATATGTGCTTACATTATACGGCTGAAATTTTTGAGGAAAAATTGTGTGTTACATAAGCAAATTTTGTCCTTGTTGATGGTTATGGTGAATAGATATTTTGTACAAGTTTACAGTCCTAAGGTTTTGCATATTTTCATCGTCTTGCCAGTCCAGTTTTTTTTTATGCAATAGCTCAAAATGTGCAAAAAATAGGTGGATGGAAATACAGCTATTGTCTCTAGAAGGAATGGGATTTGGGATTTATTTATTAGCATAGCACTTTTTTATAAAGTATATCAATTCTCCTACAATGTTTAAAACGTTTCACACGTCTAATTAATATCAGAAAAACATACACTTTCAGATCCTTAATAAAATCCTTAAAAACATAAATCGATAAAGTACAAATCCAACAGTTACATTCTCAAAAATTTGCAATTGTTTAAGTTATGTAAGAAAAAGATTTTTTTTTCAACAAATATATCTTTGTAATTTGCAGCAATATTTTTGGTGCTATCATATAGAAATGTTTTTTGCTAATAAAATATATATATATTTTTAATTGCATATACAGAATATTTGAACAAGTATATTTCCTTACTTTTTTAGGCTTTTAACGTAAAAAACAGTCAACCTTTTTTGTGTGTATAGAGCTGTCATTTTACACAAACAACATTCTATATAAGAAGTAAATCGATCAGAATTACCTTTGTGATACAATTAACATTGAAGTTTTTGCAGATATTGTTATTAAATCTATTTAAAAATCTTTGAGTTAAATTGATCTGCTGTCTATCCAAAGATTCACATTCTTTAAAACATGTGTTTCTTTATGTATTTGATGAAAAGTTCAAAAATAATTATTTGATGGAATAAGTCAATAAGTCTTTCCTTACTCACTATTTCAAATTGACGTTGGGTTACTTTAACAACTAACAATACTCATGTACATTTAAAGCAATGAGAATGTGATCATTGAGATCACTTACAGTGTTGTCTGAAGATCCAGAATTTATGTAATTTAACGAAGAAAGTCTGACGTCTGCAATCAAACTGTTATTTCTACTCAACTCATGATGATCATCCCGAGTCGAGATGAAAATAGAAATATAGTTCGAATTTCTACTGTTCACCACATTTCAGACAGAGTTCATTATTTATATTTATTCAGAACTGTAGTTTATTGAAAGTTTTGAATCAACACACAGAGTCTTTAAAGGTAGGGTATCACACACAGTTTCTGCCAATCTGTCACTCTTATTTATTATCTTGGCTTACTGTAGTGTAAAATTCATTGTTTGTATCTCCGAAAAGTTTTTTGTTTTCTTGGTCTTACAATAGACAGATACAGCTTTATGATTGTTTCCAAAATAGCAGAGATCCCGCGGATCTACTCACCAGGGCTTCTCCAAGACTGTACAGGTGGACAGCCATGTTCATCCGAGGTGAATGGCCAATAGTTAATTAGGAACTTTCTGTATGTGTTAAGCTCCTTCTCTGGGGGGTTCCTACATACACATGTAGATTTCTGTTCTACATTATTCCTGTGTGAAACTCTGGCTGCATTCGAACAGCAATCTGAGTATCTGGATTGTACATTTACACAAAATGAGAGCAAAGTGTGGCTGCAAATGAGAAAATATTACATATTAAAATTTGTTAAGATGTATTTCCTATTATTGTAAAGTATTGTTTGTGTTCTATGACTGCAAACATGTTGTTATAATAATATGGTGAAAATGTTATTTATGGTTTTTGTCAGTAGGCACAAGGATTTTTCTTTGCCTGTTCCTCTCTGATCTCTCCCAATCTCAGAATCGGCTCTGCTATGATTGTAATTTTTGTCAGCTTTAACACATTTGCCGCACATTTGCTTAAGAACATAAAATTTTTAATGTCATTGATTAGATGACAAAATATAAACTCAAGAGACATTTAATAAAGTACCATGAGTGCTAAATTTCAAAAGCCATCAGTTCTTCATCAGTATATGTTACAGTGCTTTTGAGTTGAATTAGGACACCAGAAGATGGCTACATACATGCACACAATGTAAATTCTTATTAATTATGTAATTGTTCTCTTTAAATAAAATAATTAAAACAAATACAAAAAAGTTTATAAAACTACATTTAATTTTTTCTTCATACACATAAAAATGGTAAAAAATACAGACCAAAAAACATTTAATACAAGACAATCCAAAAAAATATGCAAACTCAACCTGATTAAAGACAGAAACACTAATTTGAACTTGATTTCTTCAAACGACCTTTCTTTTCTGTTCTACAGTATAAAAAATCGTGCAGGTTTGAAATTCTGACAGGGTCAAAATATATTTGATTTATGTACTCAATTTTCTATTTTTAAAAAGTGTAAATAAAACAGGCTGTAATAAAACAAAAATAATAATAAAATTAAAAAAATATGCAATTAAAGGGACTATTATTGTATTAAACGTAAATGTAGAATACAACAAAAAATGTACCAAAATAAATAACTGAAAAGAGAGATATTGTTAAATGTAAACATCAGAAATAAAACTCTGTCTTTTATCCTATTAATAATGAGGTTATTAAAAAGCTGTAAATTTATGTTATATTCCTTAATCAATTTTACAACACTAAGTGAAAAAAATAACCCTTAAAAAATCTCTTTTTAAACAATGAAATTATACTTTTACTGTTTTAAACAAAAAGAACTGTCAGATTTCCCCACATTTTTATAATGCATCTTTGTGTATAACTATTATTACATCTCAGTGTCACCAGGGTCATCCAGGACAGATCATCTCAGGTCTCACACAGGACAATTTAGTGACACCAATTCTCCTATTTTGCATGTTTTTGGAATGTGGAAAAGAACACCTGAAAAATGCAAACTATGGCTTTTTCATAGAACATATAATGTATGCACGTTCACGTTGTTTCATATTATTTTCCTTTTATTTGTTCCCTGAGATTGGAAAAGACTGTGTGTTTTAAATGATAATCTTTATACACTTTGATTAATGATGAAACTGATATTGTAGTAATAGTGATCGAAAGGACCAATGGAACGGCTTTACACCAACCCTCATCAAAGTCTGCCATAATCAGGAAATAAACAACTACTAAAGAGAAGTAACAAATCAATATAGATGCTAAAATACGGCATATTTTGTTAAAAGCTTTCCTTTTCTTGTGGTTGTCACTGGTTTTAACTCTGACAGTTTTATTGTGACTGCCTTTCTCTGTCATCTCTAAAATGTTTTGGCCTGCTGGTCCTGGACGCTTTAGAACGCAGAGGACAGACACACAACAGAATGAGACGACAGTCACAGCTACACAAAATAGCATAAAAAATACATGATCAGGAAATGAATATGATGGTAGGAGGATGAGTCTCACGCTGTTTCCCAATGACACAAACCAAGCGGCTCCTGCAGCTCCAGTCCTGTAGTTGATGCTCTTATATCTCAGAAATGTTACTGGGTGAATCACTGCCAAATATTGTTCAATACAAATGCAGGTTTGGATAATAGGCCGAAAAGTCCACCCGAGACCAACCAAAAAAGTCAACAAATAGTAGCCCAGCTGTGAAGGATAAGCGTTAAAACAAAAGTCCACAATGCACTGAATGCAAAAAAGCAGCTCCAGTATTGTGACGTTCAATCGGAACACCAGGTTGGGTTGGATGCTCCCATTAAAATACACCCAGAGAGACAAGAAATGCACCGGCGTTCCCACAATGAAGCACAGCACTGAAGTAACTGAAATTATACTTTTGGTATATTGTCCCTTACAATTAAAGTACCATTCTACTGTTTCATTAAATTCAAACACTGAATAGATGCTTTGAAAGGATAAATTGTACATGGTTGTACTGAAGTGGAGAAATAAAAAATATTTTCGTTAGAGGGATGAGAGGAAAGAAAGAAATGTGTTAATAATCCATACATACATGAAAATGATTAAAAGAATGTTCATACCTGGCTTAAATGTGACAGCATGTGATGTTTAGAAAAGCATGCTAGAATCCTCAGGAGAAAACGCTCCGTTGTCCTTCTGAAGTTGCTCTGGATGAAGAAGCTGATAAATGCTTAAACGTAATACTGCAAAATGGTTCACACAAATCTTGGTTTAATATTTAAATAAAATAGGTGTGCTAAATAAGCTTTTGTTTTGTCCTTGTTAAGGGTTATGGTTAATAGATATTTTTATAATGTCATTGCTACTGTTTTATAAACACAAAGCATTGCTTTGCATATTTTTATGATCATCTTGATTTGTTACACTAGTAGAGACTAATTTAAACGTTGTGGCAGAAATTCTTGTTTTATGGCAAATAAATGAACAAAAACCCTCTTCTTGAAATTCCAAATATTTAATACATAATATATAATAGAGACCACTTTTGATGTTGTTGTAAAAACCATTAAGATTATATTCATTTCAAGCAGAGCTCGTGCATTTCAACCATATCACTGAACCATGGGTTGTTGGAAATACTTAATTTTATTATATATATAACAATATATTTATTGTATGATTCTATATTAGAATCTACAGGATTAAATTAAATCTTCTTAGCATAATTTATATTGAAAGTTGAAACAAGATATTGTAAAAAAAACTTAATGTAATAATTTGAAGCCAATGTACAAATAATAAGTAATTAAATAATTCCAACAACCTATTTTTTCAGTGTTTAAAAGTAAATTATATACACATATACATAAAGTGCCCAATGCTTTAAACATAATTTTTTTTGACTAAACAATATCGTAGAGCCTTTGTCTCCGAAAGAAAATGGTTCTGTCCACCTTGCAAAAGATCTGCCAAAACAATGTCACAATATGAATGTCACAGCTGAAATATACAAAACTATGTAAATCTTATTAATTCTTCAACCATTTGTATGCTGTGACAACAAATATTACAGTATAGGTTCATATACAATCTATATCTAATGCATGTCATGCAGTATGCTTGTATGCAAAACACCCAAACACATGGGAGTAAATATGATTGTTATTTTATTTCATTCAGTCTAAATGTCATAACTTATTATTCATTTATTAAATGTATTATTAACTTATTTATTTTATTTGAAAATATAAGAATGGAATCAATATATTTGCATAAAAATATTATGTGCTTATGTGTTTGTTTGTGTGTTCAATTTAGAGACAAGTAGGTTTTAAGAACAAGTAGGGTACAGCAGTGACAAAACACAGGCTTTGGGTTTGATTTGCATAGAAAACAATAGAAGGATCATTTGTAAACTGCAATGAAAAAAATGGGTTGTTGAAATTACTAAATTTTGTCATAAACATTGGTTCCACATTAATTAAGTTGTTAAAACATTACTTCATCATTTCAATGATGTTACAACAAATTAATTTAATCAGAAACAATTTTATATTCTGGTTTTCACCTTGTTTTGGATTAAAATAATAACAATAAAAATAATTCATATTTTTCCTAGTGGATCTGAAAGTGAATCTACTGAATTTTTGTCGTGATGTCATTAATTTTTGTTAGATCTAACAAACTGGGATAAAGGCACCAAAGATTAAAGTATGCAAAGTAAACATGCACTTCATTTATGTGCTTGTTAAAATCTACAAAGGCCTTAAACCATCGATTTTATTCACAATGAATGACTGCATACGAGTCAGGATAAGATTTGTATGTTGTAAACTACATGTAATTATGCATTAGTTTATATAATAAATGTCTAATTTGTTAAATCAATGTTTGTGTTGTTCAAGACCTCGTTGGAACGCCGGTCCATTGCTGGTCTCTAGGAGGAACATCTAACCTAATAAAAAAAAGAAAAACCTTGTGAAAAATTAATTGTATCTAAGTGTTTATCATCACGTGTTACATCTCTATAGTATTGACTTATATAAATAGAATTAATATGAATATATGTGATTCTGTTCCAGTGGTTCTTTAATTTCCTGCCTTTACAAAAACTTCAATTATGTCTAAACTTTCTCTGTAATGAATTATTTTTCATGCGGTTTAAAGTCTAAATGAAATGATCATGCAATTCCCATATCATATTTATTTTAATAATTACAGAGGAATTTATACATGTTATTCAATGATTTATTTGCATAACTATGTATTGTTACATCTGTTAATGGATAAAAGAATTAAAATAACGGAATCTCTGCAAATCAGTACATATTTTTAAACTCAAAGTATCCTCAGAATGGCTGATATGGAGAAATATCAATATTTTGTCTTTTACTCTGCATAATATATTGCATAAAATTATTCTCTGTTTAAAAAACAAATAATTACACACAATTAAAATAACTGTGGACCATAACATGATGAGCTCCAAAAGTAAATGCAAATCCGTTCTGTACACATAAACAAAAATTAAATATTCTGTTGTTAATCCCATTCATTTTATTATGAAATGGAAGACCTTTATTATGAAATGGAAGACCTTTATTATGAAAGGGAAGACTTTTATTATGACAGGGGTTTGATTTACCCGGAAATACAGCAGAACCGTTGCTGCCTAACACTGCCTCAAGATGGCTTTCAGTGCTGGACATGTTACCAACGTTCTTCTCATCATTTGGTGTAAAAACGGTTCCTAATCGGACAGCAGGTTGAGATTTAAATCGGATTTAAAGCCGTCTGACCGCTGTAAGTGTTGTCCGATCGCAGCGACACATTGGGCTTCCGTGCGTCGTTCTGCACGGCGCTCGATATCGGTGCAGTTGAGCTGGCTGAGGGCTTGAGTTTGTAAATAACATCTGATCTCCGATCAGACTCGGTCTGGATTGGTGTTTCCGTGAAAATGGCCACCATGGAGAAGCTGATGAAGGCGTTTGAGTCTCTCAAGTCGTTCCAGCAGCAGCAAGGCCCGCTGTCGGCCGAGGAGCTGGTCCAGAAACAGTGAGTTCTGTGCTGATGTTCGTGCTCCGTTTACATCATCAGCATCATCAGGGTGCTGACGTCATCTGACACAAGTGCTCATGTCTTTATGACGTAATGCACTCTTGGGTTCTGTCTGCATAAATCTGATTTGTCTTGTTGTTGCCTTGAGCTCACACATCACATGTGTGTGTTTCTTTCCCAGAAAAGTGTAACACACACACACACACACACACACACACACACACACACACACACACACACACACACACACACACACACACACACACACACACACACACACACACACACACACACACACACACACACACACACACACACACAGTCTGTCTGTCTGTCACACAGACAGTCAGACAGACAGACAGACAGACACACACACACACACACACACACACACACACACACACACACACACACACACACACACA
Organism: Triplophysa yarkandensis; assembly: GCA_033220385.1. Taxonomy (NCBI): domain Eukaryota; kingdom Metazoa; phylum Chordata; class Actinopteri; order Cypriniformes; family Nemacheilidae; genus Triplophysa; species Triplophysa yarkandensis. Next base: position 10,432,814 of record CM065655.1, read on the forward strand.
CACACAGTCTGTCTGTCTGTCTGTCACACAGACAGTCAGACAGACAGACAGACAGACAGACACACACACACACACACACACACACACACACAGACAGACAGAGACACACACAGACAGACAGACAGACAGACAGACACACACACACACACACACTTTTGCACATTAGCTATTAATTGATAATACAGATTGACATAACAAGAGAAGTGTTGTTGATTTAAATAAGAAGGAAATAAACAAAGCAAGCTGTCATGTGGACTATCCACTATAGTTTATGTAAAAGTCAGATTATTAAATAGACATGATATGATGTGATGCACCTGCACAAATTGTCGACTCTATAGCCATTTCCCACTATGTCTTAGAGCTTGTAGAACACTTGTGTGCTCCTATTTTCTGTTTTTTTTTATGTCCTGTAATATCTTGTTTATCTAATAAGAACTATTTGTGCGAAGCCTGTTTATGATGTTAGCATTTAAGGAACAGTTAAATAGTTGGAATGGAAGTTCTGTCATCATTTACTGTACCTCTTTTCATTTTAAAAAACAAAAGAATATGTTTTGTAAAATGTTGGGAACCAAAAACCATGGATCCGTATTGATTTCTAGTGTATGGATACAAAACCAATGCATGCCAATGGGGACCAACGCTTTTCTTTTACCGATATTTTTCTTTCAGATGAGGGATCTTTAAATTTTGGTCGAACTGTTCCTAAAAATATTTGTGTTGCAGTTGAAATTGCACACAAACACAAATGTTCAAACTTGAATCTGTACCAATCTATTTTTTGATCATGGAAATAGTCATAGATAGTAGTCTATAGATCTATAATCAATTTTAGGATTTTGATTTAGTACAAAATGTAATATTTTCTGAAAAGGTATGAAAACATTGCCATATGGCATTTGTTCAGACTCTTATTTCAGAATATGTTTTGTAAATTAAATTGTAGCCTTTAAAAACAAAGGCCAAAACGCGTCTAAATTTGATAAAGGGAAAATCCACAAATATGTTTGTAAGTATAACTTATATCTATTTTTTTTCACCTGTCTGGTGATTACTTATCCACAAAATAGTGATGCATGAAAATAATGTCAAGAGCGGCTGTTGCAAAATGCTATTATTAATGCACATGCATTGATACCATCCACAGTGACATTGTATTTTCTTACAGGAAAAAGGACCCTGCTACAACCAAAAAGGACAGAGTGACTCATTGCCTGACGATTTGTGAAAACATTGTGGCACAATCCCTGAGGTATGCAATAGTGAATCACCAGTATAGACACATCCGAATAAGGATAATAAGATCTGGTCACGTCATATGAGTCATTGCCTTTGGTGCAGGACCTTTATTGGATTATTTTACACTCGCAATGCAAATTCAAAGAACGTATTGAACATGAATTTATTGGGTGTCATTTGTGTTTTTTTATTAATATGATGTATGTCTGGGTGTGTATTCCCACTCCAGAGCGACCATTCTTTAATGGAAATATACTATTCCAGTATAAAGGGGCAACACATTAGTAATAATGTTACGTTCTTGATAGACTATTTTTAACTTGTCATCATACATCTATTGTGGCTTACATGGTTCCAAGGTTTGTGTTGTATTATTTGGAATCTGCCAGCTTTTATCTTAAACTTAAAAAGTGTATACGCTCCTGGAAATTCTTAAGCACACTATAAATGAAGAGAACTAGGCAGATGTGGACTTTGACCCATCATAAAATCCGAAATAAAATGTACACCTCATCACTCGACGGACACACACTCTCTGTTCACTTCTCTTAAAGAAAATCATTTTGCCATTTTCCAATCCATAATACAGCTCATCCGAATCAGTAAGCGGGTTTCTAAATGGGCCATCGACACAACATTTTTACCAGAGGTAGCCATTAAGTCAAATATTGAATTCATACAAAGAAACCAGAATATTTTAAATAACATGAAGTGAAATGACACTTGTAATGAGTATCAAACACACTTTTTGTAATGCTTTGTATAAGCATTTGTTAGTTGTTACAGCTTCCAGGTCTCTTGTATGGGGAGACCAGTTGTCTGAATTGCTCAGGAGTGATTCTGGCCCATTCTTCAATACCAACAGTCTTTAAATCTTGAAGGTTCCTTGGATCTCTTCTATGAACTTTGATCTACAGGTCTCTCCATAGATTTTCTATGGGATTTAGGTCAAGGGATTGACTGAGCCGATCAAGCAACTTCATTTTCTTTCTTTGAAACCACTTGTTTCCTTGGCTATGCATTTGGCATCTTAACCATTGGATATTTATCCGGAACATCCTGGTGCATTTCTTCAATTATATCAAATCTGCCTGTACCCCTTGCCTGAAAAGCAGCCTCAAACACTGATGCTTCCTCCCCCAAACTTAACTGCTGGTATGGTGTTCTGAGGGTGGTGGGCAGTGCCAATTCTACTCCTAACAGGGTGTCTAGAATGACTTCAAAAAGTTTAAAAGTTGTTTTTCTGCAAACTTTAACCGAGTCTCAACGTGCTTTTTGTTCAGCAATGGAATCTTGTGTGGTGAGCGTCCCTGGATTCTATTGCACTTCAGTGCATTTCTTATAGTTTTCTTTGGAACAAAAGTACCTGCTGATGAAAGGTCTTCCTGAAGTTCTGCAAGAGTGGTTCTTGGCTCTGGGAGAACTCTCCTGATGATTCTTTGGACTTCTCGGATAGGGATCTCCTGTGGAACACCTGATTGTAGCCGGTTTAGAGTGAACTGATGGTCTTTCCATTTCCAGATAATGGCCCCCACAGGAACATTCAACATTCTAGAAATGCACCTATATTCATTCTTATGAGAAATTTGTTTCAACTATACTATTATGTCTATCTTTGGGGAGTTCTTTGCTTTTACCATCATGAGGTCTTTCCTGTGTGCCTCCTGGGGAATGAGAAGCCTTTATTGGGCATCCATGAGGGCTAAAGCAGCTGATATCAATTAGTACTGATAACAGTAGAGTTGCTCTCTCAATACTGACAGATTTCAGGTGATCATCTGGCTTTCTTTGCCGTTTTGCACCTTGTTATCTATCATGTGTTCAATACTTATTCCCTGTGTCATTTAACTTTTATATATTATGGATGGACTGGTATACTTACATTTTCGGATGTCTTCGTACGAATTGAATATTTGCCTTGATAGCTGCATCAGGTAAATATTGTCTGTCAATGGCTCACTTAGAATCAGCCTTACTAATAAAAATGCTGATGTGTCAAATTAATTTTCCCACTGTATATTCTATTTATCTGGGTCCCTTCTCAGCAGTCTCAAGATGGCTAGTTTACTAAGGATGTTTGCTTATTACTAATGCATCATTTATATTCAGACTAGTATCGTCTTATTCTATAATGTGTGTCTTTACATTTCTGTGTATTGCATTTCAGGACATCTCCAGAGTTTCAGAAACTTCTTGGAATTGCCATGGAAATGTTCCTGCTGTGCAGCGATGACAAGGAGTCTGATGTTAGGATGGTGGCAGATGAGTGCCTCAACAAAATCATCAAAGTATAGTTTATTTTTCTGTATTTTTGCAATGTAACGGTATACCTATGATTCAAATTTGTATTCTTATCTAGTTAGGCATAGATGTTTTATCTAAAGCTAATATATTTTTGGTTGTCTTTGCAGGCATTGATGGATTCTAACTTGCCTAGACTGCAGCTTGAACTGTACAAAGAGATCAAAAAGGTGAAGATGTTTTTTTGCATTGAGCAAGATGTTTTCCAATGATCAAAACAAAAATCATCTATTCATTATAGGTCATATGGGTCATGTGTTTTTTAAAAAAAATTTTCAAATTAGTGTTAACCTAGAAGTTGATCTGTGTGTTGACTCATAAAACTCATGATACAGTAAAACCATAAAAGGAGCAAATAAAATTATTTGATGAATAAAAGCTAATCAATGGATATCTTTTATTTACGTTATGCCCCCCTGAAGTGCAAAAATAATCAAACTGCCAAATTTATTACAAAACACTATTACTATACCTTTAATATTGTTATTATAATGTATCAAATTTCTGTCATGCTGTAAATACATAAGAGAAATTGACAGTTGTATCATGTGGGGGTTTGTATTTTTAGGCTCTTATTGTTTATTGTTTGTATTTTATAACATTTTTGGTGATTTCAACCCATCTTTGCTGATATCTGATCTCTGCTCTGTGTTTTCTCGCAGAATGCAGCCTCTCGTAGTCTGCGGGCGGCCCTCTGGAGGTTTGCAGAGCTTGCTCACCTGGTGCGTCCACAGAAATGCAGGTATGCCTCCTGAATTAAACCCAGTTACATCTGTAGGTTTGCTTAGTAATTGTGTTTTTAAGTTCTTAGAAAATATGTATTCTCATGTGTAATATATAAAGAAAAATGTTTCCTTTTTGACAGGCCATACCTTGTAAATCTGCTGCCATGTCTCACTCGAATCACTAAACGTCAGGAGGAGACTGTCCAGGAAACTCTTTCTTCGTCAATTCCTAAAATTATGGCTGCACTCGGACACTTTGCCAATGACGGAGAAGTGAAGGTATTAAGCACAGTTCATGAGATATGGGCTTCAAACCTGCAACCTTCTGCTTACAAATCCAACTCTCTTACCACCAACTCTCTTACCACCAAACCACAACTGCCCACAATTTCCTTTGTGTGTGTTTGTGTTAGTACCTGTAGGCAATCTATCAAGTTACAAATCCTACATTTTCATGTGGATGTGTAAATTACATTGATTGAAAATGAAATTAAAACATCTCATTGTCAGCCAATCAGAAAGTTATTATGACTTAGACATGTCAATTAGATTCCTGAAATCTGTGAGTGATTCAATTTGGCACCTTGGTGTGGAATTTCCTCACCATTACAGTCTGGACCTAGGAATACACAGGGGTGACATCATCATCTAATAATGGAAACTGACACAGACTGTATTTAATTATCCACAAGCCTCATCTCTTCCTCTCCCTCTCATGAGTGGAAGAAAGAGAAAGTCTGTTCTTTTGGCAAGAAGATGTTCACGTTTATAAAGAAAGAAGGAGAGTTAAGTAGACCGATAGAGGAGAATTTTATTCATTTTATGCAAAGTTTATGTAAACAGTATGCTCAGATTGAGAGCTGGATATGTATGGTCAGAAATACAAAGGTGCATGAAAAGAAACTACATAGATGTTTTCCTATAGTATTATTATAATTTTTATATGTTTCTGTTACAATTTTTTACACCTTATTTATGTAGATGCTGCTGAAGGCCTTTGTTGCCAACCTGAAGTCCAGCTCTCCCACTATTCGCCGCACTGCAGCCAGCTCTGCTGTCAGCGTATGTCAGCACTCACGCAGAACACACTACTTCTACACCTGGCTCCTAAACGTGCTGCTTGGTAGGACACACACATACATTGACAGAAAGGGTTGTCAAAACAAGACAAACAAGTTGTCAAAAATACCAATGCCTAGACTTAAACTCTGTGGCTTTCCTTTTCCTCCCCCTTTTCTATGTCTCCACAGGTTTGGTGGTACCAGTGGATGAGGAGCATTCCACTCACCTGATTTTGGGTGTGTTACTGACCCTTCGTTACCTTATGCCTCTTCTGCAGCAGCAGAGTCCTAACACCAGTCTGAAGGGCAGCTTTGGGCTTGTTCGGAAAGAGGCAGACGTCTCCCCTTCACCTGAACAGCTAATACAGGTACTAGAGCTGACAGATGCCCGGCAGTCCTGTGATTGTGCCTTGAAACTAGGGAGCAACGGTAAAAATTTTACCAACCCCCGTTTTCCTCCCATGGTTCGAACCAAAATTAAATGTATTTTCAGGGATATACAAAAAATAATGAATGCCTTGGGGTGTTTATCAGCAAAGATATGCAACAATGTGGGATTTCAGCATATTATATTAGTACACCTACTTAACTGGTCTTTAGTTAAAAAATCAGTTTTTGCTGGTGGGTAAACTGTTTCTGATTTTATTAGTGTAAGCATACATGTACACCCCTACTTGAAACTTTAAAATTGTTGAATTGGACAAATTATTGAAAGTGAAATTTCTGTGAAAAAAATGTCACAACTAATGACATTTGATTGCCTTATTTGCATTTTACATCAATGCAACAAAATCACAGGACTGTTACTACTCACTTGGCATGCAAAGTATAAAGTCAAACATTAGATTATTCTGCGGCCGGATGCACAAACATGTTTTTTATAAGATCGTCTATCAGTTGTCATTTCTCTATACATTCATATGTACAACTTTAATTACCTCTTCCCAAAGATTATTCAAAAGTATATGAAGAACATGGAGATATTTTGAAAAATTACGATAACTGAGTTACTATGCTACCCATTCACTTCTATTTGTATAGACACAAAAGCAAATCAGGGTGCTATTTATTTTCTACATCTAACTATTCCTTACACCTAAATGTCTTGGGGGAAGTTGGTTATGCAACTGAAATACGGACTGTTTCTGTTCATCATACTTTTACTAACCTATAAGTGAACTTCAAAGAATAGAATAAAGTTTGGCGGTCTCTGTTTTATTTAAATTGGATAAGATCAAGTCGTTTTTGAGATATTTTATATATTGTGCGAATTGTTTTTTGCTCACAGGTGTATGAACTGACCTTGCATTACACACAACACTGGGATCACAATGTGGTGACCGCGTCTCTGGAGCTTCTGCAGCAGGTGTTTCGCACTCCTCCCCCTGAGCTCCTGAAAGTTCTCATCACAACAGGCAAAATACCACATACCGCCGCCTTCAGAGAAGAGATGGAGTGCCGTGCACGCAGTGGCAGCATCCTTGAGCTGATTGGTGAATATTGCTATCATGTGATCTGTTGGGTTTAACCCCAACTCTGCTTATGCTATACAATTGGTCTGTTAGTCATCTCCCTGAGTTTTGCAAAGTAAATCAGATTTTTCATGGAGGGTTTGTGGAGTTCTGCTTTGAATTTTCTGTGACTTTGCATAGGATTTGGCAATGGTATTTGGGGGATTAGGGCATGTCATGTGACCTGCCAATGTTGGCGTCTGCCCAATGATATAAAAGTGGTCTTTAAGTGGCAGATAAATTTGTGCCAAAATGCTGTACATAGTAATTAAATGCGTCCTGTATGAAAATACTTTTGTTTAAATCTACTGTTTTTAAATTGATCTCATTTTGATTTCTCCTTACTCACCAATGCGTTTGGTTAACAATCATTAATCTGTAACTTCTTGAATACTCTTAACAACAAAGCTTTATTTCACCAAGGAAGTGCTTTTTATCTTCTGCATCTTCCTTCCTCTTAACCTACAAATGATTTTTGGGGCTTTTCCTGCTCTCTTCCCTTCCTGTTTCCTGTGATCAGCTGGTGGGTCCACATGCAGTCCTCTCCTCCTCAGGAAGCAGAAAGGTGACATCCTTTGCCTGACCTTTTTTAACATCTAACCTACTTACATCTTTGGGCATGATAAGCATGGTTGAATTTCAGGTGGTAATCAAAAGCTACAATTGCGTTTTAAATGGAATAACTTTGATGTGTTGTGCTTATCTTAGGTAAACTATTATCGGGTGAAGAAGAGGGTTTGGAGGATGACCCTGAGAGGGCAGAAGTCACCACAGGGTCATTTACTGGTAAGACTCACTGGTCAAGTGCTGCTTTTATTTAAAAAACTACCCAAAAAATTGTTAAGTTAAGGTAAGTCAATATACTTATTTTACATAAAATGGTTCATGTTTTATTCATCATTTTCCAGCCTCCGTGGGCAGAGATAACTCAAGCGAAGCTCCATCCTCCTCTGGGGTCTCGTCTCTTGGCAATGACATCATCACCGAGCAGCCACGCTCCTCCCAGCATGCCTTGCAGCCTGGGGACTCAGTTGACCTGAGTGCGTCCGAGCAAGGCGTCGGGCCTGATTCCCCAGATGTTGAAGATGAAGACATGCTTAGCCGCAGCTCCAGCGGAGGCGCGGGAGTCGCAAGCACATCCGGGGATTTAATTAGCGAAGGCAACCAGATGTCTACGGGAGGCATCTCATCATCTCCCCCAAGTGACAGTTCTCAGACGACTACGGAGGGGCCGGACTCCGCCGTGACGCCTTCAGACTGCGCTGAGCTTGTAAGTTTCATCAGCACCAGCAGACGCTCTCGGAAATATTCACCACCTTCCCCAACTCTCACAGAAGGGCCGGATCCACAATCCGACAGCGAGACATCTTCCTACAGGCCGTCCTCTTCCTCCTTTACCTCGTCTGCTTCTTCAACCTTTTCTGCCATGTCCTCCTCCTCTAGCAGTAGTGACCAGGTCAGCAGAGGACAGGGGGTGAGGCTGTTGTTGCTCTTGCAAGCCCTGTTAATTGTCCCGCCCTCTTTGCCCCGCCCACATGCACGGCCTCTGTCCAGAGGTGTTAAGACACCTTTCATCTCCCTATATCCGAATCAGTGATGAAAGATCCTGTCTCGGGAAGCGTGAAAATGTTTTTTAAACTCTTCTGTGAAAATTGCTGTTACCTCTTCTGATTTTTCCAATGATGTTTAGACAGTGGTCCCTAACCCCCTTCTTAGCCCACTTAAATGGGTAATTTTGAAATTGATTCATAATTTTTTCATCCTAATGTCATTACATACCTATAGGTCTTTTTCTGCATTACACAAAAAAGAAGATATTTTGAATTCCGAAAGGACATTTTGCCAAATATCGCAAAATTATTTTGCTTTGGCATCGGTTTTATGGACTTCACAAAACACTAATTTTCTGAGTGTCTCTTTAAGACTACTGGGGGGACCACTGAAGTTCCACAACAGACAGTAGAGTAACATCTACTCTTGGTCCTCACAAGAGGCCAAAAAATGTCCTGACATGCAAAAGTTTATGCAAAAATCACAAAAGGAAGCTGGGATTTTTTCCCCCCAAAGTGGTGCATGTTGAACTGTTGTTTATTTTCCTCATGTGCATTTGCATGAATGAGTTGCTGTGAAAGTTTGTGCTCTCTTCCAAACGTTTGTCTCTTTATTCTTATAGCTATATTTGTGCTGTATGTGTAGGTGTTGGATGGCAGTGAAAGTCAGTACTCTGGGATGCAGATCGGCACTCTGCAGGACGAAGAAGAAGAGGCAGCGGTGCCACCTGAAAAACCTCAAGAGCCCTTCTCTCAGTCTGCACTCGGTATATAATACCCTACACACTCTTCATCCACATCTCTCGTAGAAACATGGTCTATAAATCATTCATAGATGTGGCTCACAAGTGTGTTTTTTGGTGTTCCTATCAGCTTTAAGCAAACCCCACCTGCTGGAGGGCAAAGGTCACAACAGGCAGTCATCTGACAGCAGTGTGGATCGATTCATACCAAAGGAAGATGTTCTGGAACCAGCAGAACTCGACAAAAAGGTGAATGAAGACACATACAGCGCGGTTTATGTTTAGCTCCTGAGTACAACTGCACTGAAAAATATTTCCAAATGTTTCTGTTCGTCATATTTGATCAAATGTTTGAACATTACCTTAAGAGGTGCAACCATGAAAACGTGAACTTCATAAAATTATTTAGATCCCTTGTTGTAAATTAGATTCACACTTATTTAAACCATAAACGCTTTACATGTTTTATGTGTCTTAGCCATCTCGGATTAAAGGAGATATCAGTCACTACACAGACCCAAAGGAAGAGCCTCTGGTCCACTGTGTCCGACTGCTGTGTGCCTCATTCCTACTTACAGGCCAAAGAAACGGTGAGAAATAAATATTAGCCTGTATATGTTTTTTAAGTTGTGTACCCACATGATAAAATACATAGAATGAACACAGTTTGTATATACTTATCAACTCTATGACAGTCAATGGCTGTCAGTTTTGTTAAGATGATACTTGCAGATCAGCTAATTTGGTTTGAAAAACAGGGTTGGTGTAAACGTGTGTGTAATAGGCTAGAGGAATATTGATGTGTGTTTATTGTAGGGCTGGTTCCTGATAATGAGGTTCGTGTTAGTGTGAAGGCATTAGCAGTCAGCTGCGTGGGGGCTGCAGCCGCTCTTCTCCCCGAAACATTCTTCAACAGACTCTTTCTGCAGCCGCTAGACGGACAACAACCAGACGGTGACGAACAATAATTTTAGGATCCTTTTCATCCATTCTGGTGGTCAATCTGTTTAAGTGTAATTAATGCATTTGTGAGGGGGAAAAGTTATTTAAAAGGCCATTTGTTCTGCAATAATGACCATCTCGATAATGTGAACAAATTACTTCTTATCCTGATAAAAAGAAGACATTTTTCAGACTTGCTTGTGTATCGTTATCTTAAAGTACAACCAAATGTGCTGTTGATATACGTTTCATTTTCATGCATATTTATTATACAAAGGTTTATCTTTGTATGCTGATGTGTGGATGTGTTTTTTGCATTCACAGAGCAACAGTACATCAGTGATGTTCTGCAGTACGTTGAACATGGAGATCCTCAGATCAGAGGTGCCACAGCCATCCTCTGTGGTGCTTTAATACAAGCCATTCAACTGAAGACACGCTACAACACAGAGATGTGGTTGTCTCACGTCCACAGCATCACAGGTGAGCAGAATACAGGAAATTCAACTTAAATCATAGTGTCGAGTTACTCAATGAATTGCCGCTTTATGTTTTAAATTCTTTTCTTTTTTTGTCGTAAGGAAACTCAGTGTCAATTGAAGACTTTGTGCCCTTGCTGCAACGCTGTCTGAAGGACGAATCATCCGTCACATGTAAAATGGCTTGTGCTGCTGTTAGGGTAAAAAAACATATTCCTCTGCCTGGCCATAAATGTCATCAATATTATTAGATTGTTATAATATGTGTTGGGTTATACAACTGCAGCACTGTATCATGGCGCTGTGTAATGGAAGTCTCAGTGAGCTTGGCCTGCAGTTGCTCATCGACCTCCTGACCTTAAAGGACTGCTCCTATTGGCTGGTTCGGACGGAGCTGCTTGAGACACTGGCTGAGATTGACTTTAGGTGAGATAAAAGACTGTTTATCAGAAAAAAATGTTTTTTAATGGGATTTATATAAATAATGCTGAAAATGTATGTGGAATCAAGTATATGACGAAATGTATTGTCTATGAAATATGTTCTGTATGACTCTTTAACCTTTGGATTTGAAGTAAACCTGGTGTTTTTGCATATGACAGGTTAGTGAGTTTCTTGGAGAGAAAAACTGAGAAGTTGCACAAAGGAGAGCATCACTACACTGGGGTAAGATCATGGATTATTTTGGCATTGAGATGATCCTATGTGGTTAAACTATATTATAAAAATACCCTTAATATTTTATAACAGTTGTTGAGGCTTCAGGAGAGAGTGCTGAATGATGTTGTGCTTCATCTGCTGGGTGATGATGATCCTCGAGTAAGACACGTGGCAGCAAACACCATCAGCAGGTTTATTCACAGACTCCATTATATCTGTTTATTACATCTTAACTGCACATTGCAAACAAGACACACTTACCTTCTGGCATACGTCTCCTCAGATTGGTGCCCAGATTGTTCTACGACTGTGACCAGGCTCAGGCAGATCCAGTTGTGGCCGTTGCTCGAGATCAGAGTAGTGTGTATCTCCAGCTTTTGATGCACGAGACCCAGCTACCATCACAGTTTATTGTTAGCACCATCACACGGTACAATACACATACCAAAATATACATCACATACAATAGACTCTTGTATACACACTATAAAATACACAATATAAAACTTGATCAAGTACACATTTTATTACTAAAGTGAATTATCTAACTATGTTAAACTATACAAGTATATTTTATAAATTTTAAATAAAAAAATTTCTGTATATTATCTGTTTGTTGTATATCTTTTTGTCAAAGTACTTCATACTGTTATAGTTTGATGATAATATGTTATGCTTCTCTGCAGGACATATCGAGGCTACAGTTTGTGTCAGAGTTCACCAGACGTTACAATCGAGAACAACCTGTCACGGGTCATCACTGCCCTATCTCACGCCCTGACCTCTTCTACTTCCAGAGCCGTGACTGTAAGTCCTATTATTTTTATAGAGACCCTGCCTGTGAAAAGCAGGCTAAAGTCGAAGTCAAATTCTGTGATAATAAGAATCCATGTTTGCTTTCAGCCATTTACTTAACTATAATTTCAGTCTTTGACATGGCCGTTGTTAGGAAATATTGAATATATCAAGATTATATTTTCACTAGATGTTCATTACATTTTGAAGAAGGATTTTTGTAGAAAATAGAAAACAAAAAAATACTTTAGCTTTGTTTTCATAGGCAGTGTCACAAATGTTGAAATATTTATAGTTTAGAAATATGGTGAATTCTTTAAAACTATGGAATAACTTAACATTTTGGAAACTATGTTATAATTATTCTAAGAAGTTCTTTTTTATTGCATTTTTAAAGTAGTAACCCAGAATTTTTACCTTTTGGCGAGTTAATAAAATATACTAATAATAGAAACAACAAGAGTAGGAAGCTTGTTTGCCTTTTCTTATTATATAGCTGATGCATTTTTATATCAATTTTCTTTTTAAATAAAGTGATTTATTTACCTGTTTAAAAGACATTTTTGTCAAGTCCACAAAAATGTTGTCCATTAGTGTATTTACATCATAAAAGTAATTCATGTATCTCCTGGTGGTTTATAAATGTCCCTGAAGATAAACTGTTCATTTGTATGACAAAGCTTTTCATATATTTGAGCTGATTTTATGAAATTAATACCTGAACGATGAGTTATTGTAATACATACATGTAGTATTATTGTTGAATGTAATAGAATGTTTGTCATTTCAAATGAGTTCAGGTCATTTGAATTGTATCTCTCGTCCTTAGTTTGGCTGTTGTGAGGCTCTGTGCCTTCTGTCCAGTACTTTTCCAGTGTGCACCTGGAGCACCGGCTGGCACTGTGGGTTTGTAAGCTCTTCTGTGTTTCATCTGAACCGCTCCAGTCAGTACCGCAGTCGAGGACGTTCCTTTAGGTACACGCACAGTTCTTTTTTATTTTTCCTAATCATAGCTGGTAGTTTTATGTTAATTTTGTAATTGTGTGTTTTATACTTTATTCCCATTTGCTTCTCCAGTCTTTCTCAGCCTGGCAGCAATGAGGATGTGCGTAGGTCTTTGACGGTGGGCGTGGCAGGCATGGTTCTGTCTCTTCTTTCCTCCGCCTGGTTTCCTTTTGATCTCTCCGCCCATCAGGCTGCTCTAATGCTGGCTGGAAATCTTCTTGCAGGTACGCACGTACTGTGTCACTACCAGCAAGAGATCTATTTAAATATGAAAAGTTTTACCTCCTTCTACATTCTTATTCATCATTTTATGTTCATGTCAGCTGTTGCACCAAAGTGCATGAAGAGTCCATGGGCGGGTGAGGAGGACTCCAACTCCGCCCCCTCTAAGCAGGAGGAGGCGTGGCCGGCTCTTAGCGACCGCTCTCTGGTTGCTATGGTGGAGCAGCTGTTTTCACACCTGATGAAGATCCTCAACATATGCGCCCATGTTCTGGATGAAACACCTCCAGGACCTGCTGTCAAGGTAATCCATATGATTATTTTTAACCTTGGTGCCCTAAACACACAATATTTAAATAATATTGTCCACTTTATTCAAGTGCCTTAATTTTTACCAATCCCATTCTCAGGCAAGTTTGCCCTCATTGTCCAACACTCCATCTCTTAGTCCGATCAGACGCAAGGGTAAAGAGAAAGAGGTGACAGAGCCAAGCTCCACCCCAATGAGCCCCAAAAAAGGAGCAGAGACCAACACAGGTGCGATGTCCAGCAATATGACGGTGTTCATTTATTCATAATTCGATATTTACATTAACATTTCATCATTTGGCAGACGCTTTTATTCAAAGTGTTAATTATTGTGTGCATTGGCAAACTATCACTGCAGAGCAAATGGGGGTAATGTGCCCTGCTCAAGGACACTTCACTCGTTATCTGCTAGCATTGAGATTCCAAAACCAGCAACCAAGTCCAACTCTCTAACCACCCTACCAGAACCAACCCCAGTTATGTAATCATGGGTGTCTTCTCTTGTGTTTTATACAGGCAGAGCTTCAGACAGCACAGCAACAGCATCTGTTAACAAATCCACATCTCTGGGCAGCTTTTATCACCTTCCTCCTTACCTGAAGCTGTATGATGCCCTGAGAGCTACTCATGCCAACTACAAAGTCAGTTTGCCTCCTATTGGCATTTACCTTTACATCTTGGTTTAATATTCTCATAACCATTGTTTTGCTTTCCAAGGTCACATTAGACCTCCACAACACCAATGAGAAATTTGGAAGTTTCTTGAGGTCAGCCCTAGATGTTCTTTCCCAGGTTCTCGAGCTGGCCACCCTCAACGACATAGGCAAAGTATGATATCATATCTTTAAGGAATCACATGCATAGTGATAGTAGTGATGGTAGGAAAGAGTAATGGAAGAAAGTATTTATGATAAAAACTAGTCATAAAGGTTATCTATGAATACATTTATAGACCCCTGTGGTGAGAAAAAATGAAGATAGTGTTAGCTATTTATTGTTTAGTGATGTCGTAAAGCGTCTGGAATTGCTGAGTGTCTTGTACTAATTTGCATATATATATATATATATATATATATATATATATGTATTTGTGTATAGATAATGAATAATGGTCATAGTAGCTATCTTATGACAGAAAAAACAGTTTAAATATGTATGTATGTAAATATGTTTTGAGGGATAAAAGATTAACAAACATGGGACTCTCAAGCACAAAGGTTCACTCTCTTCTTTTTTGGGATCCGGTGTCAGTCATGGTCTGGTAGTCAGAGCATCAGACTTGTAACCAGAAGGTTGCTGGTTTGATTGTTAGTGCCTGCAGACAATGACTGAAGTGTCCATGGGCAAGGCACCTTACCCCTATTTGCTCTGTCGTGATAGCTGTCCAATGCCGCTACTTGTATGTCGCTATAGATAAAAGCGTTTGCCAATTGAATAAATGTGAATGTAATGTTAATGTTTTTATCCATCCAGTCTGTTGAAGAAATTCTGGGTTACCTTAAGTCTTGTTTCTCACGGGAACCAACCATGGCCACCGTTTGTGTCCAGCAGGTCAGACTCATGCACGAATACTACGTAACTTCTCATACACAAATACGATATAACCAGTGATATTCAAAAGTTTTAGAGTTGTTTTGTGTGTTTTTTTCACAGTTGTTGAAGTCATTGTTTGGGACCAATCTTGCATCTCAGTATGAAGGATCCTCAACACACCTGTGTCGGACCCAGGGAAAGGCCCTGCGGCTCGGCTCGAGCAGCGTGAGGCCCGGACTCTATCACTACTGCTTCATGGCACCGTACACACACTTTACCCAGGCCCTTGCAGACGCCAGTCTACGAAACATGGTGCAAGCAGAGCAAGAACAGGATGCCTCTGGGTGAGAATGATTGTTGACCCAAAAAGTGTCTTCAAAATAGCATTGAAGTAGTTTTTAAAGAAACTTTGTTCCTTTTTTAAAATGATCCCTTTTTATGCTCCTCCATTTCGTGTTTGTACTAAAGACAAACACACAGTAGGAAATAACTATGGATTTAATAGGGATAACCTATAACACTTTCATATTTGGAGGTGGATAAAATTTGTAGGTGGATAAGTATTAAGCATGAAACAAAAGGAAAACCCATACAGTGAACAACTGATTTTGTTTTCAAACTTTAGAAAAGTTTGAACAGATCTCTGAACTATAGTTATTAAACAATTCTATGGCCTATTTTTTGCATAAAATCTATTGCTTTAAAAAAAAAAAGTAAAACATGAATAAATCAAGTGACGATTATATCCCAAGGGGCCAGTAGCAGGCATTAGAATTTGTTCAGTCTGTAGAAATAAAACCTAATTGATTGGCCTAAAGATATCAACCTATTTTATTATTGGACCGATAACGATTATACTAATAGCATTTATTGGCCGATATCGATAAGGCTTCCCTAGAAATAACTATAAAAATAATTTTTACAGTGTACACCCTAATCAAAGGAATTTTATGATTATGACATTTCAGACTTTTAAGAAATTGGCGTGCACATTTGTGATTTTTTTTCTCTGATACCTGCAGTTGGTTTGACGTCATGCAAAAGGTGTCCAATCAGCTGAGATCAAGCATCACCAATGTAACTCGCCAAAGAGGAGATAAGGTAACCTGTCTGATGAAATGGTTCTGAAAGTTCAAGGGTATGCACGTCTTTGTTCTCCTAAACGCAGAATGATATTCTTCACACCTAACTCAGAATTTTAAGGTTCTATTTGACATTTTGGTCAAATTAAGTGATGCCACATTCCTATTCATCGACAACTTATTTACATTATGCAGTCTTTTAAAGGTGTACATTTTGGGACTTTAAGAAAACAACAAGGATCAAATTATATTTAAGTTCTATTAGGTTCTATCTGTGAGCCACTCTAAATATTGGATGCAGACAAGAGGGCCAATCAAGATCAGCTTTCTTTGTAATGTGCGAGAAGCTCATTGTGACAGAGGGAAATATCTAAAGAAATAGTGCAACACAAAACAATGTATAAAAGAAACTACAAGTAAGGTTGACAGTTTTAGTATAACACACGGCAAGAAGAGCAACTCAAACTACAGCTTTTTTTTTGTTTTAGGTTTTGATTTCTAAGACACAACACTAGACAACTGCACTAGCTTCTTAATTCCTGTGTTTACATACATTTACATTTACATTTACATTTAGTCATTTAGCAGACGCTTTTATCCAAAGCGACTTACAATAGTCGAGGAGACAATACATCTCCATACTGATTTATGTCTTAAATCTGATGTGTCAATAATACTTATCCCTAGAAAGTAATTGTACCTGTCTCATCTTCTGTGGATATAACATGTAGCATCCCTTTTTATGCCTAACTTGAACGAGGAAAAGGCACGGAAATGTGTTTTATGTTTGCTCGATAACTCCACGTGTGTCTTTCAGAATGCAATTCACAATCACATCCGCTTGTTTGAGCCTTTGGTGATAAAGGCTTTGAAGCAGTATACCACCAGCACTTCTGTGGCCCTGCAGAGACAGGTGCTGGATCTACTCGCCCAGCTGGTGCAGCTGAGGGTCAACTACTGCCTGCTGGATTCAGA
This sequence comes from Triplophysa yarkandensis, assembly GCA_033220385.1. Taxonomy (NCBI): domain Eukaryota; kingdom Metazoa; phylum Chordata; class Actinopteri; order Cypriniformes; family Nemacheilidae; genus Triplophysa; species Triplophysa yarkandensis. The sequence goes on from CM065655.1 coordinate 10,449,949, forward strand.
CCAGGTGAGTCTTTTAAACCTGTGAATGAAACTCGTTCCGGAACTAAATGAACTTGAATAAGAAAACTCCAGTTTGATCAGATTTCTTTTAACTGGTCAAATGTTTTTTTTAGGTGTTCATTGGTTTCGTGCTAAAGCAGTTTGAGTACATTGAAGTCGGGCAGTTCAGGTAAGGTTCTCTGGCCTGTTAAAATTGTAATCAAGCTCTGAATTAGTATTAATGATGTTTATATGTATTTTCTTTACGTAGGGACTCTGAAGAGATTGTGCCCAACATTTTCTTCTTCTTGGTTCTGCTGTCATATGAACGCTACCACTCTAAACAGATCATCAGCATCCCGAAGATCATTCAGCTGTGTGATGGCATCATGGCCAGCGGCAGGAAAGCAGTGACACATGGTGAGTAGTAATTCAATAGTCTATGGCAGGGTTTTTCAAACTTTAAAATGCCAGGGACCCCCAAATATGACCCCCATCCTAAAATACGAGTGAATATGAATGTTTCATAAAGAAGAACTTATATATATTAGATAAACAAAATCTCGTCAAAATTGTTGTAAGAACAGAAATGTTGGTTATTAAAACCTAGTAACATTTGTGGTTTAAATTTGTTAGAACTGTAACAGTTTTTTAAACTCTTGACAAAAATGACTTCCCAGCAAACCTCAGTGAGTGTGCCAAAGAAAACAGAAACAATGTTCAGTGTCCTTTCACAATTTTTCTATTTAATGACAGCCTCGTTTGCCAATAAAACTATTATTTATTTTTTTATTTGAGTCCTCAACTTTACATAAAAACCATTACATGTTCAAGGAAGGCATTATTAGATTTATTACTTACCTTATTGCATCACATCTTTACCATGTGTGTGAAACACTCACATTTAGTTTTTCGTAGATTGCTCAAACTTTCTAGTCTACTGTTATTGATCATCTCAGCTTTCAGTTACTGCATCACCACCATTGACAAAACCACAGTATGTGAATCCATGTAACTACTGTAACGGGTCTCTGACCTCACGTCATGGAATTAACTGGATGCCAACAATCCTGGCGTTTACTGTAGTTTAAGACATCTTATTTGGGATTTGTAACTCCACAGATTATTTACAGGTACTAACACACACACAAAAACACAAAGGAAATGTAAAATGATGTTTAGCATCTAAGGGTTCTTCAAGCTTTTTATTTCTAAGATTTTCCGGGGACCCCTTTAGAAACTTCTGGGGTCCTGGTACCCCAGTTTGAAAATGTAACACGAGTTACAAGATTGTAGACTTTGTAGGTCTTTTTTTTAGACTTCATCTGAAGTTATAATCTAAGGTCACATGTAATTTTTTTGTTCCCTAGCTATCCCTGCCCTGCAGCCCATTGTGCATGACTTGTTTGTGCTGCGGGGCTCCAATAAAGCAGATGCAGGGAAAGAGCTGGACACCCAAAAGGAAGTGGTTGTGTCCATGCTGCTGCGACTTATTCAGCACCATCAGGTAAAAATATCATCTGATGCTGTGTTTTTTATGTCCTTTATCCACAAAGCTGTAGGTATAAAGTAAATGGTGTTGCTAAGGCTGCACAATTAATTTAAAAAACTTATTGGAATTACAATAACAGGTGTAACTAAATAGATCATCGCTGAAGACCTCAGTTACAGTCCATTTGTGCTCATTTTGGTGTGTTTCCGCATTATCTTTAGGCATAAATAAAGTGGTGAAACTGTGATTTTAAATTATACTTGTTCTAATTTTGGTGGGGATTTTTTACTGGCAACATTACCTCAATAATTATTTTTTATTTACATTATATTTTCAGTTTTTGATGTTTAGAATTTACCATGCAGCTTCACAGAAAGTTAAATAAAACATTTGAAAACTTTTAAAATCTATGAATCAACTTTATTATTGCATTTACAATATCAAGGTGCATAATCAACTATTATGATTTTTGTCATAATCATAAAGCCCTAGAGATATATTCTGGGCTATTTATTCATTAAGTTATGTTCATGTTATCATGCACATGTGTGTTTGTGTAGGTGTTGGAGATGTTTATTCTAGTCCTACAGCAGTGCCATAAAGAGAATGAAGATAAGTGGAAAAGGCTTTCACGACAGATCGCTGACATAATCCTTCCAATGATTGGCAAGCAGCAGGTGCATCTCTCATCTATAATCTGTATCTGATTTCTCAGATTTAATGGCTGTCCGTTTCAAATGATCTTCTGTGTATGGTAGATGCACCTGGACTCCCATGAGGCACTGGGCGTTTTAAACACGCTGTTTGAGAGTGTGGCACCCTCATCCCTGAGGCCCGTTGACATGCTGTTGAAAAGCATGTTTATCACACCATCTACACTGGTAAAAGTTTTATTATTTATTATTACCGTAACTTTACTTAAAATAATTTACTTGATGGTTTTCCAGATCTTATTATATCCCTCTTCTTTTGAATAGGCATCAGTGGGCACGGTGCAGTTGTGGGTGTCTGGAATTCTCGCCATCCTTCGTGTTCTCATCTCGCAGTCCACAGAGGACATAATTCTCTCTCGCATTCAGGAGCTTTCCTTGTCACCGTACCTCCTCTGCTGTGCCACCGTCCAGCGACTCCGTGATGATGACTCCTTACCCCCCGCAGCCCCGTCCACTATCACAGAAGAGTCCAATGGAGAGCCTCAGCGCTTCCCTCCAGAGGAAACTTTTGCCAGGTATATGCCAGGTATTTTTCTTAATACATACACGTGAACTGTATGTGCCTGACTCTCTTTCATTGACAGGTTCTTACTGCAGTTGGTCGGGGTGTTGTTGGATGAAATTGCCAGTAAGCAGGTGAAGGTTGACATGAACGAGCAACAGCACACTTTTTACTGTCAACAGCTGGGGACGTTACTCATGTGTCTGATCCACATCTTTAAATCAGGTGTGTACACTTGTATTTTCTTATGTACAATACACAACTTTCATGAATTAGACACTCTTTCTTTTACACCATTGATTGAATTTTTCCCTGCCAATGACAGAAATTTTAAGATAATAAGAGCATAAGTTATGGTTCATTATCTAAGGTCTTATACACCTCTGAAAAAATTATATTATACACTTATATAATTATAATATAACTTTGCATTCTTGACAATAGATCCTTTAAAATCAGATATTGAGACAAGGAGTCGTAAAAAAAGAATTTAGTCCAAACTTTTTAAACCTTTAACTTTTACCAACTTTTCCACTTTTAAATAAATTAAATTAATGAACTCAGTTCTCCATACATTTACAATTTTAAAAATCATATTAATGCAATCTGTGTATTAATCATAACATAACCATTAAAATTGAATAACCTTAATAACCATCAACCTTTCTTTAAAACTTTAGTAAAGTATATGAAAAATATTATATGCAATATTGTGCAAAACTCAATTGGTTTATTGGTTCAATGGTGTGTGGTAGTATTTACATCTTTGGCAGTAGTGTGTAATTACAAAATATGATTTTACATTTCTTTTTCCATTTATTGTAATAATCCAATGAGATTTTTATTATGTAACAGTGGTACAGTAAAGAGACTTTTCACAGTACTGTAGCTTTTCAGATAGACGTCTTAAAGCGTCTTGAAGACATTGACACAAGTCTTCTGGATTTATTCACTTGAAGTTTTTCTCTCTTTTTGTCATTAATAGATGAAATAGATGATGACACCTGATCTCTTTTATGCATACAAAAATCTCACTGGATTTTTACAAATAGTCATAAAATGAAATAAATAAAATATATATGTACTGTAGGTCTGTATATGTATGCATATATATTTTTTACCTTTCTAGGAATGTTCCGGCGAATCACGGCGGCGGGCAGCAGACTGCTGAAGGCAGAGGGAGGGGAGGGGGGTTGTTACTATACCCTGGAGGGTTTGAACTCCCTTGTGCTTCAACTCATCACAACACACCCATCTCTGGTCCTTCTCTGGTGTCAGGTTCTTCTCATCATCAACTACACAAACTACACCTGGTGGTCAGAGGTGCATCAGACCCCCAGGTTAGACCAAAGCATCAACCCTGCTTAATTTGAAATTCTTGTATTTTGAGGAAATCTAATGCGGATGTAATTTGTAGGAGCAAATAACAAATAACCATGCCATTGCTTTAGCGTGATTACGTTTATAAGCTTGTTAAGTGGGGTTTAAAATTGTTTCTTGAAGAAGTGAAAGCCAGCAGTGAATCTGTTCTTGTTAAATTACATCTTCTTTTCCTGAATCAACCTGATTTCTTCCATAAGGAGGCACAGCCTGTCCAGCACTAAACTTCTGAGCCCACATTCATCTGGAGAAGAGGAGAGGCCTGAAGGAAAACTAGCCATGTGTAACAGAGAGATCGTTCGGCGAGGGGCGCTCATTCTCTTCTGTGACTACGTGGTGGGATTTCTTAAGCAGCAAAGTTTCAGAGCTTCTAGTTTATTTAGTTTTTAAAGTCTTCCAATTTTTCACAATGGATTTGACCTCCTGACTATTTTCTTTCCCAGTGTCAAAACCTGCATGACTCTGAGCATCTGACATGGCTGACGGTGAATCACGTGAGCGATCTCATAAGTCTTTCCCATGAGCCTCCAGTGCAGGACCTCATCAGTGCTGTGCACCGAAACTCTGCGGCCAGCGGCCTCTTCATACAGGCTATACAATCACGCTGCGACAACCTCTGTACTGTACGTAAACGTTCTCTTTTCACTTGTATATCACATCATTTTAGTCATGTGTGTTCTATAAATTTGTCAATACACAGCCTGTGATGCTGAAGAAGACCCTGCAGTGTTTAGAAGGAATTCATCTGAGTCAGTCTGGCGCTCTGCTCATGCTTTACGTGGATAAACTCCTCAACACGCCGTTCCGTGTGCTGGCTCGCATGGTGGACACGCTCGCCTGTAGACGTGTGGAGATGCTGCTTGCCGAGACCCTACAGGTAGGACGCACACACTTGTATGCTCGACAATGATGCTGTTGATGTACATTTGTTTGATGTGTTTCTGAACGTGTGAACCATCCCTCATTGCAGAATAGTATAGCTCAGCTTCCTCTGGAGGAGCTGGACAGAATTCAACAGTACCTGCAGACCAGTGGCCTTGCGCAAAGGTAAAGCTGCTGGAAATCAAACCTGTTACATGTCTAAGAATTTGTATGGTTGTTTGCTAAGCTTTACAAAAAGTTATCTTTCTTTCTGATTCCAGGCATCAGCGGTTCTATTCCCTGCTGGACAGGTTCAGAGCCACTGTTGCGGAAGATACAACAAGTCCTGTCGCCCCAATTACCTCACACCCACTGGATGGTGACCCGGCCCCTTCCCCTGAAAATGTTGAACCCAATAAGGTAAGACGACAGTTTCTTACTAATTTAAACATTAGTATTATTATCCTTTGTGGCAATCATTTTTTTATATAATATTTAATAAGGGCAGTTTTATTGTATTTTTTATGTTTTGATATATGTGTTCCAGGAGTGGTATGTTGCTCTGGTGAAGTCTCAGTGTTGTTTGAAGGGTGAAGGAGCTCTTTATGAAAACACAGAGCTGCTGACCAAACTTCCTCAATCTGATCTAAACACCATCATGACCTGCGAGGTAAAGAATATTAACATGTTCAAACCTAGTGTTTTGCCCATCCTCTTGACATTTCAAATGCAGAATGTTTGAATGTGTTTTTTTTTCATTGGGTTTGTGTAAATACAATAGAAGTTATTGGGTACCATTGCTGTTTAGTAGTACCAACTTACTTTTTTCTGAAGAACAGAAAAGCAGATTTGAAGAATGTTTGCATTCAGTCGTGGTAAGAGATTTGCACTTGTAATCGGAAGGTTGCGGGTTCGTATCTTAGGGTCAGCTGGCAATGATTAAAGTTTCCTTGAGCGAGACATCTTACCCCTGTTTGCTCTGCAATGATTTTTGGCCTGTGCACACGTAAGTCACTTTGGATAAAAGCGTCTGCCAAATGAATAAATGTAAATCTAAATGCATACACATGCACTGATTTTATGTTTATACAAGAGAGGTGAATAGGTGCCATTGCTTTTTAGTATCAACCAACTTTCATTCACTGAACACAGAATAAGATATATTGAAGATGATGATTTGAAATGTCAAGTGGATTTCTAAATGATGACACAATTTTCGTTTTGGGGTGAACAATCATATTTACATTCGTCATCAAAGACAATTTTAAGGAATCGTACCACGTGTGGTAGTCGTGACAACACAAACACACAAGTGCACACACTGATGGTGTTATTTCCCTGCAGGACTTTAACCTGTGTCTGCTGGCATCATGTGTGAGTGTTGGTGTGCAGCGGATGTGTAAGGATCATGGGGTGGTTTTATTTGACACTGCGCAGCAGGTGGCCTTTGAGCGATTGGCTGGTGTCATAGAGCTCCTCCCCTCCCCTCACCAACCCCTCCTCCCTTCACCCAAGTCATGTACAGACTCCTACAGGGAGAAACTTAATCAGGTGTTTGGTGAGTCGAAATTAAATGAGCTTATATGATTCCAAATGGACAAAGTTTTATTAGATAAACGTTTTTTATTGTTTAGAATATGTGGATAAACATACAGTATATGTACATATGCTTATGTGGGTGTGTCACAGGTGAACCTGGGTTTTATCAGACTGTACTGAGTCTGTGTGGAGTATTGAGTCAGTATCTTCTGTCTCTATCCAAACTGCCCTCGTCCATGAACATTCCCAAAGACAGAGAGGCACTCATTGCTACCTTCAGCACTCTTGCTGTAGAGGTAAGATTGCCTTAGTACAGACATACTGAATTGATGGTCTCACATATGAGGTTCAAATAATCCCCAAAAAAGTATTTGTCCAGTATATGTCAACTGATGTATTTTCTTTCTCTGTAGGTGGTTGTGTGGCGTTTGCTGCAGGATCAGCTGCCTCTGAGTGTTGATATTCAGATGTGTTTATCATGTCTGTGTCTGGCCCTCCAGCAGTCGGCGGTGTGGACTCAGTTCACCTCAAACGCCTACCTCTCCCACACCTGCTCTATCATTCACTGTTTACAGCTCCTCATCCACGCAGGTTTGTATGGAGGTGTTGAATCCCAGGGGCACTTTAAAAGGGATTGAAATTACATAAGAACAAGGAAACAAGAACAATAATATCTATACAATTGATATTTATTTGGTGATTTATGACGTCATTTAGTGGCTGTTGGTCCTGGTGACCAGCTTTTGAGGCCAGAGAGAAAAACATCAAATACGGATAAGTCCGAGAACGACCAAGTGGACTCTGCGTCAGATAGTAAGTGAACACATACACCTTTCCACACTGATCCATATCCACAGGGTTAAGTATTTAGATGATAATGTAACTGTGTTTTACAGATCAGCATGAATGGAGTTGTTGTGAGATTATGGCTGAGCTTGTTGAAAGTCTGCAGAGTGTGCTGGCTCTGGGTCATCACCGAAACAGGAACATCCCTGCGTTCCTCACGCCTGTCCTCCGCAATGTCATTATCAGCCTGGCGAGGCTACCCCTTGTGAACAGCTACACAAGAATCCCACCTCTGGTGCGTTCATGTTTCGTACAGCACGTGGTGTATATCTATATGAAAACTTATGAAGATGCATTTTTGTTATATTTTACAGGTCTGGAAGTTGGGCTGGTCCCCCAGACCTAGTGGAGAATTTGGTACAGCTTTGCCTGAGATCCCAGTGGAGTTTTTACAGGAAAAAGACGTCTTTAGAGAATTTCTCTATCGCATTAACACTTTAGGTATGAGAGACTAATTTATGCATTCTTAGAAAAGATTTTTCTCAATTTTATTTTAAGGTCTTGCTCACCCCAAAAAAATCTTATCTTAAATTAATTACTTACCTTTGAGTTGTTTCAAATCCATATAAGCTTTGTTCTGATGAAAACAGAGAAATATATTTGGAACAATGCTTGTATCCAGACAGGTCTTTGTTCTGTTGAACCCAAAATAGATATTTAGAAATGTTTGGTAAAAAGCCTTCATCCATATATTTTTCTCTGTTTTCAACCAAACAAAGAAATGATTACAGATTTGGAACAACTAATGAGTAATTTGTGACATTTTTTATTTAAAAGTTAACTATCTCTTTAAGGTTACCATTATTGCTCACTTATACTATTTTTAACCATGTAGATAGGCTGTTTTTAGGATTGGATGATTTCATATGCTCAATTTGCAGGCTGGAGTAGTCGGACACAGTTTGAGGAGACGTGGGCTACTCTATTGGGGGTGCTGGTCACTCAGCCAATAACGATGGACCAAGAAGAGGAGAGTCAGCAGGAGGTAAATGATTAGATATCCTTTAACAACCGAGTTCACTCATCTGGGTTTTTATATAAGGTTGTAGCTAGGATTTGCAGAGATTGATGAAAAAGACTATTTGTTTCAAGGAGGATCTGGAAAGGACGCAGATAAATGTGCTAGCAGTTCAGGCCATCACCTCTCTAGTGCTGAGTGCCATGACTCTTCCAACAGCTGGAAATCCAGCCGTCAGCTGTCCTGAACAACAACCTCGCAACAAAATCCTTAAAGCTCTAGACACCAGGTCTGTACGCACATTTACAGTAAATTTCTCTTGTTAGGTTTTGTACTTTACATAAGTTTGAATGGTCAAGGATAGTTGGGTAGTTCTCAGAAGTACACAGTAAGTTTTGTGTTTGGCAGATTTGGCCGGAAGCTGAGTGTCATTAGAGGTATGGTGGAGCGTGAGATTCAGGCCATGGTGTCCAAGCGAGACAACATCGCCACACATTTCCCCTATCAGGCCTGGGATCCTGTGCCATCATTATCATCATCGACAGCTGGTCAGTGCTCGGCAAATTGAGTTTATTGCTCTGCAGGATGCTTGCACAGTTTTTGTATTCATGACATGTGTTATCATGTACATCTGGGTGTTTAGGGACCCTCATCAGCCATGAGAAACTTCTTCTGCAAATAAACACAGAGAGGGAGATGGGCAACATGGACTACAAACTGGGACAGGTAAGTTTTCCAAACCCAAAAAAGCTTTACATGAAATTCTAAACGATCGTCCGTCTTCATGTTATTTACAGAAATGCTCTTCGATAGGTGTCCATTCACTCAGTGTGGTTGGGGAACAACATCACCCCTCTCAGAGAGGAAGAGTGGGGTGAGGATGAGGAAGATGAAGGCGATGTTCCAGCACCCGCATCACCCCCTGTATCGCCAATAAACTCCAGGTCAGAACACTGACTCTTTATTATCCTAACCATGGTAAAACTACTGTTTTTTGGGGAAAACGTATAGTAACCCTGGTTCCATACCTGACACGATATCATTTCTGTCCTCAGGAAGCATCGTGCTGGAGTTGACATACACTCTTGCTCTCAGTTCCTCCTGGAGCTCTACAGTCAGTGGATTGTTCCTGGCAGCCCCAGTAGCAGGAAAACACCCGTTGTGCTTCTTAGTGAGGTGGTCAGATCGGTTAGTGTTTGTTTTACATTCTCATTATTAATCAACTAATGCCAGTCTCTGCTAATAGTTGTCCACTTATGTCCTCAATTTGTCTGTCTCTTTTAGCTGCTGGCAGTGTCTGATCTCTTCACAGAGAGGAATCAGTTTGATATGATGTTCTCCACTCTGACTGAGCTGCAGAAGGTCCATCCAGCTGAAGACGAAATCCTTAACCAGTACCTCGTCCCAGCTATCTGCAAAGCAGCGGCAGTGCTGGGAATGGTAAGGGGGGATACCTAAGTCTCCTCCAGTCCTTGCTATACCCAAAGCGTTTATTGCTTTAAAACACAGCCCGCCAATGAATTTGTTTTCACCAGGATAAAGTAATCGCAGAGCCTGTGTGCCGTCTTTTGGAAAGCACATTGCGAAGCACTCACCTGCCCAGTCGTATTGGAGCGCTGCATGGAGTATTGTATGTGCTAGAATGTGATCTGCTGGACGATACAGCACGTCAGCTTATACCAGCCGTCAGTGACTACCTTCTCTCCAACCTAAGAGCTATTGCTCAGTGAGTAACTCACCACAATGTACACATTTATCCAACTGGTACTCTCACAGATGGACTGTAGTCAGTTGAAAGATAAAAAATCAGTTTTGGGCACATCAATATGGGGTGTTAACACCACACACAAATGAATCGTTAAGTGCAAAAAGTCTGAACTTTGGCTGATATTCGCACCGCGTTAATTAATCAGGAGCTAGCTCTAGTAGATACATGATTACAAGGTAGCAGCGGAGGCAGAAATCCAAACCAATAAGGCTAAAAGTACATAAAGCGTAGCTATCCTCTTAACAAAATCTATGCCATCCATTTAGTTTTACTTGTAGAACCCTGGCAGAATCTCCTGCCATAATGCAATTTTTCTCTCTTATGAAGTGAATGTGAAGTGCAAAGTAAGCTGGAAGCTCAAAATGTTCATGCGTCCAATTTTCGTGCAATTTGCGTGTGGTGAGAACACTCTTATTACAGTGTTTTGGTTGTTTATTGGTTTTAAGACAGAGTGGTCTAAGTCTTATCTGGGTCCCTTATTTAATGTATGTCTGTTGCTTCAATGTCTCAGTTTAAAGGCATTATCCATGTCAGTGTTACAATGTGTGAAACTGATCTGTAGAGCAATAGCTTAAGCAACACAAAAGTTGTCTGTTTAATTCTTAAGGAACTAACACAAATTGCATTTCCATTGTTGGATAAAACAGTTGCAGTTTTACATTCACTTTAGCTTGGTTCAGCACAGAATTATCACAACCCGCTCTTGGCCTGGAATTCATGTTGTTTAGTTATGTCGCCACCCGGATTTGGTCACTTGTCTGTTGCCTGGCTACCGGTTTCTGTCTTATCTGGCCAAGTGTGCTTTTGGCGATGTATGCTACAGAGATCAGGAAAAGACAAAATTAAAAGAAATATCTAATCGTTCTCCTTAACACAATTGCTATTTACCTCTAATGCTGTCTTTAAACCTTTGTTTCATATCAAAATACTCAGCCTTTTTATCTTTTTGGGAAAAAGTGACATAGACTGTTGAAAATGTATACGTTGAATGCACTTTCACATAAATGTGTCTTCCAACACATTCTATCGTATCTCTCAATGTATTCCGCTTTATTTAAAGTCTATAGGGTGAGAGGTTAACGCTTAGCGTCCTGTATCGGATGAAAGACTTCACACTGATGACGTCTCTCTTAAGAGGTTATCCCCCATGTAGTCAAAGCTAATGCCAAGCTTCTGTGGCATGCTGAGAGACTCAATGATAGGTTCACACCAGCAATCACAACACATGCCCACACCCCGCCTGGTCATCAGCGCCTCCTCATTAGCTGTAATGTATGGTGTCTTACTGAGATCTGACATTCCTCATTAACGACCAGGGCTAGAATTAGAACTAGATAGCCTCACTTAAACACATCAGCATGTCTATCAACATGTCTGTGTGTTTCTTTCAGCTGCGTAAACCTGCACAACCAGCAGCACGTGTTGGTCATGTGTGCTGTGGCCTTCTACATGATGGAGAACTACCCTCTGGATGTTGGGTCAGAATTCAATGCTGCAGTGATACAGGTGGGACAGGAACAAATAGTGATCAGCCTGGAGTTGATTTGTCTCTTAACGCTTGATTTCATTTCAGCTGTGCTGTGCGATGCTTTCGGCTAGCGAGGAGGCCACGCCATCGGTCATCTACCACTGTATCCTGCGAGGTCTGGAGCGACTACTTCTCTCCGAGCAGCTGTCACGTGTGGACGCGGAGACGCTAGTGAAGCTGAGCGTCGACCGCGTCAACATGCCCAGTCCACACCGCGCCATGGCTGCCCTGGGTCTCATGCTTACCTGCATGTACACAGGTGTGGCTGGAGAGGAAGGCAGGACACATTTCAGCTTCATCTTTAATACTTACCACCCACTAACATCAACTGCTGAAAATGACTCCCTTTAGATGCTCACCCAACTAACAGCACATAGCCACAGATTCCTTAGTGTTTTCTTGTTAAATGATGTTTCTCTCTAGTCTTTGAGAGGTTTGATATGTGACTTTAGATTTTCCTGGAATGCCAGGATAAACAGAATCTTGGATACCATGCAAAGCCTTTCCCCTGACTGTAGGCCATTATGATTTTCTCCACAGGTAAAGAGAAGGGAAGTCCAGGGCGCCCTGCTGATGCAGACCCCACAGCTCCTGACAGCGAGTCAGTAATTGTTGCCATGGAGCGTGTATCCGTTCTCTTTGACAGGTGCATATGTCTCCTCGAAGAGTCATTCTCCGTATTGTTCGAACAAATTTATGGAGCTATTTAAATGATTTGTCTTCCTGCAGGATCCGCAAAGGCTTTCCGAGTGAGGCACGTGTGGTATCCCGAATCCTTCCTCAGTTTCTGGATGACTTTTTTCCACTGCAGGACGTCATGAACAAAGTCATCGGAGAGTTCCTGTCCAATCAACAGCCCTACCCGCAATTTATGGCAACGGTGGTCTACAAGGTAAGTTTTTTAAGGGTTGGCTCAGAATCTTCTATTGTTTTCTAAGTCCAGCAGGCAGTTTGAATTATTGCTGTTTGTCTGCCTTATGACTAAGATGAAACCTTGCTATATGTTAGGATAGTCTACTATTATGCATGTCAATAGAAACAAGTCATTTGTCAAACTGTTGCATACATTTATGCACACAGGTATTTCAGACCCTTCATGCAACTGGCCAGTCCTCCATGGTTCGTGATTGGGTGCTCCTCTCTTTATCAAACTTTACGCAGAGAACACCTGTCGCCATGGCAATGTGGAGCCTGTCTTGTTTCTTTGTCAGTGCCTCTACCAGCCAGTGGATCTCTGCCCTGTATCCTTCAATATTTATGTATATCTCTGCATACCTTTACTACGATCATACTTACATCCAAATTAAATTACACACATTTTTCTTAACTTGCCTTTCTCTTCAGTCTGCCCCACGTCATCAGTCGCATGGGGAAGTCGGACACCGTGGACATTAGCCTGTTCTGTCTTGTTGCAATGGATTTCTACCGACACCAGATTGACGAAGAGTTAGACCGCAGGGCTTTCCAGTCTGTCTTTGAGATGGTAGCTTCTCCCGGTAGTCCATATTACCAACTGCTGTGCTGTTTGCAGAGCATTCACCAAGACACATCCTTATAATATAAAACATCCAATTAATAAATCATAAAGCATCAACAAGATAACACAATATGGTCCATACAAAATCATCACACTTAACTGCACGTTAAAATGAGACTTATATGGTGGACTGAATATGAGGAGCTGTTTTGCTTGATTTGAAAATGATACAGAAAATATTGAATAATTCATAGGTATTGGAGACACCCTTATAAACCACAACCACTAGTCTTTAATAAAATTATAAAAATACTCACTTCAGGCAGGGGTGCATAAGACTTAACCATTTTATGAAGGGAAACTTGTTTTCTCCAAAATATCCATATTAATGCTCTGCCTCTGAAATCTGAGAATTTTGTTGGGGCAAGACTGCAAACTGCAAGTATAATCAAGCTGCAAAGTTTTCTATTGTTTTCTATTGTTTGCATTGTAAACAGAAAAAGTAACTACTTTAACAAACGTATACAGAATTAAATATTTTAATGCAGAGATTTCCCAAAAGTTGCAGGTAATAAACAGACTAAAAACAGCATTTCAGAACATTTCATTAAATTACTAGAAAACAATGTGATGTCAGTACATCCCGGTATTTCATTCTGGTTCCGGCTCTGCTGTACTCCAGGTCAGAACCGAACTCTCCACCTCCCACAGAATTGAAAGATGCTCTTCTTCACAGACCCACTACTTCCTCAGTTGAATATCATTCCTTACGCAAGGCCAATGCATTGTTTTGCTCTTAGTGTTTGCCAACACTTAAAGCAAGAAATAAATTGTTAAATTGTATATCCCATCAAATGTGGAAAAAGGTTGCTAAAGAGTATTGGTCTGATTTGATTTTGTTTATTTAAATGTACAATGTGCTTGACGACTTACTGTTTCAGTGCAACTTTGCACTGAGAGCCATGAACTACGTTGATTTGTCTTAATATATAGTTGTCTATATTTGTTGTTTTTAAGTTGACTTTTTTGTTTTATTTTTAAACAGAAGAAAACCAGTTCACAAATGTGAATCCCTTTTGTATGTTTGGGGTTTGAAATAGCCATAGCTGTTAGCATAGAGAGATTTTAAGACTTTGTGAAACATTACAGCTGAGATCTTTATGACATATGTATTTTGCAAAACATTCTTATTCGTTACATTTCTTTAAAGAGCTCAGGACGTCAAATCTGAATATTGATCTAGTATCATGACTGGAAAATGTATTTTAATCTTTAGAGTGTTTACATCATGTACAATTTGTGTAAAGGAAATATTATTTGTGATGAATTGAATAAAATGTGGTGCATGACAAACACCATCACTGCATATAAGATGGTGTTAAGAGAAGGGCAATTGTAATTAAATGTGCGCAATAACCCAGTTTAAAATTGTAAGGTGAAACAATCATTTTTTTCCAGTCTCGGTGGCATAGAAGCCTTCACTGTAAATAGAAGCCTTAGACAAGTTTAAGAAATCTTGTATACTTACTTACTTGAAGCATGATGTAGTCTGCTTTCAATATTGAATTCATATTTTTGTGATGTCACAACAGTGGGTTGTCTTTTGTGAGAGTTAGACAGTTTACACAGGCACCACGTAACTAACAATGACTGACAAATTTTGGCAAATTCACACAAACTCATGGCATGCTTGATAGTTTGCCTTTATGAAGACGGAATTATCCGGTATAAAAGACTATTAAATATAATAATCTAAATTTACAAGATGTTTGGTTTGTCGTAGTGTACAGCAAAATATTTGCATAGCACTTGACACTTAAATTTTTCACCGCTTAGAGAAAGCCTTTCCTTGTTGGAAATGTATTGGCATATTTACCTTTAGTTAATATCGCCCCATGCCAACAACATCTCTTGAAAGTCGGTTTTACATATTGTAGCACCATTATAAAAAGAAGTAGGTTGTTTGACTTTAACGTAGGGCTGCTTAAATGCTTCAATACAGCAGTGCTTTAAGAAGGTCAGATATAGCAGGAATAACTTTAATCCCTTTTACAAAAAACACATTTGTGGTTGGACCACACATGAAAATACTGCAGATCTCTTTGGTTCGGCAAGCACTGACGACAATAATTCTGATTAGTTTGTGTGTTCGGGAAACCTGATAAAATATGAGGCAGACTCACTGGTTTATCACATCTCAGGTGATCTTTTCAAACCTGTTTGCATTACATTGTTCATACCGAGCAAATCCATGTCACTATTTTAATAGTAATCTCAATTTAGTTATAATGTTGTAATACATCGAAGTGGGCAAGATTAGTATATTGAGAGTCACTCACATGTTTTTTGGTGGGGGGGATGGCAGCTGTCCCTGCAGACTAGGATGTCATGATGGTCTAGCACTGGAGCCTTAAGAGAATCCCCCTTTCCGTTTTATTTAGCTCACTTCTACAAACTGCGGACACTCAAAAAGGACAAAGTTGATGTATTTATTTTAATGGATTGTTTGTCTTAAATCATGAAAAGACTATAATATAGAAATGAATAAAAGATTTTAAATGTTTCATTTGACTAATGGATTTTATTTTTGCTCATTGTATTAGCTTGCTGTTTTTGAAAAATCAAGTCAGGGCTAAATTAAACTGAAAGTTGACCAAAAACAAAATACATTCTGTAATTTACTCAGTCTCTAGTTGTTACAAAAAAATTGTTCAGATGAACACAGAGAATTATATTTGGACGACTGCTTTGTAACTAGACAGTTTTTGGACACCAATGACCATTACAGTAGGAACAATTAAATAGTAGTCAATTACCCAGAACTTATGCTGTCCTACATTATTCAAAATGTCTTCTTAAAAACAATTGTGTTGAACACAGAGAAAGCTATTTAGATGAATGCTTGTAACCAAACTGTTTTAAACCCCAATCACCATCAAATTAAAATAGTAGTCAGTAACCTTAAAACTGTTGTCCTATATTCTTCAAAATATCTTATTTTGTGTTAATCAGAACAAAATATACAAAGAACTCTATCTACAACGGGGTCCAATAACTGTTTGCTTTCAAGCATTCTTACAAATATATTTGTAGTTCATCAGAACAAAGGTATGTATTCAACGGTAAGGTGACTAAATTATATCAAAGTTTCTAAATTTAGAGTGAACTGTACCTTTCATGAGGAATCATCTTTAGAAATAATACTGCAGAATCTGACAGGAAGGATTTTTTTATGCAAACTGCTGCAGCCAATTTAATTTAGTGTTGGGAAATTATTTACTACTAATAAATGATACCTATTTAATTATGTAAGTTTACATCCTATTACAGCAATTGCTTTCTTTAATATTTAAGTGCTGAAATTTTTTATTGTGTGATGTCAAGGAAATGTCTTATTGTTTGATATCGAGGAATATTTTTATAGTTTATGTCAAGGAAATGTCTTATTGTTTGATTTCAAGGAATATTTTTATAGTTTATGTCAAGGAAATGTCTTATTGTTTGATGTCAAGGCATTGTTTTATAGTTTATGTCAAGGAAATGTCTTATTATGTGATGTCAAGGCATTGTTTTAGAGTTTATGTAAAGGAAATGTCTTATTGTTTGACGTCAAGGAATTGTCTTATTGTTTATGTCAAGGAAATCTCTTATTGTTTGATGTCAAGGAATTGTCTTATAGTTTATGTCAAGGACTTGTCTTACAGTTTATGTCAAGGAAATCTCTTATTGTTTGATGTCAAGGAATTATCTTATAGTTTATGTCAAGGACTTGTCTTACAGTTTATGTCAAGGAAATCTCTTATTGTTTGATGTCAAGGAATTATCTTATAGTTTATGTCAAGGAAATGTCTTATAGTTTATGTCAAGGACTTGTCTTACAGTTTATGTCAAGGAAATCTCTTATTGTTTGATGTCAAGGAATTATCTTATAGTTTATGTCAAGGAAATGTCTTGTAGTTTATGTCAAGGAATTGTCTTATAGTTTATGTCAAGGAATTGTCTTATAGTTTATGTAAAGGAAATGTCTTATTGTTTGATATCAAGGAAATGTCTTATAGTTTATGTAAAGGAATTGTCTTATAGTTTATGTAAAGGAAATGTCTTATTGTTTGATATCAAGGAAATGTCTTATAGTTTATGTAAAGGAATTGTCTTATAGTTTATGTAAAGGAAATGTCTTATAGTTTATGTAAAGGAAATGTCTTATTGTTTGATGTCAAGGAATTGTTTTATAGTTTATGTCAAGGAATTGTTTTATAGTTTATGTCAAGACAATGTTTAATTGTGTGATGTCAAGGAATTATTTTATAGTTTATGTAAAGGAAATGTCTAATTGTTTGATATCAAGGAATTGTTTTATAGTTTATGTCAAGGAATTGTTTAATAGTTTATATCAAGGAATTGTTTAATAGTTTATATCAAGGAATTATCTTATAGTTTATGTCAAGGAAATGTCTTATAGTTTATGTCAAGGACTTGTCTTACAGTTTATGTCAAGGAAATCCCTTATTGTTTGATGTCAAGGAATTATCTTATAGTTTATGTCAAGGAATTGTCTTATAGTTTATGTAAAGGAAATGTCTTATAGTTTATGTAAAGGAAATGTCTTATAGTTTATGTAAAGGAAATGTCTTATTGTTTGATGTCAAGGAATTGTTTTATAGTTTATGTCAAGGAATTGTTTTATAGTTTATGTCAAGAAAATGTTTAATTGTGTGATGTCAAGGAATTATTTTATAGTTTATGTAAAGGAAATGTCTAATTGTTTGATATCAAGGAATTGTTTTATAGTTTATGTCAAGGAATTGTTTTATAGTTTATATCAAGGAATTGTTTAATAGTTTATATCAAGGAATTGTCTTATAGTTTATGCCAAGGAATTGTCTTATAGTTTATGTCAAGGAAATGTTTTATAGTTTATGTCAAGGAATTGTTTAATAGTTTGATATCAAGGAATTGTTTTATAGTTTATGTCAAGGAATTGTTTTATAGTTTATGTCAAGGAATTGTTTAATAGTTTGATATCAAGGAATTGTTTTATAGTTTATGTCAAGGAATTGTTTAATAGTTTGATATCAAGGAATTGTTTTATAGTTTATGTCAAGGAATTGTTTTATGGTTTATGTCAAGGAATTGTTTTATGGTTTATGTCAAGGAATTGTCTTATAGTTTGATGTCAAGGAATTGTCTTATACCAGTGCTGTCCTTAAACTGTAGATTCCTCCTCCTTCTCCTCCTGCTGTCCACACACCAGCTGCCCTTTCCTATTGTTTCCTCCTTCTGCACAAATAGGGTTACAATGCCATAAACTTCACATCGACCGAGGACACATTGAAACCAGGTAACAATGCATCTCATCATGTACACACAACTGAATTTAGTGTGCTGCATTTGTCTAAAACTTGAGTAAAGTTTTTGGGAAGTGCTGGCTAATGAATGTTAGCCATGTAGCCATGGAATTCCTTTCTGGCTCTGCTGATAACCAAAAGGTTATGACGTAATAGATAAAAGACATTGTCATTTATTTTCTATGTGAATAGTTTAGTTGTATCATTGTGTAGACATAAAAATGGTTTTGTGTGCTAGTTTAACAGCTTGTGTGTTACTGGCTATTGATAATTCAATACCGTTAGATGTTCCTCTCACTGGCCAGCTGTTCCCCTGTAAAACAATACCGAGCTGCCTAAAGCTCTCACACATGAATTAATATTTTATTCACTGGGACATTTGAAGTATGAATATGTGCACGGTAATGTTTGACATTTTTATGTTTAAGCGCTGAAATGTTTCGGATACCTGAAGAGAAACTTTTGCGGTCAGTCAGTTGGCGAGTTCCAGTCAGAGAGGGGCGGGGTTTTGTGCGGATGATTGACAGTCGTGAGAGCCAATGAGCGTTGAAAAAATGTCCAACGACTCTGCCGTCGTCATGGTTTCGCACAGCATTGGAGCAACGGGAAACTAAGGGCGGGACAGGGACACTAAGCAAGGGTGGATGAGTCCACTTTGCATCTTTAACTTTGGAGAGAAGTCATGCTAACAAAGAAAAACATCTTGTTAGAACATTATAATATAAGTTTATGATGTTTTAGTCGTGTAAAGTTAGCAATGTTAGCAACAGTTACCTTACTATAAAGTGGTTAAGCCTGCTATACATATATATGCATAGCTTTATGTGCAATTCTTTACCTTTTACTTTTTGTTATCGATGATATAAAAAGTTTGACTATTTTGATATGACGATAAGAGTGATGTTGTCTGTTGACTAGCAACGGTTACTCTTCCTGTTACCTGGGGCAAAGGTAAGCTCTGCTAGATACGGCCTTGTGGTCGGCAGGTGTGTGAGATGACTGGTAAGATTTGTCAAACTATAAATGGTTTTCTATGAACAGGGCTAGTAACAAAGTTCAATGAATCCTTGAGTTGAAAAGCTCCTTTCACATTGAGCACCTGGGTCTTCTTGTTTAGCATATTTTTATTTAATTGAACGTCACTTGTCAATTTATTAATGACCTTCCTTCTCTTGCCCAGATGAAGGTGGTCTGTGAACATTCAAGCATGTCACCTGCTTAGTGACTAACACAAGAACCCTGGAGCAGGAAGGATGACATCACTCCAGCAGCACATTTAGTGCTCCACCTTTGGAGTGGTCAGTCTGCGAAAAAGGGAACGGAAGAAGATGTTCAGAAAATCCGAGCAAAACAGAAGACGTGGGAATGGCCAGGCATCTCGCATAAGAGGGGTGGAGGTTGCTAGGGGAAGAACCGGCTACGGCTTCACGCTCTCTGGTCAGTCTCCGTGTGTGCTAAGTTGCATCTTAAAGGGCAGTCCAGCCGACTATGTAGGCCTTAGTTCCGGAGATCAGATACTGAGTGTGAACGACATCAATGTATCCAAAGCCTCTCATGAGGATGTTGTGAAACTTATTGGCCGTTGCACAGGTGTCCTACACTTGGTCGTTGCAGAAAGCAATCATACCGGCACACACTTAGATTCATGTTCAAGTGATGAAGAACTGGGGTTCCATGACCACAAGAGCCACTGGACGAGGCCTAAGATGGACTCAAAGACGTTGGGGATAAACCGTGCAGAACGTGTTGTGGCAGAATTGCAGTCTGGTGGAATTTTTAACATGATTTTCGAAAATTCCAGCCACTCATCCAGCAGCTCAGAAAAAGCTTGTGCATCTGCTTCTAAAACAAGGGCTCGCTCAGAGCCAGATCTCCCTTATGGTAACACTAGTGTTCAAAGGAGTGACCCCAACTTGCTCACAGAAGAAGAGATGGCCAAAGTGCTCAACGATGACTCTGTGTTTGTGGATGTGTTTGAACAGCAAGATGAATTTGCTCAAACAGCTGACTCAGCGGGGATTCTCAATGTTGGCATGATTGTGGGTTATCTAGGATCAATTGAACTAGCTTCAACGAGTTCCAATTTGGAAAGCGACAGTCTGCAGGCAATTCGTGGCTGTATGCGTCGTCTGCGTGCCGAACAAAAGGTGCACTCCCTGGTCCTGCTCAAAGTCATGCATGACTGTGTGCAGCTTTGCAATGACAGAGGCGCCGTTCTAGCAACGTACCCGGCTGAAAAGTTAGCATTCAGTGCCGTGTGTCCAGATGACCGCCGTTTCTTTGGGCTGGTCACCATGCAGGCCACAAATGAATATGGTATATATAGGCATGGTGAAGAGGAGCAAAGCTTGCGAACATCTTGTCACGTCTTTATTGTAGACCCGGAATTATGTCATCACAAAATCCATCAAAATGTTTCCCGGAGATTTGGGTTTAACTGTACTCCAGATCCTGACACTGGTGGCTGCTTGGAGTTCCCACCAACCTCTCAGCCACTGTTACAGTTTGTGTCTGTGCTGTACCGTGATATGGGAGAGTCTATAGAAGGTATGCGGGCTCGAGCTTTCCTTGATGGTGACCTAGATGCCCAGCAGAACAATAGCACAAGTAGCAACAGTGACAGTGGCATTGGCAACTTCCTGCCAGAGGAAAAGAGTAACAGAGTCCTCTTGGTTGACCTTGGCGGTAACCCAGGTCGTCACATTCCCAATGGATTATGGGAGAACCCACCTGGGCCTCGAAGCCAAAGTGTACTAGGAGGTCTTCCACCACCGCCTCCAATTTCACATCGCAATGGCTACCGTCCTGATCAGTTCCTAGACCACCCTCAGCCCCACCCGCATACCCACGGGGACCCACCTCCGCTTTCTGGCAGACACCTGAACTCCTCCTCCCGCCTGGATGTTTCTGGCCTCCCTTCCCGTTCTCACTACTCCGCCCATGGCAAGAAGGTGACAGGGGCAACGGGCCAGCGTTGGCTGCCTGTTCATGTCATGAGTGACTGGCGTCAGGGCAACAACAGTGATCAAGAGTCTTATGCAGAATCCACAGACGGATGGTCCAGCGCTAACTGTAGCACCCTGCCACCACCCATGAGCAAGATTCCAGCCGATCGCTACCGTGTTGCCGGGGAGATCACCTCGCAACCTCACCGGCTTCAAGCACAGAAGGACGAGTGGACTAAGAAACTCTTTGGTGAGAGGACCCTACGGGATCACCCGCAACAACAGAACAATGGCAGAAGAACTAAAGATGCAGAGAAAAAGGTATGAGATTTTTCATCTTTAATGAAAAACATCTCAGACTACGGCATTTTATTCTTTTGATTTTATTCACAAACCAGTAACCGCAGTTGCTGAATTTAGGAATCAGGAGCACTTACTATTAAACAATTGTAAATTTGATACTGCTGCAGTTTGCTTGTTCACAAGCCAAAGAGTGCATCCTTAAACCATTTGTTTGTTGTGTGTGCATAAAGTTCTGGAAGACATAAACTTGGAAATCATCTTTCTACCTTTTATTATTATCAGGCACGTCATGATCCTTTTTATGCTGTTCCCAGTTTCAGTAGAAAGTTTCATTCTTTGTCTTTACAGTTTTTAAGACTTTGTATCACAAATAATAATTCTGTCAGTTAGGTGACATGTGTATTCAGGCTGAAAATACTCTGATGGCAGTGTGCTGCTTCAGATTCAGTTCTTCACTTGGAAGGAAGGTGTTAAAACTGACCATGCGATGAGAAGATTGGAAAACAAATCAAACCACAT
Source organism: Triplophysa yarkandensis (assembly GCA_033220385.1). Lineage (NCBI taxonomy): Eukaryota > Metazoa > Chordata > Actinopteri > Cypriniformes > Nemacheilidae > Triplophysa > Triplophysa yarkandensis. The sequence continues at coordinate 10,472,107 of CM065655.1, forward strand.
ATCATCCCTACAGTGGAAAATTTTTAGTTCAAATGGCTGTCAGCTATAGGCCTGCACTGATCTGCTACTGGTTGCTCTTCAATAGTTCACATTGTTCTAGAATTTTTTTAATGTAAAGATAAGATGCCCTATGTAAAGAACTGTAAAGAAGTTATTTCTAATGTTAGATGCAAAAGCGGTTTATCTTTTGGCAATTAGCAGTGCTGGAACTATTTAGGCTATTTTTCTTACACAAAGCTAAAACATAGCTTGAAAAGGCTTGCGAATTAATATACCATACTATACATTACATTGGCATGCAACACATGAAACAAAAAGGCAAATAAGGGGCTTGCTTCTGTACTATTCAAACTAATCCCCAACAACAAATGTCTGTCTTTATGTATGTCTGCATTTCTAGTTTAGAAGCACCTTCACATTTACACTCAACAATGAAGACCACTGGCCCAAAGCAACTGAACGGACAAGATTGACTGGTATTCTAAGAATAGCATAGTTTCTGTTTTGTGCATCATCTGTGCAATGAAAATAGCCTCAGGGATGCTAAACACAGTTAAGACATTATATACCATGATTTTGAGTTATTTTAGCTTGTCTCACACAGGTGCTGGCATCCATGATTGATGAAGGGGTGTAAGGTATCATTGGAGCCTGAGTTTTGATAGTATTATACAGTCAACAACAAGGGTTATAAATTATGTTGTTAACTGCAAGTGGATAGCAAGTGATTTTCCCGTCTGTTATTTTCTGTTCTGCATTAGGTATGTCTTCCGTCTGTCGATCTATCTTCCGCAATCATCTGTAACTCTCCAACAGGCGGCACTGTTGTGTCTGTACAAGGGAATGCAGTTAGGTCTAAACAGAAGTGCAATAGCAGCAAGTCCAGGATGGATTATTGAAGTAATTTATAGATGGGTATGTGCTATGAACATAATGTACAGATTTGCCATAAACAAAAATTTACAGCTGGATTTACAGTGAAGGAGAAAATAACTTGATCCCCAGCTAGATTTGAATGTTTGCCCACTGACAATAAAATGATCAATTTATAATACTTATGGTAGGTTAATTTTTGAAGTAAGAGACAGAATAACAACAAAAAAAAATCTTGAAAATGCATATCAAAAAGGTTATGAACTGATTGAACTCATCTCATGTAGATTCAATTATCATGAGAGCGGTGAGAAATCGTCCGAGAACTACACGGGAGGATCTTGTCAATGATCTCCTGTCAGCTTGGACCACAGTTACCAAGAAATCTGTAACACACTACAGTTTCAGGGACTGAAACTGTCAGACATAAAGGTTGAAACATAATCATTTTAGGGCGATTTTCTGCCAAGGGGACATAACAACTGCACCCCATCAAAGGGCCATGGAGGGGTCCATCAAATCTTGGGAGAGAACCTCCTTTCCTCACTAAGGGCATTAAAAATGGGTGGTGAATGGGTTTTCCAGCATGACATTGACCCTACGGATATAGCCAATGCAACAGAGGAGTTGCTCAAGAAGATGCACATTAAGGTTCTGGAGTGGCTTAGGCAGTCTCCAGACCTTAATCCTATAGAAAATTTGTGAGGGAGCTGAAATTTTGAGTTGCCTAACATCATCCTCAAAACCTCACTGACTTGGGGAGGATCTGCCAAGAGGTATGAGGCAAAATACCTCCTGAGATGTTTGCAAACCTGGTGGTCAGCTATACAAACGGGGGTCTGACCTCTATAATTGCCAACAAGGGATTTGCCGCTTATCACTAAGTCATGTTTTGTGAAGGGTTCAAATACTTATTTCCCTCATTAGAATGAAAATCAGTTCACAACTTTTTTGAATTGCTTTTTTTCAGATTAGCAGTATTAGTATCTGAGTGCCCAAAAAAATGCATGGGAAACATTGAAAACAGACTGACAAACGATTGAGCATTTATGTAGGTAGTCCATTAGAGCACAGAACCAAACAATAGTGTAAGTAAAAACTTAAAAGGTGAACCGTGAGGGCAGTGGGATCACAGAGTGCCAGAGTTCAATAAAGAGAGAACTCTAGGGGAAAAGCTGTTCTTAAAGCTGCTAGTCCTGAACAGAAAACAGCTTATTGGCAGGATGAGAGGAATCCATAAGGATGCTCCGAAACGCAGAGAGCGTTTCCTCTCAATTTCCTCAATGTCTGGTTAAGATTACTTCACTTATTAAACCATTAAGCCTAACAAACATAATAAACACATTTGCATTTCTAAATAATAATTTAGTCAGTTGTCCAAAGTATTTTACATAAATATATATAACATTAGAAACAGTTTTAAACAATATTTCAAAGACAGAAAGCATTTGCAAACTTTCAGGTTGTCGAGTTTGTCCTTACCGTTGTGTCACCATTAAAACTTATTATTAATTGCTCGGATTGAAGAACAGTGAAGTCGAAATGAACAGATTTGATCTAATCATTAGATTCTGAGTCTTCCACCATTTAAAAGGCATTGTTGGTTTAAAGTTAAGATTTGTTTACAGTGATTTCACACTTTAAATTGAGACTTGAGCAGTGCTATCCAGAAAATTGTCATATTACAGAACAAACTGTCATCTGATTTACGACGATACTAAGATTTTAACATTAACCACACACATCTCTTCAAAGTTGTTTTATTGTGAAGTATCCAATCCCTTGAATTCTTTGCTAGGATGATAGCATACTGAAGATGTCCTATATAGGATGAGTCTGGGATGTTTATCCCCTTTTATGGAGCACAAAAGGTTTTGGGCTCAGATTAACATAAAAAGAGTAAAAGGTGAGGATAGAACCCAGATAAATGGATAGATGATGTGTTTATAGTGACATTTCTTGGTATGGTTTAACGTCCCCTCTTCTTAGATAAAGTAAACAGGAAAGAAAGCTCCTCAGAGCTCCTCAAAGATAGCTCCTCCCTGATAAGTCTAAGAACTCCAGGCAGCACACAGTACGTCCCCGCTTCCCACAGGAATCCATGATGTTATCTCATACCCGAGACTGACACAGCTACACCTTAAAGGAACAGTTCACTCAAAATGGAAAATGTTCTCATGGTTTTCTGTCATGGTGTTGTTTTCTAACCTGTAGATTTTCATGTCTATTTTTGGATTAATGTTGACACATCATTCCCAAAATAGCTGTCAAAGAATGAATGTTTCTTACATATGTGGTGAACAAAAAGTTTTTGGCAAAGTTCTAGTGTTTTCCTATGGTGTATTGTGTAAAAAATGAACTAGAAAGAGGCCATTCTATATTCTAAATATAAAGATTCTTGTGTTTTACTCAACTTCAACTAAATATAACTTTCTTCTTGAAGAAAAAAACATCAGGTGTTCTGATAGCATTTATTTTACCTTCCAAATGGTAGAAGACAAGAGAATTGGGGAGGAGTTTTTTGAATCCCCAGTTGCCTGCATCATTCACCGGAATAACCAGCCTCTGGTCTATGTTCAGCCGGAAGTTATACATCACATCGCTTTGTTTCAGAAAAGCTTTTCTGTACCGGGCTTAACACGGTCATTGGAGCCTGCAGTTTCCTTTTTCCCCCTTTATTGTTCTTTTGAAGTATATGAATGAAACTGAAAAACATAAACAATATTTTCCAAGCTTTAATTGCCAAGAACATAAAATAATTTGCCTATTGACTTTTTATTATTTGATTCATTTGAGAAGCTGCACCATTTATGTTATTTAGCTCTCCTATTGCTCTTAATCTTAACATGTTTTTTAATCTTCACAGTATTTCTTATAGGTTATTCCATAACATTGTGGTGCTCTATCGCCATGGTAACCACTTAGGCGATCAAGAAGCACTCACTCACTCATGTTTGGTTCTTCATTCCTTTGTAGCATGGTCGATTGTCTTTTTACTGACGCCCAATTTCAGTCTAGTGTCTTCACATCAATCTATGCCCTTTTATTGTTAACTTTTTAATAGTTTATTCCTTCATATGAAAGTCCAAATATTTATATACAGAGAAATTATTTTCTGAACTTACGCTTTTTGTTTTGGGGCTTTGTGTATTCTGTTTCTAAGGCATAGATCATTTGTCCACTTTGCTTATGTGTTGTTTCCTTTTATGGTATCTTCGCCATTTGAGTGCGATCCCATTGTCTTTGCATACTTGGCTTGAAATTCATTGCTTTTGTGAGAGTGTGATATTGAGAGTGATGCATTATGTTAATGTTCTCGTTAGCATAAAATGCAAACGCTTATATGCGGAACTGAAGTATGTACTGCCCTGGCCCCTGTGTGCCACTTGTGTTGGCATGCTTGTGTGTATGCATATGTTTGATATCACATGTTGTGTCATAATGATGAGACTGAACACACATAGTTCTCTGCGTATCTAGGCAACACAGGAGACCATTCAATTACGTCGCTCTTGACATCTGCACAATCAGCCTGTAAACTTTAGCCTACGAAAATGATCCCTCTTTTTCAGTCTCGCTCTGTCGGGCCATCTGACGTCTAGTCCCTCTGTCTATGTACATTCTTTTTTAGGCTGACATCACTGAACATAATACGACGTGTTATTAAGAACTTGTCCTATTGTTCAAGTTGGGAGTTTGATTGAATGCGCACAGACAGTTTAGTTTGATTCTTATCTTACTTATTTTAAAATTGCTGTTTGTAACTTTTGTGTCTTGTAATTTTTTTGCGATATCTGATTGAAGCAATAAATTGCCGCTTTAAGACCCATGCATACTGCCGGCAAATATTCGGAATGTACGTTCGTATTACATTTGAGCTTAAAAACCATAAATTCTTATACTTAACTTAGAACGCGAACTTTCACGCACCATTAAAGCGAAGATTTTATTCAGTTCAAGTTTGAGCTGCCTATAACATGCATTTAAAAATAACACCAGTCGAATATCATCATCATTATTGACAGTGAGGTCAATAAGTATTTGATCACACAGTAATTTACATATTAATTGCTTGAAAATCATACAATGTGCTTTCCAAATTTTTCTCTCTCTCACAGTGGAATTGCACCTATGCTGAAAATTCTAGACCCTCCATGATTTCTAAGTAGGAGAACTTGGAAAATCGCAGGGAAATCATAGTATCTTATTGACCTCACTGTATATACTTTGTCAACATGAAAATACCTAAGGAGGTTTGAGGAATATTGTGTTCCCTAGAACTGTGTGTATTATGATCTTCTTATTTTGCGCTTATGTGCAGTCTCCACACAAGAGCACCCTCTGGCTTTCAGGTGCAACAGTATCTCACTTAGTTCACCAACAGGATGTGCATAAATCACATGCAAAATATCACATATGTCATGAAAGCACTATTGGCATTGGTGCCACCCTAATCTGAAAACCAATTTTGTAATGAAAGCAAGTGTATCCTTCACATGGTTAATCTTTGCACACGCACAAGTCCACTCTTATATCCCTAAGGGTGAGTAAACCCTCTGTCCTCTCAAAAGCTCAGGTTCATGTGATCCTGCGCTATCAGTAAACATTCCTGACAATGAAATCAAACAAAGCCAGGAGAGTTGTTTACCCCAGATGAGAAAACCTGTCATCAGGCTCGAAAACAGAGATGAAATGCATTTATTGTTATTTTCAGCATGTGATATGATTATTAACTCGACCAAGAGACAAGAGAGTATGGTTATTTGTGTTAAAGATGAATGCAGATTGTAGAATAGACTGTCTAATAGTCGATCACTTCCATTGTCAACCATTGTTTGGCCAAACAGATAAACTCACTTAAAACTCATTTGATTTGTCAAGCTTTTTTTTTTTTTAAAGTTAGGAAACGCATGTTTTGATACAACCACATTATAGTCCTATTGTAGGCTAATAGCATTTTGTAAAAATTACATGATATTCACGCAAATAATCTTTCCCTTCTCTCTTTGTTTTACAGGGAGGCAGGTTCAAGGGAATCACTATGGGTTTTCCCCAGCGTTCCTCTGGCAGACGATCATTTGGTCGTTCCAAGCGTATCAGTATGGCTCGCTCCCTCGATGACCTTGAGGTGAGGTTCCTCAATGCCCTCTTTTCCTTCATTTTCCGATCTCGAGAAGGTGTCACTACTTTCCACTCTTGCATCTCCACCTCAATCTTTTTTCTATGACATAAAAAAAATTACCAGCATTCCAATTCTATCACTCAGGGGGTTGGGAATGATTACATAAAGAAGAAGTGACCTACACAATACATCAGAGGATAGAAACATAAAGCATGCTGACATGGACAAACAAACACACATAAACACAGTCGTGCCTCTTGAGAATGTGCGCTCCATGGATCTTATTTATGAAATGATCGTTGAAATGATCGCACACTAGAACGGAGTTGACATCACAGTGAGGATATTCCTGTGTATTAACAGCTCCGGTCACACTGGCACACGTAAGTTTAATTTTAGACCATGCAGTCAAAGACATAAAGTGTGTCTGCGTCTCATGTGACGCGCACACAAGTGCGATGACGGGAGATTGCCATGGCAACGGTGCGATGGCGAAATGTGGATGGTGTAATTTTCAGATGTAAAAGCTCAAGGGCATGAAAACACTGACAACACGTCACATCTCAGTCTGGCCTTTGATAAAATGAGTGCCAGTGGATATTTTAGTGTCATGCATTTGTTTAATTTGTGTAATAAAAGCTTAATTTGGAACTTTAGTGGAACTTCAGATGTGTAGCATAACACATAGCAGTCAATATTGCTTTTTATTTTATTATGATAATAATACTATCTATACAACCCCTGGCAAAAAGTATGGATTCACCACTCTAGGAAATGTTTAATTTAAATGATTAGTTACTATTAGTTAGAAACAAGTAAAATGCAGTTATGAGTTTATAAAAAAAAATCGTACAAAATAACCGAACTAACACACGAAAAACATGTTTTATGGAAATAACTACAAACAGAATTATCTTGTTTGGAACAAATTCTTCATATCTGTATAATTATGATTGTATGATAAAGGAAGACTGGTCTGTGGGAGCTGTGCTTTAGCAGTAAACATTCCTAAAGCTGTGTCTGTCTTTGGTAAGTGTGAGGAAACAAAATACTTTTCGGATATATGAACAACGTGATTCTTCTCTATCGATACCAAACATCAACTACACAAAACTAAATAAGTGCCAAATTAAAAAAAATATGAGTTTGTCATGACATTTTATAGTGTAGTGAACCTTTTCTCTTCTCCATCAATGTTTCCAAATGACTATATTTTCTTGTTTAAAATGTACTGCAAGATGAGGTTTTCCCAAAATGCTATGTATCCCAAACCTGTTTTTAGCCTTAGGTCCTCTTAACCAATCGTAATTTGTTCAATGCAATCCAGCATGGCAATGCTTTGTAGTGTTTGTTTGTGTTCAATCTATCAAAGTGCATTTGAGAGCTTTAACTCTATTACGGCCTTGATGAGCCGCAGAGACCTATACCTGGGGTAAAAAATGGCAAACTGGACTTTTGCATTTATTTGGTTTATTTTAATTTACAGTAAGTCATCCATTCCTTGTGGATGTCATTCATTTCTCTATTTTATTCTTAGCCATACACCAAAATATTTTAAACAAAAAAGGATGTATTTGCAGCACTTTGGAAAACAATCATTGTTTAACATGGTTGGACTGAGCCAACAATTTTAATAGAATAAATTCAATATTTACAAAATTTATGGGTCTAGGAAAAAAAACTTTTATTTTCAGAAAACTTTCAAATGTATTTATCTTGTTTTGTTAAAGAGCTCTTCATATACTAGACATACTACGTAACTAGATGATTTGTTACTTCAGAGGCTTCAGGTGAGGTTACGCCTGAAAGGAGATGGAAAATGAATGTTGTATTTATGCATAGTTACTGCAAATACTTGCAAACACTTAGTGGAACACAAAATAATACATTTTACAGTTTCTGAATCTCTAACCAGTTTATAAATCTGATGTATAGTAATATAGTAAGAAAGTAGGAAGGGATTAAACAAACTTGTAATACTGTAAATGTCCCACGATCTTTGGCTTAAAATGCCACGTAGTGTACTTAAATATTATGTAAAGATCTTTTTAAATATGCTGTAGTTTTTTTTGCCTCTATTATCTTAAGTTTTCTTTTCTTAAGGCCTGCACATGCGAGGTGGCGGCACTGTGTGAACAGAGCTCGCTTTGTGAAGCAGCACAGTAATTAGTGTGAGAGTAAGTGTGTGTCAGTGTGTGTGTATGTGCGCGTCTGCGTATGTGTATGTGTGTGCTTGGTTGTATGCGTGCGTGTGTGTGTGTGTGTGTGTGTGTATGTGTGTGCGTTAATGAGCTTTGAACAGCATTCTTCTCTTTAGTAGGAACACACACACACACACTCGGCAGTGAGGCATGAACATGCATAGAAGATCTTAGATTACACGCTAATTGAATACTGTCCTTACATACTGTGACACACACTCAAGCTCAGAGATGAATATACACAAACAACATCAGGAAAGGCAATAATAGCCGTCCTTCTGCAGTACGCACGCTCATTTCCTCTGGCTGGTCTATCATGTAAGAGAAACCGATGTTTTTATGTGGTTATCTTGTCAGTGAATGTACCCCGTGAGATGGCATTTTTCTTTATCCCCACGGGTGCTATGTGACGACATGCCAGCTTTTGAGCCTTTAGTTTTCTCACTGAGCCGCCCCTATTCAAAACTCGCAGTGACCGTCAATGGAAACCAAGAATGCTATGCATTTTTATAACAAAAGTAATTTACAAAAGACCAAGGTTCAAGGGTGATTGAAACTAAACTTTACTATTGATACAAACTTTATGAATGCAGATATAATGTATAATCGTGTCATATATATGTAAACTATTGATTATAATTAAAACGGTATATTTTAAACAATTAAACTAACAAAATAGTTCAAGTTCCTAACATGACTATTGAATGTTTTCAAATGATGCATAGTTTTTGAAAGTTGACAGAATATTAATGCAAAGCAAAGTCAATAAAATAAAGACACACTAAAACACAACTTTCTTTCTTTTGCTGAACACAAAAGTAGATATTTTGAAGACAGGAAGAAAGTGCATATCCGAACAGCAGTGGCACCCATTCACTTCTAATGTCCCATTCACTTCCAATGTCTGAATACAAAACCAATGCATGGATGAACACAAAACAGAAGAAAAGTGAATGGCTGTCATTCTTTAAAATATCTTCTTTTGTCTTTGTTTTGAGGAAGAGAAAAATTCATTTAGGTTTACAAAATTTTAGTAAATAATTTTTGGACATTTAAGCTTGAATTATCACTTAACTATTACCTGTATCAGAGGCTTAAATATGGATAGACATGTTTACAGCATATAATAAGTTTTCAGAAACTACGTTTTTTAATGTTAAAATTAAAGAGATAAAGGTTATTCTAACTGTTTGTCTGGTTGGTTGGATCGTTATTTCAAAGATATGACTTAAGATTGTAAAGTTCTGTAACATTTCTTGAGTCTATAGGAGATACATTGGTACAGTTGCTTGACACATTTTAAATAATTTTTGGGTGAGTGATTTATCACAGTGGTGATTCAGAAAAATCAGGGTCAGAAAAACAGTGCCTGTGGATCTTTAAACACAGTTTTCAGAGTTTCGAGAGAACAGGGTTAGGACTTGTTAAAGAATGTAAAGCTTCATACCTACTTTTTGTTTTAATAGCACATGTCAAACAAGACAAATCCACACACATAGCAAGACAGAAGAGACATGGAATTGTTGAGTTGCAACAGTTCACTTTGATTCCATAGTTTAAAATGTAAAATTAGAGCCAGGATTAAAAGATGTGCTGTGGCATAAAATAAATGAAAGTTATTTTAAATTCTGCAGTATTTCTAGGTCTCTTATCCGAAAGGCAAATATGAAGGATGGATGTGTTAACTTCTTTGCATCTGAATTATCTGATTTCCCTGCATCCATTGAAGCACATACAATGCTCTTTGTACGATTCATCTGATAACAGGACCATCTGGTTTTGTTCATGAGACAGCAGCTCTTAGTGCATAATGTCAGAAAAGTAAACATGAAATCAAAAGTCCCCTTTAAAAACAAATTTGGTGTTATTAAATAACACAAAAATAATTTCTTTAAAAAAAATTTTTGTTTGAGGTCATAAAAACTGTTTCGCAGTGTGTGAAATGTTATGATTTATGTTCTAAAAAAGATCATTATAAATAATGTAAATAACAATCTTTAATACCGTGTCAAAGATTTAAAGCAAAGTGCATTTAAAAGAGCGAGATCAAGCTTTTTTAGAGTGCTTTAGACTGTTGAACATGTGGAGTTGTTATGTTCAACGTGGTCCATTTGTTAATGTGAGAAACACGATCGACACTACAGGTACTGAAGATTAACAAAAGCTTGACACAAACTGTCTTTGATACTCCTCCTTTAATGATCAACATCCAACTTTGTTGCTTCTAGTATAAATAGATTATTGAGCCTATAACTTTTTAAGACTCTAATTGGATCACAATGTCAGCCAAATACAGAAGCTAGATAGACTTTACTGTAGCAGGTATTCTGCTCCATTCTGTTATGTAATGTCCGCTTTGGAAAAACAATTGCAGAAGATTAATCTCGCCCTACCTCATTTGACTTCACAATATGACATCGGAAGGTGCTGTTAATAGGCATCTTAAAAATCACAAAACACAAGTGGACTTTTGACCCTACTGGATGCTTCAAGGTCTTTTGTGCGTGTTGTCTGTAATTATTTATACACTGAAACAAACACATGCCAGGAAGCTGAGTCCACACACACACACACACACACACACACACACACACACACACACACACACACACACACACACACACACACACACACACACACACACACACACACACACACACACACACACACACACACACACACACACACACACACACATTCATTCTGATTCGTTCACGGTCCCCTCTACTTAGCAGATGCTGTGCTCCAGGCATACTAAGTAGGTGACACAACACATTGTGTAAATAACATGAAGGATCCCACTGTGCACCACTTACATTTGGGTACGGGTGTGTGCAGCTTTTTCTCACGCCTCCGTGAAGTATTTGAGCGTGAACACACGCACACACTCCCACTTGCGAGCGTGTCTCCACATCTCTGTCTGTAAGCTCTGTGGGCGGAATAGGAATTACAGCGGAGTGGGCGGAAAGACGAGGAGAGAGGGAGAGAGATGGGTAAAGAGTGAGAATCAAACAACACGAGACACAGATAGTGACAGGGACAGACTGTGAACACGGACACCATATCTCTCTCTGCACCCTCACACACACTCACGCGCATACATACAGGGTGTGCTAGAAGTGGCCAGTGGATGGATGTGTTTGCAGACCGCGGAGTCATTTAACGCCCGACTGTGGAGTCTGACACTGCCATACATGGAGTCAACTTTGAACGTCAATCCTGATGGAGTGAGTACCTGCATACACACTCAAAAAGGCACAGGATGCATGTTTGATCAAACCAGACCACTTGTTTGATCAGTCACATTGTATTGCATTTACATCATGTTAGTTTAATGGGGGTTGTGTGTGTGTGCATTGTTTGTCAGTTTACTAATGCCCGAGGCTGTGTGTGATGTTAATATTTGTGTGTTGTGATCAGGAAGCGATCTTTGGATCTTCATACTCACACAAGTGCTTGTGTGATCTTGCCATTGGAATGCAGGTCCTTGTCGGTGGAAGCCCCCAGTTAGTTGAAAAACTATTCTTTTGGATTGTCTAAGGTTTTTTTTGTGTGTTCAATTTGATGTTGCTTGTTTGTTTGATTGATTGAGTTTTTAGTCGTTTTTATTCCCTAATATAGTGTAAGACTGGACAAGAGGTGAAATATTTTTAAATGTATTGTGTAATTTCCCTTTTATGGGTTGATCACGAATCCTCCTGCATATCATAACCATGTGATCTGATGTGTCCAATGAGGTTTCGTTGAATTATGAGCTACTGATAAGATACATTTGTAATTGTTGTTATTGTTTATTCATTTTATTTGTCTTGTTTCTGTTTGCTGGTTTAGAAGTCTTTTTGTTAATCAACTTTAAAGTAACAGTGTCTCAAAATCCACAGGTTCCAGAGAGATCTTGGAATGAAAATGTCTATTTATTGTCTGACAAATTGACATTTTCCTCCCATAAAATATTTTCCTATGAGAAAGTAACCACACCAATTGAAAGGTAATCATTATTTGTCATAAAAAATAGACTTAATAACAGTTTAGAATCTTATTTTAAATAAACAGCTAAATAACTGTTTTTAGAGTAAACTAAAAATGAAATGAAACGATCTTAGCATGGGAGGTTTGGGTAGCAGATATATTCTCAAATGTATACAAAAATGTTTTTAGTTTATTTTTCCTTGAAGTCAAACTGATGTCCAAATATAAATAAAATGCTATCTGTATATTTCACCTAATATTTTGAAGTTCAACCATGAACAAATATGAAATATTTAATGAGTAACCAAATACTTGTGTGTATTTTTGTGTGTGTACACACAAAATTATAACAGCAGAGGGCAGTATTGAGACATTTACATGTATTCTTCTTTCTACTTTTGGTACACTATTCATAGTGCATTTAGTTATTAATCTCCTAAGCCTGCCTATACCTAGTTTAACAGTCTTTGCTTGCCTTCCCCTTGGTTTAGATGGCTTGGTTTGGGGCATTTGTCCACTGGTCCCATCTGAACACTTTTTAAAGGAGAAGAATCACTCAGAGTTTCTGTCAATCTTATGTTAATCCTAAGTAGCTGTAGTGTAGGATTCATCCGAAACTCTTTGGTTTACTCACATTTAGAGAAGACTAATACAGCTTTAAGAGAGAAGTCGATCTCCTGCGTAAGGGCCGTGAGCAGTGCCTTTTGACCCATGTTCTCTCGAGGGCTTCTCTTGGAATTTACTCGCTTATGGTCGTGCTCTTCCACACTTTCTGATTAGTGTGTTTGTGGGCAAATGGCCAATGAATAACATGGGATCTAATGACGTTGATAGGTTGAATATTTGCAACAACCATTCTGAAGCCTTTGGCGGTAGGGAGGAAATGTATTGATCACAAGATACAACATCATGCGTCTAACAAATGGACCATGTTAAACATGACAACTCAACATGTTTAACAGTCTACAGCACTTATAATGCATGAAAGAGCGTGATTTAAGACCACCTTCATGCAGCCAATTCAAGCAAACTGGCTTGGTTGGATTAAGATATATAGATTTCACTTAACAGAAGGGGAGACACAAAGCACTTTTAATGCATTCATGACTGCTGGGAACAATAATAGACGGATGGTCATGAGAACCAAGAGGAATGTGTATTTGAATTCAAATGACTTGAAATGTGACTAAGTATCGTGTGTTTTCTCTGGAGAGCATGAGGGTTTCTCCAACTCTGCCAGATATTCCACATGTGAAATGTGTGCCACAGTTGTGAAGTAACAGAAATCTGGACACAGTGAGTGAATACGAGTTCACCGGGTTGTCAGCTGTGATCTGAAGCAGTGCCACACTTCTGTTGATTATAGACCTCTCTTAGATGCTCATACATCACCGATGTGAAGCTGGGAGAGCTGATGTGCCAGCTTGTTCAAAGCAACGTTCACTCTTTCTGTTGCTGTGGGTTGACATGATAAACAGCGGCAATCCCCAAAATATTCAGACCCTTGAACATGTGTGAATGTTATTGAGTTCGTCAAACAAACCACGTAGCAAAACATTAAACAATATTGGGATTATGAGATTATGAACAATATAACATTATTATAAAAAATAGTTTAAATAAAAAAGGCATTTTAATAATTATGTTGTGTTGAAGGGTAAAGTGGTTTGTCTTCGCAGTTGACTATTACCAGTGTAGGGTCACTAAGATTAAATGTTTCTTGTGATCTTTAAAGCCTTTTGATCTAAAGTTATTCCCAAGTGTTATACGTCAGGTTTATAGCCAGAATTATATCTGCTAACTTGTTAATTCTTTATTACAAAAACAGACATTTTTTATTCTAACATTTGTGTTAAATGTTTTGAAAAGCTTGCTAATATTCTACAAATTTGTTCTAAAACCAAGATATGCTATATATATAACCAAGATAATATATATATATATATATATATATATATATATATATATATATATATATATATATATATATATATATATATCACTCACCTTTAAGTGTCCCAAATCTCTAAATATACCTTAGTTCTTATGAAAACAGAGATAGATATTTGGAAGAATACTTATCACATATCCAGTTCTTGAACCCCATTGATTACCATAATACTAAAGTTTTTTAAATTTTTTTACAAAATTAGATATTTTGAAGGAAACAGGAGAACACAATTTTTTTGGGTTACTTTTGACTTCTATACAGTGGGATACTGTTACAAGCATTCATTCAAAAATCTTTCTCTGCGTTTAACCATACAAGGAAATGTGTACTGATTTGAAACAACTAGAGTAAGTAATTCATGACATAATTTTCATTTTTGGATGAACTATCACTTTAAAGGAACCAGTCAAAAAAAAAAACAAAGTAAAGAATTTTGCATAACTCTAAAAGTTGACTCTAGATCTGGTCATATGTTATTGAAAACAACAATTATTCAAAGTGCAAAGCATACCCAGCAAATGTTCTCTTTTTAGATCAAAGTATGAGCTCCCTCAAAGGACTCAAAGTCCTAAAAATAAACCATTACAAATACCCCCAAACACCACCTCAACAAGATGAAGAACATAATTCTACTGGTCTTGTTTTTGTTCTCTGCAATAAGAGACACAAGTATTTTTAGTGTATTTCTTTTCGCCCTTTAACTCAGGAAATTTCCAATTGTACCACTCACATTTATGAATCCACCTCAAGAGGATCATATGAAATGCTGCCTTTGTACCACCAGCCCTGGAATATTTTTATTGCTGTTTCCCTGTTCTGATACAACCCTCCACCAGAACCTGCATTTCATTAGCATTTACTTTCGCTGCGCAGCCTACACATTACGTCACTTGCCAAACTCCACTTCCCTTCCCAAAGACAAGTCCTTTTCTTTTTACTGGATGTTAAAGCCTTTAACTCTGCTCTTGACTTCTATGGCCCTCTTCTAGATGTTGGGAAGTTGAGACAGATGATTATTTGAAGTGGCAGCCACTCTTTGGCGTTGGAGGCCAGGGGTGACTGTTTTTTTTTACTTTTTTTTTAAGAGAGGATTTATTTGAGCAGGGATGGCGGATCGGTTGACTAAGCAATTTTATTTCCACCAAGAGAGAAAGAGGTGCTAGACTTTGTCGAATAAGATCACCTGGAGAAAAGTCTGACATCTGTTCTTGTAGTTACTACACAGGTCATCGGGAAGTAAAGGAGAACCTCAACTTTCCTCGGAAATTTTTCCTGAAAATCCCAGAAGCCTCCTGCTGAGAGTTGCTATTGTGACAGCACGTCAGACTCCTCATCAGAATGGAACTTCCTCATCAGTAAGAGAGAGATTGTGTCAGTCTTGCATTTCAAGAGCATGTTAGCTCTTGCTGTAGAGGAATGAAATGAGTAGAGTCATGTCTATAGTGAAGAGGGATGTATCCGTCAGTTGTAGAGTTGGGTCTCTACATGTTTGGAGCCGCAGTGGGTGAGCGGATCGTGAACGGACCATGAGTGTGAAAAGGAGACTCTCATTTAGAAGAGTCTTACACTTACACACGGTGAGTTCATTGCTATGTTTTTTGGCTACTCTTTATCCCTCTTGTCTAGACTGAAATCATGCTAGTGGGTTTCTTTTTTCAGTCCAGACAATGTAAATGTCTTCCAGACCTGCTGTCTAAAGGAGAAAGCACACCTAGGCTTCACTCATCATTCATCTGTTCTCATAAAACATATGTTGTGGATTGGAATGGTTAATCAGTGTTCTTTAACTGCTTTTGTGAGGTGAGAGAGTTGAAGCATTCGCACGGAAACAGGAAAGTTTTGAATCCGCAACACTTTTTGGCGTGCAATTGTGCAAATGCTCTATATCTCTCCGCCTGTTTTTTTTTTTTGATTCAAGGCAGTATTCATTCAGGTTCAAATGTAAACACCGGAATCTGTTTGTCCGTTAGCTGTTGGACTCACAATTTCCTGCCTCTTCTCAAACAGGGAACTGTTACTTTTCAGACACCTAACTGGAATGTGTTTATGTGTGTGGGAGACAGAGGTCATTAAACACATATAGTGACCAACATTATGGAGAGTGGATTTTCTTAATTTGAGTTCACTTGTTTCTTTTAACAAAACAGTATAAAAAAGTTTAAGTAATAACACATTTATATACTGTAAAAAAAATTTACCATGTGTTGACACATTAGTGTGATAGATAAACAAAGGATTCACAAACTGAGTTGACAAATTGTGTTGTTTTTGAAGTGTATGTAAAGGCTGCTTAAGAATTCTGATCACGATTATGTTGCCCTGTGTTGAGATCACGATTGTTTAACATGACGACACATCGAATTTGAGTTAGTAAATATATAAATTATTAATAAATAAGACATTTTCAACATATAATATAATAACTTAATTAAAAATAAATGTACAAATGTGATTAAATAAGAAGTGAGAACATAAATTTTAATAATATAACATATTACAAAAAAATGCTAAAGTAAATGTGGCACAATAATTGTTTTAATTTGATTTTGTTTTCATGATTGTTGGAAGCCAAAAATGAAAATTGACAAGTAGTTACAATAAATTGCATAGCCTTAGTGTATATAAATACTTGTCTTATCATGTTAATAATGTTTTAGTTTACTTTCTCTTTTACCAGCAGTTTGGAAGTCAATGACAACATACTTTTCAATTTCTTAATAAATGCATCAGTGCATGTTATTCCAAAGACAGAGGGGTTTGTCGTTTAAACGGAGAAGTGGATAGATCTCTGAAGAAAATTGTTTTTGGCTGAAGTCAACATGGCCTCTGACCTTTCAGATGTTATGTCCAGCTGTTTTGTTTTGGAGCATTCACTTTTTACATTCCAGTGGATTCCAGTAGATAAAATCAAGGTCTATATGACAATTTTCTAGCTGTAAAATTAGTTCCGAATGCAGTTTACTGCCATAAATGCAGTCTTTTAAAGGGGCAGTCTGTCTTTTTAGCTTCTCCATCACCATCCCAAATCTGCATAACGCAGCAGTCTGCAATAAAAAAAAAATCTACATTTACACATTTCTGAATAAACTTTATAAAACAGAACCGAGAACCGAAAAACCAATCAGTATGAAGGGGCAGTAAGAGAGCAAGTGGGCCTTAGAAAGACAGTAGAAATAGCGACGTCTGAGGCCGAGGCTTTGCAAGTTTTATTGTCGCTTTTAAATAACAACAAGCTTATCGTAAATTGGTTACCCTGCCTTTTATTAAAGTTCCTTGTTGATGCAATAGCAGAGAGATATATAACTTTCGGTTTTTAAATATTTTAACATTATCGTATTGCAGTATTTAGCAACTACATTTTCCCTTTAGTATCGTACAACCCAAATACTGAAATTATCCTTAAAATATAACTTGACAGCTGGATTCAGAAATAATTTTTCAAAGCTTGTTTATCAAAAACAATGGTAACGGCTTTAAAAACTCATCTCCAGATTTAATGCAGATATTTGTTTGTGAAGCTGTTTGTATAGAAAATCCTTTTTAGGTTGCATGTAAGTTGTTCTTGCCAGCTGTCATAAACTTGTCCATGCATCAGCTAGTGCATGTTTAAATATTTAAGTACTACAAACATAACACTGCAGTGTTTTGTGTGATGTCCACAGCCTTGTGTAAACAAGCACACGTGGACGGAAAACAAGGGATGTTTTATGCATAGTTTATGCTTACAGAGATGGTTTCCAACTAAAGACTTTAAAGTTCTTGTCATTATTAAGCTCAACTTTATATCAAAAACTCCTATATAGGACTCTTTTAGGCTTAAGAATAAGAAATTTTTTTTTTGTATTTCTTGTGTGATGTATACACACTGTAACATCATAAAATACCACCTCTCCAAGCTATTAAAATAGCTCAGTATTATAAAGCCTTGAAGTGAACTGTGTGTGGGTGAACTGCTGTCAGTCAAACTGTCATAAGGACTGAGTCAGGTAACAAGAAATGGTGTGATAACTCATATCTTGTGGATCACGGTCACACATCTGAAAAGCCCTTCGTTGTCATGACAACAGAAAAAATCCCTGTTCACACTAGGAAAGACACTATAGAACAATACCATAAAAACAGTCATAGGATTTTTAACTGTATATAGACGCTGGCAATGCACAGTTTTGATCTATTTTCTTTATTTTCTATTTGTTAAAGTGAAGTTTCAAAAATCATTTGAGACACTTTATTCCTTCCCTGGATGAAAGTCCTTACAAAATAGACAAACACACAAAAAGCTGTGGGTAGGTGGGCGGGAGGCAGGGTGGTTGTTGGGATCTTTATCCAATAGGCATAATCTGTAAGGAATGTGACTCATATACTGTCAAACCACGTGTTCCGGCAGCCGTCCATGTGTGTGTGACATCATAGGCTATTCGCCTGCACAGAGCTGAAAGTATTTGTAAACCCTGTGGTATTAATGGAGCTCAACATGGTTTGTCCTGTTTTATACAGGGGAGAGAGATCAGGTCTGACATTAAGTCACCCAGGTCATCAATTTGATAATGATGATAACATTGTTTTCTTTATGGTGATGAGTCGAGATTCAGTTCCATCAAAACCTGGCACTGACAGGGGACCAACTGCCCCTCCTGCTGTGTCAGCTATGGGGCAGTGTCTCTGATCCAACATGATCTTAAGAAAAGAAAGAGATTTGAGTTTGAAATGGTCTGGAATGTGAAAGGTGGAATGGTTGGAAGAAGGGGGCTTGGAAAAACCAATGTATATTTCAATATGTGGTTACAAGCAGTTGACTGCCAAGATGAGAAGGGAACCCAGTGGAATTAGATGAGGAGGTGGAGGAGGGGGAAGAAAGAAGGGGATGGACTGGCCAAAAGTAATAGAGAACAGAAGATGTGAAAACAGAGAGGACTATGTGAAAAAATAGTTGCTATTGTTCATATAAAAATGATCAGATTGTGAAGAAGAATCGGTAACTCAAAAGTACTGGTATAAATGAGTTTGCTGAGATTCTTAAGTTTTGCTAAACTTTATATCCTTTAGGGTCACAGGAGCTAAAGAGATGAAAAGTTAAATGTTACAAAAACTGAAAGCCTCAAAGCACTTTTGATTGTTAGTGTAATGCAGGTTTATACTACTTTAACAACACCTGATTCCCCCTTTTTAATGATTTTGACCTAATTCTTAAAACCTTTGTCAGGTTACACCTTTTTTCAACTTGGAATACTTGAACATGTCACTAAAATACCATCTTAACGTTTGTTTAGAATGTAATTGATTTTTACATTCAATCCTTCAGGCGGAAAGGTGGGACACATTGAAACAATATTTGATTTAGCTTAGTTAATATCACAAACTTAAACATTTATATTAAATCTCAAAAAAAGCTTTTAGAAACACTAATTTGATTTTTTGTTACTTTTCTAAAATTTGTCGTTGGTGAATTCTGTAATATTAAGATAACAGTATTTATATGATTATTTACTTACATATACACAAGATTCGAACAGTATATTTTAATAATGTCAGATTTTTAAATATTTTTTAGTCTTAGTTGTTTCACATAAAAACACAGTTAACTATTTTGGCATGTGGAGTGTGTCCCACACATCAGTGGACCATAAACGATGAGCTTGTGTTGATTTTTATCTAAAAAATTTAACTCTTTCCTATGAACATTTCTTACTCTTTATAGGGATTTTAAACTTAAGTATGTTCGCCGGTCTCACTATTTTCCTAAATACAATAATAAGTAACAACAAGTTGTTTTTGGCACCAAAACACAATCCTGTCTGGAAATGAATTGTTGCAGTTAGAATATTGAGTGTTTATGTAGACTGTACAATGGAAAGTCCATCTATCTTTCTCTTGGTAGCAGCCACCAGACATTTGGTTTTCTCTTTTGTCTTCTCTTCTGTTATTTATTTCTTCATCGTGTTCATTAAGACTCCCCCTTTTGCGTTTCTTTCCACTTTGTTTTTTAATCGATAGGCATTTCAAGGCCCAAATTGAATCTTTGCCTACAGGTCTCAGACAATGCAGATTTGTGTAGAATTGCATGTCATTTATAAAATTCACAGCATTTCTCAGTTCCTTGAATCTTTGGGTTTTTAATCTTTATGTATTGTATTTTGAAAAAGTTGATTTTGAAATGTGTGTAAAATGTCGAAATGTTATGTTTAATATTTTAATTTGCAATCCATGTGTACTTGCCTCTCTGTCATCACTCTTTAAGAAATAAAATGCATTGGGTTGAAGACATATTGTACCTAAGATACATTTTCCACATAGTAACATAGTAAATACCTAACTCATCTTGTTATTTATAATTTAAAGCTAATTTCAAAGTGATTGTTCACCCAAATATCAAAATTGTGTCATTTACTCGCCCCCTTGACATTTTTAACCTGTATTACTTTAATTCTTACACAGAACACAAGGCTATATTCGGATGAATGTTAGTAGCCAAACAGCAGTGGAACACAGTGCCTTCCACTGTTTTTAAGCAAAACCAATGCAAGTTATTGGGTGCCAGCTACCAACATTCCTCAAAATATTTTCTTTTGTGTTCCGCTGTTGGAAATGACTGGAGGGTGAGTAAATGATGACAGGATATTCATTTTTGTTGAGGCTGTCGTTGCCTCACTTTAAGACAAGAAGACTGTTTAGATTTTATTGCAGCTTTAAATAGCAATAATAACCATCCAACTCAGTGCATCTGTTGTTTAAGTAAATACCCACAACTTGGCAAACAAAATATTCATTGTTTGTTTCTTCAAAGTATGTGTGAAAAAGCTATTTTAAAAAATGTATGTAATCCCCACACTTCCTGTGCATTTCGTCACTGACCAACCTTTGAGCTCACATGGAAGGGAAATCACTCATTTGGCACTCGTCCCATACAAATACTTTACACATCCATTTACCTGAGGTCCACTGATATGACTATAGCAATGCATCATTTAAACCCTGCAATAAATTGCTCATCCCTATTTTGATGCTTTAACTTTATCATTTCTTCACAGTGTGTGAAACTGAACTGACTCAGTATTTGTAAACCGAACAAAGTGTTTTATGGACAAAGGGTCTGTGTGTCACTAAACTCAGTGGCATGCCTAGGCAAAATCACATTGGGCGGATCTAATGTGTCACAATGGGCGGGTCTAGAACATCAGGGTATTGTTGGAATGTACCTGGTGCATCTCATTATCTGTGAGTGTGAGAAAGCTGTACCAGTAAAACAGGAAGAGCTGGTGTGTGTTTGTATCATGCCACCAGAGAACCCTGCTATGTTGGAGACTTTGCTTTGTGACTGTGTTGAAGACTCATACATGTCTCTCTGTGTTCTCTTGCAGTCTGCGGCTGTCTCCGATGGTGGTGAGTACCAAATCACAGTTTCAATATTTGAAACTTACTTCTGTTTATATGTGGCACAAACATCATTCATGTTGGTGTTTCTTTCTTTTACTCAAATCAAAGTTCATCTTCATTGTAAGTGTATTCTGTCTTTGTGTTTTACTTGTGTCTGAATACCCTCTCTGCCTTCTAAAACTGTACATGTGTTTAAATCTCTCAGGGATCCAGTTACTTCTTTCATTCCACTCCTACTTTTCATCTTTTGTTGCCTTCTCTGATTTCTTTTTGTATGTATTTTCAATGTTAATGCTGTTTATTTCTGTAGATCGGAACCTAAAAGGTTTCTTTCCAAAAAAAAGGGAAAGCAAACACTATTTGCTTTAAGTTTGTCCTGATTTGTTTGGCGTTCCTATGTCATCCATTTCTCAAAATGAATCTTCTGTATCAATAGAGATTTGTATTTTAGCATACATGTCCTTCTTCTAAGTGTGTGGCATTTATAGCACACAGGGATAGTGTATCACAGTTTGTAAACGAAGTGTACGTATTTGATCGGGTTTGTTTGTAATCTGAAGATGTTTACCATGAGATTAACATTGAGTCCTCAAATCACAATGTCCACTATTTAGGTTTCAATACAAACTCTGTATGTTCATTACATGCCTGTCAAACTTTCAACTTCCTTTGTTTATACACGATGTA
Source organism: Triplophysa yarkandensis (assembly GCA_033220385.1). Classification (NCBI taxonomy): domain Eukaryota; kingdom Metazoa; phylum Chordata; class Actinopteri; order Cypriniformes; family Nemacheilidae; genus Triplophysa; species Triplophysa yarkandensis. The sequence continues at coordinate 10,494,284 of CM065655.1, forward strand.
GACCAAATGAACACCACCAGCATATATTGTATATCTGCGTGTGATTAATGTAACTGGTAACTTTTTGTCTCAAATACTGACTGCTTCAAGATGTCCTATCCACGAGCAAGCCCCAACTCACTGCCCTCCCCTTTCCCCCTCAACAACCCCAATTAGCATGTGTGAATGTGCCAGGGTTTCTGCGAATGTTTGCTTAACGCTGCCATCCAGAGCCATAGATCTTTCAGGCTTACGCATAACAAAAGGCACAGAGGGCCAAATGTATGCATACAAACTGAGGAACTTACCAAACTGTACTTCTCCATTCACGAGAACGTTGTGCATGGGTTGTGTGTGGCCGCAGAACGGCACTTATTGTTGGTTTGATTAAGATCCTCATCAAACATAAAGGCTGTTTGATGATCTGACCCGAGATCAGCTTGTAGTTAGCCAGGACAATCTGGTCAGATCAGTGTTCTGGTGCCGAGGCCAGTATGTTCCTTGGAAACGGCTCCAGGATCAATGATCACAACGATTTCTTGCATCTGTCTTCGAAAAAACAGAGACAAAAGAGTGAGCTAAGAACCACTTGTAGCGAGGGTAAATCATGCATTACTAATTGCGATCAATTTTGAGGTCAAATTGCTAATCTCAGCAGCTTTCTTTTTTCTTTAATTACGCTGTCTCTCGTCTTTGGTGGTGTTTTAGTAGACGGTGTGAATTTTAAAGCCTGGGCCTTTTCCTTATGGTAAATAGTTTATGATATGTTTATGTTTAGGATGTCTGTCTGTTTCAGGATATCTTGGTAATTTATGTACCACTGTATATACCCTAATTTGCTTGTTGCATCCAGGAGGTTTAATCGGGATGGATAAGCAATGATGGATATATATTAAGCTAAATAGTGTTTAGTTCCATCATGTTTTCAACAACAATTTTTTAGCATACAGATAATTCAACTATCAATATTGGAGGGTTAAAATAACTACTTAAGTGTTAAATTAATTGTTTTCTAATTGACAAGTAAGTGAATTTTCACATACACCACAGTCCATATTCTTTAAAATAATTACAATAAAAGTCATAAAATAGATTTTTGTAATTTTATAGTGCAACTGTTGGGTATTATCGCTTCTAGTTTGTACATTTTAATTTACAAAATACATACCATGATTGCTATCTCAAACATTGTTGCATCCTTTTCTTTTCTAGACACCTATTTTAATAACATTTTGCACTTAGAATGATGTTTTTCTCATATCTGGACTCTGTCATCAGGGGATTAGTAATAAAAACATTCTTTGAACATTTATATTTAAAGTTGGACTGCACATGTAACATCCGAAACACCGGAAAAGTCCTTTTCAGCTGTTCGTTTTCCCCGACAAATGTTTTGATCCTGCTTGTCCTACATTAAGGGAAGTTACTTAATATTAACATTAATTTGTGGGGCTTTTTTTACACCATTAATATATTCACACTTACTAATAATACTGTTCTAAATACCAAAGTAGCTTTGATTCTACTACCTCTTGTAGTTAGAAATCAGACATTACTTGATTTGTTAATGTCCTCGGTTTTAGCTGGTCCAGCATTAATATTGCAGGTTCCAGCTGCCTCTACCTTCTAAGTTTCCCTTCCCTCTCCTATGTCAATTATTTATCACCTGTCCGTTCGGAGCTTTGTATGCTGGCCACTGTATCTGTTTACCTGTATACATGCATGCCGTTTCACCGCTACGACCGGGTTGTTTTGTAGTTCCTTGTTTTGTAAAATGACTATTCTGCGGTGCATGTAAACTTTACGGAGAGTTCGATGGCTCTTCGTCTTCGGCTCCGTGGCTGTGTGTAATGTGGTCATGGATGTTAAAGCCTGGCGTCCAATTGGCATGAAATACTTGGTAAAGTGGCATCACACAGGATCGTACCAGCTTTGTCCAGGTAGGAAGATGATGTGACAGTTACTCACCTTCTACAGGGCATTAGTTCAATTCAGGCAGAAGACGTTGATCTACAAACAGCTGAGTTCTGGTTTTCTCCAGAGTGCTTTAAGAATGGTTTTATGTACTGTACAGCTGTTGCGGTTTACAGATTTTGTACAGAAGTTTTATAGTTGTGTATTTTTCTAAACTGTGTTCTTGTGTATTTTTTTATTGTGATATATTTTTTTTAAATGATACATTTACTGTAGACACATGCATTAGGGGCACAATTACTATAAAATAACTATTGAATAGATACTATTTGTCAATATGAATGAAATAAATCGATTTAGTTTAAAGGTAAAGTTCCGCCTATTTGTAAACCTACATGTTTCAGTTATGACATATTTTATTCTTTAAACATAATTTGTGTTTCATAAGATACATGCGATGTGCAGGTTTGGAATGACATGAGGGAAAATGAATATGACAGAATTTTTATTTTGGGTTACTTATTTAATTCTTAACTGAACATTGATGTATGTGAATAACTGAACATTGATGTATGTGAATAATAGTAATGTTGTTATCTTATTGTTTGTTTCATAGAGCTTAACAGTGTGGACTTGAAGGGCTGTGGCAGTGATAACAGTCTGAATAGCAATGCCAGCCTACCCAGTGTGCAGTGCCATAGACGCCACAGCGAACGGCGTGTTGCATCATGGGCTGTCTGCTTTGAGCGCCTACTGCAAGATCCCGTTGGTGTGCGATATTTCTCGGTATGTCATACCAAATCATTCATTTACATGTCTGATTGAGAGTATGGACTTTCTTTGGTATTTTTTTGGTGTGCATTAACAAATTGAATTACTTTAAATTAACCAAATTTAAGCAAAAATGCGTTTAGTAATGCAGTTTAGTGTTATACACAATGTAATGGTTTTTATCAAGTGCAAAGAACAAATACTTAGTTGTTTGGCTTTCAGATAAATAACTTATTTCTTTGTCCTTCACCATGCAGGAGTTTCTAAAGAAGGAGTTCAGTGAGGAGAACATTTTGTTTTGGCAAGCTTGTGAATATTTCAGCCATGTGCCTGAAACGGACAAGAAACAGGTATACAGTTTTTTCGGAAATCAATTTATATGCTTTAAAGATCATCTTTATTGGTTTTCTTTGATATAAAGCAATCTTAACTTCGGTCACAGAAGGGATGCAGAACATTTGGGACGTCTTTTCAACCTTCTTTTTCCTGCTGAATGCGTTCTTTATGCAGACGTTATGAAAGACATTTATTTACCATCTGTCATAAATGGTGTCCCTCAGCTGTCCCAGAGAGCCAGAGAGATCTACAACAGCTTCCTTTCGAGTAAGGCCACCACGCCTGTCAACATTGATAGTCAGGCACAATTGGCAGATGACATTCTCAACGCTCCAAGGCCAGACATGTTTAGAGAGCAGCAGCTACAGGTGAGAACATGGCATAAGTTAGGAAGACAAACTACCCTGAGGGCATAACGCTTCTAAACAAGCACTTTACCATAGTATTATCAGAGCTTTCAGAGTTTATCAATGTGACGGTGTACAAAGAACTGTGTAGGCGTCAGGTTTTGACATTTTGGAACATTTATCTACTTGCTCTGACTTGTTTTATTATAATACTTTCTTTGTATATCCCAAGCAATTAATGTAGAGTAATACTATCTAGATTTGATTTCTCATTAAAACCAAAGTTAAACCAAGTTGTTGAGGTTGTTTCAAGCACTGGACCTAAAGGTTGGGCAACCAATGTATTTTTGTTTTTAGCTCAAATGGACAATAAAACACGGTATTGTACAAAAGGAACATGCTCTTTAATTCATTACTCCAAACATCACTCGCTACAGTCTTTCTGATGTCCGCTTGCCTTTAATGTCATGAGATCGTAAACACTGAATGCTCCAACCTCATGATAACCGTGAGGAAACCTGAGGGAAGTAACTGTGCATGTGGCAATAGAGAGTTTTTTACAACATGTCTTCCAGGCAAAACAGAAGCGGGAGAATTCACAGGCTCCTATCTGGCTGTCATGCCCTTATCCAATATCTCTATAGTTTTCAAGTGCTTAGAAAACGGTCCCATTTGTTGTGTTATATGTTGTAGTGAGGTAAATTATCAAAAACGAATGGGCCTTTCTTTGAACAATGAATCTAAAGCTCTTCCTTTTCTTTACCCTTTTTGGACTTCTCGCCACATTGGCTGTTACATCAAACATTTCACCATTTCAATCCCTGTAAATATATTCATACTACATGTCAGCAGAAACCAGCATGGAAATTCAGAAGGCCTGATGGTTTCTGATTGTACTTTGCTTTTTTTTTCTACAGATCTTTAACCTGATGAAATTTGATAGTTACACTCGCTTTCTAAAGTCCTACCTGTATCAGGAATGTATGCTGGCAGAGGTGGAGGGTCGGCCTCTTCCAGATCCCTATCAGGTCCCCAGCAGCCCCACGTCCAAACACAGCACAAGCTCCGACCGATCCAACCTCTCGACTCCAAAAAAGGTAACATGCAAACACCCGCCTATGTTTATCATGCCCTTCATTAGAAAGATGAAGCTGTGTTTGCAGTTCTCTCTCTTTGTTGCTCCCTTTGAAACTCATAAGCCCAAACTCAAACAATCTTTGAACACATCAAAAGAAGACATCCTTTAGTCTAATTATGTTTCAGTGGAGGTTGTGTTGACATAACATAATAGCATTCAGTATTGTGTGCATATGTACGGAAATATATTAATAATAGATTTATGAACCGTTGCAATTTATCATGTAGGCATTATATAACATGGACTAACATTTACTGATGTTATTAATAAACACATATCTCAATAAGATCATCTTTTAAGATTGCTATTGTGTATTAATATTCATTATGTGGCAATGCATTTACACTTTAAGATACTTCAATGCTACCTTCTTATAGACGTGTGAGGTTCAGGTCATTAGTATGTATGCAGTATGCATCTGTTTACACAGTCAAATTAAGCTTTCAAAGAAAACAGGAGATAGTCAGATTAGTCAACACCTCACAGTTGCTTGGGTCGAATACAATTTAGCACAGTCAGTCGTTGGCCAACAGTGGTAAAACAGCTTTCTCCCTCCATTTCATTCTGTAACATATGCATTGACATTCACAACAGCCTGTTTGTAATTGAGAACGGATCTAGCTTACTAACTTACTATGTTATTGAGACTGGAAATGATTTGTGATGTTTATAGGTGCAGGATGACAAGAAGAGTAAATCAAGTAGATTGCTGCATGAAGACAGCAGAGACGAACAGGGTGATAAAAAGAAGAGCATTTTCTTCTCCTGGTCCAGAAATAGAAGTTTCGGAAAAGGAGCTAAGAAGAGAGATCTTCCAGAAAACAGTAAGTCAATGAGATGAGGCCAGTATTTGGCTAGTTGCCAATTTTCTAAACAGTTCATAGTGTAGACAAGAAGTACTAATGAAGTTGATATTCTACTTTTTAATAAAAATTTTTGTTCAACATTTTCACTTAAACGTATGATTGTTTTATGTTCACAGGCTTTACAGGTAGTAACGGTCGGAGGGAATCACAAGGCTCTTTGTCGTCTGGGGCGAGTTTGGAGCTAGCCACCTCTGGTTCTGGAAAAAATGAGGTGGGTTAAAAGCACCTAGCTCCGAACCGCTTAATTGATGTCACACACGCACAATCATCATTATAACGTTTATCACAATGCTATAAGGACCACTTGATTTTGATTGGCCACTCACAGCATTAAAAAAACAATTTGTCTTTCATGTATTGTTGCATAATAAAATTATTTAACTGAATTTATTATGTCATGTCCATTTTTTAAGTAGAATTATTATTTATTATAAAATAGATAGGATCTATGATAATATTCACAAAAAATCTTCCGTTCAGTTTGCAGTCCTTCACATATCCTTCCCAAGGACCAAATCTCATGTCTTATTAAAACATGGTTGTTTTTAACACTTGGGTATTTGATATATAAGCCATTCTATGATGGGACAGGAAAAATATAGGGAGTGTAAAAATAGGTAGATCTTTTATTTGCTATTTTATATTTTCAGTACTAGTTGTAATAATATAAAAACGAATTCTGAACTTTTTCAATCCCACCATATACACCATATGACACTTGTACGGTACATTTCTCATTCACATTTTTATGCCTTCTTCTGATAGGCTGAGGCGCCACGGAATTCCATGTTGTTATCCGAACGTTCAGGGCGTCACTGTAACATTAACCTTCCGGACGGCTCGTGCTGTTCTGTACCCATCAGGCCTGGTGTCTCCATCAGAGAGGTCCTGTTAGGATTATGCGAGAAACTTGGCATTAATCTAGCTGCAGTGGATCTGTTCTTAGTTGGTGGAGAAAAGGTAACTCATGTCACTGTAGTTCTAGTTGTGTCAAATCTTTTGGTATAACTAACTAAACATGCTTTGTGATTTTTGTCATGATAGAATTTCAGTGCTGATCTGCTTCATTTGATCCCCTTGTCTTACTCTGACTCTTCCTATAATAACATGTTTTTCTATGTGTAAAGCCTTTAGTGTTGGACCAGGACTGCATGACCCTGTGCTCCAGAGATCTGCGTCTAGAGAAACGTACTCTATTCCGGTACGTATCTGTTATGTCTGTCTCTACAGTTATAGCTTCATTTTTCATGTTTTTATGGCAAAAGAAGGTCATACAAGCTTGAAACAACATGAGCATGAGTAAAATGTGACAAAATATATCTCTAACCCCTCTCTCACGATCTCTGTCATAGATTGGATCTGGTGCCTATAAATCGTTCTGTGGGGCTGAAGGCGAAACCAACTAAGCCGGTTACAGAAGTGCTGAGGCCGGTAGTGGCCAAATATGGCCTGAATTTAGGAGAGCTGGTGGCCAGGATAGTGAGTCAAGCATCTGCATATTGTTCAATACAAGTATAGCATGCCTAAGTATTGTATCATGGATTTGTCCTTCCCCATATATGATCATGTGTTGTCAAACTATATTTATATTTTTAAGGGTTTAAGTTTGAAGTTTTACCATAAGAGGGACTTAAATCTGATCAATTAGTTATTGTAATTTTTACAATACTGAAATAGTTTTCTTTCAATACATCTTTAGAGTACTTATGAACTAAAGTTTATGAACTAAAGTTTATTAAAACCCTTTATTATGTGCACTGAAGCCCAAGAACATGCTGATGATGTGTTTTTTGGTTAGGAATCCAGTTACATGTTTCCATCATCTTGCCTGTTAACCTGGTTTTGTATCATTATTATAAAATTATGGAGGAATTTGAGAGAAATTTGTAGAAAACGACAAATCAAACTGTACCATAGAGGATGAATCAGTTACCTCAAATGTCATGAGAGTGGATGTTAAATTTGTTGTTGTTTTTGTGTTGAAAGAGCGGAGAAAAAGAACCCCTTGATCTTGGGCTTCCTATATCTAATCTGGATGGACTAAGGGTGGTTCTGGAGGCAGCTGACCACATTCCTGGAAAAGGCAAGAAACAAACATATAAAAAACTTCTGAACTTAGATCTTTTTGTATAGAATGGCTTTTATTTTGAGGCTTCCTTCATCCCTTTTCACCATTTTTACTTATATCCTGATTTTAAAGGCTAATAAAATATCCATCATTTACTTATCATTTTAAATCTATTATGTATAATCTCTCTTTCCCGCTAAACAGATAAACCAAAACTGGTCTCATCTAAAAGTCACGGTCCACCTTTGTCTACACGAAGCCAGTCCGCCACAGTAAGATCTTCCTTCACTTTTCTAGCTTTCTATTATTGGCCTGTGAATAGGGGTTTTATGCATGGCCAACTCCCCTATTCTTTTTTTCTGGTCTGAAGGCTGTGTGTGTCTGCGCATTTTCTTGGCCTGTGAATGATCTAACCCGTTTTCATGAATGACAAATACTGCCTCTTACCACTTTGTTTCCTTTAACACACCGAAGTGTTGTGAGGGGATACCAGGAACTGCTTGGTTCAAGGGTTCCCCATTTCTTCTTTATAGTTACTGCTAGTTGTGTGATATGTTGGTCGTAATGGTGAAAACATGGAGCGAAGATGTTCGCCGATGGTGGGGCTTGATGTTGTGGTGGCATGCTGTGCTGGTGGTGGTTTTTCTGCAGTGAGTGAGCTGTGTTGTTTAGGGTTAGTCCAGTATCTTTAGTGGTAGCGACTAGTGAAGTTTTAGCCCTGCGCCCCAAATAAGCCTTGTAGAAGAGGCTTTTATCATCCACGCACCCTTAATGTGCCCCATTCTCGTTGTGGCTACCCAGGGGGAGGACAAACCAGCAGGAAAAGCTTCGACCGTGAAAACCAGGGCCCAGGTGGAAAAACGAAAACAGAAAAAACTTAATATAGATGAAGCTGAAGGTAAAAATCTATTCCCCTTTCACTTTCTTAAATAATCTTTCGATCGCATCGCAGAGGTTGTTCCTGGCTTTATGTCACGCTAACCTCTACAGCAACACTGGCCGACGTATCTAATGCTAACACGAGCACACTTAAATCTGTCAGTTCTGTTGCTGATGTCTTGCGCAATGCTCTCTATCTCAAGCTTGCCCTAATGTGTCAAATGTGTTGTTTTTGCTTTTCAACAAACAATGGATTTAAAAATTGTGTCTCAAAACAGAATTCTTCGAGCTCATATCCAAAGCACAGAGCAACAGAGCTGACGACCAGCGGGGTTTGCTGAACAAATCTGACCTTGTCCTTCCTGACTTCCTACGCCTCAACCCAGAAGCAGATGGAAGCGGCGAAAATTTCAGCTCCACCCCTGTCTTCTACAAGAACAGGCCCCGATCCAGGGAGAACGGGTCCGCACTAAGTGCCAGCCACCAATCGCAAAGCTTGGATTCAGCGGTAGACACGAAAGCTCCTAGACGAGCCCTAATGCCTCCCAATAGCGCCCCCAGAAATCAAACGCCGTTCAGTTCGTCATTATCTCCGATTCCACACACGCAAAAAGGGGCCTTGTCCGGAAAAACAGACTGGAGGAGCGACGGAGGGGTCCAGGCACTGGAGGAGGAAGAGGGTGGCATGGACCTGACATTTGTTGCAGAAGGCGACATCACTAGCCCTAACAGCTCCCTTCTTTCTCAGTCCCCAATGCCTCTCCCTTCTTCCTCAGACCGACGGCACCTCTTGAGGGAGGGCGCTTACCAGGACAGCTGGGCTCGATCAGGTACCTCTCCTGTGTGAACAAACTACACTAGCATGTGTTATCCTCATCTCTCTCTGGTCCCTCCTGAGGATTTGTGTGATTTCTGAGTGCTGTGGATTTGCTGTGCCCCTCATCGTAAGCTTGCCAAACCTGACTTGGCAATAAGTACACCTTCCTATGTACATTCAATAACCTTTAAGCACTTTAACGAACTATTGATATGGACTTTGACATACAATGCATTCTACTTTTTCTTCCCTGAAAGTATTTTTCAAATACTTGCCAGATACGGTCTTGACAATCATTTCCTTCCACGTATGTCTTTAAAAGAGAATATTCAAGCTAGTCGGACTGATTTGAGGTCAGTCTTCGTCATATCTCTGCCCTCTGGCGGATCACATGACAGGCCTTACAGGAGCCACAACTGACTGAACTAAACATGTGATAAGTGCTTTGACACTAAATATAATCCGTAAACAAGACAGTGTTTGAGGTGACAAACACCTTCATTTAGACATATTTATCTGTTCAAATTATGTGAATACACACAAGAATAAACATGTAAACAAGCACAATCAGGTTTAGTATGACAGAGGTCAGTTCTTACCTCTCCGTGGTGACTAGTAGCGTGCCTTCCATGAACCTCTCCATCAAACCTGAATAGATATTTCTGAATGTTGACGTAACTCATCACGACCTCACGTTTCTTTTTCACTTTACATTCAGACCTCAGAACTTGTTTTCTTATTTCATCTAATTCTTAGAAAATTGCAATTCAACAATGTGTAACTGCGCAGATTCTAGACAACAATGTTTTTAAGATATGGTATCTTATGTTACTCATGTGTAATATAATCCTTGGTATAATTTATGCCAGTTTAAACACTTCCTTTAAATGACAAAGTACTAAATGTGTATATAGTTTGTTACACAGTTCTGTGGTTTATTGCTGTTGGGGTGCCAGCATTGTTGAATTGCCTTCCGTTCTGTTTCTTCTGACGCTGAAATCATTTTCATTTTCTGTAGCAGTCTGTTGTAGATGACCAATATGTCTGCCCTGATTGATATTTCTGCAAACTTGTAAATAGAGATGAATAAACGTTAGGGGTGAGATCTCTCCTCATACTGCCTATTATTACTTTCTGTTTCGTTGCTGTTTTCAGTTTTAATGAGGGCTGCATGATATTGAATAAAATGCAATATATGATAACTGGCCTAATGGTAGTTAATATGATATGCCTCACAATAAGGCTTGAAGTAAAAAAGAGATTATATAAAAATTTTCAAGGTTTAAATAACTTACAATGTTTGTTTTAAATATTCCAATCACTTAATTATTGCATACAGTTGTAAAATAAATATCATGCACATTTGTAATATTTGAACAATTATAAATCTTGCAGCCTAATTCTTTCTCCATTTTTGGCCTCACTACAAGTATGTGAATGTAGACATTTCCGGCTGTTCATGTTTTACATGTCAGTCAGTCCAAAAATGTGGAATCATGTCACAACTCTGAAAACTGTTTCTTATTTTAATTTTAGTAACACAAAAAAAAGCATTACAAAAGTACAAGGAAAACGAGTACTTGCATATATATTTCCAGACTTGCAAAGAGTATGATTGTGGGTTTAGAATGTGTATTGTCGTACAAACACACTTATGAGAATGTTATCGGATGTTTTTTTATATCAGCATTTAAAAATCCTGAAAGAAAAAGTTATAAATGCATCAGTTGGGGTCCCAAAAAATAAATACATGTTTTACGTATTATATATTTTTCTATAATTTAAGCTTTTGTGAAAAAAATATGTGAGAAAAACTAAACGAAACAAAAAATCAGTAATATAATATGTGACAATTATACACTTTTACAGTGGCAGTCAATTTTTTTAATAGTTGTGCTTGGCCAAAATTACCAGAAATTTCAACACAAATACCGACAGCTGAGTATTTAGAGTAGTATTGCTGATACCGATAGTTTGGTAGTTATTTTAACTCGCATTAAGTAATTTCTGACGATTACATTGAGATTTATTTTTTATGTTATTACTTAATATTAAGCTATTCATTAATATTGACTACTAATAGTGAATATCACACAGGCATTTTACTGTTCTTAATATTTTACATACACAGACCACAAAAACATTGCATATCCGGTCTTTTTTTATTAACATTTTGTCAATCAAACGTCCTATAGACCATACCTAAAAAACGTACTTTACTGATCCAGTTTTTTTGTGTGCAACCCACTTCTTCTTTAGAGAGAGTTCACCAAACACATCCCCATGAAACTCCATAGAAGGATGACTTACATCAAAGCAAATAATGGCCTAATGTCAAACAATGTGTTTAGGATTTTCTGAGTAAAAGCAGCACCATGTTTCCAAGTACTAAGTTTAGAAAGTATAGTTTATTGTTTCTTTTCCTGTTAGAAAAAGGTCTGGACACGTCTGGGACACAAAGCATGAATCTGATCACATGATTAAACGGCCTGCTCTCATAAGCATCCTCATCCCCCTCACCCAGCTCTCCCCATCGTCTGTTTTGTGCCGTTTTTAAGGGAGGCCGTTCTCAGTGCATTATCAATGCACAGAACCTAGTTAAAGTGAATGGCTGGTTAGGCAGGCTTTGTGCTGTTGGATGGCAGTATTGGGCTCGGACAAACCCAGTCTCTGTTTTCCTTCAGCGCTCGCTCTCTCATCCTCCACTAGAGGAAGTGTCCTAATTCTGCATTGTCCCCATTGGTACTCATTCAATGTGCAAAAGTAGGCGAAGCGTCCATAGTTAGAAATCATAATGCTGTGTGGTCATTTGACCGATATGCCAAATTCCTGCATAATTCCTTCTTTTGACACTAGGGATAACTACATACTTGATCGCATGTGCACTGCTTTTTGTTTAATTTGTCCATTTTTTATTCTTTATCAGGGTTTGCCGTAGACAAGGCTTGTTTGTTCTGCGGGATTGGGAATTGCTAAAGAAATGAAGGCATTTGAGCCGGGTTTGTTAGGCAAACTTTCAACTCGTGACTTGAATGGAGTGTTGTAATGCCCTGCCAGACACTATTAGAGAGAGAAATAGATACGTTCTGAGTGACAGGAAGCTTTATCAGTGACTTTTTTTTCCTGTGAGCAAATCTTTTAATAAAAAAGATGCTCAGTTGTGCCAAAAGTGTATTCTTGGTTTCTGATGACTCATGTATGGTCAGAGATCATGAATAGACAGAGACCAATAAAAATAAATTGGGATTGCACGGTTTCCGCAATATAAAGAACCGTTTACTAGAGTGCTCAAAGCTGTTTATGAGTAAGACATTCGTGGTCTTAACATGTCTTAACAGACGCTGTAAAAAAACAATATGCTCATTTTAAATGAGCTTTCAAATCATATAATAAGGATCATCTTTAGTGTAAGGTTATCTTGTCAATAGATGTAAAGCAGGAAAGTTCTGTTTGGAGGTTTGGGAAAGGCTCAATAAACTGTTTCAGACTAAGGCCCAAGCCTGTGTGTGATAAAAGTGTACACAGTTTAGTAATCGTAAAGGAACATTAGCTGCTTTTCTTTGGCCAAAAAATACCATCTGGATGCTGATCTTCCCAATTACACAAAGTTCCGCGGTATGTGAAGGACCCATTTAATCTACAGGTCACATTCAAGTGTTTGTGGTAAGGCTTTTGCACCCCACAAGTTCTGACCATCTGTCTAAACTTAAGAACAGGAAGGCAATGTTTTTCCCATGGACAGAAAGACAGACCCAACAGGGCAACTGTTGACGCAAGTCCCAGCTGCTATTGTTCTTTGGGTTTAGTTAACGTCACAGTTTGCTGGAGAAGAGCAATTTTTATTACGATCTGTTCGGTAGGTGGGAAAGACAGTTTGTGATGCCTTTTACAGGCACAAATAACGTCTAGACTTGAGGGAAAAGTCATGTTAGAGACACTTGAAAGGCTTGGTGCTCCATCTAGTGGACGTGGCAGCTAGATTTTAATGAGATCATTTGTAGATGATTTAAAAGAGCAAATTAAGTTAAAATTGTGAATGGTTCAAATTGTTATTTTTAACAGTTTAGTTGCAGCATATTTTTTTCTAGAGGAACTTCTTTAAACAAAACACGAAGGCAACGTTATTGTCTAAACGTTGTCTAACGTATTGTCTGAAACTTTACGTTTAAAGGTCAAGTTATCCAAATTTCATTCATTATTTACTCGCCTTCAAGTTTACATTTCTTTGTTCTTATAAACACACAGAAAGATATTTGGAAGAATATGTTTAACCAAACAGTTAATCGACACTCTTAGCTACCATAATTTTATACTTTTTGTTCTGTTAAACACAAAATGAGATATTTTGAAGAATGTCGGACCACGGAAAGTTATTTGGACTTCCATTGTGCTTTCTTGTCAATGTATTCGTATTTGTCCATATGTCGTTCTCTGTATTCATCCAGAAAAAGAAATGTCAACAGGTTTGAGTGAAAAATTTAGACATTTTTGGGTGAAGTATTGCTTTAAAACCCCATCTGTTTATATTACTAGTTTTATACAGTGCCACAAGGGGGCAGTGTGTCTATAATCTAATAACTACAGACAGACTGAGGTTTAACATTTTAGGATGTGCAAGTCTAAGCCAAAGTCTCTTGACCAGCCTTATCTTTTCTTCTGGCACTCCACAACATTTATTGTTGTAGAATATATGTTTGACATTAATATCCTATATGAGGGTGATCGTCTATTTCGAAATGAAAGAGAAAAATGTTCTCTTTCAATTGTAAAAGAACAATTAAAAAACAAATGATCACACTTAAGTGGGTGGTTTTCATGTTAATGAATCTGGAGAAGACCTATTAGCAGACATTGGCATCTTAAATTCATTCACGGCTCATGTGCTTTACCTTTCTCAAAAGCATTTCAGTATTATTTCACACGTGTCGCTAAGCAACCTGATCGGCTCTGCATGTGCTTTATCAGAGCAGACGACTTCGGACCACCGAACCGAACCCTAGAAAGATGCTGAACCACTAACCTTTATCACTGTTCAAAGATCAAGATACTGCAATTGAGATAGAAGAAGAACACAGTTTACAGTAAAAGCAGTCTCAAACAGGCCATCAGCTGTATTGACCTTTCTAAAACATGTTGTCATTATACGTAAGGACCAGTTCAGGCTACACAGGGTTGGATTTGTGTCAAGTTTATTTAGTGCATGGACACAATGTGCACAGAACATGTTTTTCTTTTTAACGTTTTCTTGTTTCTTTTTTAATATATATATATATATTAATACATAATGCATTATTCATTATAAAAACACATAAACATGAGATGTATGGGAATTAAACCACCTGCATCGTGCAGCATTTTAGCAATGAGGATTACTTACCAAACATAACAAACACTTCAGCACCCTATATCATTTTTTGACTACCATTTAATAAATGGAAACAAACAAATGCTGTCTTTTTAAATGTTTTTTAAAAGAGGTAAAGTAAATCATATGCACTTCCACAAAAAAAAAAACATGAGAAACATACTATATACAATTATTTTAACATTTCTGGCTCTTGCACTTTATAGTAAATACTTGAGAAAACAGGCTAATGAAGGGGAACCAAATTATGAGAATCAAGCAATGAAGTTTGATTTGACTTATTCATTTTACTGTGATTTTAATCATTGACATCGTCTCACTCTGTTAAATTAAATATAGAAATGTTTTATTCTCACAGAATGCTCACAGAACGCTCCTTACATTTTGTAGAATGATTTTATGTGTTAAAAAGTGAATCACAAAAAAATGAGTCAGGCCACATCTACAGTAAGTAATACTACAAAATATACACTAAAAGTCGTAAAATGTAAAAAATTCTTTCTTTATCAACACCTCTGAGAATATAAGTGACCTCATCATAACCATAGTGCAGCACAATTGGAACTGTAGGAATTGTTACGAATACAGAATGTAAAATAAATCTAACCTAAGTTACATTTGAACATCTTTAAAATAGCTTTCCATTTACGAAAACGTAGTAAGCTTCTTAAGGTCACAACATGGAAAGCTTTTAAAAGAATATTGAGTTTATTTTGCATCGGGAGTCTTTTCTTTATCTCTGGAATCAAATTCAAAATGATAAAAAGAATCTACGGAAATAAACATATATGTTATCACGATTACAATTTTGTCTACAAAGTAATCTTAAGCATTTATACATACATCTTGGCATTACAGATGTTTTAAAAGTAGTAAGTACAAGTACTACATTATAGGCTTCTAAATGTATCACTAACATACTATTTTTTTTACAGTTGGGTTACATAATGCATAGTTGTATTTAAGTGATAGTTAACCCAAAAGTGAAAATTATGAATTACTTGCTCTCTTGTACTTTCAAACCTGTTGTCATCCCTTAAACACAGCTTGTGACCGATAACTTCTAAGATTCTGTTAACTATCATTGTAGGAAAAACTACAATGGTAATCAAAACTACCCCACAACTTTTTGCTTTACTTCATTCTATAAAATATCTAATTTGTGTTCAACTGATCAAACAAAATGATAAAGACATTTTGTAGAGACATAGCAAAACAAATGCAAATGTTATTACATGGGAATTTTGCATGTGTGTGCTTTGAATGATAGGAGAATTTTTATTTTTAGGTGAAATGTTCCTCTAAATCTTTTTAAATTATGTTTAAACCCATGGCCCAACCTTTGGAACATGTATTTATGGAGTTTTGGCAGTTTGCAATACCTCAATTTGTGGTTTTATTTCAGAAGAAGACAGTTATGATTGAATTTTTATTTTGTTTTGACAGGAATGTACACAACACAGTCACTAGTATTAATCATGAGACACTGGAAGTGTTTACCTAGAGTAAGATGTGTTTGAGCGTAAAGATAGATGATGCCGGAATAAGGAGGAATCTGTAAGAAAAATAACAATCTATCAACTCTGAACCATCTGGAGGAAAAGGGCCCACTTTTTATATAGTGGATTCCAAAAGTTTTGACAACTAAAAGTTGGAAATAAACGATATAAAGAAAGTATAAAATTTGTCTGTTTAAAAAGGCCTTCCAGATAATGATAAACATATTAATAATTGTATTCTTTGAGTCCTCAGATATACATAAATGCTAGAAGGTCTTTTAAGGACAGATTACTAGATTTCAATTTATCTTGTTACTCTGCGTCTTTTCTCTGAAAAACACTGAACTTGACTCTTTAAACCCGCCTCCAAGTGAACTCTGATTGGTCAAACATCTAGTCTACTGTTATTGATCAACTCAGCTTTTAGTTACTGCATCACACCCAGTGACGAGACGGCATCGTGTGAATCCATGTATTTACTGTAACGGGTCTCTGACCTCACGTCACAGATGTAACTCCATGACTACAATCCTTGCATTTGCTGTAATCCAAGACATCCGATTTCTGTTAAAGACGATAACTCACTTTTTTACATTTGTTTTTGGATTTGTTACTTCACAGATCGTTTAAAGGTACCAAAACACACAAACATTCAAAGCAAATTTTAAACAGCATCCCACTTCATATCCTTTTAAAGTATAAGGTATTAAACTGCTTAATAGTTGATTCTACTTCATTTAAAATTCCTAAATCTCACTTTTACAATAGTGTTAGTCTTTTGCATGTACTGCGAAAATCATTCTCAAATCACAATCTTGGATCAAGTTTACGAAACAAAGACTTTTGATTTGCCGAACATCCAAATATCAACTAACATTGTCCATTTTGCTCCTCTTTCCCTTCTCATCACCCATCCTTAGTGAAAACTGAAAGACGACCGAGGGAGAGGACCAGTGTGTCCAAATATTCCCACAGGAGGGCGCCCTCCGTCCCACCTCCCGCTCCTCCACTTCCCCCAACGAGGGTCAGAAGCAAGCGGCCTCCCCTCCCTGTACGAGGTGCTCTCGATGTTGACGGGATTCAATGTGACGACCCCGGTGGTCGGCATGGAGACGGCAGTGGTCTGGACAGGGTGGCTGGGGATTTGAAAACCTGCAAAGGACGAATGCGAACGGGAGTTTACCAGAGCTCAGACCACAAGGAGCTGCCGGCTGTGAAAAAGCCTATTGATGCGAGAGGAAGAAGAGCAAATAAACCTTCGGTTAAATCTTCAAACAAGAAGAATGGTCAGGGCAAGAACAATGCCACTTTCGTCTGATCAGACGAATTAGACCATTTCCCCTCTAACAATTGTGTTATATTTAATATGAACCTTGAAGTACACTTGCTATACAAACCTTTATTCTGAGAGAGTAGCGATACAAGTCTTTTTTTTATCCTCAGCCACAAAGGGCTGTTTTATAGCTCATTAATACAAAAATGTAGTAAAATGTGACCTGAGAGGCGGTTGAACAGGTTTGGATTATGGTTTTAAGTCCATTGTACTAATAGGCACATTAATGTTAACAGTGAAACGCTTTCACAATATGTGTAATAGTCCTTAACAGAACCAGTTGTCATACTTCAGTTGTCCTAATATGTGTCTCCGCTTTGGTATTCCATCCTCGCTCATCTACCCATGGAGTCCTCAGAGCTGTTATCTCATTGGACAAGGTTATGCTGCCTTCCGGCCTCTTGCACTGCCTAAAATTCACAGGCTGAATTTTAATGGCTACCGCTCAACGTCGGACACGTCTCATTGACCCCAAGATGCAAAGGCATTGCTCTTTGCCAAGACATATATCAGGGATAATTAATGGCGCGTGGAGAAAAGAAAAAAGGAAAGGAGACATGCAAGAGGAATCTATACAAAAAATGGGGGTCTTG
The DNA here is from genome assembly GCA_033220385.1 of Triplophysa yarkandensis. Taxonomy (NCBI): domain Eukaryota; kingdom Metazoa; phylum Chordata; class Actinopteri; order Cypriniformes; family Nemacheilidae; genus Triplophysa; species Triplophysa yarkandensis. Next base: position 10,512,189 of record CM065655.1, read on the forward strand.
TAGGGACACTCCAAACTTTTATTCGCTAAAATGATAGGAACACGTCTGCTAATGCTATCACGATTCCTTGTGTTCTCCAACAGAGCAACAAACTCTTTACTGTCTTCAATAAATGTAATGAATTTTTGATCCCTTGTCAGTGATTTGATTCTCGGAGCGTTACCATCTTTAGCTTTGAAGTGTGATGAGAAATTACCAAACTTTGAAAACTTGGAATAAATAAAACATATCAAAACCTGCTGAGTAGCAACGCAACTTGGCATTGGTTTTCTTTAACACTGTGCCCTCAAGCAAAACCCAATGAAACCCAAGACACCCCATGGGTGCTAAGCATGCATCTGTGCCAGGGTCTCTTCCAGGGTTTGTTTGAGATTCTATGAGTCTTCTTAATTTTCATTCTCTACAAAATCAACGTAGATAAAACGCATTTGGCGAATATCATGCATACCGACACCCTAAGGGTTGAAAAATGCATGGTGTCCCTCGCTCATTTCTTTTTGGCAGAATCTAAGCAACCCGCTCCTCATCAGCCACTGTAGTCTTCTGATCTCATCCAGGCTGTGGTTATTTCACAAATACAGAACTTTCACTCCTTCAAACCAGCAATCTGCTGTTTGTCCTTTGGAGTGCATCCAAAATGCTACAGCTCGATCTGTCTTTAACCTCTGGAAATTCTCCCATGCGACGCCTCTGCCGAGGTTCCTGCACGCCTGCCAGTGCCGTTCAAGACGCGGCCTTATGCTGATGCCGCTACCCTGGCGCCCACCGCATTCATTTTTTCATCAAACTTACATCCCAGGCCAGTCATTACTCTCAGGCAAATCTTCTCGCCAGACTCCCTCATCTCTCCATAAAGGTTATTGCTTGTCAAAGTCGAAACATTTATCTATTTTTCGGTCTCTCCATTTATGGAATAAAGTCGCAATATGTCAAACGGATGCTTTTCAACACAAAACCTCACAAAGCCAAAAGTCACCTACTCCTGCACTCTCCCTTACATAAATCACTAGATATAACACAAATCTATTTTTTGTTTCAGCTCTGAGGTCTTAGTCTTGATATTAAGGATCTATATAAGGGATTTTGTAATAGTTGGGTAGTTTTTTTGTGTCTTGGAATATAAAATCTTATTAGAAAAAACAATATTTGACATTTTTAACCAAACTTAAAGCAAGATATTTAGAAGAATGTTAGCACTCAGTTTTAGGGCACCATAGTAGGAAAACTAAATGTACAATTTGTTTTGTTCGGTTTAACAGAAAAACAGTTCTGGGGAACCTTTGACTAACATTTTATTATTACCCCTTATGGTAGTCAATAATGTCCCAATGTATACAGATTTGGAACAACATGGGGGCGATTATTTCATGATACAATTTTAATCTAAAGGTGGCGGATTCCTTGAGGTCTCATATGTCTCAGCTATTTCTCCAGAGAAGAGCCAGAAATCTCAATATCTCCATTGGACATTGACAATATCAACTCAATTATTTTAAATGTAATTTTCTAAGCACATCCTTCCAAACTTGTGTGACTTTTTTCTGCAAAAAACAAAAGAATGTTGGCAACGTTGGTCCGCTTTGACTTCTTTTGTCAATAGGGGATGACAGTTTTCTTTTACAAACGTTTTTCAATACATATTCTTTTTTGTTCGGCGAATAAGTTTTCATGTTTGAAAAGTGAAAAAGGTAAATAAAGATGTACTTAATAAACATCTGCTGAAATATGACAATACAGTTATGTAATGTTACTGCATTAGCGCCATCAGGTTGGTTCAAGGGAATTCATTGAGAATTATGAGAAAAGTCTCCATACAGTTACACATTTCCATTTTATTGTAGGGGATAGAAACCCTCTCCACCAGAGATCTCTCAGGGATATGAACTGATTTCTCCAGTGAGGTAAACTGTTCTTATGCCTTTAGGCAAGATGCTAAGTGAGAGATACAAAATGCATGGTGCAAAACAGCCCATAACTACAGTGTAAGTGTAGGACCCGATTACACCCCCACTGGGATCCAAGTTGTTTATAACAACATTTCTTATACATCCAGTAGATGTTCTTAAATCCTCATTCCTGTATTTTGGAGATGACAAACTATTATTAATGAAGTTTGTGATTGTTTACATTTCTCCTTATCCACATTCTTTCTTGTCTACGGAATGCGTGCATCTATGAGCCAATTAAGCTGGCACCTTTTGGCATGACCCAAAATGACAACTGTAAAAACTTTGCATTGTCAGGGTCTGTGTTGAGGGGGTGGGCCAATGCTTGCTTAGAGTGTGTGTCTGTGAGAGTGTATGTGTTTCTATGTGTGAGTGAGTGAGTGAGAGAGAGAGAGAGAGAGAGAGAGAGAGAGAGAGAGAGAGAGAGAGAGAGAGAGAGAGAGAGAGAGAGAGAGAGAGAGAGACGGAGAGAGAGAGAGACGGAGAGTGAGAGAGAGAGACGGAGAGTGAGAGAGACGGAGAGTGAGATAGAGAGAGAGAGACAGAGCTAGAGAGAGAGAGAGATACAGAGAGAGAGAGAGAGAGAGAGAGAGAGAGATAGAGAGAGACGGAGAGTAAGAGAGAGAGAGAGAGAGAGAGAGAGAGACGGAGATAGAGAGAGACAGAGAGAGACAGAGAGTGAGAGAGACGGAGAGTGAGATAGAGAGAGAGAGAGAGAGAGAGAGAGAGAGAGAGACGGAGATAGAGAGAGACAGAGAGTGAGAGAGAGAGACGGAGATAGAGAGAGAGAGAGAGAGAGAGAGGGAGAGAGAGAGAGAGAGACGGAGATAGAGAGAGAGAGAGAGAGAGAGAGAGAGAGAGAGAGAGACGGAGATAGAGAGAGACAGAGAGTGAGAGAGAGAGAGAGACGGAGATAGAGAGAGACAGAGAGTGAGAGAGAGAGACGGAGATAGAGAGAGAGAGAGAGAGAGAGAGAGAGAGAGAGAGAGTTAATGACCGTGTTACAGTCTAGTGCAGACAGTTATGGAGGTTATTTTGAAAGTGACCCCTCACACGCACGCCCGCACACACACACACACACACACACACACACACACACACACACACACACACACACACACACACACACACACACACACACACACACACACACACACACACACACACACACACACACACACACACACACACACACACACACACACACACACACACACACACACACACACAGCTGTCGGGAATCATGACACAAGATGACGGATACAGTTGTCGTAGAGGGACAAGTCAGACTCCGAGAAGGGAAAAAGGTGCATAAACCCAACACAAACTACTTTTCTCGGCATTTATTTCATTATTGTTAACTACTGAACTCATTATATGTGTGTCACTACATCACATGTTTTATTTATTTATCTTGTTCTCAGTGGAAAAACAGATGGCTGATTCTACGAAAACCTTCGCCTGTTGCAGGTAAGTCTGCGGAAAACTTTTATTTACATTTCACTGAAGTTCTGCGAGATTTTGTGTTATAAATTGAAATGAGAGTTTGTTTGTTTGTTTCCACCGAACAGTTTGTAAGTTATTGGTAGTAATGATAGTTAGTTACACGGGTCACAGTGAGGCAATTCACTTACCTCTAGACCAGCCGTTATAAAGTGTGTTGCAATCATGCGGCGCTGCGCAGACAGAGCAGGTCATGACATCACAGGTAACCGCGAGAGCCAATCCTATGCACTACTCGCTATGCTATGATGTCACGTTCATGTCCGTCTGCGCAGCGCCGCAGGAATGTGCATTGGGACTGCTGTAGTGGCTACGTGGTAGGTCGCCTAAAGCTGTCATTTTTAATAGGTTGGTCTTCAGCTGCTTTCAGGGATCACAGTGTCTTTTGATGTACTTGTTATGTCAGCTGTTTGTACACTTTTAGAAGTCTGATGTTGTACAGGTGCATGAAAACAAAAACATTTCAAAACTAATTCCAAACAATCATCTCATGTCACAAGAGAAGGTGTCACATGGGATAAAGTTTAATTCCTTTCTATGTTCTCTTTTACAAATATTTGTACATGGTTCGGTAAGTGTGTATACTGCATGTGTTTTGTTAATTGTGAAATCACATTATAAGCAGCTGGAATAGTCTGGATTTGCTCTATAGGATAACAAAAATGTAGTCGTCGGTATTCCTATAATGTGTCCGCAGAAGATCTGGAAGACTTCTGCTGTGAAACATCTAAACATCTTAGAAGAAGCTGTTGTAAATCCATTTTAAATCATAAACATCTTACAGACATCTTCAAGAGGTCGACATCTGATACAAGATGTTTACGAGATCGGCACGCAGTTTAGGCCTAGTGTATATCATGCAGATGAAAATACAGACATTAAAATGCCTTCTTACTTTGTATTATAACTTCTTTTTTATGTTTAATAGTTAGATATACTGAAGAGGTATCATCAGGTGAACTTTTATAAAAGTGTACCATGGTTTATTGACAGTAACTACAGTTCTTTTATCGCAGTAAAGTCAGATTAACCACAATAAACTGTTAACTCATTACAATTATCACAGTGTAAACTAGTGGTATTCATTTGTCAAGTTCACCACAATTAATCTATTGTGAAATAATTGTTTTCTAAAAAAATTCTTGTATTTACATACTACTACTACTACTACAGTACAAAACCAGAAATTGACCATGTAAAATAGTATTACTATGCTACTTATGAATGCACTGATTCATTACTTTACTTTTTGTCTCAGACTGCCTCTCCCTGCTGGTGTATAAGGAGCGTGGAGACAGAAGCAAAGGTCAAAGAGAGAGGAGCCAGGCTACATTGAGGGATATCTGTGGACTTGAAGCTCTTCAGGGCTTTGATGGAGTGAATTATGTGCTCAGTCTGCTTTGCCTGAGCCAGTCTGTCATGCTGGGCTTTGACAACAGAGTGACCCTTCTGGCCTGGGATGCTCGTATCCGCTACAGCCTTGGGGAAGGTGAGAGGAAAGTTTGTGTGTCTTGTGAGTTGTTTAGACAGATAGGGTCATAAGAAGATCATCTTACATTGTGATATCATTTCTTCATCCCGTCATTCCAACCCTTATGTTTTTCTGTGGTTGTTGATGCTTTTCCATACATTACAGGCCATAAATGTATGGCTTTAGAACATGGAAAATAGCACTTGGCCACATGGATTACTTTAATGCGGAGCCAATTGTCCATGGACACTGTTTACTTTCATTGTATTGAAAATATTCACCTTCGAATACATTGAATTTTTTGTTCCAAGAAGGAATCAAAGTAAAAAAAGACATATAGTCATTGAATTTATGACACGAGGGTGATTAAATAATGATAGAATCTTCATTATTAGGTGAACTATTGTATTAAAATCTGTTCAGCGGGGGATCCTGGCATAGCAATAAAAACTCTGCCGCCCCCACACAGGTCTCAGGCAGGATCTAAACTCTCTATCGCTCATTTCTACAGTTTCTCCATATAGCACCCAGTCTCCCGTGTGCTCACCCACCTCTTATTAAAAATGAATTGTGATTTATGGCTAAGCTTTTCCCAGGCGGCTATAATTCTTTAATTCCCAGTGCTATAATTCTCAGCTCTCTTTGACTTCAGCTCCTATCTGTCTGCTCCATAGAAATAGGGTAAAAGGTTTATCTTGAAAGAAACTCATCTAATAGAAGCCAGTACTGGCTAAGTTAACCAAATCATGAAGAAAAGCTCCTCCACTGAAATCCAGTTGTATTTCATGCAGTCGTTGCTGATTAATGGCCGGAGCAGTAAGCCTTATGATGTCACCAAAAACACTACAAACCTATACAATGTATACAGTACATATATAGCAGGGAACATTTTGCCTGGTCTACAGCGCCATGTGACTCATAACCTTTATTTGGTCTCCTAATCCCAGACATTCATGAAAGACACGTACACACAAACACATACACAAGTTAAGCCTTGAATGATCGCTGTAGCATTCAACAGCAGAGTTATTATTGGTTCCCTGTGATGTATGATACTCTTTAAGATAAATTTTCTTGAACATGCGCTTGACAAAGTAACACATACTAAAAAAACTTAACAGCAAAATCTGATCCCGGGTTTCTTCAAAATGTATGCCTTTTTTGCATCTATAAATTGGTAATTGACACATTTCTACAGTTCAATAACTAAAGAAATGTTAAGAGTGGTCACAAAAATTTAATTTTATTTGTTTGTTGTGCCCCCAAACAATTTGTTACACATGACTTCTTTTGTTCTAAATTGGATCATTCACATATTTAAAATGTTTTTGGTCATAAATCATTATTATTTTTTACTTCTTGATGAAATAGTTATATTTAGGTTTTCCAAATACCTGTTTTAAAAAAGGATCAAATAAGTTTTGTGAAAAGTTCCGCGTTTTATCCAGCAATTTAGGGAGATATCATCCAGAACTTTTAGGCAAGATTGATTCTTAAAACTGTATGATGTTTTCTATATGATCAACTGTTTTGTTTTTTTATAGTTGTTCATTTGTATCTTGTTTAGTCTAATCCATTAAACCGCGTTTTGAAAAAGAACTTTAGATCCTGAAGGCACATTTTGTTCTTTTTCAGTATCTTGTGCATATTTTCACTTTTTCAACTGAAAGACAATTACAAAAACCACAGAAACGCACCGATGCTCAAGAAAGCAAAACACTGCGTTAGGAGCCATGCTGATGTTAAGCTTCAAACACAATACAATGATAGATCTTAAAATAAAACTCAGCTGGTTGCACAGGGGTTTGACAGATGATTCTGGATGACTTGTGTCATTTCTGCTCTGATTCCATCATGGCTTTCAGGTTCTTTGTTTGTCTGTGAATTAGTTTGCTTTAAGGCAAGCCGAACAATGATAGATGGAGACTGTTGGGGCGAGGAACTGATATCTCACTCCACTCCGCTGCTCTCGTCAATTTTCTACTAAACTGCTTTAACACACCCTGGTGTACTAACTTTCCCACACTGATCATGATCAATGAGCTGGTGACTAAAGGCTACATATGCTCGTTCGTGTGTGTGTGTGTGTGTGTGTGTGTTTGTGTGTTTGTGTGTTTGTGTATTGGGTGTGAAAGTACACACACAAATCTAAGGCGTGGAATAAGGAACATTTATCTCATTACTAATGCTAGACACACGTTGCCTGGAGGTGAACTTTATCATTAGTTATGCTTGTTAGAACAGCATTGATTACTTCTATAATTATGATTAATTGAGTTATAGTGTTTCTAATGATCTGGAGTCTGTGCTTGTGAGTCATGTGTGTAAAGAACGTATTTAATACAAACAGTGAAAGTCTGATACACATTTCACTGAGAGTTCTGTTTGTGTGACATAAAATCTAGAATTTTGTCTAAAAAACACAAATGAAACAACAATATTCTCTACACTTAATTACTCCTAATCTATTAGCAATTTCCAATATGTTTACATGTTACCAATAGGATGTTCGCACATGATGTCACTGCTGAAGCATGTATGCTGCTGGAGGGCAGGAAGTGATTTTCTCCAAAGGAATTACTAGGAGAAAGTTAAAGTTGCATATATTTTGACCTTATGTGAATGCACAAACTGGTCAATCCGAAGAAAAAAAAGAGCTTATTGATTGTTGCTCAGTTAATCGCTACAATGCTACTCAAATGGCAGGCAAATATTCAAGTTGAGTTTATAATAAAGGGTCCCGTCCAACATATGTGCTGATTTATTTTTCAACTTCTTGGATTAAAATAATCGTAAAATTCGCGACATTATGGGCTTTCCTCTATGTTATTCATTTTGTTTATTTACTAACTGCCCTCCATCGGAACTCCACGCATCACCTGATTGCAAACAACCTGTAATAACAATAAATTATTACTAATAAAAAACTAAAACACAAGGATTAACTAAGATACAGTAATATCAAATCTATTGTTTCAAGGTTAACACTTTTGTACAGTAAGTGTTTGGAGTTTAACAGTCTATTGCAATCCTCCTTACATACATAGTTTTCAAGAAACCGAATTAAAACATGTTATTTATTAGGCTTGTCCGACTATTAATCGCGATTAATCACATCCAGAAAAGTTAATTCCTTTGTTCGCTGCAGCCGTATCAATTTGTCAATATCTGTATTTTCATATTGTCTCAAAATCTTTTCAGTCCACAGGTTCAGTGTCAACGTTCAACCTGGCACCAAATTAGACAGTGGCCCTGCCTCCCTGCATTTGTGCAATAACTTACTTGTTATTGCCAGGGACCTCCCCCCAACTGTCGTCGGCCAATGGAAACTGTCAGACTTAAGGCGTTATGGCGCCGTTCCTAATGGATTTGTCTTTGAGGGCGGGACAAGATGCGGCTACTGTAAGTTATGATTTAGATTTTTGTAGAATGGCTCGTTGGTATTTTTGTGAAACAAATTTGAATGTAGACTCTCTTCTATCATGATTTTTATGTTGCAGACATATATGTTTTACATGTTTGATTGTAGACTCTCTTCTATCATGATTTTTATATTGCAGACATGTATGTTTTACATGTCTTTATCACTCATCCTAAAGGCATTCTCGGCAATGGAAGTGGCACAGAGATGTCTGCCAATTGTAAATGTGAAAATCAGATAACCTCACTCCCAATATCTCTCTCTCACACTTTCTCACTCTCACCGCACTTTGATTACTTTTGCGCGCCCACACACAGACTTGTGGTAATGTGCGATAGGGTTCAGTAAGAAATGTTGCGTTAGCACCAATGAAGTCCACCAGCTGCCTCTTTGGCACATCCTATGGCAGCTGTTCACTGGTTTAATCTGCAATTCAATGCTAAAGCAGGTCTGACCATCTTATATAAAATACAAAAGAAGTGCAATTGTCATAATACTGTATTAAATATATTAGTTATTTTATAAAATAAATATTTGGTTAATGGCGCTGAAGTGCAATCATTCAGGTAACTTTTTCAGGGGCTTCATAAAGAAACTAGTTGAGGAAAAGATCTTGAGTGTATGTGGGAGGGATTGGGGGGCATTAGAAACCAGGCTCAAAATCCACCTCTCATTGCAGGAGTATGTAAGTCATTTCTAAGCCCACACAAATGAGCACTGAACAAAAAGCTTCCCAGATTTCCACATAATTGGAACACCCGTCATTCATTCAATATACCGGTTGTTAGTTAAGTAACATCAACCTGAAAGGGTTTCATCATGGGCCCTGTGCCCATTAACTACCAAGCTGTTTCTTGCACATGGCTTACATTCTAATAAGTATGTAAAAATCCCTAAAACCAGACACAAATTAATAGCCGTTCTGCCAGGTTCACCACATTGAGAGGCACACGGAGAGATCATGAAGTTCGCTTGAACATGTAGCTCTTAGCCTCACCTCATTACATTTTGACAGTCGTAGGCTCTGGTTGGTCTTTGCTACGCAGAGGTCGTGTATCTCTCTTTTTGTCATTAGTGAATTTAAGCGGATGGCTGCTCTGGGAAAAAAGTGAATTAAAACAGAAGTTTGGACACGAAAACGGTGTCACAGGCCTCACGCAATGACAAATACAAACTGGCAGTGCAATTAGGGAGTGTGTCGGCTGTCTCATTTGATTTTGGACAATGAGCAGGTTTGAGTTTTTCAGTGATTTCCTGTGTAAGACTATTGTCAATGAATGTATCCAGCATCATTTGATTAAGGCCAGTTCAAAATGACTATACGACTTATATTTTTATAAATTTATACCAAAATCAAATCGCATTGGAAAAATGGTAAAAAATATTTTACAATAGCTACGGGTCATAAGAGACAATAAAAGAGTTAATTTGTAAAACTGATCTTACATTTAAAAACATCATTTTTATTTATTTTTTGTTAAAAGTTATTCATTGGCAGTTCTCCCGTAATATTCTGCCCATACACCTATCAGAGAACATGGAAGAGCATGAGCATCAGCATCAGCGTTTGAATTCTAGAAGAAGCCCTCATGAGGAGATCTGCTCACAGCCCTAAAGCTGTATCCGTCTTAAGTAAACTAAATACTTTCCTGATTCTACTCTATAGGAACTCAAGATTCACAAAAGTGACAGAAACTGTGTATAATACATCTCCTTTAACTCTTATATTTACTCTAAAGGCACAGTTTTATCCATTACTGTTGGTTATGTTTTCTAAACTATGAAAAACTCGTAGCTTGATGATACAGGCTTGATGTACTATGTTTATTGTCAATGAAGATTTATTATGTGGGTTACAAAGATTTAGAACTATTACGTTATTACAAAACATTATAGTTGACTTCACAGATCTCTTTTGCAATTGCTACTCCCATAGTAGATGTAAAAACAATGATAAAACAAGAGTACCACTATTAGCATTGCATTACGTGACTAGTTTTATATTTACACATTTCTTTGGATTCAAATATTGTTGAAAACATTTAGGAAAAGAAGAGAAAGGGGCATTCATTTTAATTAAGTTTATTTTATGAAAATAAATAAAAAATATATAGAATTAATTTGATTATATAACAACAATGAATACTTTGGCCTTTATACTGTAAATATACGGTACTGTTTTGAAATCGAATTATAATCTATTCTCTTTCATACACTTAAAATTTAGGCGAGGTCAATAGTTGCATTGGTTGGTAACATGTCTTCAGTATTAATAGCCCCCCAGTATGTTTATGAATTATGAAACCAAGAGCTAAGCATGTTATGGTTATTTTTGAAAAGGACTGCCACTCCAATACCGCTTGCAGTCTCCTCAGTGACGCTGGAGGGATTTGACAGCACTATATTTATCACAGTGAAAGACGCCTAATTCTGTCCTCATCACGCACAACAAAGAGCGCCAGTCATAATCTGACTGTGGATGAGTCACTTATAAATCTTGATTCAAGTCTTTGTGATCCCAGTTTTTCCCATTGTAGTTGAAATCTCATGGCTCTGTGTGTTTTTCAGCACGGTCGGCAGCGCTTATTTAGTTATTTTTGTCTGGAAGGTGCAAGAGTCTTTGTAGATAATGTTAGCTATTGACATATGCATGGACGAGGTGTGGGCACCAGAGTAGGATTTGCCTCTGCGCCATTCTTTTGTTGTGTAACATTTATGTTTATAAATAAACAAACAAACCACAATGCTAAAGACCATATGACTTTATTATTTTTATTGCATTTTCCTGTTTTAAAAGTTTGGCCAGATGTAATGTGAGATAAGACACTATGAACCAACATCACTTATAAAATAAAAATGGACACTTATAAAATGATAACGCTAATGCATAGTATTAAACAATAAAAGAAAGGAGTTTATGAATTTTACTAATGACACAGCATAAGACAAAAATTTTTATTTAATCAACCAGAAATTAACACCCTTTAATTTTTCCTTAAACAGTGTCAGTGCTCTCCGCAGAGAAATGGCTGAATGTTCCCTCATTTGCATCTGGGATTGTGGTCATTACTGTACAGATCTTCTATTCAGTGCCTTTAGATAATTAATATCAATATGCGAAATGGAACATCACATCTTTTGTGGAACACAGACATTAAGAAATAATTGCTCTCCAGCTCACTCTCATTTGCTTCTCTCTGCAGGGGCCGGTGTTTTCTTTCTGGCGTGTGTAGAAGGCGAACAAATCAGTTTTTTGTTCGACTGCATTGTTCAGGGCATATCTCCAAGCAGGGGGCCATTTGGACTGCGTCCAGTTCTTCCAGGTGAGTTTGTTCACGCAGAGGTGTGTGATTTAAGAGCACAGCTCAAACATTTCAAAGTTGATGTCCTTACTGTTGAGTTGATGTGATATGGGCTGTCAGCTGTGTGTGCAATCTGAATTATTGACTGCTGACATGTGTGACCTGCAAGTTTTCTGTGAGCATAAGCTGGACTATTTTTGTCCTTTTTGCATTCGTCATTTGCTAGTGGATTTGCATGTAAGATGTGTGTAATTGAGACATGGTGTACCATTGCTCTCTCTTTCTTTTAATAAATCACACTTACTGAGTTGGAGTCTAAGATCAATTCATACACACACACACACACACACACACACACACACACACACACACACACACACACACACACACACACACACACACACACACACACACACACACACACACACACACACACACACACACACACACACACACACACACACACACAGTACAACAATGAACGTCACCAGCCCTGTTTTGAAGTTGTTAATGTTGTTTCAAATTTTTTGCTGTGTTTAACATATGCTTTAAGACAAACCGTGTGAATATAGATCATTTTAAAGTACTATTGTTTTAATACAAAATTATTTTTGTTTTATTATATTAGTATTAAATAACGATTAGCAATAAATATGTAACCAATTACATCAACTCATTTGAGCCTGCAAATTAGTTCAACATTTACCCTTTAAAGTTTAGAACGCACGAGCGTCGAGGCGGGGCAAATTTATATATTCATAAATCTAAACAATATGAGGCAAAGATTTAAAGTTAAAAACTACTTTCAGAGAAAAACATTTAAATACATAATTTTGAATATCACCCATTATTATCTTATTTAAGCAAATTAGTGCATTATACTCTAATTTTATCTTGCAATGCTATAAACTACAGTTATAACAGTTACTGCAGTTATAATGTAGTCTGTAGTTATAATTTAATATCTCTACCTGAATAGATTTTTACACCTTATGCTATTGTTGTGTAGTAGTCGATAACTTTCATTAAGTGTAATGAACTATAATGAGTCCTACTTTAAATGGACATTAATTTTTTTAATCTGGCTACTCAATGGCTCCATCTTGACAGAAGATAATATCATAACTAACACTAACTCATGTACATGGTCCATATCATTTAAATTGGACCTCATATTACTGAATTACTGTCCTAAAATCGATGCAGCATTCACATTTAGTTCATTGATTTGTCCCAGACTCCTTGATAGATTTCCCACATAAGCATAATAGTATATTAAACCGTAATGAGTTTGACATATAGCTTTTATAGATCAGACTGCTATGAGCCACACAGAGCACACAGAGAATCGTTTAATTGAGTTGGTGAGGCAGAAATATTGAACTAAAATAAGTCTACCTAAAAGGTTGCAGTATGACAATTGGTGCGTAAAAGGAAACCTGTAAAGCTTTGCAGTCAATAGCATAACATGAAATAATGCAGAGGGGTGAATACAAAGTTTTGCTTTTGTTCATATACAAAAACAACTTCTGTGCTTATTTTGCTTGTGTAGGTGTTTACACTGAGCGACCAACAAATTGGTTTTGTCACTCACTTAATACGTTATTAAAGGGGTAAATATTCTATGATGATTCTATTGGACACAAAGAAGATATATGGCTTAGAAATCTCAGTTGCTAAAATTTCTCTAAATATCTTTCTTTCTGTTTAACCGAACAAAAAATAGAACTCTGTGCTAGATTAGTATCTATAAGGTAGTTTACTGGTTATGAGCTTGGCTGGGTAGAGGTTGTTATTTCAAAGCACACACAGGATAATATATGTGCTTTTAGTATTGTTCCCAAGACATTATTCTCATGCTGATCCAGGGCCATTTACCTTTTGTGCTGTGGTGCTTTGAAATAATAGTTTATACATGTACTAATCATTTGCATAGACATTTTATGGCATTTTTTGCTGAGTGGAGAGTAGTTTCCAACTTATGTGCAAGCCAGGAAAAAGATTAATAGAACATGATTTTCTTAATTTGCTAAAGACGTTTTAATTTCCCTGTTGGGTAACCATACAGACAGCAGATTAATTAGCAACCCAGCTGTTGTGTCTTTTTTTTATATAAAAGATTTCTTAAAGGCATTGTAAAAACATTAACATTTTAATGCAAATATAGATATATAACCACCCAAAGTTGTTGGACACTCACTTATTTGCCTATTAATATATCTTCCATTTTTTTGGGAAAATCAATAAACTCATCAATGAAATAAAACAAGAGCGATATAAAATGAAATAAAAAAACCCGGACAGGGTTTAACCCTAGGTCTAAAATACATTTTAGAGCTTAACTACTTGCACTGAAGATCTTAAAATGTAACATTGGCATTGTTTTGCAACCCATTCATGTCTGTTTGTAAAGCATGTTTGTGAAAGAACAATAAACTACCTAAATATATTATTATAAAGAATTTGCCTAATTCTGGTTTAAGCTAATCCTTGTACGGTAAACCGTCCACAAAGTATTACATGACTCCTGGCCATGATTGTACATGTCAAAAGATGTAAGTGCTTATTGTATGAAAACACATTCTCAGTATTCCTTTTGTCAGTAAATAAAGTTCTCAACTGTCTTTCATCATACAGAGATGTTAAGGCAGTTTTTCTAGCTGTCAGTACCTGTATGGAATTAAGAGCACCTAATGTATTTTAACTTTTGGCAGTCTGAACTCTCATACAACCTTTTTCAAATGTCAATGACAAACAGTGTGGGTCGTCTCTAAAATTTAAAAGACCCTGGATACAATTTAATAACTTGGTCCTTCATCAAGGACCAAACACTTTATCACATTGTTTCTGGTTGGAGCAAGGCCAAGATTTTGTCTTTTGTGAATTTTGCAGGTTGTCTTGCATCATGTAGATCAATTGTGCCTTTACTTTATTTTAATTTCATAAGGACAAAAAGCCCTTTGGCAGGTTATCTTCATGCTGTCAGCAGAGTCTTTTCAATGACCAAACACAAAAATTTCAGCAACTTATTGATATTTAGCTCTGAATTTCATTTGTATTATAAGACAAACAAACAGATTTTTCAGTAAATTGTAGCCTATATGGTCGCTTTTATTGATTACTAGCATAAAATATATTCCCTATGCTAATCAGGAGTTTTAAGGGACCAAAAGTATCTGCCACTCTGCAGTTAAACAGTCTAAATGCGACTGTATTGATTCTTCGGTCCTCTATTCTGCTGTTTTTGCCCTTTCTGTCTTTTCTGCATTATTCTGGCCTGGCTGATTTATTGTTACATTTAAGCACATTTCTGTTGTTGTCCTTGTTTATTTTATAGTGAGAAATAGAAATCAGCATCATATTTATCGTTTAACAAAGCTCTTATTGGTCTCCAAGTGTGCACACAGATGGCATATTGCCATTCTATTTGAATTACTCTTTTGGTGACATTATATTTTGAAAATGTAGTATTGCTATAATTTAATAATTTTTACTGTAATTTAAAATTATGACTTTCTAAAATAATAACATTAACAATATATAAAACAACAAAGCTATTTCAAATCAATATTTCAGATATTAAGTCAGATTTTTATGACAAACTTATAAGTACAACTATTTAAATATATTTATTATTTATCACTTGTAAGCTTGTATCTACATTTTATAATTTTATTTTAAATTTATTTTAAGTACATTAAATTGTTAAAATTCAATTCAATTATTCATATATATAAAATGTATTTTTTTCTATTATATAATATTATTTATACATTTATTTATAATTTTGTTAATTTACATATTTAAATATTTTTCTTGTGTTAATACTGTATGTTATGTTAAGTGTGTGTGTGTTCGTGCATGTGTGCATGTATGAATAAATCAAATAAATCTTGTTCTGATTCTGAGTACACATCATTCTTCCTTTTGTCGTTCAGGTGCATGTGTACAATGCATGCAACCTTTTGCAACAGTGCTTTTGTGACAAATGATTACCATGGGGTTGTAGCTGAAATGTGCCTTAAGAGACTAATAAATGTGGCCAGTGGCTCCTGTAATTTTCCCAGTGGAGTCTAATACAACAGTAATGGATTATACACGAATTAATTCTCAGACAAATAAGCGCTGTCAGGTCCATGGTTGCATTTTGTTTGTGATTTTGAGACTCATGTTTTTATTTATGTTTTGCGTATGAGTAATGAATGTTCACTGTATTAATGTAATTATAGCTTAATAAGATTCTGTTTCCATAGACCCCAATGCTAACCCATCGTCCATAGAAGACAGGATTAGCCAAGAGGCCTGTGAACTAGAGAAACGACTCAGTATGCTGTCTTTTTGCAGCCAACAAAGCAGTGCTGGTAATAAGACTAATTTAAAAATCCATACATTTTGGAAGATATTTTATTAAAAAAAATAACTCAATATTTCTTTTATTAAATTTTTTACTACGTCTTTGTTTTACACTACACGTTTAGTATATTTGCTTTGAAATCAAGTTAATAATTATATGAACGTGGTGTATATGTAAGTAAAAAATTTAAAAATCTAAAATTAAATAATAGATCAACATAAAATAGTAAATCTTAAAATGTTAAATAATAAATAATAAATAAACATACTATAGTAAATCATAAAATGTTAAATAATAAATAAAAGATAAACATTAAATTAAATGTATAAACATTTAAAAATATTTTTACATTTTATCTATTATTATTAGCAATGTATTATTATTAGAAATGTTTTATTGTTAGTAAAAGATTTTAGGTTAATATAACTGTATATTGTTGTCCTCTTTATTAAGCCACATTAATTTTTTTGTGTTGCCTTATATTACAAAATTACCAGTCAATCATTTATTAATCTCACCTCTCTCACAATCTCAGCCTCTAGCTTCAGTTATGGTGTCTCCTTGGCAGGAGACGAAAGAAGTATCTCCAGCACCTCTTCTGAAAACAGCCATTCTGATAACAGCCTGGGTAGCCGTCTCGCAATTTGGTCTGAGCCGGTAAGACATCCCACCCCAATCGAACCCCCATCATCATCATCATCATTAGGGGCCACTGGACCCAAAAGCCCAGTCTGCTCTAGCAGCACGTTCATTGAAGAGCGTCTATACGGAGTTGTTCAGGGAGGTCTCCGCCCCCCATCTAAGCCACCCCAACCCAGAGGCCTTCAAGAGGCGGGACGCCAGAACTCAACAGATAGTGGTATCGCCACAGGGAGCCACTCCTCTTATTCTGGAAGCTTCTCTTCATACACTGGTAGCGTGGACATTGGGAATGGAGACAACGATGAGTTTGAATCCACAGGAAGCCTCGCTCAAAACACAATTTTGAACTCAAACACACCAGTACGGACAGTTAACCTCATACCCGGGAACATGTCATGTATGTGTCCGCTCAGTGATGCTGTCTTGCAGGCGAATGGGTACCTGGTTCCCAATTCAGCTCTGCAGCATTACGATGTACCACGTCGGCTTGTGTCACATCACACCTCTGATCAGGAGCAGTCTTTGACTGCTGCAGCCCAAGAACGGAGTTCTGAGAGCAGAGCTTCGGGACTGAAGGATATCTCGGTAGACGGCACCCTTAAACAGACTGTCCCATTGCGATTCATCTGGTGTGGTGAAGGAAGAGCGCCCCCTGAAGGCTCATCCACGCCAGAATTCCAGCCCGCCATATGTCCTGATTGTGGGGGAGGCAAGGTAACAAGATTTTGTTTTCTTGCTGCAATTATTTCTCTTTGTTTGTTTGGTTCTATGTGGGAAAAATCATATGCTGATTATAATTGACATGCCCATATGTTAGGCTGAACTTGGTGAACTTGGGGATGTGTGTACACCACAGAGATGTCACATCAAAACATGTTTTAGATTTATCTTCTCAGTCCATGCCGCGTTTTGTAGAACAATACGTACAGACTATTCCATAGATTTGAGAAGAGCATCACCACCGCTGCAAAATCTATTTATGACAATAGCACAAATCAAAGTTATCTGCCTTACAGATCAGGATTGTGTTGACTGAGCGTCAGTCTTTCATTATCCTCTAATCTCAGAATTCAGTGTTCCGGCACAAGCCTGTAGACTGTTCCAGAGGTCTGTGATTTTAGAGCACGCTCAGTCGTCGTTTTGATGCATCAGTGGGGAAGAAGAACTAGTTTGCAGAGTGAATTGAAATGCTTTTTCATCTCACCACAAGCTTTGGAATCTGGGAATGCAGTAATAAGCTGTGGAATACAGGCAGACTTTGCCAAACAACAAACAAAAACGTTTCCCCGTTCGGCACGCTGAAAAAGATCAATGAGAATAATGAGAGTTTCTTTCAATGAGAAAACTGTTTTACTTTTGGGCTGTTTTTGTACCTACTGCATTCATTATGGTTTGAGTTCAAGAGGATAAAAGCAAAACTAATTTAGTTTTTCTAATTAAATATATGATTTTAAATTACAGTCAACCATCCTTATTTGCTTAACCTGTTGTAAACATGGCTTATTGAATGAAGGAAGTTCTTGCTAGTTACACATTTTATTTGAAAATACAAATAATAACAATAATAACTAAAATGGATTGAATTTAAATTGTTTTTATTTACAATAACATTTTATTTGTTTCGATGAATTAGAGTTGATTCAAAAGTTTAGTTCCACCCTTTTTTAGCATTGAACAGAGAACACATTGTGAAACATAAAAAGTGTGAAAGACTGAGAATCAAGATTTTCACATTAAATATTATATTTGAGGTCTAAGTATACGCAATATCAAATTTCACCTGTTTCTCCATTTTTTTCCCTGCAAAAACATTTGAGAGAAATATTTTCAAAAACTAACAGAATGTATAAAAAAAAATATCATAATTTTTGTACGAATTATTGTCTCTATGATGTAAACCATAGTTATATTCTCATATCTATTAAATATCAATTTCAAATGTTTAATATGAGCATTAAACCTTATACTGTAAATTTTGTAATCATTAACCTGTTTATGCCACAGAACACAAAATAAGATATTTTTAAGAAAGTTGTTGAAAGTTGAAAAATGTTGTTGCACCTGTTGACCTGGTTTTGAATTCACACATTGGAATCAAATGTGAGCTGCTGTTGTTGAGTTAACAACTTTCTATCCCAGAAACATAATGGCTGAATTTTTTTTGTCTAAACGATCACTTTAAAAACTGTAGAAATCTGTATATGAATCTCTGTTTCCTTTAGGTTGTGGAAAGGAGCAGCTGTGAGATAAGGGGCAGTGAAAATCCAAAACCCTTTCATGGGACTGAAGGTGAGATTTACATCAAAACAGAAAAATTCAAAAAAAATTTTTTAAATAATATACAGTTGAAAGAAAAAGTATGTGAAGTCTTTGAAATTACTTAATATATTCTGATCCTCATGCAATTACAACAATAGACAAACACAGGCAAATTTTAAAGTATTACCACATAAACATTATGTGTTGTCAAATTTATATTGAATACAGCATGTGAACAATCACAATGCAGCTTGGACAAAGTATGTAAACATCTTGGCAAATGTCTTCTCCAAGAGCTGAGTTACCTGGATCCAATCAATGTGATGACATTGGATGTGTAATTTAAAGCTGCCCTGCCCTCTTAAACACACAACATTGATTTGAGTTTAATGTGAACCATGGCTTGCACAAATGAGCTTCCAGAAGACCTACAATCAAGAATTGTTAACTTGCATGAAGTTGGAAAGGGGAAAAACTATCTCTAAATGCCTTGATGTTCTTGTGTCCATGGGAGGATGGACTGTATACAAATGAAGACAGTTCAGCACTTTGCGTAGACGTGGTCGTCCTGTAAAGAAGACTGCAATAGCACAACGCATAGTCCTCAGTGAGGTGAAACAGAATCCTAGTGTGTCCCCTAAAGACTAACAGATATCTCTGCCACATCCTTAACTATTGTTCTTGACAAATATATAATAGAGAAAAAAATTAAACAAGAATGGAGTTCATGGAAGGACACTTCATAGGAAGCCACCGCTGTCTAAAAAAACATTGCAGCACGTTTAAGTTTGCAAAAGAAAACCTGGATGTTCCACAGCACTACTGGCAAAATATTCTGTGGACAGATGAAACTTAAATGAGATGTTTGGAAAGAACACACCATGTTATGTGTGGAGATAAAAGTCACAGCACACTAACATCCAAACTTATCCGAACTGTGATGGTGGATTGGGCATGTTTGCTGCCTCAGGGCTTGGACAGATTGCTGTCATAGAGGGAAAAGGGAATTCCAAAGTTTATCTTGGTTTATAAGACATTTTGTAGATAAAAGGTAAGATGATCAGTCTGCCAACTGAAGCTCAACAGTAGATATAACAGGACAATGACCTAAAGCTAAAATACCATCAACAGTGGCAGAAGAAAATTTGGCTTATGGATAAGCCCATTCACATTCCTCACCTAAACGTCATTGAGATGCTCTGGCACGACCTCAAGAGAGCGATTCCCACCAGACATCCCACAAATATTGAATTGACACAGTTTTGAAAAAAGGAATGCTCTAAAATTCCTCCTTACCATTGTGCAGTTCTGATCTGCATTAACTAGAAATGTTAAGGTTGTGGTTAACGCTGCCAACGGAGGGTAAACCAGTTTTTCTCAACATACTTTTTCTTACAACTGTATATACCTGACCTCTCATGACATGTGTCTGTTGGTCAGGATAACAGGTTTTTGATTCTGCTCGTACTGTCTTTAAAACTATTGTGTGTATAAAAGGAGTGAGAATTGATACACACAAACTGAGATATACAGATAAACTGTATCAATCCTAAGCATGATGGGTTTCAGCAGATAACATTAACAATTTTGTGTACTGGGACATCACAATCAAACTAAGACATGTTGACAATGTAAATTATGAATGGTGTACTGATTCATGCATGGGATTTCGTCCTGCTCACCAGATCCTAAAGGCAATTATGAGCAAATGGCATTTATGACCGATGCATGCAGGTGGCCACAGTTCCGAGCAGGAGAGTATGGTAATTGAGATGCCCCTACTTGAATTACCATCGCATGACAGCATTTCATCCATTCGATCGCATTGGTTTCTGCGTACGAATCATGTTTGTGTTGTCTTACAGGAAGTATGCGCATTTCCCCCGGAGACACAGGACTGAAGGTTATTGACAGACTTCAAGGTGATTCCGCAAACTATGTGAATATACCAGTCAGTCCTACATCTAAACGACAGCTACACTATATAGAGTTGGATCTGCAGGACCGCCAGGAGTCAAGCCACACTGTCAGAGGTGCACTGGGTACCACTTACTGTAAATACTGCAAACATTTCAGATTCTTAAAGGAATGGTTTACATAAATCTGGTTTAATGATGTTATTAACCCCGGAGAGTTTCAAACAATCTTTGGTAAACTTGCGTTTTTATAGAGAATATATTCAGTAATGATTTAAAATGATACTTTTTCACATGGTTTGTCCATTTGTGGTAATGTACATTAAAACACCACACAAAACATTTCAACAAAAAAATCTTTTAACCACATGGGGTCTGGATGACACAATTTCCATTATTAGGAAATCTACATTTGTGGGTGAACTATTCCTTTGAGACCATATGGAATAAAACAAGACTCGAGTTGTATTGTACTAAATTCATGGTAACCTACTGCAGCAACACAACCTTGATGATATTTACTAGTGCCATATCCAGATTCTTGTTTCTCTTGGGTTTGACTGAAAAAAACATCTATAAACATTTGGAACAATATGAGTGTAAATAACGCAGAAGTATTCTTTTTAAAAATACAGGCTGCAGGCCATAGCACAAGCCAAAAACAATATGGCATTGCTCAAAATATGCAAAATATAAATGTTTGCTGTAGTTTTCTTTTTGGAGTATGAAAACAAGTTACTGTTGTGGCTTTTCTAAAAGTGTTTAAATTTATGGGGCACATTAAATAAACCTGCATATTTCAAGAGCTTTTCTTAATACTTTGTTTTTATCTTGTAAACAGCATCCAACACAAGCACTAAATATGCCCATATTGACATCACTGCCACTGAGACTGTACAGAGGGTTGGAGCCCAGCATGCACAGGGCCGAGAAAAGAGACTACAGGAATTAGAGCAGAAGAGAAGAGGAACCCTTCCCTGATCATAAAACGTAAATGAGGTGCAGTGGGGACCAAAGGTCATCTTTCTTATTTAATTTAATATTGAAATGTGTGTACAAGTACACATATTATCATTTACAATGAAAGTCTGATTTAAATATTTTTTTAATTTATGGTCTATCCCAAAATGTAAATTCTCTCATCATTTAATCAACCTCCTACAAAATATAGAGGATATTTTAAAGAATGTTGGGAACCCAACAATGGCAGGGCTCATTGATTATTGCATGCACACAAAACCCTTGCAGTCTATGGAACTGCCAGTGTTTGGTTGCTACCTATCTACGAAATATGTGTTTTCTGAAGAGAAATAAAAGTCATAAAAGTTTGATGTTATAAGAGGGTGACTAAATGCTAACACATTTTTGGGATAAAATACCCTATTAATAGAAGTCTTAAACTTTTGGACCCTACTGTACCTTATTGTCAGGTTGCCATTTCAATTCTATGCAGTTTAAAATAACATCTATGTTAGTAATGATGGTAATTGCTTATTTCTACATTATAAACAATGTTATTTTGTTGATGAATCGAAGGGTTTTACTAACTTTTTTGACTGTTGACAAGTGTAAATATTTATATATATATATATTTTGTGACCAATTTTGTTCTGTACATTTAAATACTTAACAAGAAACATTTTTTCAGATATGTTCTGACATTTCTAAATGGAGCATAACTACAGCAATAAAGATATTATCTACAAGAGCTCAGTGTTTTCTTGGTCAAGATAAAGTAGATTTATGCATTTACATTTTCAAGAAACCTGTTTTCCAGATTTGATTTTCAGAAATTCCTAATTGAAGCATATCCACAGGAATAAAGTTACCATCAGGATTTGCAAGTCTATGACTTTTTCACTCTTACTTCATTAACATTTTGTAACACCATGTAGAACAGAAAAACAGGACAGTTTTATTTATTATCAAACATAAAGCCATTAAAAACTTAAAATGTCAATCAAAAACTTTTGATAGGTTGGTAATAACAGTACCATAGATTAGTATGCGATTTGTATAGTACTTCTTAACAGCACATTAATTAACAATGAAGA
Organism: Triplophysa yarkandensis; assembly: GCA_033220385.1. Classification (NCBI taxonomy): domain Eukaryota; kingdom Metazoa; phylum Chordata; class Actinopteri; order Cypriniformes; family Nemacheilidae; genus Triplophysa; species Triplophysa yarkandensis. Next base: position 10,535,057 of record CM065655.1, read on the forward strand.
TAATGATTCAAGTTCATTTCAGGGCAACATTTCCATCATCACGCTGTAGCAGGTGCCCAATGCTATCATTCAGTCCTTTAAAAGTTCTATTCCAGTCCTTCAACACATTTTCTCTAAGCCATTCAATATAACATACAGTGTAACATAAGTGTAACACTCATTGTAATGCAAGGCAGTAAGTTTCCTTTTGAATATGTACAGACCTTGAAAAAGACAGATAATATAACACAACAGTACGGAAATAACCAGATCATCTAACAGAATCTGCAGATTTAATGTGTATTAAGGCTACCCGTTGAAGCCCCATCCAATATATGTTGAATAACATTAGTATATAAACAAAGGGGATGAGTATTGTAAACTGTGAATGATTATACAGTAGCTAGCTGCAGTTGTCATGGTGATGAAAATAGTATTTAGAGTTCATTGTGTTGCAATCCATTTTTTGAAATCTTATTTGTAATGTCCTGCAAGTGTTTCTTCATCTAAAAAGGACGTAACACAATTAATATAGATCTTAACAATACTAACATTCTCTATCATGTTTCAGTTGGCAATGTTAATAAAATATTTGAAAATTGTAAGAGCCGCGGTACCTTGTATCCCATTTCTCGTGCTTTCTCAGCAAGTGTGTTGTATTTCTCTTTGGTTCTTACGAAGTGGTCCTTGTCTCCCAGTGCCTCCACGTGCTTCATTTTCTGATGGGACAGCTCCAGCTGCTCCTGGTAGTGCTGGTGCTTCTCCACCTTAGTTTCAAAGTGCCGAAGCTCTTCCTACATGTCATTTAATTGTGAATATTTGCACACACAGGGCAAGAGAAAAACTGTTTTAAGCATTCGGGCTTACTTTGAGAGAGTCGAGCTCATCCTCGCTA
>CM065655.1:10536430-10723930 GCA_033220385.1 Triplophysa yarkandensis
CTCTCTCTCTGTCTCTGCCTCTCTCTCTCTCTCTCTCTCTCTAGCTCTCTCTCTCTCTCTCTCTCTCTCTCTCTCTCTCTCTCTGTCTCTGCCTCTCTCTCTCTCTCTCTCTCTCTCTCTCTCTCTCTCTCTCCTCTCTCTCTCTCTCTCTCTCTCTCCTCTCTCTCTCTCTCTCTCTCTCTCTCTCTCTCTCTCTCTCTCTCTCTTCTCTCTCGTCTCTCTCTCTCTCTCTCTCTCTCTCCTCTCTCTGTCCTCTCTCTCTCTCTCTCTCTCTCTCTCTCTCCTCTCTCTCTCTCTCCTCCTCTCTCTGTCTCTCTCTCTCTGTCTCTGTCTCTCTCTGTCTCTCTCTGTCTCTCTCTCCTGTCTCTCTCTCTCTTGTCTCTCTCTGTCTCTTTCTCTGTCCTCTCTCTCTCTCTCTCTCTCTCTCTCTCTCTCATCTCTCTCTCTCTCTCTCTCTCGTCTCTCTCTCTCTCTCTCTCTCTCTCTCTCCTCTCTCTCTCTCTCTCTGTCTCTGTCTCTGTCCTCTGTCTCTCTCTCTCTCTCTCTCTCTCTCTGTCTCTGCCTCTCTCTCTCGTCTCTTCTCTCTCTCTCTCTCTCTCTGTCTCTGTCTCTGTCTCTCTCTCTCTCTCCTCTCTTCTCTTTCTCTTCTCTCTCTGTCTCTCTCCTCTCCTCTCTCTCTCTTCCTCTCTCTCTCTCTCTCTCTCCTCTCTCTCTCTCTGTCTCTTGTCTCTCTCTGTCTCTCTCTCTGTCTCTCTCTCTGTCTCTCTCTCTGTCCTCTGTCTCCTGTATCTCTCTCTCTCTGTCCTCTGTCTCTGTATCTCTCTCTCTTGTCTCTGTATCTCTCTCTCTCTCTCTCTCTCTCTCTCTCTCTCTCTCTCTCTCTCTCTCTCTCTCTGTCTCTGTCTCTGTCTCTGTCTCTCTCTCTCTCTCTCTCTCTCTCTCTCTCTCTCTGTCTCTGTCTCTCTCTCTCTCTCTCTCTCTCTCTCTCTCTCTCTCTCTCTCTCTCTCTCTCTCTCTCTCTCTCTCTCTCTCTCTCTCTCTCTCTCTCTCTCTCTCTCCCTGCTATACAGCCATTGAAACACGGTGTAACATTAATAACAGCATACAATATTATGTGCGCATGTTTCATCTTTATAATAATCCCCTGTGACCTCATCAAGAGCTTTCCATATTGCTGATTAAGACGCTTTGTTGCATCAAAAAAGTAAACACATGAAGAAACCCGTTCATTGCAATGATTCTGTGGCAGGAATCATATCTCAGCATCTTTCCAAACTCAGCATTTTTCACCTTAAGGTTGTGTTGAGTATTATTAACGCATACAATCAAAGGTTATCGTGTAGCATCAATGAAACTGGGCCCTAAAGCAAATCTATTACATAAGTTTTGGTGCTGCTCTCGGTTCCGACCTTTTAATGTTGTTCAGATTCCATTAACGTGCAGCGGAGATGGTCAAAGGCCTTTGTGTTCTGCTGCCAGAGACGTCTGTGGGCGCATCACGCCTAATGAACACACTCAATCACAGACAACGGGAACAAACACGGTCATTAAACCAGCAAACATCACATTTAGGGACGACTGCTCCGTATATTTGTCTTCATTTAAACAGATCGGGGAGGATTTTCAGAACAACTTGTCCACTTCTGTTTTGAACATTATGACAATATGCAGCTGTCATTTATTGATTCACCAAACTGTCAGAATACAACCCACACTAATGACATTGTAGAGCGGACAGCTGTTCGTAAGTGATTCAAATCTTCTGATGCCTCCTCCAGGATGCACACATCAAAACAGACAGAACCATTACTGATCACGAGCAGATGTTGTGTTCGGTTGTAGGTTTAACTTTCTATGTTTGGAAAGACGCAACATGGACCTGCTTGTTTCCGCCGTAAAACAGAGAGTCCTCCATCCTAACATGTCAGATCACCTTTTTAAATGGGAGGATGTCTCCTGTCGTGCATGTAAGAGAGAGAGCAAGATGTTGAGAGAGAAGTTAATGAAAGGGAAAAGCACGTGGCATCTTGCAGAAGACTCAGCGTTCTTTTATCTTTAGGCATTATTGTTGTTTACTGATGTCAAGAACAATATGCCTTGACAGTCAGAAACACAAACACACCACATACCGGCATCATCGAGGTCCACATCTTATCTGCAGTTTTTATGCTTTATGCTTTCATGTTGTACTAAACACAAATCGATTAATTTTATAGTATTTTGGGTCACTTTTGACTCAACAGTAGGACAAACTCTACTGTAGAAGTCAATGGTGATACAGATGTTTTTTTAATCAACTTTCATTTTATTTTGTGTTAATTTATTTATTAAAGAAATAAATACTGGTTTTCAACAACTGGAGGACTAGATTAGATTAGATTAGATTAGATTAGATTAGATTAGATTAGATTCAACTTTATTGTAATTATACAGAGTACAAGTACACGTACATAAAATGCATTAAGCATCTCACCAGAAGTGCACGAATATAGTGTTATAAATATGTATATACAGTTGGATGAGTGTGCAAGAGTCTTATTAAACAATGTAATCTGTGCAAACTAACAGTAGTGCAATTTTTTTAATAGTTTACTTTCCTTTGTAGAGAAACAACTTCAGACAGTGTATAGTTTAATAGGCTTGAAAATGTACAGTCTGTGGAAAATATATGTGGTGCAAATGCATGTATGTAAAGAACAAGCCAATGATGATAACATTTTCATTTGTGGGTGAACTATTTATCTCCAGACCACACAATCAACCCTACATTTAGTAGTAAATTGACAAATTAATAAATTTTTATTAATAAAACAATTGCAAGTAAAATAGCACTATGATTTGGTGAGAAGAAAGGATCAAAACTATCACTTAAAGATAAACACCTTTCGATTGTTTTCTGTTTTTTCAATGAATACTCTTTTCTATCCAGCATGTTTTATGCGCTATACCAAAATGTGCATAATAATAATAATGGTGGATGGATATTGCTACTAATATATGATAAACGTAAAAATATATATATATATATATATATATATATATGACAAAAAATCTATATAAACAAAGAAAATCATGTATTGCATGTACTGTATGATGTAGGCAACTTATATAATCTCACTTAAATATTTAATAACATGCACTCGCACAGAACTAGCACTATCAAGTTCAATTGTTGACTTCTCAGAGAACACACTACCTTGTATAATGTGTACTTTTCTATGCATTTGAATGTCCCTTGAGTTATAATGCTCTATTATCTTCAACGTCTTTATGCAAAATATTTCCAGAGAACAGTCCATAATACACTCACTGTCTACCAAATGCAAATAATGTAACATGCAGAACTTTGCATGTAAGCTGCAATTATCTGCAGCTCTCAGAAGTGAATTTTTATATTTTTCTGCAATATTAACGTTTCTGCGAGCATTTACCCATCGCATCACATACAAACTGAATACTGTTTTAATTCTCCCAAATCTAATTGAGTTAAAGGCAGCATGAAAACTGCTGTCAGGAGCCTAAAGGTTTTTTTATGGTCTGATTTTATTCCCTTACTATTTAATAAAGTTCCTCATGTGACCTTTATCCAGCGCTCCCGTTCGTACCATGATCTGCCTCCACACTGTTTGATTCAATGACAGTGAGTCATTTTCAGCAAACTATATTTGGCCTTGTTTAACATTATTGCTCTTTTTCCCCCTGCTGTGACAGTGCACGGCAAGGAATAACCAATCCGTCTTTGAAATGAAATGTTTACTGTTGAAAACAATAGTGTAGAACAGTGAAGTCACAAATTGCAACCAATGGCTCACATCTCCCCTTTCTTTCGGAGCACTTTGGAGGCTGACAGACGAAAAAGATGTTGTCAAGTTTTCGCTTCTTTGCTGAAGGAGATCATAATTGTTAAACATGTTCTGTTAAGAATGTACGAACCCCCAACTGTATGTACTGCAGTAAAACACGATGGTTTATAACCATATAGACATAGTTATTTATATTATATTGCATTTGTTAAAAAATTTATTAAACACATTACTTAGATCTTTTTTTGTTAATTTTATATATGTGTTGTTTAAAGGATGTATTTAAGAGTAAAAAATTAAATGAACAAGAAAGCATAATAAAAGGGTGAAATATATTTTTTAAAGATATTGAATTTTATTTTTGCACTCACGTGGACTCACCTGCACTTAAATAAAATAAAAAACATGTCTTCAAAAATATCACGAAATAAATGAAAAAAAACTACACAAAAATGTGTGTAGAGAAAGAAAATACAACAGGAAACGTCGGAACGTGGATGTTTTTTTTCAGTAACCCAAACATTTAACAGAGCACAATAGCTGGCTGTGCATATAAAGCCCTGATTTGTATAGATAGAATCACCTGATCTCAAGGTCTGTACAAAGTTTTCCTTGTTTACTGGCATTGCCATCGTATGCTCTGTGTATTGATGACATTAATTCATAGCAGTGGTCCGTTACAACCAATGGGCTAGAAGAATGGAGAAAACAGGAAGTCCGTCCACTTGCACCCCAAAGAAAGAAAGCAAGGTTGATGAAGGAAAGCAAACCTATGGGCCAAATAGAGCTGCAATGATAACATAGACAATTAAAAAATTGTCGACAAATAATTTTGTGGTCAAGTAGTTGTTTAATTTCTGTAATACACCAGATCTTCACCAGATGCAATCCCTGCAATTACATTGTAAAGCACTAGTTACATTTCGTCAATAGTCAAAGAGAGATGTTACATCATTATATCTGTATTTAGACATATTAAACCACCTTCAGTTGTTATTCTTTTGTTTAAACAAATCTGAAATACGTAACAGGACCACATCCTTACTGTGGATTTAAAATGTGTCACAGATTGAGGGTTTGTAGTGAAGGAGGAATATATGTCCAACTCTTTCTTGACATCTTAAAAACATGTTCTCATAGAAGTTCAAGTGTTGTGTGTCCCAGGAATTAAAACCCATTGACATTGATTTATGAGCAATGTTTATTAGCCCAACTATTGTCAGCACACACGTGCAACGGTTAGTTAGTCTTAACTGATAGAAACATACAATGAGGAAGAGTCCGTTCTTTAAGGGGTCCATACATATAAACAGAAATCACTTTGTAAAAGATCATTTATCACTATGACCTACATGAATTTAATGCTGCATATGGACCTGCATGAAAATATCCAACATATCTGCTGAATGAACCATGGATCCCTGCCCAAAACACAATAGAAAATGTGTTGGTTTATGGTAATGGAATACTATAATGGTCAAATGTCCATTGGTAAGTGATGGATTCTATTTGTTGGAATGATGCCCTAGACACAATACAAACAATGTTTTTGTAATGGTTTTAATGTACAGTTTATAGATTAAAGTAATGTTTAAATGGAAAATATCAGCATTTCTGTAATGGGTTCTGTTGAGTTTTAATTGTATTTTTCTGCTTGCCAATGTGTCTGAAATAAATCATGTAATTGATTTGTCCTCCGAATCGTTAGTTATTATTTAAATTTAAATAATTTAAAAATCTATGTTAAATGCAAATCAGTTGTGAAATGTATTGTGTGTTTTCCTTATTTTATTTAAACACGAAATGGATCGAAGTCTACTGATAATCTGTGGAAATATTCATAATAATAGTTCAATTAATTGAATATCAAAACATGAATATCTAATCGTTTGTTTCAGCCCTAGACCCAAGTAAACTCCAAACTCTTGTTGGTACTTATTCAATGCTTACATTATTTGAGAAGAAGTTCTAGAGCTTCAAGGAGAAGTAACACACAGTTTCTGCCACTCTCTTTTTTTATCTCAAGTCCCTGTGGTGTGGAATCATATTGTTCATATATCCGAAAAGTGTTCAGTTTCCTTCCATTTACCAGAGACAGATCAAGCTTTACGACTGCTTCTGGATAAAGCCGAGCTACCATGGGCGGGCAGTGAGCAGCGCACGTGACCAATCTCCTACCCAGGGCTTCTCCTGGAATCTACAGGCTGATGCCAGTGCTCTTCTGTATTCTCTTATTGGTGGGTTGGCAGGATTTTTTGGATTACTGGCCAATTAAAAAAACTAACGATTTCATGATGTTTGCAAGTTGAAAATTAAAAAAAAAACTCTGCCGAAGACTCTGGCTGGATGGGGGAAGTGAAAAAAACCTTGAACAGTTGAATTCATGTCCAAAGCACTTATAATGCATAAACTGCCTCATTGTTCTCCTTTAAGAGTTAAGCGAAATGTTAAAGGCCAAGATTTGGCCTGATTCAACATTGTGTTTGTAAAAGTGCATCTTCACAACAAACAGCTCCGTAAAACAGACTGTAATTGAGCACTGAATAGAATAAAAATAATTTTTGATTTCTCGTGGCAGAATGTGTCATTGCACAATATATATAACTTACTCTTGCTTGCATGGTGTTGCTTTAAAAAAAATATGTTCATTTATTTTAATTAAAGCATTTTTCATCATGACCATGACCAAGAACGACACATTTATCAGCAAATACCCGTACACACGGCTAAACAGTTGCAAAGTAAGGTTTTGTTTTGCAGCTCTTAAGATGAAAACCGTGGGTGTTTAGAATGAGTATAAAATTCTCCGTGCAGATTAATATTGCCAATCACAGACTTGGTTATTTCATTCCGACATTACAGCAAGGACGTCGGTGTAATGATGTGAAAGTGTTTGCTTGGTATTTGCTCCTTATGGGATTGACTGATCCCAAGAACTCTAATTTATTTTGGTACAATCAATTCAAGATTCATTCCCATCAATTTTGTACATAAAATCACATTATCATGGTCATTGTGATTGAAATTATACATTTAAATGATGGTAATATAACGGGAAAAGTGCATTTTGTAAGAACATCTAGGTTAAGATATCCCATTAAAAAGGGCTTATTTAATTATTAAGCAGTTCCCTGCGGTGAAATTACACTCATGTCAATGTGTTTTACGTAAAACAATTTAAGTGTGGTAGTTTTGTTCAATTTTTTTTTCACAGAAAAAAATCTTTTTAATTTAGAAATTTTTAAGATTGTATAAGGTAAATAAAATTGTTTGTTTTTGTGATATTTACTAATCAACATATTTCTGACTGTAGGTCTGAAATAAAACATGAATTCTTTTTTGTAATACTTCATAGGCTAGGTCTACACTGAAAGAAGACATCTTTTAGAATAACTCAATTTAATCATGTACATTGTTTCCACATGTTTTGTAACTAAAATTTGTAATAAAACTTATTTAAAACAACGTAATTGAATCATGTGGAAACTATGTACATGATTATATTGCGTAATTCTAACTTCTTTTTCAGTGTAACAATGGATTTCTATTCTGAGTTCCTTTACATAATCCCAATCACAGTAAAAAATTCACCCAATGTCTCTGAATATTGAATTCTAGAGGAAATGTATTAATAACTGAGCAAATTCTTAACAGTATAAAGCTCTCTTGATATTTTAGTCTGCTAAAACGTATTATGTTTTTTCAAATTAGGCAACTTTAGCAAATTTATTTGCAGAGATCTTATAACTTCAGCTCTATGTAGATTGACTCCCTGCCGACTGATGGCTGCAATTATGCAAACTATTCTCTCTGAAGAGAGAGTGGGTCATAACACCTAAAGCAAGCAGACAGAGAGAAACCGTTCATCTTTTATTCATGGCCATCATGAAAGCTAAAAGAATGTCTCAATCTCACACAGAAGAGTTTAAACCAATGAAATACGTGTGTTAAAAATAAAAGAATAACAGTGAGGATGGACCTTAGCGCAGAGGCAGAAATACTATTATTCATTAAGTGCCATATCATAATCCTGAGAAAGTAAAATACATAACAGACTGATCATTCTGCGTTAAGTATGTCTGCAGAAAATGAAGCACATGTGTCAGGGTGCAGCGTTTAGCATAAAGTTGCCATTTTGCCACAATTATTTTAATATTCTCCACTGAAAAACAAATCATTTTAACCCTTCAAAAAGATTTGATTAAATTAACTGCTTATTTCTGTGATATTTGCAAACCCCATTAAATATTTTACAATGGGGGCTAATTTACATATTCATAGGTCTGCCTGTACTTAATAATGTTACACTCAAGCTATTTTAAAGTAGGAAAATATTTTCAGAAGAAAAAAAACATTTAAATGTAATTTCAATTGTAAAACATAAGTTTTATGGTATTTTTGTCAACAGGGGGACTTTAAAAATCACAAAGGTGAAAACCTACAGTACTCTGCAAAGTCTTAGACATATCAGTACTTTCTTTGGTATAAGGGTGTGAGGCAGTATTTGCTGTCATTTGTCATTAGAAAACATTTATTTTACCATCATTTTATAAAAATCCAGGGAGAATTGTGCAGTTTTGTGAAGAGATGTTTCACAGTTCTGTAGCTTTTCAGGTAGGTCTTAGAGCATCTTGAAGACATTAACAAGGGTGTTCTGGTTTAAGTCTGTTTGAGTTTTTCCCTCTTTTTATCTTGCAAGAATAGATGTAATAGATGATGGAACCAGATATATAAGTGGAGCACTGGATTTTTACAAATAATAGTAAAATGAATGTTTAGAAATGTAAACATATTTTTTCTATTGACACACTACTCTAAATAATATAAATAACTGACTTTAAAACATTAATCGGGGTAAAAATTCTAATGTGTGTAAGACTTTTGCACAGCGCTGTACATCATAACATCGCCAAGCCTTCTCATAGGCTACTATTATCCAGTAGTTTGCCTAGCACCAAAACAGAATTATAACCATCAAAAAACAGACCTTAGCTATTATTGGAAAGACACAAAAAGTGACAATGTCTTGCAATAATCTCCATCACCCTGTTCCTTCTTTAAATCACCACTGCTAGACGTGAGACTTCAGGAGAACCTTTTCTACTTGACCCAGGTGCTGATTGCAAGGTCAGGGTAAAACAGGAAACATGTAATAATTGCTCAATTTCATCCCACCGGGGATAGAAGGATTGTTGAAGAAATCAATAAACGAAAGGGACAAAGGGCCGTGGCCCTGTACATGGCTTAAGTACCTGGAAACTAGGAGAATAAAGAGAGATAGTATAGGTGAGACATTTAAAAACAAAACCGAAATTTCTTTTATATGCAACCTGTAGACTTTCACCAGGCAGGCTTTAAATCTTCCAATTAAATGATGGTATCTATACACACACACACGTGTCATATAAACATGGACACAAATAAAGTCTTAGAGACACCTCTCTGCCTAAAGCCCATGCTTCATTCTGAGCGATGTGTGTACTCAAATATAAAAGATATAAGATAATGCCGTCTGTCTGTAAAAAGCCAATAGAGATGATTCATGAGGATGATATCACTTCACTTGAGAGACCTGGAAGATACTTTATTTATGGTTTTGTGAAGATATTAGGATATGAAATTGCGTAGATTTAGAAAGACAAAAAAGCAATTAAGTGTGTTAATAAATGTAACAACGATGTAACAAAGTCATGAAGAAGGTAGAAGATTCTTTTAAATTTGACTCATTGTTGCTTTAGTGTTGAATTTAGTGTATTGTTAAGTGAACTCTTTTTATTAAAAACATACACACAATTTAAAAACAACATTTACAATGCAGAAGATTTACACTGTTCACTGACAAATCAAGGAAATCGCATAAATATTTTTCATTTCTCAGTCAGTTATTTAAATTTACATTATTATACTTTTAATGATCTGTTCATCTCTGATCTTTTTTGTTTTAACCATGTTTTTAACTTTTATTCTTTAGCACCTTATTTAAATTCTCTTTTAATGTTTGTAGTTTTTGTCCACAACATGACTTTTGTTCTGTAAGTACACCATGTTTGTAATGTACCGTGAATTTTAAATATTTATATAAAAATGTTTCTTGAGAGTAAGGAACGGAGTATTATTTGTCACTGTCTATATATCTAACATTTATCTTTAATTGTTGCACAAGTGTACTTTTTGTCTGTGAAACATGACTTAAGAACTTTCACACTTTATTCAATGTATAATTCATGACCCACTTTTAATATAAAAGATGGAAAACATAAAATATTTGTAAAATTATTACTTTTAATTTCCTCATATTGTAATAATAATTTTATTGAATTTAATTGTATTTATTTTGCTGGCTATCTTCTTAATTGGTTAGTGATTTTTGTTTTTGTTTTAGTGTATGTTAAAATAAAGGTGCCAATCTTCTTAAGACTCTGGTATTTTACTAGAATAGTATGCTTCAAAATGCAACTAAGATTATTCAGCTCACTAATTTTATTCTATCACTTCATATCTCAGCCTGATTTCTGATGGTTAAGCAAACTGGTTTTACAGGTTTTTTGGTCCCTAATACTTATTAAAGAACAGAATTAAACCAGATTATAAAAGGACTACAACAGGAAGTAAAAATATTCTCACGTTAGCAAAATGTCTGTTCATGTTGAGTTTTCACAAGTTCTTATGACAATGAATAACTCTTCAAGTCTTACTATCAAGATTAAACTGGTAGACAAACTGCAGACAAAACTTTTTTTATACACTGTTAATAAACCATTGACTTGATTGAAGATTTTTAATAAAATATAATAAAATAACAATAAATATCATACAATAACTATTTGACATTAAATGTCTGTCATGATATACTTACAACCACTCTATAGAGTATGAATAAATCACTATAATGTCTTACACTAATAAAACTTTAAGTGAGCATAACACGGATGATGAATTACATATGCCAAGAGTTTGAAGTGGACACTTTACTATGCCAAAAGGCCATGGGAGTTGAAAAGCCTTCGGTTTTAAAATATTGGCAGTGCACTGTGAGCCAGCACTTTTAAAGTTGAAGTGCTATTACCAAGAAAGTTAAAAAAGGTTAATTTGGTTTATTTGATAGCAAACGTGATTGTACTCCATCTTCTTATTACAGATTATATACTAATGGCCTTATATTGGGGGTTCAGAGTGGGTTTATTTTTGACCCAGAAAACAAAAATAAAGCCAAAGCCTATAAAGAACATTGACTTGTAGGGATTTGAACAGTTGAATGGTTTAACAGCTGTAACTGATAGACAGATACTTTTAACAACTTCTGAAATACAGATAAGCCTTTTAGTAACACAATCCTACCCACAGAAAAAAGAAACTCCAGAATCTGTCTTGGTCGCTTTCAAATTGAAAGAACATTCACAAGCAAGATGACACAATAGGTTTGTAAGCCCTTATTTCATCTTTTGCAGTTGTTTGTATTACAGCTTGAATACATAAAAAAATTATTAAATCTGAATATAATGAGTAATCTTTACCCTTCATTCCTGTTAGGGATACCCTTAAATTAGTTCATTGTTGGAATTCACATCATTCAAAAACATTATGTTCCCAAACGTTTTATTTACCGGCAAGGTCACTGTTTGGGGAGAGTATGATAGCATATCGCATACTATCCATTCATCCCATAATACTGTTTTGCATTCTGTTTACCCCCAGTGTGCAGTCCTCACAGAATTTCAAACCACAGACTGTGCGGGCAATCACAGCAGATGGAAAGTAAAAGAGTGCCAGGATGACAAGAAGGCAGTTACCGAGTGAAACGGGAGCCCTGCAATGGGAATCCTCATGAAAGTCATCACAATCACACAAACTGGGAATAGACTCCGAAACAAACCACTGATTGAGAAACATGTTCTGGGTGAACGAAAAGGAAATTCATGCAGGTTTGATTGTGCGGGTAATTGTTCGCCATTACTCCCCTACAAATCAGTTTATGTACGATTAGAACTTAATATACTCTGTCTCCAATCTCTGGTTTGTTATGTATTTGTTGTCCTAAGGGAACTGTAAATTTAATAGATGCATGCCATTGCCAAGGAACACAATTGTTTTGAGAATTTTGATATATAGTAGTACACAAAAGTAATGTACAAGGGGCATATTTGTAAAATCTATGCATTTATTGCCACATGAGTTGGATTTGGGCAATTCTGCGAAAATGTTAACCTTACTATGAACATATAAAGTTTTTAATCAAAGGTTTTTAGTATAATTCTAGCACAGATGTCAACATTTGTTTTATTTACCCTTTTTAATAGCATATTCATAATGCTGAAAGTGGAGCAGTACAAATAGCCAAAACACTACAATTTATTGCGCCTTAGAATATCTGTATATGTTAAAGCAAACCAGATATCACATAACCAGATTTTCCCATTCCAGAATAAATTGACAACAATTTAACATTCTTTCATTTGTGATAATATTTCATTTTCATTTCTGCCTTTTGTTTGCCAAGCCACCTCTTTGTATATTCCAAGTATACACGTGTAACACATATCCAAATAGTTTTAATTTAATTTAATAAAATATTAAGTAAAAGAATATTTTATCTACTATATTGAATAAAAAATTGACCTATTTTTGGCAACTAACTTCCTGCACTTCATCCAGTGTTACTTAGAACTGATGCTGTGTCTTGACTAAGAACTAAATGTCAGTCACTGTTGGCCTAAGGTGTAGTGTCAGCTTTTGAGAGATCCAGGATGGTGAGTGTGCTTGGCAGCTTGTCAGAGAACTCAGTCTGCTGGGACTCAGGTGAGTCAGTATCACACAGAGAGTGTGTAGGTCAGCATAACATAATGAGAAACGCTGTGCGAGCTCACCCGGAGACAACAATGAACTCAAATCATCAAGATGATCCTAGTGTCAGAAATCCCCTGAGAACAACAATTATCCTTGAGATAACAACAAATTCGTCATTAAAATGATTTATTCACAACTTATTTTTAAGGAGACTCATCCTTTCGGCAAGATATCTAAAAAAATGTTGATCAATGAAATGTAAAGAAGAATACAATTTTCCTGAGTTATGAAACCCTAAAGCAATAACATTTTCTCTGGAGGTGTTGCAATTTATGTAATGTGCATTTTTTAGCAATGTGTTATAGGCAATGCACCTAGCAACCAATGTTACCGTACAGTTTTAAAGATGTGCTGAGATTGGATTTTGTTAGTTCAGTGGCAATAACCTGAAATGTGGCAAAAGAGACGAGACCTATGAGTCTACAGTCTGGCACTGACCTTATAAAATCTGTCATGTCTTCATTGCTCGCATTGACACCTCATTCGGCTATTGCAGATACCTGCTGTGATGGCCTGACATGACTACGGCAGGAACAGACGGCACAGATGGGAACATTGAGTGTGTGTTGGTATGTGTGTTTATCTGTGACTGCATGTGAGTGAGCATGATAGAGAGCTTGTGAGCTGTATATACTATTGCCCTGTCATTAAAGACATTCCGAAAAAAACAAGAGGGTTTGCCAATATCCTTTCTGCCAGCAGACGAAGATGAAAAACATACATTTTGACACACAAGAATGTGTGTAATGAATTCCTTAGTCAGTTGTGAACATACAGTTAACATTTAGAAATATTTGATAATGCACAGTTTGGGATCTCTGTGAGAAAATGTATGATTCAAACACATGATTCATGATTTTTCAAACATCATGTTTTTTGTCCTAAATGTTTACCTTTGAGTTATTATTGTCATGAAAACAAGCCAACTGCAGTGTGGTTGACATAAATACGTTTTTTTCATTAAACTGAAATGTTTTTGTAATTTTTTTATATTTTATAATTTACAATAATTATGGCTCTCAGAATATTAATCACCATTAATCACAGCTGGAAAAAAAACTGTTTACATAGTAAATGTCTAATTATTGTGCATATTATTTGTATTTATTAACACAAAGACAAACATACATGTATGTTTTATAAGGAAATATTAAGATACATTTATTTATATTTACCAATAATTGGATATGAATATAAATGTCAATAAATGTTTGTATTTGATATTTTCTTTGATATATATGTATGTGCAGTATATGTGTATATAACAAAATTAATATGCAGAGTGATCAGATGTATATTATGTAAAAAATATTCTGAAAATAACGTTTAACAGCTTTTAATCATTAGACATCCCTCATATTAATAAATTGCCCTTGCCTAAAAAAGCTACCATAGATTCTGTATTAGAAATGGAATTCATTAAAAGTATGTTTGTATGTATAGATATTGTGTTACTTATGGTAATAATGTGTTGACTAATGATAACTAGTGCACATGTTTAACAAATAGGGGTCAGTTGTGGTCTGGTGGTTAGAGAGGTGGACTTGTAAGCAGAAGGTTGTGGGTTCCAATCCCAGTACCAGCAGATAATGACTGAAATGTCTTTGAGCAAGCAACTTTCCTCTCTTTGTTCTATAGGGATAATTAAACACTGCGTAATACTTGTAAGTCTTCCAAATGAGTAAATGTAAATGTAACATTTTTGTTTTGAATAGTTAAAAAATCTAAATACACGTTGCCATGAGACTCAGCTACACATAGTAAATTAATTCAAAATCGTCTTTCTTTTTTTATGAGGCACTCTTCAACTTATTTTACATGATAAGTTGACACTTATCTTAAATGAAGAGCTATCATATCGATCACAAGTTCAGTATGGAGTACCTCAAGGCTCAGTTCTTGGCCCGCTACTCTTCATGCTATACATGTTACCTTTTGGAGCTATCATCAGGCAACATGGTGTCAGCTTCCACTGTTATGCTGATGATACTCAGCTCTATATTTCTTCCCTACCCGGTGAGACACACAAATTCAAAAAACGAATGGAATGCATAGTCGATATATAAAAAACTGGAGGATGAGTAATTTTCTGCTGCTGAACTCTGGAAAAACAGAGGTGTTAATTATAGGACCTAAAAACTCTGCCTGCAACAACTAAGAAAAATGTCTAAAATTTGATGGCTGCTCTGTAAGCTCTAAAAACCGCATTTTTTCACCTCAAAAATATATCTAAATTACGGCCTATGTCAAATGCAGAAATGTTAACCCATCCATTTATGACCTCAAGGTTGGATTATTCTAATGCTTTATTGGGTGGTTGTTCTGCATGCTTAGTAAACAAATTACAGTTAGTCCAAAATGTTGCAGCAAGAGTTCTTACAAGAACCAGGAAGTATGACCATATTACTCTGGTCCTGTCAACATTGCACTGGCTCCCGATCAAATATTGTATAGATTTTAAAATCTTGCTCATTACTTACAAAAACTTGTATGGTTTAGCACCTCAGTATTTGAAGGAGCTCCTGTTACATTATAATCCTCAACGTTCGATGTGTTCTAAAAACTCAGGCAATTTGATGATACCTAGAATATCAAAATCAACTGCGGGCGGCAGATCCTTTTCCTACTTGGCCCCTAAACTATGGAATAACTTACCTAATAGTGTTCGGGAGGCAGATACACCCTTGCAGTTCAAATCTGGATTAAAAACCCATCTCTTTAACCTGGCTTACACATAAATACTAACATGCTTCCAATATTCAAATCCGTTAAAGGATTTCTAGGCTGCATTTATTTAAGAAATCCGGAACCGGGAACACTCTCCACAACAAATAATATATTTGCTATAACTTTAGAAGAATAGCATCTACGTTAATATTGGTCTGTTTCTCTCTTCTTCCGAGCTCTTCGGGGCTACCGGATCCAGTTCGTATCCAGATCAGATGGTGAAGAAAGGACCCCTATGGCCCGGAAGGACAGCGGAGACCAGGACGCCTAGAACCCCAGATGCAGATCCCTCGCAAGACCTTGCTTCAGATGACCATCAGGATGGGACCACATGAGACTGATGATTCTTCTCGACCCTGCTTCAACCAGGAATCGACCTACTTAATTAAAATCTAGTCAGAGGACAACTGGCTCCCCATCTGCGCCTAGCTTTCCCCCGAGTCACTGTAGCCAGGCTATACCCGGATCAGTAGGACATAGCTTTAAGCTGGAGTCAGCATGTATCTGGACCAGATGGTGGGTCCGGGACTAGAAAAAGCCCTCTACAACCCTCGAACAAAGCGAAGACCAGGACAAGAACACCAAGGATATCAATCCCCTGCAAAGACCTCGCCTGTGACGATCATGGGGATACGACCGCAGAACACAGATGTTACTTCTCCATTCTGCTGCAGCCTGGATTTGAACTGCTGGATTTGTCTGGTCAGAGGAGAACTGGCCCCCCAACTGAGCCTGGTCACCGTTGGAGTTTTGGTTCCTTGCCACTGTCGCCTCTGGCTTGCTTAGTTGGGGTCCCCTCATTTACAACGATCTCGTTGACTTGATTGAATTTGAACGCACAGACACTTTTTAAGTAAACAAAGAGGACATCAATGAATTGAAAATGAATGCACACATTCATTAAACTGAACAGAGATAAAGTCCCCGAATTCAATAATATATTGCCTTTAACTAACATAAAGCATTATGACACACCGTTTTACAAATTATTGTTGTTAGGCTGCTTTGATGCAATGTATTTTGTCTAAAGCGCTATATAAATAAAGGTGACATTGACATTATCTTACGGACAAAAACACAAACACACACACACACACACACACACACACACACACACACACACACACACACACACACACACACACACACACACACACACACACACACACACACACACACACACACACACACACACACACACACACACACACACACACACACACACACACACACACACACACACACACACACACACATTTCGATATATGTCAGTCAGGTACATGGTGTCAAGTGCTTTTTTCTTTCAGCTTATATCAGTATTCCACACACATAACCGCCTGATGACTCTTTACTACAGCTTCAGGGAAACCAAGCAAATCAAAGCCATGGTTTATAGAATTTAAGGTGCTGTTTTGGTCTTTAAGGGATTTTTCCATTAGGTAAGATATACGTGACAGTCCACTGAACTGTTCTATAAGTTCTAAGTTTTTAATTGGTTTAGTTATCCGGTGTGTAGTTTTAAGAGATGCTTTGAACCCATTTATACTCCTCTGGAAGGATGCATTTCTTTTTTATTATCTTCTGAAATAAAACCAGATGTTCTTTAAAACAATATTACTACACAGACAACAACGTTGTAAATAAGTGCTGCATTACAATTAGAAGTGTTACACTTCTTCACTTTATGGACAACTTTGCGATGTATAAATGTATTAGTACAGTTTAGAAACTTTTTTGGCATTTATGGTAAACATTAAAAGTTTAACATGTAAAAGAACATAAAATATGTTTTATATAACAAATATGAATTTTTTGATTTTCATGTTAATTCCATATTCTGTTAACAGGTAGGTACAACTTTTGATTTAAAAATGTTACAGTACAAATAAACTATTGATTTTCTATTCACATGTAAGTAGTAATGAACAAGAATAGTCAACATTTGAAGTAGATCAAAAATGTCAAAGTTGTCCTTAGAACGGGTTTTCATAAAAAAACAGGATTCACCTGAGCTGAAAGTGGAGAATAATTCTTTTTGGTTTATTATTGTTGTATTTATTGTGATGAATGACTAGAAAAAGAAATATCAGAGAAAATCTTATCAGAGAAAAAAGCAGTTGTGGTGAAATAAAACCATTTGTGTCTGCTGTTTGTAGCTTCCCTTCATAACTGTTACCGCTGGGCCTCTTTTTATCACAACAGGATAAAAGTTGTTAAAAATATAAAAACTTGTTTAATCCAATCTCTCTCTCTCTTTGCCACAAAGCAAATTATGAATGTTTTCATCTATTATGTGAAGAATTGGGGATGGATGTCCACTTGAATTCTGCAGGGGACATTAATGCAATTGGTTTTCTCGCCTACCTTTCCCTAAGGGCTATATGTGACACTGTCTGATCTTCATCCGCTTAGCCTGCACAGTATTCAACTCTCATCCAACAGGATTAGGATTTTGTCCGCTCGAACAAGTTCAAAGCAGCTGATTTAAAATCTTAACCATCTTATTGACAGCTATGAAATAACAACAGAAAATAGTCATTATAATAAGCCATGAATTTGATTGGTTCAATGGTTTGAGTCAGTGTTTACTCAGTGTTTATTATTATGTAATAATAGATGAAACAGATGATGAGATCAGATCTCTGTGTGGAGCACTGCATATTGTCACACATCTTGTGCATCAAAAATATCACTAGATTATTACAAATTATTGTAATATGAATGGTAAGAAATGAAAAGTCAGTTTTTTAATGAAACACCACTATAAACGATTACAATAACTTACTTAAAAACCATTTATTGTGTTGAAAATGTTTTTGCGCGGAATTGTATTTATTCTTTAAAAATCATTCATTACAAGGTTAAATATGTTTTATGAATCTAGAACCTCTTTGCTTAAATTGAAAGGATTATATTTGCATTCCTGCTTTAACTTCAGCCCAAAATATGTCCTCTGTGATTTTGTTTTTATACTTAACATCTTGATTTACCAGCCAAGTTTGCAGTTTAACTGCAGAAGGCCAAAACATAGCAAAAGCCATGTGCCCAGTGTTAAGCAAGCTCTGAGACACTGACAGCATAGTCTGTGTGAACTGAAGTCCATCTGGGAGTGTGAGATAGTGCATGCACATGCAGGGACTGCATCACTGTTGATGGCTACAGAGTAAAAGCTTACCAAGCACCTTTGGCTAACAGCAGGGAAAATTCCCTTCCCTCAGTTTTGCTGGATCTTTTCGAATATTGTGCTCTGCGAAAACCTTGCATACAATATTCCGCTTGGAACTCAAACGCATAACCATGGATATTATATTTGAGGCCAAACAGACGAATAGTAAACAGAACCAGGAATTTAGCATTGTTTTAATCAACCTTGCAAATGTTTTTTTAACACATGGGGTGAATTCACAAAGAATAAATTATGCCCACTCGCCATTCAATTACACATGCTGTCAGCGTTATTTCAGCATGATTTTAAAAGAATTATGCAAATCAGGTAACAGCACAAACAGGCCCGCAAAATTTGTGCAAAATGTAATTTGCATGGAATAATTCCCCATTTGTCTGTGGATGCTCGGTTTAAAGGTCTGTAACATTACTCTCTTGAAAACTGACATTAAAAAGTGCTTGTGTAATAAATATACAATCATGGATTAATATAAAACATTATCTGTGTTAAAATGATTAATCGCGATGAATTATTATATTTATTCAAAATAAGTTTGTAGTAACAAAATGTATGTACACATATACAGTACATACATGTAGATATATAAAAAATATTAACAAGTATTTTTTATTTTTAATGTATTTAAATAGTTAAAAAGATTTATGAAAATGTATAAACTGTTAAGTGTTTTAATTTATTTTAAATTAAGTAATAGTTAATATATTAATAAATATAGAATTAATAAACAAAGTGCATAGACAATCTTTATTTGTAAACACAAATATATTCTTAATCGCTATGATAGCCCAATATAAATAAAAAACAAAACAAAATCTTTTATAATACATAGTATTTCAAATTAATAAATAAAATATAAAATATATCTCTGTTATCTCTATATCTATGTTTATATACATGATATAATTACTAAGGGAATTACATTAGCTAGCAATTTAAAACTATGTCACAACCCATTAAACATATTGTTAAATGAATACAATTACTTTACAGTGATATGTTCATAAAAGTGTATACATATGTAAATTAAACATGGCACAAATTTGCTAAAGTGGCCTACTAGACACCAGCCAGACTGATAAACAAACACATATAGGATGTTAACTTGCGGCCGGGTGCATGCATCCAATTAGTATTGTGTATATAGTATAGTATAATGCAATGTTTGTAAAGGTATTGCTTTCCTGCACTTAATTTTTAACGTGAAACAATTTTATGCTCAAAACATTTGTACATTTCAAAGCTTTGAAATTCAGTGAATAAGCTGTTTAAGTTTTGTGTATTTGTATTTCAATATAAATAAATCTGATAAACTGTAATATTTATATTTATTCTCCAAAAATATTGGTATATAATAGAAATATAGACGTTTATCATACAAATACCAATTTCCATAAACTTAAAATTTTTTACATTTTTGAAAAATGAACAGTTTATTTTTGGAATATTAACTTATTTAATTGAAACATTTTCCTGTGTATAGCTCAGTGGTAAGAGCATGGTGTTAGTAAGGTGAAATGACTCAACACAAAACTATGAGGAAATCCCAGCAGCAAACTACATCTTAAAACAAAATATAAATCTACTGAGGATACACCATTATTTTGTAGCAGTTGCACAAAATGGAAATTTGCTAAATAGATTCTAAGCCTTTTATAATGCCTGAAGCCCAGGCCAGCTGACGCATTCATGACATTGCACGAAACACTGAAAATGTGAAAATTAGCAGACGCCAACAGCTTGTTGGTGGGTTATAGCATGCATTGACCTGTGAAAGACAGTGTTTAGACCTGAAGTGCTGATGTTTAAAACCATAACCTGACATCTTAAGTCATGAAATGAAGTAAACACCTTAAACAATAAAGTAAAGTTGTTGCGTGTAGTTGTGAAGTAATTAACTTTTGTGCAGCAAAATGTGACCTTGTTACCCTGTAAGTTTTTGCTGATGTCTGACTCATCTCAGATTCATAAACAGAAGGCTTGTGTAATTACAATTCAATTATTCACATCTACAGCAGATGTTCTTACAAGACACAATGAAAACACTTCATTCTGCCTATCAATATCTGCCTATTTATTTCACTGTTTTTCCTTCTTTTGTTCTTTAAAATACACTGTTTGGTCCAATGGTGTACCAAATCCCTGACATAAAATACACATATCTGCTCACTTGAGACTAACAATAACATGTTGAGAAAATGTACATTTCTTTACCACCATAAAACTGTACCATTAATACAAAAAACCTAGTGGAATAATATTGTTCTTAATCTGCTGCAATTCTTGTCAAAATTTACAAGTCAACTGGCCAATAGCTTTATTAATTCCCTCAAGTTAATTTTTTAACCGCGAATGTTGTTATCATGACATCGATTTACAGATATTTTCACCTTCTCTAGAATTCAAAAATCCTAAAGGTTAAAAAAATGAAAATATATTAAAAGACTTCATTAAAAAGCTTTGAAATGCTGTCCTTCCTATTTTTGTTGCAGAAGACATTATATAGTTTCTTTGGAGTAACATCATGTGGTGGTTTGCAGAATATCTATTTTCTTTTCCTTTTTTTCTCTTCTCCCTCTGTCAAATATATTCCCAATACATATTCTACTAGTGTGGAACATCATGCTCTTACCACTGAGCTATACACTGTAAAAAATAATTCATGTAGCTTAGTAAAGATATAAAAAATACACAGTTAATTTCTCCTAAATTTTCCAAAAAGTTTAAGTTTATTGGAGCAAATAAAAATGAATTTATATAACAAAGGAATACTTGTTTTGTACATCAATATTTTGGTAAATTGTAATAGGAATATTACAATGAATTGGATTTACTTATTTTAACTTACATACATACAAAATGGAAACGTTTGTTTACTTAATCTCAAAGCTTTAAATGTGTCCATTTTTTAAGTGTAACATTTTTTTCCTTAAAAAAATTAGGTGCAGGAAAGCATTACCTTGACCAACATTGCACTATATTATACTATACGCAGATGTACACACTTTTGTGGTTGTCAAATGTGACACACACTTTAAGTCTACCACTTAAAGTGTGTGTTAAGATGTCACATTTGACTGTCATGATGTACTTACTTACTTAGCTAAATTGGAAAAAGTAATATCCCCCCCATTTCAAAAAGATATTACAGGGAAATGCGATGGATTTAAGATAAAGATAACAAAATTTTTTAAGAAACATCAGCTCTTAAACATTTATCTTTATCATTATGCATTATTAATATAAATGCATTACACAGCTAAATTCAGATGATTCATTCAATTTTTTCTTTTTTACTTAATATAATCAAACAAACATCGTATCAGTGTTATCAATGGCAGATATAATTATTATTGATGGGTTATCAATATCCGTGGAGAAGTTAGAATATAGAGAAGACAGAGCAGCAGCACTGTGTTCAAAAACTTCAATCAACTGTGAGAGCGATTTACTTCCAGTTCATGCGCCAGTTGCAGTGTTTAATTTAAGAGTAAGACCCAATTTTTTAATTCACCATTCCACACCATTCCAAAGTCCATCAACTGAGCACACTTAATTTACTCTGTGATTCAGCTTGACCACATTGAAGAACAACTGCTGGTTATACTTAAAGAATAATCAATTTTCTCTGGAACAGACATTTACCAGGAGAGTGCTGAAGCAGAGACATTCTGGCTAGTAAAATAATAACTAATAATTATAACAATATAATAATAATAAACTATTTAAAACTAGATAACCGTACACCTCTCTGCATACAATTAAATTCTACATATCAATACTTTCCTAGTGAATAGAAATAAAAACTATATGACCTGGCTATAAAACAACCAGAAAAATGACTTTGTGATGAAAATCAGCATTGGCCATATCAATACATCAATTCCATGAGCTCATGAATCTTCTTTTGGATCCGTCTTTACTCCATCCTTTGATTTAGTGGTGAAGTGGAACAGTGCTTTTTTTATAAAATCTGTGGGCTCTACAGCATCTTAAATCACACAGTCCACAATCTTGCCTTACCAAAGACTGTACGAGAGAAATTAATCAGATTTAAGACATCAGGCCAGAAAACCTTCCCTCTTTATCTTGCTCCCATTCAATTAATATCTACTTAAGCTCAATATCCAATTAGCTTAATATGTGTTAATAGGGTTTATTTTTATAGGTTTAACCCTGAAAGATTATTTTCCTATGCCTGGACTGGCACATTTAGGACAAACAAATGCACCAGAGGCGAAGTCAGATATACAATGTGACTGTAACTATATAATTTGTGATATATGTCGTGTGCATAAGAGCAGAAATGGGAGGTATAAATAAATGAGTAGTGACTAATGAGAGCTGATTTTACAGTTGGACAAACAAGATAGAGCACATCATTGTAAGCATAATTTGATTTGCTTGTCAAGCTTTTCATTCGCATTAGGGGTTGACAAATGACTTCATTTCACCCAAACAGGCCGTCTGAGATTGTTTATACATCGTCATGTTAAGCGTTTTTGTAGGTTAATGGACAGCGCAAGGTTACATGATGCTTGCAAAATCAAGGTCATAGCTTTGATACCCAATTATAACATGAATAAACGTAAAATGTAGGGCCTTTAATAGAATTTATCTTGCATTGATGAATGAAAATTGTTGTTAAATTTAACCCCACACTGGTCGCCAGACTAAAGACCAATGGATTTAATGTGAAAAAATAATTAATACAATAAGTATACGCTAAAATAATGCCTGATGTCAAAAACATAGTGAACTTATTGTCACTACAGGCAGGTGTCAAACTTTTTAAGTAATGTTTTAAAAATGTGTTCCCTATTGAATTAATTCGGCAGATGCAAAAATGCGAACCCGCTTAGAGGCTTTTATAGGAAAATACGTCATCTCTTAAGTACTGTTGTATGCATACTTTGAAAACCACACATCACTTTGCAAAAGGCCAAAGCATCTGTTGTACTTTTATTTATTTATTTTATTTTTAATCAAGCCATGTTCTAGACTGAAACCACACAAGGTTCCATTATTTACACTAAATGTAAGAAAATTCAAGACATTCTGAACAGGATGCAGTTCTATCAGTTTGAATATCAGTTCTCAATTAATTCATTCAAACTGTCTTCCAAGTTGGAAAAGTTTTTCTTGTGAGTTAAAGGTCTAGAACTGCCACCTTTTATTCTAAAGGTTGGGTTAAAAGGTTAGGTCCTCCAAAATCAAAATATAACCACCCAGACATCAAGTACTGCCTGCAATTCCAAATATATCAGACTTGAATACCCAGGGCTTAATTTGTCTGAGATGAAGTCGGATTTGTCTGGGACACCTCTAGAACAGCATGTCTAGAAACTATTTTAGTGAACTTGCTACATCCTAACACAAAAAGATGCTGTTGTCTGCGCCACATTTTTAAAACAACATTGAATGTTATGTAATAAAATGTGATCTTAATGTTTTAATAACATTCAGTTGCCGAGGTACTCAAAAGTGGCACATGGGCAGAGTCGTTTTATCATTATTGTTTTACTTGTTTTTACAGTTGGGATGTGAACCCATCTTGTCTTGGCTTTATCCTGTTTTGTCCTACCACACGAAATAGCCTTTTGAAAAAGGATTTTTGTTTGTGCATTATAATGAGTGGTGACCCAGCGCTGGAATTTATTTTTATTGTTTTGCTGAATGGTTGTTATCAGTCACGGAAAGCGACACTGGCAATGTTTTCCCAGCACGCTGGCTCAAGGTCCAATCTCTCTATCACTGCTCAGCATCTGTTCTTGTGAAAGCCCAAAACGAATTGTCTACAATTCTGCTATACATCTATTGCTGTACATCTGTAATTTTGCGTTGTTAACGGCATAAGACCCATTGATAAGAAACTAACTGTCTGTTAATACTTGTGATGATGTGTTATTAAGTTCTAAAAATCAATACGTTAGACTAACACATCCACACAATCAACAAATGAACCAACAGATTAAAAGCCAGACTCAAATCTAGCATTTTAATCAGTCAATGACCTCCTCTGGAAAAATCTATCCATCACGTTTAAAACGCTTATATCACCATGGTCTCAAGCTTGCAGCAAGCTTGAAACACAAGATGCTCTGGACCACGTGGAGGCATGTCTGCTTACCCAGCATACTGACACTGTATAGCACTTTCACACTTCCCAGCCTCACACATTAATCACAAAGTCCTCTGTGAATTTTAATCAGTATAAGAAAGCCTTTTTTTCTCATTACTGCTTAACAACTCTTAAAGAATCATCATGGCTGTTCCTTTAAGGAGAACTTTATGGCCATGGTATATAAATCCATCCATTTACTGTTGGTTTGTTGACATATGCATTTGTTACATAACATGTGCGTCGCCTATGGCAAGCGTACAACACATGCTTGATGGTCGTCACCCAATGCATATTAAAAGACTCACAGTTTTGGTTGTGTTGGCACTTTCGGTGTAGCACTAACTAATTTTCATTTTCCAATCGAGAAACTTACACATCCACCACATGCAAACAACAGCATTGGTGAATAAAATCCCGGTGGCTCCTAATAATCTGGAATCATGGGTAAAGACGAACAATAAGCGTAATGTAGATTTGACGTAAGTATATGGTCCTTAAAGTTATAGCTCACCGCAAAACAAAATTGTGTTGTCAATAACTAACCCTATTGTCATTTTAAATGTGTTTGACTTTCTTCCTACCGCATTACACAAACAAAGATATTGTGAGGAATGTTCCTGCACTTTACTTGTTACATACAGCAGTAGTGAATTGGTGCCGCTGGTGAAGAAAGACAGATTTGAAGAGATGGTTATTACATGATGAAACGATTTTTATTTTTGGGTGAACTAACACTGTGGGGGTCCAAAGGCCATTTATTGTTTTCTTAAAGAGAAATAACCCTTTCAATTTCAAAGCCAAAATGGCTGAACAGAAAAATCTTTATTAGTCACAATGAAATCAAATTTGACAATTTATTAAAAATACCTTCTATCATGAAGAAGGGAATCAAGGCCTTGTCCTACATTTTTCTTTTTCGTTGAACAGCTACCCTTGAATATATGTGCCGTCTTAAAAGAAAATACTATTGCTGGCTAGGAAGAAAAGCCTGAAAAATATTGTTTTAGGATAAGAAATTAGAATCAAAGTCAAAGAGGTAAAGCATGTATATAGATGTACAGCAAATCTCTAGATGTTTACCATATAAAAGCCTCTGGGTGTCAAATGGAATGTGTAGTGGGACAGTGTGATGTAGTAGCTAATAACTGATAACTCAAAATGTGTTGCTTTAGGGTATTGGCCATGGCGAAATACCAGTGAGTGAGGTAAAAACAAAACACAATTAATTGTAAAAAATCCCTTTGTTGAAATAAAACGACTAAAGGGCTAAATAAGAAATTGCCAAATTATTCAGTATATCTATTGCACTCAAAATGTTTTTTGTAATGGTGCTCATGAGCTTAACCGGCACCATGTTGCTCTTTGTTTCTGTCTCTACATGTATGTGTTCAAATCTGTTTTAAAGATTGCTCCAAAAAATGATGCAATTCGTTGCATCTCCCGCTGTCGGAGGTAGACCTTTGGTGATTGTGTTTTTCTATGTTTTTATTAGACCTGCTGTGTTTGTCTAGTCTTTTGTTATTGCCAACAATGTATATTATCCACAATAATTTGGTTGTGTCTCTTTGTACAGGGTAGTTATTTGGATATGCCAACAATTCCATTCTAATTATTATTATATGTTTTTTTCATTTAGCTTGTATGCTTCAAACTGATTTTTTATCTACCAAGGAATTTATTATACTTATACTGTATTTAAACAGTGTTCTTTAATCTAGTTTGTCTGGATGAGATGGATAGGACATTTCTTGGCGTCTTTTGTAAATAATTGATTTTAAGCAGCTTAACCCTCTTAAGCTCCTAACAAGAGAACATGTAATGAATGAGGACTATTTGTATTTATTTCTTTAAATTAAACAGCTTTAATAGCAGCTTGCATTCGGATTCAAGTAGGTTATCTCTCTTTCCGACATTTTGTCTTACCGGGCTGAGTAAGTAAGACATCCAAGAGGGATTAGGAAAGTTAAAGAAACCATCTCATATTCGGACACATTGTAAGGCCTCAGTGAGGGAGCGAGACCTTGACTTGCTTTAAAGAAAGAGTCCAGCTAATGGGGGGTACCAGTAATAAGAAAGAGGTTTTGTTCTTGGCCATGGACAAAGGGTGAATGAAGGTTATTGAGGTCACTGTTGACACACATCTGAGTAGGTGTGTAACCTTTTCACCTTATTTATGCACGAGTGTGACATTTCATATTGCCCAGTAATTTTTTATGATGCCTGCTTATTCCAACGTGCATCCATGTGGGGTTAACCATTGTGTAAAGTCACCTTTCGGGGATGTTTTCTTGAATAGATACCATATGTACAAATGTAATTTTTCCATATACTTAAATATATAATCTGTACTATACATAATTCCACATGATTAAAATAATTATTTTTAACATAACTTATTTCACATTTCAAAAGAAATTGTCCTTAATCATCTATTTAATCACGTAGACCATCAATTTTTTCAGTATGGTTTACATGGCCATATTTTGTAATATCTACTGCAAGTGAAAAATGTCAAGTATACCTGTGTCTATTTTGTCTTTGTTTTATAATTATCATAAAGTAATAATTGGTGAACATCTTGGCAGCGCATCCCCACTGTTCTCATGCATTGTGATTCATGATGCAAAGACAAAATATGACAGTATTATGACTATTACGCTCAGACACAGGACAGTCAGTCAGTCACGATTCTCAGATGAAAGATTTACTGGAATGACATTAGACAGCCGTGTCAGGTCCCATTTGTACCACAGAGAAATTGCAAAAATTTAAATATGTTTTTGAATTTTATATTTTGCCATGATGAAGATTTTTAAAGGCGCAGTATGAAAATTTTTGGAGGATCTATTTAAAGAAATGTAATATAATATACATAAATATGTCTTCAGAGATGTATAAAGATTTCCTTTTTTATGTAATTCCCAGCAATGTTTCTATAGTAGTTCTAAACGGACAAACTAATCCACACTATGTGTCAGCCACCGTATTATTTCAAAAGAGAGAGTTGAATGGTGAACCGAGCCTTTGGCAATACTGCCCCAAAATTAAAAAAAGGTCCAACTTTACGATGTAACATTTAATGATATTCTCAGATACAACAACAACACAAATAAATGAATACATTTTAATAATTATAATAATAAAATGTCTTCCTTTTCTCATTATGACAGAAAAGTAACATGGGCACATCATTCAAGCAATAATAAAATGATCAAAGATCTTTATCTAAGCATTCAGTATAAAGCATCGTCACAGCAACTTACATCACATTAGAAATAAGATACAAATTTGTTCTGGAGCTGTTCTTAAGCACACATAAAGTAAAGATTAATTTGGGTACTGCAAAAATAAAGGTGCTTAATAGATTAACAGTGATAACAGTGAGAAAAGCATTCAGTTACAGATTCTTTAAAAAATTATTATTTCTTAATATTTTTAATCTGAAGAATACATTTCACCATAGATTACCACTTGTGAAAAAGAAAGGCTTTTGGATGTTCCATTTGGACAAAACTGTTCTTTTATGGCGTCTCAAAGCACCTTTACTTTTAAGAATTTAATAGTCTATATAAGTCTATATATATATTTTAAGTCTATATAAGTTAACATATGTATTTTTTTACAACGTACATTTAGAACAGTAAAGGGAACACAACGTTTCATCATAAAATCATTTAAAGGAGTCTGTCTAAGCTAAAAGTTAAGATTGAACTACAGGGAAAAGACCTAAATGCAGAGACAGCCAGTGACAGAGAGAAAAGAGTTATAAGCTTTATGTAATTACATCTGTCCCCTGCCTATAATTTACAGTGTCCTGATTGGAGCAGTTTGCTCTTACTGAGGTCAGGAAGAGAAGCCTGTATACTTGTATCTCACTATTAATCTTGATTAAAAGGCCCGGTCTTCTCATTTCACTGTTGCCTTTAGTCAAATTCATCAGACACATTTAAAACTCAGGCGACACATGCATCTTTTGTATTTATTGCTGGTCGTCTGCTTGGTATTTTACTTGTTTAAACCTACAATGCATTTATTTTATTTCACCAACTGTCATGACGCAGTTATGCAGTAAATGAATAATACATATTTCAGCCCATGTATTATTTGTAAATCTTCCGTTCATGTTAAACAAACAAACTGAAAACCACTCATAAATTTTAGCTAGAAATACAAACAGCATGTGCCTTACGGTTCATCCCATTATTGTCCGGTCATATCGAAGCCTGTAGACAGACAGTAAACAACAGACATGTTCCTAATTCTATTGTTTGTGGGATTTCCTGGCTTTGAACGGTCAATAAAAGCTTGATAAATGTTTCTGTAAGATTCACATTGTGGGTGTCAGGACATCAGGTTTAAAACTTTGTGAGGAATAAGGAATTCAAAATTGAAAAATTGATTTCAAAATTCATGAAATATGAATATATATATATGGTTCATAAATGCTTTTGTTTCTAATCATTGTATTCATTTTTATTGATTTTTATATTTATTTTAAAACCACATATTTGAACTAACAAATAAAAATTAACATAATTTATTTTGTATTTTACAAAGGCAAAACCACTTCAAACAAGTGTTGAATTGTTTTAAAAAAAGTGTAGAGTTTTAGATTTTTTCGAATTTATTTTAATAAGGATGACACATTTTGCAATTTTATAGAAATTATCCATCTCATGAATATTTCAAAATTCCTCTGGGCATGAGGCTGTCTCAGCAGCAAAGATTACTTGACTGTTTGGAGACCCGTCTGCCCTCTGTATATAACATAGAACCCTTGATAAAAACACATGGTCAAAATTCATATTACAGGTCAATATTGGGCACAGCCATATTAATAATTAAATGAATCCTTAATTATTTATCTAGATATTATTTGATTATTTATAAGAATGAGTACAGGATCAGGAGCGAAGGTGGAAGGGAGAAACTGAGATTGAGACACTTTGTGGGACAGATTGTGATGCATAGTGTAGACATAAGGAGATGTAGAGTGTAGTACTGATATGATGTATAGTGAGATAAAACATGATGCATTGTGCAGATTATGTATTATATGGTGTGATGTATAATACGCAATATGTAATGTTTTACACCCACATTAAAGGACTAAGGATTGCAAAGCCAAAGAAACATTTTTCATGAAAGGCTTGATTATCTATTATCCACTTTATGATACTCTAATTATGATACTCTAATTATTTCTAATAAAGGATTCCTGCAATTATTCCAGTAAAGTTAATCAGAGTAGTGACTCCACATGTAGGATTTACAACCATAATCATCCTTTTCTAAAAAATAGACCAAAAAGTTTTAATAAATCTATTTAAATATCCACATTAAATATATTTTCAAGCTTAAGTTTTAATTTCTCTAATACGTTCACTTTTAAAAAATACTAAAAGATGTCTATTAGATGCACAGATTATCAATTTTGTCAAAGCAAACAGAGAGAGAGAGAGAGAGAGAGAGAGAGAGAGAGAGAGAGAGAGAGAGAGAGAGAGAGAGAGAGAGAGAGAGAGAGAGAGAGAGAGAGAGAGAGAGAGAGAGAGAGAGAGAGAGAGAGAGAGAGAGAGAGAGAGAGAGAGAGAGAGAGAGAGAGAGAGAGAGAGAGAGAGAGAGAGAGAGAGAGAGAGAGAGAGAGAGAGGGAGGGAAGGACCGAGAGTCAGCTTTCTGTGTGTATGTGTGTATGTGTGTCTGTCTGTCTGTGTGTCAGCAGGTGTGTTTGTCTGCATCTTTCACAATAATGCGTGTGTGTGTGTGTGTGTGTGTGTGTGTGTGTGTGTGTGTGTGTGTGTGTGTGTGTGTGTGCAGCTCAGAGGATCTCTATTGAGTTTCGAAAAGCTGTGAGCACTGCTAGTAAGATCGAAATTTCCTTGCATTTGTCAGTTCCGCCTTAACTTTATTGGCCCTTTGGCATCCCGCTGAAAACACAGCATGATCTTTCAAGATGAAATACTATGTGCATGTGTAGTTTGTGTGAATGCAATGAATCATTTATGAATGTGGAATAGAAGCCATGTTAACTTTGTGCAGTGAAACAATTTACACTTCAAAGATAATGAGTACATTTTAAAGCTTGGAAATTAACAAATAATCTGTTCACTTTCTTTGTATAAGTTAGTGAAAATATAAGTAAATCTGATTAACTAAAATTTCCTAAGAATTCACCATTTATACACCAGTATATATTTGTCAAATAATCAAAAATGTTCTTTATAACATAAGTCATTATTTGGTCATTTTAGGGAAATAACTGTTGGATTTTTAATCAACTATTTTAACATTTAATGTTTTTAAACAATTGTATTAAGTTAATGTACCTGTTTAGGTTTTTTTTTACAAAGCCACATGGAATATTTTTTTACAGTATAGGCTGCGTGATAACCTCAATGTAGTTCTATTTGTAGGAACATGAGCTTTGGGAAATGATAATTAGGCAGTTGTTCTTGTGTAGGGTTGTACTGTTGTAGACGTTGTTATTGGTCAAAAAAGTTTGTGAAAGTTAGGATCCTTATGTAAGTTAGGTAAAACTTATTAAATAAACTTTATTATAGTATTTCCCTCAAAAGATTTCACTCATGAAAAATTAAATACGCTGGTAAAGATCCGTATACATGCACACATAAGTTTACAATGGTTTTGTATTGAATATTGTAAAATTGTATTGAATTTAAACCCCACATAACCCATCTGGTGTGCTTTCATATTGCACAGACACATTCTAAATAATTCACTTTCTGCGCGATTTGGGCTTAGCTTTTTCTTCTGTGCTGAACTCTTTCCCTCTTTCGTGTTTGTATATTCTCAGTGCTTCCATCATCATGATCTTTCCCTTTCTTTTTACTTTTGCTTGCTGGTGGCCTCTCCATCTCTCTCTTTTTATTGCCATTCGTTTCCCATGGTCTCCTCCCGTAGGCGTCATTTGTTAAGAAACTGGTGGGAGCTTTTTTATTTGCACTGGATGCGAAAGGTAGGTGAGTGCTTAAATGACATTTCTCACAATTCTTAAAGGATGGTTTGGTTAATTGATAATTTCATGGGTAACTAATCTAGTGATTTAATGGTGCAGTGGGAGCATTTTTGCAAGTTTCAAGTTCTAATACACAATAAATTAGTGTCACCTTGTTTCAAAGAAGAGATTTAGTTGGAAATACATATCTTTATAAATTATAAAATAAAATAAATTTATTAAAGTGAACATTTCTTTTGTTTAAAACTTCTGTTTTTTCTACCATTGCAGTCAATAGTGCCCAAGACCTGTCAGTGGCTAACATTCTTCCAAATATCTTCAACAGAACAAATACATTCAAATGTTATACAATAGAGGGTGATTCTTAGCTGAATATATATATATTTTTGTGGACTACCTCTTAAAAAGTAGAATTGAACTTCAGTAAATGGATCATGTTGGTTTCGTTTGTCTTTTCGCTAGAATGCACATCTAGCTTTGAAAATGTATTACATTGAATCATGTGTCTGTCTACAAGAGACATGAATGCCAAAACTAATTCCCGAGCTGGCACTCATTGTAACACATGCAAACCAAAGAAGACTCCTGATGTATAATTTCCTATAAATTTCATTTTTTTAAACCAAAAAGACATTCTCTTTTTCAGTTCACAGCATCTTATCACTTCATCGTCACTGTCTTCTGTGCAGAAAAGAATGAAGGCCCATTAAATCAGTGGGAAAATGTCTGGGAAAATGTGTCTTCGACGTCAGTCCTTCCCTATTCTTTTATTCTCTTTGGGCTCTATAATGCATCTGCCTACATTCTGCTTTGTATTGAACACAATTAATCATAATTAACTGCTCATCCTGACTGCCATATAGCAAAGAGTCATAAATGACTTCACAGTACGCTCTATATTAGAAATAAAAAAGAAAGGTGAACAATTGGGACAAAGAATCAAAATGGCAAAATGTTGGCCAAAAAAATAGAATAACACGGGGAGCAGGTTAATTAATTTATTGAGTTATCTAAGTTTGCAGAATGTTTAGTTTCTCACTTTGCTTCTGTGCAAGAACACTGATGGCTTCTGTCCTCTGAGGACGAGCGATGATCCGTTCATTAATCTTCCACAGGGCAGCATAATCACACACAAGAATTAATTAACACAGCACAGAGATAACACTCATCACCTTCTCTCTGCTGTTTAAAACAAAGGCATATCTTAGCCGGTGCACTGTACATCCACTAAAAACCACAGCAAATTTCTATCAAATGAGGCAATAATATGTGTAGCTGAATAGGTATTTGAAGAAAAGTGCTGAGTTTCTCTGACCCATGCCTGGTAAATACTGCACAAAACATTATGCTGAGGTTTGGGTTGCAGGTTTGTTTTTACTCATGGTTAAGACAACCCAACAATCGGGGTAAAGCAAGTGTAAGGTACAGCTTGAGTTTTACAGCATTTTAACAAGCATGATCAGTCATATTCACTGGTGGGATTATTGAAATAATAATTTATACACCGGTTGGCATCTTTGATGTTGTCGGGGGCATATAAAAATAAAAAATAAAGCAATGTAATATATTAATTTGACAGAATTTTCTGAACAGAGTTTTTTACAGCTGTTTCACTTGTAGTTTGAAGTTTGCACTGAATTGAGATTTTAAAATAATCCATATTTTTATCTATAGATAATCTAGATTTTAAAGGATAATGTACAAGCAGCATATTACCGGTACAATATCCATTTTTCACCATGTAGTGCACACATGATCATAAACAATAATTACTTAGGAAATTACTAAGATTTCCACGTGTTTGTAAAGGAATACACATCACTTCTTCTT
Source organism: Triplophysa yarkandensis (assembly GCA_033220385.1). Taxonomy (NCBI): domain Eukaryota; kingdom Metazoa; phylum Chordata; class Actinopteri; order Cypriniformes; family Nemacheilidae; genus Triplophysa; species Triplophysa yarkandensis. The sequence goes on from CM065655.1 coordinate 10,569,917, forward strand.
ATTCTAATAATAAAAGTAACAAGGACTCAATGGGACAACAATAAATGTTTACCTGTAAATAAATTATGTTGCACTTTTTTACCTTGAATACCTCCTATTGCACAAAATCTTGCACAATATGTCCATTATTATGTATATTACTTTCATAGTCTGTCTTATAGTTCGTTTGGTCTTAATGGTATACTATGTCCCACATTATGTTTGCAGTCAACTATTTAGTACATGTATAGTTGGATCACCCCTTTAGTAAATTAGCTGTGTAGAATTTAAAATTACTCTTAAGTCTAGTATTGTGTGTTTACACACACATTTATTTATGTCCGTAGCACCTTGTTCGTGCGGGGCACAACATTTTGTTCCACTGTACTATATGTCTACATAATGACAATGATGATTTCCTTGACTTTAGCAAAACCAAATTAGTCCAAGACTAAGGAAAACTATTACATCTGTTTATTAATGTCACTTAGGAAAAACTAACACTAAACGATGCAACTTTTTTACATATTGGTAAATGCTGAAAATATCATGAACTAAGAAGAATAAATGCTGCAGATGTGTTGTTTATTAATAGTTAATCATACTTAACAAATGTTGCTGGCAAAGTCTGAAACCTTGAGTAGCTGCATTGCAAAAACGATGTCTTGTTTGTACTGAATATTTGCTCTGAATAGGGCCGCATGCCTACATACCGAGAAATTTCACAATGCAACAGATGCACTCATTTTAAACCACAAAGCTATCTACAATTCAAGATCACCACACGCAGATAGCTTCCTTATAACAGAAGTGTTCCAGTTTTCCTATGTTTTGTCGTACACTTGTCTCATTATACATAGTGTCAGCCTGAAATGTATGTTCTGTAAGAGACATATTATGAAACATTTCTACATAAACATCTAGTATAAATAACTGTTCCCATAACGTTAATTAAATAGAGAGTTTCGCATTCTTTATCAATTGTTAATGCAAGAGCAACAATTTGAACTCTGCTTTGGCACTTTGCCCCAGATAACCTTTACTGTAAAGTAATGGTAACGCACGTCTTCTTGTGGCTCAGAACATTCTGGGATATACAGCATAATGTTGGAGTAAAAAGCACTTTCCGATTCTATTCTCTCATTCCTATTTGTTCAACTCCTGCGAGATGTGATTTGGGGACCTTTTCATAGTGTTCAATAGCAATGACATTATCCAAAGGTCAATACGATTAACACAAGCCCGGCTAGCGGTTTTATGGCCAAAAACAGAGCATGAATTTGATCAAGGTTTATTGGGGAACTTATAGGGTTCAGCTCCCAATCTTTGGCAAGTTTATATGGAGCCGTTATTAACCATGGGGAAGTACAAACAGGCTCTTGGCGAGTGAGAGAGAAAGGGGAAAACATACGATTTTTTAACTTGACATAAGAGCAGACAAGCAAGTTCCCAATCACGCTGTTATTTGTTGTAGGTTTATGTTTTATGCGTGGTAGCTGTTCCATTGGAAGACAATGGGGTCATTTCATTACCAATGTTCTTTAAATTTGCTTTTTTAAGTGGTGAGTAAATGACACGAGGGAAAGTAAATGAAACGAGTACATATTTATATTTTGGAGAAGATTCTAGCAGTATTAAAGACCTGTCTTATTCCTAATATTTTTAAGTCCACGACCAAGCCCCCTGACAATTAGAGGATCAATTATGGTGATTTATGAAGACATTTTTAGGCAGAGCTAAAGCGTCTACTGAGCCGAGTAATATCTGAATATAAACAAACACATGAAACCTTTATTGATAGTGAGCTTTCAAACAGCCTCAAGTCACTGAATGGAATAGGGAATCCTTCATGCATCAGGAAACAAATACAATTAAAGACAGACAGCTGCTCTCAGCAAATGTAAACACATTTAAAAAGTTTTAACATCTAGAAACAACAGACTAGGGAGCTCGAAAACCCAACGTCATCCACAAACTTATGGAAAAACGGATTTTTCTATGCATGGTTATCTTGTTGTTAACACTGACTCACACACTAACATCACAGTGTTTCCTGAGCCAACTATCCTTTGAATAAAAGCGTCTGTCAAATGAATAAATGTAAATGTATATAAATGTTCTGTTGCTTGTTCTCAGAAATCTTTGGGCCACAAAAGCGCTTAAGTGTGTTTGCATTTGTTGTTGCTTTGAAACTGTCTATAGAAAAGAACATGCACAACACACACGGTTATTTCAAGACTAAATGAAAAGGCATTAATAAGACTCGAGATTACGCAACCGTACCCACTCAGATGCCTAGATGACTATCTATGCAGACATCACAACACCAGAATGTGCAACAGTCTAAAGCAGCAACATCAAATCACCACAGTCAAGAGAGAAAAAAGGTTGGAGGAGACTCAAAGAGAAAAGGTGTCTGTCTCCCCCGGGACCAATTACAACCAAACTCTGACCCCATTTCAGATTCTCTGCACACCGTACTATAGCTCTAAACACTTTGTCTTCCTTTTACACACAATGTTGGGTTTCCACATTTAAAGGGGATTTTTTCAAAGACATATGGTTTTTTATATTGTAAAAACTATATTTATATTCTCATTCTTGCCCTAAAACCTTTCTAGATTTTTACATTTTCAACTAAACATAAAAAATTAATTTGTAATGCTTCCCCATGGGGTTTAAAACTGTCCTCACCAATGTCCAAAATGACAGCAATGAAACCTTTTTGATATATTAACATAAGCTTTATTAAAATATAAGAATTTGGTTTTAGAATAAGGAAATATAATGTATATGTGATAATGTATAATGTTAAATGTAATTTAGTATAATATTATTATCGATTCTATACAATATATTTTATATTTCAATATTACATAAATTGCCATATGTTTTACTTTGGTCAAATGTAAATGGAATCAAATATAAAGCAAACAATTATGCGTGGTTCTACAGTATGTGTTATTTTTTAAACCACCTTTCTTAAATACCCTTACATCATTTCCAGCCAACATTGTTATATGAGCAGATTTGTGGTACGTTTTAAACATTTTTCTTGTTCAAACTACATAAACCAACGAACAAAGAAATTGCACATTACGTGTGGGGGAGTACAGTAGATGAGTATGTTTGACTTTGTAGCAGTGAGAAAGGTGTTTATAACAGGATACCTAGAGAGCATGTTCATGAAAGTGCTTTCCATGCAGGGAATGAAATGGTCAAGTGTGCATGTGTGTGACGGGGTCGGCGAGAGTGGGAGCTGGAGGACATATTCTGAGGTAGCTGTCACCGTGACCAGAGGTACAGCTTTTGAAAGAGAGACATGAAAGAATAAAAACAGGCTGGGGGATGTATAGGCAGGGCAATTTTACCATTCAGCCCAGTGTCCATTCTGTTTTTTCTTTCTCTCACAATACTGGATCCTCTCTCTTGTTCACACTGATACCAAGTTCAATCAGTAGGTGCTATTTCCCCAAGGGTGAATACATGCGTGTGAACACATGCGTGTGAATTACTATACTTGAATATTTTAGTTTTAATTTACAATTTAAAATAGAATTCATAGGTAAGATCCATTTATAAGCAGTTTTCCTAATAGCCATTCACATATTAGTATGATGCAATAAATAAATGAATAAATAAATAAATAAATAAATGTATGTGGTTCAGTTCTATCAGGTATTTTGAAATATATCTTTAATAATAAAACAACATTACATTACGTTACGTTACGTTACATTTGGTTTCGTTACATTACATGACACCACACCACCACCACACCACATCAGATCACATCACATCACATAATATCATATCATATTATATTTATTATGTTATATTACATTCATCATATACTGTATATATGTGTGTTACTCAACTCATTTAACACAAGATGTTTATAAAAGTAGAGATATGTTTCATTTCACTTTGTACTTGTAAGTGGTTAAAATAATAATAAACATGACTCAACTTGACTTGTTAGTCCTCAATCCTAAGAAAATATAAAGAAACTTCAAGACTTTCATTGCAAGTGCACAGCAGAAGAAGAAAAAAGATCATATTTTTAAGTTCCGAAGGTCTGACAGGTAGTGGATGATAGATTTTCTATACACTAACACTTTTACAATTCTGTTATAGATGACCTTGACCCCTGGTCAGGGGAAATAATATATTTTCCTTTCCTTTCTGTGGTTTGAACAGAAGGGCTGAAAAACTATGGTATAAGGGACAATTTACTGTAATTACAGTAAAGCAGTTAAGCTCAATTAACCAGAAAAATGATTATGACCCATTTGAGTGAGAGTCACACATGTGCCATATGGAGTGAGAGTATCTCATAGCTAATATCTTATTTGGTGGACTAGTTTCCAATCGACTCTAATGAGAATCCCAGATTTTTCCTATTATCACCCTCTTGTCTCTTCGAAGGTGACTGACTTGGACTTAACATCATGATATTCAGCTCATTAACACAAATGTTATTGTTTTTCCATCTTCAGTGGCTTCACTTAAGTCTGTAGCGCTGAGAATACAATACATATGCTGGGCACACTCACACAGAAAAACAGAAGAGAGGTGTTTATTAACTATGCATCAGTAAATGTGCTGAAAGTTCTCCAAAACACTATGAATAAAAACCCGTGAAGAGCATTTTACACTAGTGGGCGGCCCAAAGAGAGTTGTTAAAGAAAGGTCAAAAAGAGTGTTGGTATTATTCAGTTATTTAAATGCAGCCTTGGTAAAGTCAGTCTTGGAGTGTTAAAAGAAACACACACAATAATGGAAGAAGATCAACTGAGTAACATTTAGAGTTTATCAAAATTAACTCTGAGGTTGGGGGAGCTGTGTCCTTACGTAGGGATGTGTATTTTCCTTTATATGAAATGATAATAAACTACCTATTTAAATATTAATTTAAAATAGAATAATAAACATATAAACATGCCCAAATTAATTTGACCAGATGTAGTATAGTTCATATAAAAAATAAGCAAATACTCTGCACAATGCTCACATTGCAACAGTATAAAAGTAGCATATTAGTATGCAACTCCCAAAATAAAAATGTGCTTCTACAATTTTGGAAGGACACCCAACAGTCACTTTGCAAATGTAAATATATCTCCATCCTCTTTTCCTTCTACTTCCATTATCTTTTCCTTCTCATTCAATCCCTGTAAATCCATTCCATTCCCTGTCTTTTTCCCCCATTAAGCTCTCCATCCATTTCTAAACACACGTTCCCCATTAACTTCCCTCTCCAGTTTCGCCCATCACGCTGCATTTTATTACTCCCCCTCTTGTATTCACCTTTCTCTTGCCATCTTTCTTTCTCCTCCCATCCATCACTGTGAAAACGGCAGGAGCCGAAGAAATGCAGGCTGATTCCCACTTCAGAGACATCCAGGTGTGCCGCCGTCAATCAAACCGTTTGTGTGCGAGATTGAAGGACATGCACTGATCTACAGTCATACACCGAGGCCTCCCGGCGCTGGGAATGAAGATGTAGAATATTTATGTTGGTCATTCTGTGCCAATTTAATTTCGCAAAAGGTATCTCTGCCCCGCTGAAGCAGGTAATTCTGCAACCCTGACGGTGTGTGAGAATTAAAAGCTACATTTTACGGCTGAATCTGCTTTTCAGGTGTATAGACTGAACAATCTACACAGATGATAGGCTATACTGTATGTGACAATGTTTGTTTGTGTGGTATTGTTCATACTGGTTTATTAAACAGGCCCTGTAGATATACCTTAATTATATATTGGCAAAATTTGCCAACAATACAAGCCTGCAAATATACCACAAGTTTACAGAGGCGCCCAAAGCCAGCATACTGTAAATTGATAAGCATGGATTGATGATCCATATGTCAGCCAAAAAGCGAAATAAATGGGAAAAGTATTGGAAAGAGAGCGATATTACCTGAAATAACCTCACTTTCTGTCTCCATCGGCCAATAAAGAAAGTGCTTACACTTTTCAGTAAGGTTGCATTTGTTAAGGTCCCCTGTGTCAATCATTTCAATCCTTAAAAACTAATCTTTGGCCATATTTGAATGCTTTTTTCTGCCTTAAAATAGCTTGAATGTAGAGCCTAGCTTAGTTTCATTGAGTATGTGCAGATGTATGAATACGCAAATGTACTCTGTCTCTACTCAACTGCACTTGGCAGTTCTAGGGGTCAATAAAACTGAAAGTGAAACTGAGAGCTTACACAGCAATACAGACCAAATCTATGAAATACCCTTGCATATTTATGTGTGGAACTGCTAAACATTCAAATGATGAAATTGGCTGATGTGATTGGTTATAGGTTTATGACCTCATTAACTGTTTCAAGTCATAATTTTTTACTTTCTTCGGTAAACGCCCTTTTTATCAAGAACATATTTGTTGCAATGGTTTAAAAGGATACATTTGCACATGGTTCATTTAAAGCATACATCTTAATATTTAAATATTTAATGTGACTTAGTGAATAAAATAAAAAGATAACAGTTAATCATAATTAATTTTTTTTAAATGCTTTATTGTTCATTTTTAGTTCATGTTAGCAAGAGCAACATCTGACAACACGAACAAAGTAACTCTTGACTTCAATACAGACAAAAAGGATCAAAAAATTTTCCGAACACAGCTGGATGTACCTCCTGTTCTGTTTGTGTTGCTGTTCACGTGTACAAGCAGGTTCAAGTTCTGGCAAGGCTATTATCAAAAACCTTTGCCTGACAGAAGTGATAAGTGGACAGACCCCAGGTTCACCAAATTCCTCTCCGCAACTCTCCATTTCCCCTATACCTCTCCACACATCAGTTTTGTAAAGATCGCAGATTGTAATGGGAGAAGTAGAGAGGGCCAAACTGAGAAAGGTAAGTAAAAGAGAATTGTGGGTAAATTGAGAAATGCTGAGAGTGCTGCTGATTGTGGAAGAATAAAGAGATGGGGAGGTGGAAAAAGCACCCATGGGTAATGGAAAAAAAACAGGGAAACACATCATGACTGTGGCCCAGATGTCTGCGTTTATTTCATTTCCAGCAGGGGAACCAGATCTCTGCAGAGACCAAATGAGAGGACTGATTATAAGAGCGAGAGAGAGAGAGAGAGAGAGAGAGAGAGAGAGAGAGAGAGAGAGAGAGAGAGAGAGAGAGAGAGAGAGAGAGAGATAAATACACTGTACACTGAGAGAGATTTTTATGTATATATATATTTCGAAAAGGCAATTGATATTACACATATAACTAACACTTGTGTTAAAAATCAGGTTATCTATAGTAATGTTTTGTTCAATCCCTTTACATAAATCTGTCTTGATTTTTTATTATTTATCTTACCATCTTAGTATATCTGAGATGGTAAGATTATTCCTTCAAAATATCTCCTAAGAGTGGCTCATTGAAAATTCAAGTACCATAAAACACACTCTAAATCCATTAAGTTTGGTTTCCTGTTAAAATAGCAGGGAATAAAAAGGAAGGCAGGAGAACGGCCAGTAAACCCCACGTACTATCTGGACTTGACTTAAGATATATGTTTTTTAGCACCCACTGTTATGATTTCCTGCTTCCTTTCACATAGTTTTTTCAAAAAACATCTGAATGGTCCTAATAAACCATTCAGACCTGCAGAGCGAGTGATGCAATCCAATTTATTACACACAGACTGAAACTTTAAGAATTAATTCTAGGAAGCATATCATAGCCATTATCAGATATCCATCTGCCTTTCCGTGTCATTATACTGTAGGCCTAAAGAAACTGTCCAGGAAAGAGAAAACTGAAAAGCAAAGCCTTCATGTCATGTCATTATTTTCAGAAATGAAAATAAATGCAACACTTCTCGGACTGTGTGTGCATGTGTGCAGGTTTCTATTCTAAATACAGCCACAGAAAACATAAAGTGATGCAACAGCAATGTGTTGATCTTTTCCTAAATATTGTAGATGGACAAATAGTCCTGTAGTATTGCTTAAAAGTGAATATAAGCTTTTATTGTGCAGTATTTGAGGTCTTCAAAATACTGAGCCCCTTATTTTTTGCCAGTTTTTATTTTCTCCAAAATGAATAAATGCAAGAAACAATATTTTGGTTGAAATTTGGTAGAAATATAATTAAACATTCACAGATTTAATCAAGATAACAATTTTACCTAACACGTTCCTATAACTGGTATTTACAGTACATCCACCCTTTAAAATAGTACCTTTTGCTTATTTGAAAATGTAAAAATGCAAAAAAAGGTTTGTGTAATAGAATGTGCAGTTTGTACAAAATACAATTCTTTGTATATATGAATATTTCCCATAAAACATGGAAACCCTACATGCCTCTGTGTGTGTGTGTGTGTGTGTGTGTGTGTGTGTGTGTGTGTGTGTGTGTGTGTGTGTGTGTGTGTGTGTGTGTGTGTGTGTGTGTGTGTGTGTGTGTGTGTGTGTGTGTGTGTGTGTGTGTGTGTGTGTGTGTGTGTGTGTGTGTGTGTGTGTGTGTGTGTATACGTGTGTGTGTGTGTATACGTGTGTGTGTGTATACGTGTGTGCGTGTGTGTTTCTCCTGAGAAATCTATACTTTTGTCATAGTAACATTTCAGTGGTTACTGTGGTAGAGAAAAACCAGTAAAACATTCCTGAGCTGGTATGGTTCAATATCATTTTCCTCGAGCCTCTTTCATCCAATCATATTTAAGTATCAGACCTAACTCATACGTAACGCTCCTTACATGATTAAACATAAGTAGCACTAAACATAAGCAGCACACACATAGAATATCCAACCATTCTAAATCTTTATTACTAGACACTTAAAACATAGTTCTAACAAGCTGTAAATGATGGAACTGGATAAACTGCCACAGAGTTTCACATTGCCAATCCAAAGGGCGTGTTAATAATTATTGATTAGATGCTAGCTTGAGATCCGCAGTCCTCTATAGGATCAATAGATGTGAACAGCTGGTTTGAACTTTCACTTCCATCACTATCTAATCTGAGATGTGAATCTTTGCCTTCTGGAGAGACAGTTACTTAATGTCGAATAGAGGGATGTGGTGCTTCCTGCTCAACTGAACAGACAGAACTCTCAGGAACTCTTAAAATGATAATGTACCATTAAATGAACTCGTATTCTCTGGCACAAAATCAATATTAATCTTTCTCATTTGTTGCGGTTACATTTTATTTTTTAACCATTTTAATGGCCATTCAGAGGATCATGTTACAAATGTAACTTCTTGGATAGATGGTTAATGATTTTGACTCCTTGACCATATGAAATACTGTCTCTGAGTCTTTCAATTATTGAGTGCATCCAAAAATATAAATTCTGTCAATATTTACTCACCATTGAGTTGTTCCAAATCAGTATACATTTCTTTATTCTGTTGAACACAGGGTAAGATATTTGTAAGAATGCTTGTAACCATACAGTTCTTGGATCACATTGACTATTATAGTATTGCTCCATAGTAGGAAAATATATTTATACATTTTGTTCTGTTGAACACAGAGGAAGATATTTGAAAGAATGATTGTAACCAAACAGTTCTTAGTCCCATTAACAAAGTACATTATAATTTTCTGTTCTGTTATATCCAAATTGAAATATTTTGAAAAATATAGGACAGATAAAAGTTCTGGGGAACTTTTGCGTATCGTTGTACGTTTTCCTACTATGGTGCCCAATGGGATCCAAGAACTTCTTAGTTGAAAGGATTCGTCCAAAAATACCATGTTCCGAACAAAAAAATTTATACAGATTGGAATAAACAGATCTATTGGAATACAAACAGTCGCAGAGACACACTGAGGTTATACAACATAACCCTAACAAAGTACTGTGATTTTATAAAAGATTAAAGAGTTTTAGATAAAAAGTCTACTTAGCTCAGAACATGATAAGCCTATGTAAATTTTTTCTGTCTGTCAGTAAATCTATTCATCATTTCATTCTGTCTGCCAAAACATTAATTCATTCCATCCAACCAGACAAAAATGAGGAGATTTGCAGTTACAAAAACAAAGTTTGCTGAAACTGAAAGATAAAAGCCCCCTAATTACTCAAACTTGGCTCTGTCATGTCTTTTTCAGACAGGCAATTGCTGCCAAACACACAACAAGAGTAAATGCGCGCAAAGACACAACCAACACTTATATATCTCATTATTTGAACCAATGCATTATTTTTTAAGACAAACAAATTAGGTATGGCTAGCATATAAGATGATTTGGGTAAATTTAACTTTTATGAATTGAAATATATGCTAAAGTAAATTTAGATTTTTTTTACTATGCTCTCTAACGGACTCATATGCTATATTTGAAATAAAACTGGTGAACATACAACACCACAAAATATATGCAGACAAATATTAATAAAATGAAGGGCCAAATGGTCAATAGTAGCTCAATATTATACTGAGATACAACAATATACATTAATAAAGAAAGAAACAGGCAGAAACATAACATTATTAGCATCGTGTTGACAGCTGTCCAAAGGTCATGACGACGATGAACTCAATTTTAGCCATTGGAATGAATTGACATTTTATCAGAAGGGTTTGAGGTTTGCTTAGGATCCTAGGGCATTATTTGAAAAGCTTGCAGCAAATATTAAAGTACCTTGAAGTGTCAGTCATTCTCTACAGTGTTTTTTTTTAATATTTAATATATTTAAATATTTTGACCACATACTCTGGCTTGGGACAATTTAGATTTAACAATAAATTAAAAAATAATCAATCATTGCGCAATGTAAATCGAACACCTAAAAGACTTACTTGACCTCCGTAGAAAAATGATGAAAGGCAGCTTGTTTACTGGACCTACAATTTGCAGGTTAAAGCAATTTTTTTGTGTTTTTTTTTGTCCATTAATGCATTCAATTCTGAGCGTATATTCTTTGGACACTGCAGGTTTATTGGATCAAGGCTTCGATGGAATTTGAACAAATTCTCGCTGAGATTAAGAGAACAGGTGGATTCAATAACCCTCAGTAAACAAGACATTTAACCCTGTATAGGCCAGAAAAACCATGCAATATAAAAAAATTCAATATCTTCATAGAAGGAGATCTGAAACAGCTCTACCAGAATGAATCCACACATGTAATAAAGTATTTGAAATACTTACTTTTTATTTATACTTAAATAATAATTTACCATAGTTGGATATTTATTATAATATTTATTATAAAGCAACACAGCTTTTATCAGACGAAAACTCAAAACAAAAGAGTCCAGGGCCTCCAAACACTTGATTGAATCTCCCTGCATGCAGATCCATCTTTAAAAGAAACTATTCTTATAGAGTTATCATTTAAATCATATCTTACCACTTCTACGAATCAACGCTTTTATTCTCAAAATGCACATTGAACACCACATGGCTTTAAACAAGGAAAGCAGATGCCTGCAGAGTAAATTCTGCACAATGACAGGTTGGAAAGACTTTCTCACAGTAAGCTGAAGGTACCAAATGAAATGAATGTCAGTACCAAGGACAGCGTCATTGTGCTGTTTACCCCATTCAAGACAAGAGCTAAGAAACCAAGTATATAAGAGCATATGATTGCAAGATCAAAATAGACCCAAAAGAATGCTCAGGCATGGGCATTCAAACGAATTGGAAACGTGATAATAATATTTCTTTTGTAAATTTTAGATGATCATAATAAGTCAACAGCGCTAAGTTGGAAAAACCATACGTACAGTAAAAAAAACCCTGCACACAAGCCATTTACGCACACACATTGACAGAGGACAACATATGTTCAAACCGGTTGGCCAGTTCTGACAAAAATGACAGCAGGAGGAGGAGTAAAATGACATATCCTTGACCTTATTTCTATATTTCACCTTCCGAACTCACACCACCTGGGGTGTGTGTCTGAGTGAATGTGTGTGGGCCGGTGTGTTGTGGCAGGTATATCATAACAAGTCTGTTTTTCAACACATTTGTGATGTTTTTATGTTAGCTACACAACAAATTCATCTGGACAGCTTTGTCTGAGACTTTGTAAGTATCCCATAAGCATAATGGGACCATTCTTGGCAAACAAATAACACTGGTGAAATGCACAGACACACACATAACTTCAATGATGTGCTTTAACCTTTCAGAGAAATAAAACTGGCTGCATAAGAGGTTTGTCGCGCAACAGTAACAAACACTCAACTCGGATCAAGCGGATTCAAGTAGGTGCTTGTGCCCTGCAGGAAATGCTGGGCAATTTCAAAGACAAGCACATGCGAAGCAAGCATCAGCTATTATGATAGAAGAGAGACTGAAAGTTCGATATGAGTTTGTATTATATAAATGCGACGGAGAATTATAAATATTAATTCATAAATTGTGGGGGAGATCTGTGAGTGACACGACAAAACAGCTCATGCTTAATGTTCTATTCATTATTAATTTGTTATTCAAAAAACCTCTCAAAATAATGGAAGGCTCCACTTTCACAACATTAAGCTGGAATTGCTGCATGTTAATTTGTTATATTTGTTATTTCTTGTGATATGGACAGAAAAAATGCCTATTTTTTTCTACTTTCAAGGTGCACACATAAACCAAAACAGCTCATCTAGATGGACGATAAATTAAATTTGAATCTTTAATGTCAAACTACAGCATCCAGACTAATCCTGCCCAACATCACGATGAATATGCCTCTAAATATTGTCGCTGCAATGAAGTCAACAGTCAGAAATCACGTTCACCAAACAGCAAACAATGAATCTGGAGAGGATTTAATAACCAGTAAAAACTCCGCTATCTGACTTATTACAGTCATAAGCAATTAAACTGATGAAACAGACTGGCTTAAAAGTCAAACAGCAATCCACGAATTTTGTGTCTCATAAATGTGAAATATCGGCATAATATTATCTTAGCCTTCGTAGAACAAAAGTCCAATAAACTATATTCACTTTGAACATTTTGTGAGCAAGTTATGTAACGCATAATGTCACATTTCATATTAGAGAATACACCTGATCTCATCCACTATTTAGTATTTTACCCCAACCTTAAACTCACATTATTTTTTTCTTCTCCCTTGTCTCCCTTTTTCTTTAATCATCAGTACTGTCTTTGACCATAAATCTCTGACACATGGAAGATATGGCAAAGTCACATTTGAGTCTCACATATTTGCACTCTCTCACATTAAAAGAAGAAAAACAGATCTTTTTTCACATGCTGTCTTTCCACAGCGGACCTCCAGATCTGGATCATCCACCCCTATCCATACCTCCATAAATTTCAGCGCCATAGTTTATCCCACCACTCTGCCACAGCTGACAACATGTATTCATTATACATCCATAATATTTGCGAACTAAAGCATTGTGATAATGGACCTGTAGTTCATTTGCTAACCTCTGATGTTTTCTAACCAGAAAAAGAAGAGACTTTCTCGACATATTAGGAACTCGCGTAGTAAGCCTTTTTCCACATGCTTTCCAATATTCTCCCCTGTTAAAAACAAGTTGAAGGTACTGTGTTTGCAGCATAAGAAAGCAGCAAGAACAGCGGGATTACGGTGGAAATAGTCATTAACTTCAAGTTGTGTATCCTCTCGAGTTTCATCTGTGAGTGGCCATGTAAAAAGCTCTAGAAGTGATGAGACCCTGGACCTGAAGACTTGAAGAACGCACGAACATCCATAATTTAAGCATTCTATTTTTTTCTATTTTTTAAGAAAAATGTTTCCTGTTTTGTGAGGCGAAAAACAGGCAATCCTTTTTTAATTCCCAAATGTCCCAGTCAATGTGTTTTGCATCAGCTGGAAGTTCAACTGTATAGTATTCATACTAGTATATTTATACTTTATATTCTAAATTACCGTCAAAAGAGTTGTGTCACTTGTCCACTTAAGCATTCATATCTTTCCACATTTCAGAAAAATGAACAGACTTATCAAAAATTATGACATAAAAAAAGGAAACTATATTAATTATTTAAAAAAAAATTGATGAAGAGAAAACGTTAGCACCTTTTGACTGGAATTTGCAGAAATTGTTCTTGTCATTTCAAGGTCTCACCCTGAGATGCTTTTAAAAGTATTTTAATGAACTCTCATCTATTATATGCTCTTATTGGATGTTCTTTCTTAAAAGTTCAATGTCATCCATTTTAAAAACATTTTAAAATGTAAAACTATTTTTCTTAAATTATGTAAGTCTTTGGAACTATTTTCAGACATATAGACGTACACCTTCAGATCAAACGTTTTTTTTTATAAATAAAAAAAGTCATGTTTCTATAACAAGCATAGTGCATGTTACTTATAAATGATTTAAAAGTCCTTACGAATTAAAAATCTACATCTTCATGAAAAACCACCAAGCAAAAAGAATATAAGCCAACATAAGTGGTCCCTTATTTTGCAGACAGCAGTGACGATTAGATACACTCAAAATACCCAGCAGTGTTTCTTCCTGTAAAATACCTGAACAATCTCATAAGTAGTCTCGTAGTTAAATTGAGACTATAGGCTCTTTGTGCACAATAAACCTTTTCATTGACTGTATAGAAACTACACGTCACGACCTCCTGTTCTCCTCTAAGACATAAACAACACTCTCTCTTTCGTTATCTCCTTTTCTCCATCTTTTACTCAACCCGGCCATCTGCCTCACTGCTACCCAGTCTAATCTGTATCAAAATCTGTCCAACAGTGGACCAAAGCAACAGAGGACAATGCATGTTATTAGGTCTGCCCTCTTTAGCATTCTCACGGGAGGCAGATTTTCACACCCAGACAAAGTTACATGATACCCAAACTAGAGATTTTCTGAAATGAGTCTTCAGCTTATCAAGTTGCACTTGATGCCCACTTGAAGCCCAAATGCATCAGGCATAACGTTCAAAACAATCTCCAGAGCCACAACCAGAACAAAAGGAAGTTTCCATCACTTACACAGACATTTATGGGAAGAAAGTATTCTCTGCAACTGAAGGTTTAGTTCAGGGTTGTGATTTTATTAACAATTTATTGTAGACAGTTATATCTCCTTCAAGGTTACACATAGCCTGTTATGGTCCATATTTTTTTACAATTGTACATTTGTGCATTATTTCTGTCTTAATGGATAATGATAAGGATCTTAACATTAAAAATGTGCAGAGATCAAATCAGCATTAGCCATTGCAGTGAATAAGGGCAGATTTCTATTAAATCTCTTCTTCATTTCTGTTTAAATGCATTTAAAAAGTGTGTCTTTTGGGTTCAATATATTTAAATAATATTTAACCTTCTATTCAGTAATGCACAATAGAAAACACAATGCTCTGACAAAATGCATCCGTTGCAATCGAAAATACATGACAAGATTGTTCTGAACATCAGTTGTAAATCCTGCTGCTAGAGCCAATTACAAGTCATACTGTGATGCCGATGACTGTAGGGAATTAAAATTAAATCTGACTGTGCTGGTTGGGATAGACTGACACAACCTTGTAAATTTGTGTGGACTGGCATCTGTAGCTGTCATCACTTATTGTGACAGTCAATCACAGTGTTGCTAGAATAATTCCCCACAAGCCTTCAATCAGTCCAAAGACATGTCACTTTTTCTCATGGATATGTTTTTATTTACAACTATCCCTGTTCCTTTTCTAATACGTCTTTAATTTATTGCTCAATGTCAAATCTGAAGCATATGTGACCAACAATACCTGTTAAAATTTATTGGTGTAAGAACATGTCATGATGCAGCTTCAGACCCCCATCAATTCTTAATGTGACCATGTCAAGGACGATTATTTCAAAACTATTCTTATAGATTTAGGCTAGATTCCTTTTTCTGTCTGTTTGTGTAATCCTAGATCCCTGACTAGTAACAAAGAAATTTTTTTTAAATATAAGGTGCCCCAGGTTTTTTTATTGTGCTGTAAAATATTTTAAAATACATCTTATACGTTGTTAATTAAATTATATATTTTTTATACTGAGAAATATAAGCATTTGATTCCAATATGTATCTATGTAGTATTTAATAAAACATTTTTGTTGTACTTTTATGTGAAACAATTTACACTAAAGTAATATGAGTAAATGTACAAAGCTTTGAAATTAAGTATAATACTAGGTGCATATTACAAAAACATATTGTTAATTTACTACTTATTTTTTTCATTACATAAACATAACATGAAAAAGAGAAACTAGTTGTTGGAGTTTTAGTAAATTATTTTAATATTTTCCACTGAAAAAAAATAATTTAATGTTTTGAAAGATTTAAACAGAATAATATAACTGTGATATTTGTAAAACTGTGTTGTGTTTAAGTTAATGATTATTTCAGTTATTATTTGGGTTATTCTGTGAACTTTTAACAACATTTCTCTCAAATTTCAAACAAAAACATTTGCATTTATCTGCTTAAAATGAAAACAAAGCTCTGAATACCTTGAATACTGTAAAGAAAACACATTTTACAGTATTTACAAAACAGAACTATTTGTAAATGTATTTAGAGAAACTTGTATTCGATAACCCTAGTTTTCATTCCTATTTTCGTGGGCTTTGTTGTGCTGCCGGTCTATCACATTGCTGTTGGATGATTTTATGTCACTCCTGAGGTTTGATTTTGTTGAAACATAACAAATTCAAAATAAATGAGTATGGTATGGTCTCTTACTTTTTCCCACGGCTTTATATTCTTGTCCTTATGGGATGTTAGAATCTATAATGTTGAGCATTTGTTGCGTTTGTTTGCTTGACATCAATGAGAATTTGGATTAGCTACGTGCAAATGAAACACAAGACGAGGATGGAAAGGACAGAACGGAGCTCAACTCAAGGTAATGATGAGAATCACTCACATACACACTTCAATTAAACAGACACAAGTGTGGCCTAAGGGGGACCTTTAATGATCACAAGCCAGGAAGACTCAATACAAATCAGCTTTGGAGAAGAGCAGCGCCTGAGGGTCGACTTCTGCTGTTCTTAACAGTATTGTCATGAATTGTAGGCTCACCCACCATACCACCTACACACATAAACAAACAACAGATACAGCGCCAATAGAAAAACCCCAAACACGAGTCAGACAGGTCCCAAAATCGCGTGCAGGTGATTATGTAGACACAAAAGCTGTTCGAAAGTGATAATCCACCCCAAAATTTACATTGTGTCATGATATGGGTTATGCTACTGTCAGTAAATAATTAAACAAAGATAGTTTGAAAATGTTACTAACTGCCGCCGACATTTTTAATATATCTTCTTCTTTGCTTTGAATCAAGGTTTGAAATGAGAAGAAGGGGAATAAATGATGTATTGTATGCATTTTCAGTTCGGGGTAAAGTATTACTTTAAGCTTTAATTGCACACCGGGTTGAGAGATGATATTTAAACTTAACTTTACCCTTTATAGTGTCCTATTGGTACCAAGAGATAACAATTTGTCTTGATTATGAACAAATAAGGACAACTGCTTTTTACGCTTCCACAGCGAGAGAAGCCCACAGGCGTTGTTGTGTTTTCCTGTAGTTTGTGTATTAAAACAGAAGATAAAAAGCAAAGCACTCAGCTCCGTAAAGAGCATTTAAATGACACCGCAAACTCTCAAGTTGTTAAAATCACAAATGAATGGCATCAGTTTACCTCAATAATGAACTGCGCTTTTAAAAATCTGCCTTTCTATTTCTGTGCTCACATTTGCGTTCTGTGTTGGCTATTTGGCCCAAAGAGCTGTTTATAATTCTGTTAGATGTCATGAAAAATAGACACTATCCAGTGCACGCCAATGGGCTTAATAGAACCCAAACTGCTCATTTTATCTCTATACTGTACACAGAATGAATAAAAAAATACATTTGTGCATTTGGTAGACACCCCAAAGAGACTTACACAGCACTTATGTTCTCAATAGTGTTCCGTGGGAATAGCACCAATGACCTCGCTTCTAACATTAAGCAGTGAACTACAAGAACAGGACAAGACGTCTCATAAGTCTGCTGTCTGTCCTCGCTTCAAGCTTAGCGTATGGGCATCACCGTATTCCATAATATTGGACAGAAAGGATCCCTTCATCTGATCTCATGAAGAACACCAAGTTTAAAAACTGAAGGGAGCATTTCATCAAGGATCAAGGTCAGGGAGCATCAATCCTTTCTCATGATCCGAAATGTTACGGATAGAACTTCATTTTAAAAGACAACTATATGTTTATATGGACATTGGGCACACAAAACCTCTAAGACATAAACCACAATAGCCCAACAAGTGATCTTTGCATACAGCAATGGCACCACAACTCTAAATCATCACTTTCCCTATAATAAAACCTGTTGGGGTGTAACAACAGTGACATCCAGCGAGCACACACGTGTCCTCCTTTCCTCCCAAGCATCCCTCCAGCATCCACAAGAGCGCATGCATGCCTTTTACAATGCGCTCCAATGCGCAAAACTATTCTAAGATAGCCAAACGCATTTACTGCATGCGATGTCAATGGTAAAACATACAAAGAGACGATTCCGGGTGGTCGGGTGTCCCTTCCTCCCTGTCTGATTGTCAGGGGCGGGGCGGCGCTCCATCACTTTGGTGTTGTCAGCACATGGATAGTTGAGTGCCGGGCGGGCAGGGCGCTCGGGCGGAGGATGCTGAGAGAGACGCCCGTCAACGAAGAGCATCTCTTGCGGATGTAAGAGGAGGCGATCAGAGGTGATGGAGACCTCCAACTCGTAACGGGATGGGACTGTCTTTGCAAAGCCATGTGAAATAAGGGACTGCTGGAATAAAAGGTAAGAAGAAACGCAGAAGAAACTGATGCCACTGTTGAGAAAGTGCTTTTCATAATGAGGTCGTCTTGAAGACACTGAAGATTTTTCCTTGAAATCAATATGGATAACTTAAGCTTTTCATTCCCAGTGGACGGCTCCAATGACACTGGTAATAGCTCCAGTGGGAATTCTACAAGTATGTATTCTCATGCCACCATCATAGGGCTGGCAGGGCTGGTGAGCTTTCTTATTTTGTTCACTATTGTGGGGAATGTGCTGGTTGTGATTGCTGTTTTGACAAGCAGGGCGCTGAAGCCGCCACAAAATCTCTTTCTTGTTTCCCTGGCCAGCGCGGACATTCTGGTGGCCACGCTCATAATGCCCTTCTCTCTGGCCAATGAGTTGATGGGCTACTGGTTTTTCGGAAAAGTTTGGTGCGACATCTATTTAGCACTTGACGTTCTCTTTTGCACATCGTCTATTGTTCACCTGTGTGCCATCAGTCTGGACAGGTACTGGTCGGTGACACAGGCTGTCGAGTATAACCTAAAGCGGACCCCTCGAAGGGTGAAGGGCATGATCGTGGTGGTCTGGTTGATCGCAGCCGTCATCTCCTTCCCGCCGCTCATCTCCATGGACCGGAATAATGAGGGCGATAACAGCGAACCGAAGTGCGAACTGAATGACCACACTTGGTACATTCTCTACTCCAGCATCGGGTCGTTCTTCGCGCCCTGTGTTATCATGATCCTTGTTTACATCCGAATCTACCAGGTGGCTAAGAAGAGAACCAGGAACATGTCAGAGAAGCGCAGGGATACGGACGGGGAGTCGGGAACGCCTCGGCTGGAGAACGGCCTCAGTCGGGAGGATTCCAGACGAGAGAACGGGCACTGTGCCTCCCCGCCGGGCGACCGCAAACCGGGCGAGGATGACCCAGACGCCGAACTGGAAGACAGCAGCTCTTCGGATGAAAAAGCCAAGCGGTCACAGAACGAGATGGCCTCTGCACGTAAAGATCGACGTTCTAGCCGTAAGAACAGCTCGTGTTCCAAGCATTCCAGCCGAAAGTCCCGTGCCAGCAGCAAGTCCCTGGATTTGTTCTCCTCTCGCAGGAAGCGCAGGAACACCATCTCCAGAAAGAAGATCTCACAAGCCAGAGAGAAACGATTCACATTTGTACTGGCCGTAGTTATGGGTGTGTTTGTGGTCTGCTGGTTCCCATTCTTCTTCAGCTACAGCCTGTATGGGATCTGCCGGGAATCCTGCGCTATCCCGGATCTGCTGTTCAAGTTTTTCTTCTGGATCGGTTACTGCAACAGCTCCCTCAACCCCGTCATCTACACAATCTTCAACCAGGACTTCCGGCGAGCTTTTCAGAAGATCCTTTGCAAGTCCTGGAAGCGGTCTTTTTAGAGCACACTGGCACGTATTTAGCCACAAGTCTGAAAAGCTTTTGGATATTCACATTTTGGAGACGTTTCTCAGCACTGCCTTTGTATGGTTGCATTGACAATCTGTACACAACAATGACGATATTTTTCCTTTTGTTGTGTATAGCTTTGAGGCTGATTGTCACATGGATGGTACCTAAAGCTAAACATGCTTCAAAAAGACCCAACTGAACTTGGTGGCACTGCACTGCATTAGAGGAAACAAGCTTATCTTTATGATGGCTGCAGGCCCTCTTAAGATATCAAGATACATTTTAAGGTGACTTTGCACATATGGCTTGTCTCATCAGGACTGGAGAGCTGTGTAACATGAAAGCCGCTTCCTTTTCGGTGGTGACACAGGAGAAACCAGAAAAAGTGAATTAGCAGAAAATGCACTCGTTTTTTCCAGCTGAGCGGGGCACAATGGACACTCTTGGTTAGGCAGAGCTTTACCTCTCTGAAGGTTGTCAGCAATGACAGATGACAGAAGAGTGTTGCCATGATGTTGTCGGGTATTGCATAGTGCTTCTCGAGGGTTGCAGAATCCTGACTGAGCAGTGCTGTGTTACAAACTGTTCTTAACCATCTTTCAGTGATATTAATCACAGCACCGCTGCTCCCTTACCTATTAATAATGCCATAAAAAAATTTAAGAGCTATTTACCGAAACTGTTGTTGTTTTCCATGATGATAAATGATTTATTTATATAGAGTACCGTACATGATTTATTTATCAGATTCTATACTGAAGCTTCGTTGCTATGCTTGTATAATGTATCCCATTTGTTCAAACGATTTCAGCTATACGATTCAGTATGATATATATCTGTTGTAAATTTGCCAGGGCGAAACTTTTACTCAACGTTTTTCTTACTTTGTTTGTTTGTTGTTGTATATTATGAAACATCTGACATTGGGCTTCTCTCCTTTTTCCTTTTTCCATATACTTGTGATATCTCCAAAATGACTGACAGGTCACTATAAGCACAGCTGATGATCAAACAAAAGTGAACAAATAAATGGATTGTAATTGACTTTTTTAGTGTGAAATGGCGTTTTCTAAGAAGGTTCGAGTCTCTAGTGGGCTGCTCATACATAAAGAATGAGGTTAGTTTAGAACAGACACAATAAAGACGGAAGGGATTCAGTTTGCGGTTTTCATTAGTTTAAGATGTTTCGATTAAGTGCATCAAACAGTGTTTCATTGTTACTAAAAGACTACAGATACAAATTTTAGCCCGACACTTTTAAATACTTGTTTAATGAGGATTTAAAAGTAATGACTGTTACAATTTTTAGCACTAAATTTTTTCATTGATCATTGATAACAGAAGAAAAAGTATCATTTTAATACAGGAATACATTATTTGAATATACCATATGCGCAGTTATGTAACGTATATATTCTGACTCCCTGCTATATTCTCTTCTCTTATTGATATGCCGGGGGAGGATGATACCTGACTGGTCCCTAGTAAATCTCAAAATCCAACATAAGATGTTTCTCCTAATATTTATGATTAAATGCTGAACATAAATCAGATTCGATTCTCTTATTCCTTGGAGAGGCAGTTTACATATGGTCAGAGAAGTTAAATGGAATTTAATAGAGTCATAGCTTATTCTAACAAAGTTGGTAAGGGGGTGGGACTTGTATTGTTTTTATCTATGTTATGTAAGCCCTGAGGGAAGATGGCTAAACTATAGGCTGTACTTAAACGTATACTATTTTATGTACATTAAACACCTTAAAATGGATTCAAATTAGAATGTACTTCGGATATTTGTTATATTATTTTTATGTAGTATAATAGTTCACAAATTATAACCATTTTGGTTATGAATGTAAGTGTGTATATAATTTACTTTTAAAAAGTCAAGATTTTTACTTAAAAATGCATATCATTAAAAGTAATTGTAGGAACATTTTCAAATCAAAGCACCTAATACCATTATATTTATCTCTGTGGGAGACGAAAGAGTTTAGTAACCAGTGCCGTTCCGATTATAAGTAATGTATTTGAAGCAGCCACCTCAAAAATTATTTTGATCTTGCCGAAGGATTGGTGCCACTTGAACCAGAGCC
The DNA here is from genome assembly GCA_033220385.1 of Triplophysa yarkandensis. NCBI lineage: Eukaryota > Metazoa > Chordata > Actinopteri > Cypriniformes > Nemacheilidae > Triplophysa > Triplophysa yarkandensis. Next base: position 10,592,151 of record CM065655.1, read on the forward strand.
ATGTGAAAAATAAATCTAGTTTCTTAATGCATGCATTTTCAAAATAGCTTAAATTCTTAGGATCTTCTGCATTTTATTTTTATAAACTTCAAAGAGTAAGGGATCATTTGATTAAGAAAAAGATCTGATAACTTGTTTATATTGGAATGCACATTTTGCATATCGAGGGCAAAATGCCTCATATACTACAAATGCATGCAAACACATGTAGCACCTCAAGGCTGTTCACGCACAGCAATCTTTCGAGCCAAGGACAAGGCATTTTACATACATTTTGATTTGTAATGCACTAATGACAAATGTATCCGAATGAAAAACGACTACAAAGTAAATCTAAGGAAGGGTTAATAAAAGAAAAGGGGAAAGATAAAACTATATTATACAACAGTTATTTCTCTAATCTGATTGGCTGAAAGCCATGGTATATTCGACAAGAGACATCACGTGGCTGCTTCGCTGTTTGCATTACTCAACCACTAAGCACTTAAACACAGATACACAAATGCTTGGAATGAAACTCCAGGCGTTCTTTACATAACAGATATTCTCGTGTCAATTTGTGACTTTTACACAAATAGGCAGTACGCAACTGAACAAGCTGGTTGCGATCAGCCAAAAATACTTTCTTTAAACATGCACAATTACATTATTACAATGGAAAATGGAAAGGCATTCTCTGGGACTTATTTTTACTGTCTCTGTCTATAATTTGCACACATATCACGCGCACTCATATTAAACCCATATTCATGCCACATTATCTCTTTAATGTTACTGTATTTATTTGTACAAAGTGATGTTGTAAAATTAGTTCCTGAAGCTTCTTTAACGGTTCCTTGAAATATTAGAGGGTTTTAAAGACACTGCGATGTTGTTTGTGATTTATCTACACACTTGTGCCGTCGAACTGTTGTTAAAATGCAATATGGCACCCGCAGTTGTGTGATGTTGCTCTTTATCAGGAGCTGTTATTGTTTCTCTGACCTTATCACAGCCATGTTGATATAGAGCACCATCAAACTCCTACTCAAGCCATATTGCATTAATAAATGATTGCTTTGCCTTTGGTTAGTGTTGGTGTTGGTGTACCTCCGTCACAAGGAGGTATAGAGGGGAAAGCCCATGACCGATGTGACTGATGTGATTCTGCTGCTACCTGTGTTTGTGTTTGCAATGAGTACACAGAGCCCAAAGCATTCTGCCTTCCCGCTTGCTGATAAGAACTGCCATATGTCAAAGTCTAAAAGGATTAACTTTATATAGACTCATTCATTCATTCTGGGCTAACATTTGGGTCACACATTTTATAATCACTCTAAGAACTTGGACAGAATATGATACGTCTTATCCAGTGACTTAATATATCAGCATGGATATATGATGGTTTGGTTAGCACACACAATATCAGTATCAATGGTTTAAGTTATTAAACTTTTTGCAAACCTCATTCAATTTTCTTTCTTCCTGTTGCAGAATTAATCAGATGATGTGTCTTAAATGACCCTAAAGGGGATTATTTGCAATAACAACTGGATGGATGTGCATTATCTAGGCTTATTACATGGTTGCTTGCCACACAAGTATATTATTGGCAACAAAATATGGATTTGAAATATTTGATTGTCACTTTTATGTCAATCGAACAGCTTTAAGCCTAGATTAAGTTGAAACAAGATGAACATGCAATGAAGTTTTAACGTTTTTAAAATGTAATCTCATGTGTTATAAATTTGGTATCAGTTAGCCCAGCGGTTCTCAAACTGGGGGGTGGTTTGAGATTGATCCAGGGGTGGCCAGATTTTGTGGCATTTTATGAAATAGAGAAATTTATATAAAAATATTTGTATCATGCAGGACAAGACACATTAAAAATGTGGAAAAATTAAAAGTATCACATAATTATATTTTTGGCCAAACTGTTTCACAGGATAAAGAAAAATTATAAATATGACTTGAAATGTTACAAGTTTGTTACAAGGGGATAAAAATAAGAAATAAACCATCTTTATATCTTTTATTATATACCAAAGCAAAAAAAATCTTTTTTTACATAAGCCAACATCTTTTACTCGCAGAGAGCAGTCAGCCCAAGCCAAGTGCACTTGACTTGATTGTTGCTATAGAGACCAATGATAAATTGTATTAACCTTATTTAATTCATTAAATTTAAAAGGGAAAGAAAAAGGCTTAATACTCTTAAGACTCAAAGCATTAGCCTGTCAGGGCATTCAGATGCTACATTACTAAATGAGCAGTCATTACAAACATACTGAATACACTTATCAAATACAAATTCTAAAAGCTGGAAAATAAGAAAATAACAGAATCCTCAGCGAGAAAATGCCAAGTCATTATGAATAGCATGCCTCTCATATCATTAGGCGCATATGAGGTATCATTAATATAGGTTTAATACTTTTGTTAAAGGGACATTAATAAGAATTCTTTGAGTAAGTTCTCCTGTCATTCCATTTTTTTATGTTGTTGTTTTTGCTCCTGTAGGTCTTAAACCATTTAATTGGATTTTTTTATATTCTTTTTAGCTGATCTGTATATCAAAAACATGGAAGCAGTTTTCTCAAAACGGAGGATATGTTTGGGATATATATTTCTTTTTCTATTTCTTTATTGCCAAAAACCCTGGCACACCCAAAATATGATTCAAGAAATAAAGCAATTTCTTCAGTAAGCATGCATAAAAGTAGAGCTATTTTAAATAAACCTGCGTACAGGTCTGTGAAAGGAAGCCTCACAGGTGTCTGTGTAAGAGAGAGATAGAGAGCGACTTAAAAAAAACGTTTTCAGTCCAAATATTACCATAAACACCTCCGAGAATGAGAGCGAGATCATGGAATAAAGCTTTCAAACAGTTACTCATCATTCATACCGCTGCACTCAGAGGCTCGGCAGACATAATGACAGACTTGATGACTGCTTAAACCAATTTTGAGGACAGCAGGTGCACATGTTTAATATCTCAATCTCCCAAAGCAGGTTTTCAGAAAAGTTTACAGAAAATAGCATTTTCAAGTTAACACAGGAAAACCTGACTGTACTGTAGACCGTAAATATGCACAAACATTATCATCCCCACTCCATCGTTACCATGTAATAGGAAAAAAATACACAACTGACTATATCCAGCACTTGATATGAATGTGATGATAAAAATGTCTGTAAATTGAAGAAACACATATGATTGGGGAGGTTTTTTTGATGGAATTAGCTTGTTAGGTCAAAGACAAATATGTTTAACATTTAAAATGTGTTGATGCATAGTAAAGAAAGTATAGAATGTGTACACACACTCAAATAATATATTAAACAATTTACGTAAAGGGGTCATTTTTTAAGCAACTGGTTAAATTGTGTGTTTATATAAGTAAAAAATTAACTCATAAATGAATAATTTCTAGTAGTATTCAACAAAATATTAAGGTTGTATTACAAATCTTTTTTTTTCATTAAATAAATATTTATGTAATTTTAACTGTTTGATTTTAAATCAATATTTTCCATTTAAACAATTTAATGTTATATTTTATTAAGTTAATATATCTGTTCATTCTTTGTGATATTAAACAAACCACATGATATATTTCTTTACACTGCATAATTAAGTTTATAAGTTGAATATATTTTTAAACATAATTTTGAGTTTAGTTTGATTTAATTTTTAGTCAATTTTAATGACATTTTTAGCTTTTTTAAATGGTTTTGTCATTATTAATTTTTGCTTTTTATTAAATTCAATGAAACCAATTATATTTTTAGTTTTCAGAACATTGGCAATATGTAAAACTGCAAGGCTTATTATAAATGATCTCTAACACTGAATTGTCTGCACAAATCCATAATGTCACAAAGATACATTCAAATCAATTATTCTTGGAGTTTGATCTATCTATCCATGTTTAAAAATAAATATTGATGAATATTGATCTGCTCTTTGAGGAGCTATTTAAACTCATGCATGATGAATGGTGACATCTGAAAAGCTCAGGAAGGCTTTGTAACTGAGAAAAAACTCTCTCTAAGCACACATGACAGTGTACATGCCAGTCTAAAATTGTTCCTCTCCTTCTGCTAATGTTTTCACCTCATTAGTCAGCTGCGGGTATCTAACACCAATTCATGTAACATGTCAACACGAAACTCAGAATCTGGAACAAACCCGTCTCACCAACACTGAACGAGTGTGGGCATTGAGTGTACAGCATGCTGTCTGAGCTTTAAGTTGTTAGAAGTGATGCATACTGAGGGATTCAAAGAATTATTGGGAGTAAACATGACAAATGAATTGAGACATTAGATTCTGAATTGTGTTTAAATGATTGCTGTCCTTATATTCCATGATCACCAATAACAAGCTTGCATGGCACGGCAATGTTACGTTGAGGTGATTGTGGGTAGACGATCAAGAGAATGATTAACCAGACCAGAGGTAAGTTAATAAAAAACCTACAATCAACATAACAATATAACTTAAATAGGTTTTACATTGTAACACAGCTAACTATCACTTAAATTTTTTTTCCGATAATGAATGTTGACATCAACCTGTTTGAAACGTCTAAGATAAATCAGTTGGGATGCCCCATCACTTGTTTATGCTTTGTCCGGTACTTGAAGCATAGCTGTTAACTTAAAAAAAATATTTTTTGATATTTGTCCAATGCACTCAAGTTTAACTTTTAACTTTAAATTGGCTTCTCTAGTTAAATAATGTTTCTTAACAGGAACACAGTTTGAAACATTGTCAAACCTCCATCATAAGGTTTTAAAATCCCAGCAGGTGGTGATTATAACAGGTAAAACATGGAATAGTATTTTTACATGTCCTCTCAACCGCCAACTCACTCGCTGACTATGACATGAAACATATTTTTCTATTCCTTCGACTTATTCTCTCTGTAGCCATAATCATTGCTGCCGACTAGCAGACTTATCGTAATCCTATAGTTCTATACTAAAGGTTGAAGGGCCTGTACGAAAGTGGCCCAGTTGATTTATTGGAGCAGTTTTCTTTGGCTTTCTGTGTTAAATCTACCCCAACCCTCTATCAGAGCTCAGCAACAGCCATAAATAAAGTTCCTTGTGTTTGAAGTTGTAGTCTGACTCAGAGCGAGGAAAGAGAGGAGAAATACAGTGGCGGTCAATCACACTGGTCACTGGCACTCCCTGTGGCAAGCATCAATCATGTGGGTTGCAAAAAATGACCCGGGATCATATTTAATTTCCTATTTAACATTACACCCCCAAAACGCGATATCCTTCCCCTTTAATTCTGTATAGTTAGATAAAGTGCCATAATGACTTCCTTTCCTCCCAAAGGAGATGGAAATACCGGGACAGGGCAGCGGTCCAGCCAAAAGGCCACTGGGTTGAGGTTCCTCTGTTCCATCATCGGACCTTTCTGCGGAAAGAAGATCTGTAGTGATGGCTAGAATTCAGCCTAATCGAATCTGAGGGTTTGTTAGGTAAGAAACCGATAGAGCAATCTGAGACAGTCTAAGTGAGATATAATCGGATTTTTCGGAGAACAATTTATGAGTGGAGAAAAGACAGATTTTCTTGTGGCACTTATTGTTTTGTGAAGAAATCCTCACAAAGTGTTAAATAGCGCTTTCGAGTAACACAGTGTCTTTGTTGGAAGTTACAGAAGATCTGTGAAATAAAACAGGGTGTTAAATGGTGTGAAACTGTGTGTGCACTTTCACTACTCTAATTAGTCTGTGGAAACATCCATTTTAAAAAAGGCCAAGATGGTTTCACAGGCAGCTATATGAGACCAGTCTATATAATTAACTTGTGTACTGAGTATTCTTAACACAACGCCAGAGGCAAAGGAACACCCTATATCATAATAATGGAGGATGTGCAGGCAGATGCAGAAGATGCTTATGTCCAAGTCTTAGTGGAAGGCTTATTTAAAGACACCATTTTATAAATCATTATCTCAGGTATTAACTTAAATTAAGATGGCCATGAGGGGAGAGAGAGGATGCAAATATGTCCTTGTGGAAATAGTAGAAAATAGAGTGTTTGGTACGCGTTTTCAGCTGTGAGTGAGCAGTTATAAGTATGTATTGACTTCAATACTGTATACCAGCAATCTCCAAATAGCATCATTCAGCAACTATTGTTAATAATCTTTATTATAGTTAGACATCTCGACCAACCTGATTTCAAAAACGTGTGACTTAAGGGGAAGGATCACGCTGTTTTATGCATTATAAGTGTTTAAATATGTTGAGTTCTCTTGTTTAACGTGGTTAAATTCTTAAAAACCAGAGCTGGATGAATAACGTAGTATTTCTGTGATGAATACGCTCCCCCCATACAGCCACTTGTTTCAGAAAAGGTTCTTACAAAAACTCGTCACAGTCATAAGGTCACAAGTTATTTATTGGCTATTCGTCCTTAAAATCCCGCCAACGCACCAATCAGAGACCTCAAAGAACACGACAATCAGTGTGGACATTCCAGAAGAAGCCCTTGTGAAGAAATTAGTCATAAGCACCACTCACGTCCCGCCTGCATGAGTTCTGCTCTTTCTGTAAACAGTCATAAAGCTAAATCTGTTTTCTATAAATGCGGGTAAACTAACAATTTTCAGACACTTCTAGACAATTCTACACTACATGTATTCAACATGAGATTGACAGAAAAGGTCTGTGATACCTCTAAAAGTGGCAAATACTATGTGTGATATTTTCTATTGGGTTCTGATGATTCTAAAGGGTTCTGATGATAGTTTTACCAAAGCACTTTATGTGACTTCTACAGACACTCCCTTTCATCTACCCTTGATTATAAAAAATCACAATTCACTAGCAAAGTTAAGTGAACTTAGATGGTTTTAAGATAATAATAAGAATGACTAGATGTTTTTTTTTATTTATGAAGTAAAATATGAGTGTGGGAAATTATAGCACTGTTAAGTAGATTTTTGAAGCACACTTTTTTAACCTTGGCAAGCATTACAGGACAGACCTAAGAACACTTATTCATACTGAAAATGAAAATAAATCATAAAAATGTATTGTACTAATTGGCATGTTTAAATGTTGTAAACGTGTAATTTCTTTCTACGACTCTGACACTACGTCATTGAGGTCTGGTGCCCCCAATTGTATGCTATGATAGATCCAGTGTCACTTCTCTCAAATATTAGCCTAAAGCCATGATGAAGAGTCTCACATCTACTGCAAACATTCTTGATTTAGATTGGACCTGAGCAGTTAAATACTTGTGCCCACCATGTTTTGTTCTCTGAGAATCACCATGTAGCGGTGGCACAGTTGTGCGAGGGCCTGACAGCTATAGTTTTCCGTTTGAACCTTTTCAATAAAAGATTGCATTATAAAATAGCACTATTCAAAGCGGAAATAAAGAACCACTTGGACCAATGCAAAATGCGTCAATCTTTTGCTATATACAATGCAATATGTGCACAATGAAAAGAATTGAGGTTACTCTAAAAAACATACATGGCTCACCATCTCTGGCTCTATTCATCACCAATGTGCGTCACCAAACTACTCAGTTCATCAATTGCCGATGTATCTGTCCATTACTCATCTGGTTTACTCACACCCTGGGACTCATCAGACAAAAGATTCTAATAAAGCAATATGATATCAAGTCTTTTAATATGCAGTTTAATTCATTGTTAAATGAAACTGAATACACAACTGTCGACCAGGCAAATTTGTGCATTTACGCTGTTAAGGGTTGCTAGGCAACTTAAGAAATATATGAATATGCAATGCAAGATGTCATTTTACGGAAGCACAGAAAGTAAATTTTTTAATCATCAAAGCTTATTTATTAATTTATTATTAAAGTCCGTTATAAGATATGGTATAGTGAGGCAACATTGAAGCAAACTATAGCAATTCCTTGTTTCCTATGAACATAAAGTTATTAGTTTTGATTGGATTAATGGAATGCAAGGTAATGCCTATGAGGGTTGTTGACAAACAGAGCTTTTCAGTTGACCATGTGTTACGATCATTGTGTTGTCTACATGCAGTCAAAAATATAAATGTTTGTTTTTTGCACATAATAATTTCTTATTTTAAAACATATACACTTACATGTCCTGTATATATACTGTATATATTTTTTAAAAGTATTAATATTCTAATATAGATGCATGTGTGTGTTTTTATTAATAAAATTAATAAATTCTTTTATTCTGAATGCGATAAATTGCATTGAATCCATTTGACAGCCCTATTCAAACAAAGCAAAAATGTAACAGAGAAAAAGGACTTCATTAAATATATGAATTGGAAATATTGATCTTTATTGCATCCACAAGTTATTGTTAGATCAAAAACAAAAATCTTAAAGAAAGAAAAAATCAGCTTTAAAATCTAAGAATAATAACAAATACTATATACTATTTCAGTCTTTGTTATAAAGTTAATGCTCCCTATAGTGTAACTCTTTAATTTGCAACATGGGGGTCCTGCCTTAGCTCTTTTCTCGCTGTCTTCCCTTGGCCTGAAAATGCATTATAGGATGAATTACAGAGAACTTTTGTAAGTGAGTTAGACTCTTTCAAGCTTACCGCTGTGACCATGTTCTTTGTTATCTATTTGTGAGACGATGGTGGCAGTATCTGCTTTGAAGATGGGGCCTGTGTCTAGTTCCTGTCTTGTGCCCAGAGGCTTAATGTCTCTCTCAGACCAGAGACGGAAAGTAAAAGAACCATGATGTCGCGGCAGGGGCCACCAGCACTTAGCCTAGAAGAGATCTGATTCAATTTTACCCACTTCAACACTGACTGTGACATGTTAAAATGTCCTTCTGGATTCACACAGATTGTCTTTTACGAGAAAAGAATTTCTGACGAGTTCATGCTTATGTATATTATAGGCAGGGTCTTTGATTTTTCAAATCCTTAAGAAATCTGAGTCAGTTCCGAGTCAAAAAACAACCATGCAGCCAATCCACCAGAGGCATGTTTGGGGGGGAGCTTTCAAAATAGGGGCGAGATCCTTTTGGCCCAGGGACGTGTTTGTTTTTGTGATTTCGAATGTCAAGATTGACAACCAGAAATCGAAGACCCCGGCTTTTAATGTATTTATCTATTTTTAATATTATTGTTTTGCCAGTTTATTTAGTTTCGTTCCTAAAAAAAGTTGGGGAGACTAGGGGATTATGGTTAAGAAGTAAGATTGAAACCTGTATATGATTATTTAATCTAAAATTTTTTAAAAATGACAACCAATAGAAGTCAGTGGTGGCTGAAAAATGGGTTGTTGGGATTGCTTAAGTTGGCACTTGAGGAAAAGTTATGTTAAAACAACTTAATTGAATTTAATGGAATTATTCAGAACAAATGTACATGATAAAATTAAGTCATTCTAACAAACCATTTTTTTCTACACATATTTGATTATAAACATTCTACAAAATGTAGACTTATGTGTTCTGCATAAGAAAGAAAATCATACAGGTTTGGAAAAAAATTTGTAAATATTGTCAAAAACAAAGGGTAGCTCTTCTTAAAGTCAGTTCACACCTGTTAACACAATGACTGTCCATACAAAGTTCCTTATAGTGTACAGTATATCCAATTGTTTCCAATGCCAAGCTGTAATTAAATACTGATCTATCAAGTTCCTATAAAATGACCACTTGGCTCCAACTAGTCTAACGTCTTTGTTCATGAGTTCATTAAATCCATTAACATTGACTTTAAACTCCATCAACACATTTAAGAGACCCAACACACAATCACTGCAAAAATACTCCTACAAAAAATGTAATTATGCACAGCAGTACATATAATAAATCAACGTTTTTCCATATTGACAATATTAAGAAATTACTGCTGTTGATCAAAGTAAAACATCATGAAGCAAAATGGCAATCTTGAGTAATTTTGATTACATCTCATGAGGTTTCAAGCTGCGATGTGTTCCTAAAAACAGTCTGAGATTTCTTTGAACAGAGTGTGAATTGCTAGTTAAACTCATTCCCGCTTAATTCCTGCAGGTGTAATTAAAACAGAAGTTGAGAACCTCTGTGATAAGACAGATTTGGGTCAAGAAGAAGTTGTTGTCTTGGCTGTGAGGGTTTGTGTGCACATGTGGGTGTGTTTGCCCCAATCCCACCAGGAGAACCCTTCTCGTTACAGGTTATAATAGTTTAAAGATTCATTCAATGCATAGGACACATAGGATTACTATATGTTGTTAAAATGATAATAATTGTAAAATTCTGCCATCATGTCATCAATTAAACCGGTTTGACTTTTTTCATTCTTCTGCAGAACACAAAAGAAGATATTTTTATGACAGTGGGTATCTGAAGAGCAGTGGCACCCATTCATTTCTGTTGTGTGGACACAAATGCGGGTAGATAGTTGCCAATCCCAACATTCTTTAAAATATCTTCTTTTTTGTTATTTGGAATACATTTTGAGTTTTTATTTCTGTGTTAACTATGATCTTACAAACCTTATTTCTTGCTAGCTGACAGTAATTTAAATTTACGAATTTATTTCTTTTAAAATAGGAAGTAGAAGCATTTAAACTTTCATGTTTTTAAATGATAATGCAATTTTTACTAATATCTTACCCAGTGAGAGTTTGTTATTTGGTGTAATTATGTGTCAGCGTGACATTTCGAATCTGATAGATTTTAATATTATAAACTGGCTTTTTGGCAGAATGTAAATATTATCATGGCCAGTAAGGGCTAAAGTGTCTCCATAAGGTCACCACAGAGAGACAGACAAAATAAAAGATAAAAAAAAATGTTTCAGAGAACTTTGAGGGAAAGGCACTACCTCCCACTTAATGCTTATGGTCATTCAAACATTACCTCTCCACCCACAACACCCTTACACTCTCTTCCTTTTACACATCTCAAATATGAGCGATAACAAAATACAATTACTTCTTTAACACATAAGTACATCAAGTAAAACACTGATTCCTCAGGGTACATCTTTGTAGGCGTGCGCACACACACACACACACACACACACACACACACACACACACACACACACACACACACACACACACACACAAACATTTATAAATACTTATAAAAACACTGTGAGCAGAAACTAAAAGAATATGTTTAAACTTCAGCTCCATCTCCACTCATTTGCACTCAACCAGATGCTACTACAACTGAAAGAGAAACTGACAGCTGACACAAAAGTGCAATGATCGTTTTAGCCTGAATCTATGAGACATCCTGAAGACTATGCTCACCCTGCCAGCTTTAATGCCCAATTCAGATTTTAGGCTCAGATCGATTTCTTGGCTTGGCTGTTCACATTCTGTTTGAAAATTTGCCAATAATCAGATTTCCATAGTGTACTGATAACAGTCCTGAACTACAGTGTATGCGCACAAGAAAAATGATGTGTAGAGGAACACAGAAAACTTGCATGCAAATGATCAAGAGAAGGAGGATCAGTAAAATAAAAGCGATGTGCTAAACAAAAGACAGTACATGTCAGCGCAGAATTGTGACGCCTTTAGTCGACCTAGAATGATGAAAAAGTCAATGAATTCAGAAATGACCGTTCGGACTGAGGTCGCATTGTGAAACCTCAGATCTGTATCTGATGTGGAAACAAATTTTGATCTAGGTCACATATTGAGAAAAAATGTGGATTTGGAAGGCCGTGTGAACGTAATTATGAGTTAGTGTCAATGGTTGCAGGTTTATGACATTATTAACTGGTCATTCTAAAAGCAGTTGTGTACACACTGTTAACATAATGTTCACAATCCTGTTTTCACATTTTTGTAGTAAAATTAAACATACCTGAAAACCGTCCATACTGTAAAATTGCATGGTATTTAGTCTTTTAGAAGAATGTACACAGAACATTGTGTGTTATTTATTGTATTACTTGTATTGAAACTACCTTTCTCATTGATTTTTTCCTATTTTCTAACAGCCAACCTCAGTCACTGCAGTCTGGGGAATTGGAGTTCAGTGGTGTGTGGAAAAAGCATTGCTGTTTTTGAGGAAGGTATATACCGGACATTTCCACTAACTTCGGCGACAATTCTTAGTCTGTATTTGTGCCAGAGAAATCTAGAGATATGCACAGAAATAAAGCTCAAATCTGGCTTCACAACATGTAGAAAAGGTGAAAATCAGTTTGTAAGTCATGTGGTGGGAGGGAAAACAGCAGTTCCGTGGTGATTTGTTCTTAGGTTTGTTGCCAACATGTTCGTGGCAAGTTGTGTTCTGGACTTGCTACATTTAATTAGTATGGAAGACCAATTTAGATTAAAGATTGCTACTCTTCATACTTTTCTACTTTATTTAAAAAATACTAAGAAATATTGATACAAATGTAAAAATTAATTGTAATTTTTTTTATAGATTAGCTGCATTCTATACATACAGCATCAACTTCATCGTTGACATACTATTGAGCGCAAACAATCTTTTTGATACAGTTTGTATAACCAAACAGGAAACACAAAAAGACAGATACTTCAGGCACATATTGTACAAGCTGGAGATATAAAAAAAAAACTATTAACCCGGACGCAGCCAGTGCCAACCGTCTGAGTATCAGGACAACCCTCAACACGGGACAGTTTGAATGAGAGGCACCATCTGGTTTTATGGCAATGCTTCTTTCTTTCACTGAGGTTCACAGTCCTCAGTTGAACTTCATTTACACCAAACACACACACATAAAAAGTGTAGGAGGATTCTGAGTCAGATTTTGGCTCTGCACCAAGTGCTATTGAAATGATTTTAATATCGTGACCTGAAGCCCTGTGTGTGTGAAAGCGAGATCTACAGTGATCCACACAGCACAGGTGGCAATAGTCAATATCTGCCCACAGGCATCGATTTCGGTACATGAAGATTTTATCAGGCATACATTACATATTATTGCAACTATCTATCTACACAGGGGGCTACTTGTCAAAGTATCCTGTCACCATGGCAACCGCGGGTCCATTTTTCGCCCAGATGGTCAGTGAGAAATAAGAATGGCTTGATTTTCATCTCCTCATGGCAAATGCTGTCTTTCAGTTCACAAATGCGCTTTAAGTGACAATATTTCCGATGATATATCTCTCACGCGATATCATTTTCCACAAACAGGCCAAAAGACTTAACTCCCTGCTTTTAATAACCACACAAAATGTCTCATGTATTCTGAATGAGAATGCAACATTTCTGTTGTTTCTGTAGCTGTGGCAAAAATAGTAGTTTGTCCCCTCATGTTGATGGGAAAAAACTGTAAAGATACTGTATAAATCTGATGGATTTGGCAGGCTTAAGTGAAAAGTACTGAAACCATTCAGCTCTCGCTCTCTTCCTCACCGAAACCTAAAGCATTATAGACTTATACTATCTCACACAGCAGAGGACACATAAATGTGCATTGACACTAACACCGGGTCCATATATTGGGTAAAGGGATTTTAGTATTAGGCCTTGGCTATTACATTGAGTGGTTTTGTGGGTGGATAAAAAAGATCACAGTTCAATAACATTCCAGCCTTTTCTGTATTCAATCACACATCAAATACAGTGAAAGAATTGAATTTTAATGCAAGACACAAACCCCTTCAACACAGAGTATTTTCCATTAATTTACAAGATGCACTTTACTTGTATTTTTCTTTATGTTTAGGTTTGCTGGTGATTAAATGAAATTTGTTATAAAATGACAAATATCATGATACCTGCTGATGGTAGCACTATGATAAATATTATTCAGTAATCACAGCTACAGAATAGAAAGACTTACATATAAATCCAGAACTATCCCAGAACTGTGGTGATAAACTGGAAGGGATCACGGGATGTGATCTACATTCTATTCATGTTGTCTTCAAACACTGAAAAAACATTTAAAGCCTTTATTTGCTTCAGTGTAACCGTGGGGTTTTGTTGTTCCTCATTTATCTCTTTATCTCTCATAACACTTTGTAGATCTGCAGAGTCCAAAATCAGCAAAATGTTACAAATTGGAGCTTTCAAGGGCTAAAGTGTAGTGCATTACCAAAGGAAATTTCTCCTTCTGATTTTAAAGAAGGGATCAAAAGGAAGAATTGGATTTCTTGTAAGGTAAAGACTGACGTGTCACTTTATCAAGGCCGGACTGTTTTTTTTTTCAGTAAAATAAAGCTTGAAAGGAACAAACCAAGAAATGATAAGCATTGCATTTGTTTCTCCCTGAAATATAACCAAATTCTTCAGATAAAAACAAGTATTTTATAGACAGGGCTGTTTGTCATAAGAGAGTAGTAATACAGGCTACATTGTATTAATCTACAACAAATTACATTCAATTAGCTCAAAAATAATAACTTATCATAAAGTTTATCAAGTTTATTAAGCACAGAACAATCCTCATTGCTCATCAGTTTTGATGTAACTTACATCACATCAGTCCCCAAAAACGGACAATGGGAATTTATACATCTGTTGTTCTATTCTATATGTTTTCAGGCCCAAAAAACAGATTTGAAAAATTTGGAGGTTTGTCTCCATGGCGACCAGCAACATTCATTACTTCACACATTCCTGTGTCTTTCTATCATCTGCTGTAATGTCAATAAATCATAGCAACTGACAGACAGCTGTGTGCTGGGTCTACCCACCTCAGTAAGTTTCTGAGAGAATCCACAATGCCTTGTTCATATTTAAGAAGCAAAATGACTTTAAGGTGCTTTTGCAAGCCAGCAGAAGAATATTGTCCTCAGCGGTAAAATTCCATTGTTATCTCAGCGTGAAAGAACTTTTTGTCTCATTTCCAGAAAATGTACATCTCTCTTGGTCTGGCCACATTCAATACTGAACAAACCATACAAAGAATCTAAAAATAATGTAAAATACTGCTGTTTAAATGTGTAAAGCTTGCTTTATACGTCAACATACATTTAAAATGTGCAAATAAAATTCGTCTTGGTTTAAAGGCCCTTTTTGGACGGTCTTGTCTCCACTGTCTTTGGTCTATGTCTTGGTCCCGGATTTTATTTCAAGACCTGTCAAGGGGGAATTACAAAAAATTGCTTGTGCATTGTCTGATTCATGTGTTAACTTCATAAATGTAATTGGAGGTCAAATATGTGGCTTAAAAACAATTGATTTTCTGGTAAGAGATGAATAGGGGATTTTTTTCTAAAAGGTATCTGTCAGCAAAGTTTGTACAAAGGCCCACAATATTTAAGATGTCATTGCAAAAAATGTTATTTTATTTATAATATAGGATCTGAATTGATCTGGTTAGATTTTGACTTTAAACAATGATTTATTATTTTACGTCACATCACTTCACTTCACTACAGTGTGTGCCATGACCTTCATTATTTGAGTAACAGAGAGACAAAAATTTTAGACACAATAAGAAGTTTACCTTTATTGTTCTGCATTGGTCTTGATCTTGACAACTTTTTGATGTCAATTCAGGTGATCTTGACTACAGCACTAGCTCAATCCAATGTCATTTTTATTTGCTGTGGCCATTTATTACTTGCAACCTTACGTGTTATGTCGTTTTAATTTTATCTTCCATTAATTTCATTCCAATCAAAGTAAGCTTAAAGTGATTATATTTATTACGATGATATGGGACGGTTTTCATAAAATGTCTGAGGAAGCACCTTATTCATACGTTTATTTTATTCATATTAAAATTATTATTGGACCATAAAATATCAGAACAAACCTACTTAATATATCCTAATTAAATACATTTGTAATCGTCCGGATGTTAATTCCACTTTATCCTTTGATCAATTCTTAATTTTCTATTATAATATTTAAATCACACTTTATCCTATTGTGAATGCAAAATCTCAAGATAACCTTATGCACTGCTTAGCTGTGTGTACCTGCATGCTCTTTATTTTTTGGAAATCAACAATATTTTTAACACCAAGACTTATAAAACCCATTTATCATTGCCATATGAGAAACTCAGACAGTCCTCATCCCTAGATGCCAGTGTCCCAATTTAATAAAGATTTAATAAGGTCTTGTTGTGTAAAAGTCGCATACACTAAGGGTCTGCTGTCTTGCATGTCCACTTACAAAGACTGATACACTTTCTAGTTAAAACCGACACTCTTTCTAACTATGACCGATACACTGACAACATTACTTAAACTACTTGTTGGAGGTCTGGAGGAGCAATAAATAACTTAATGTAGTGGGCACTTAGCTTTTGTACATCCAAGACTCCATCTTTTACACCTGAGTGAGACTGAAGTGTCCTTCTGCTGTGCCTTTTCTCCTAAGCGGTGAACACTAGACTTTCATAACAACAAATGACTCAACGGAAAGTGATGGACGAGGCGTATCAAAACTAGAGATGCAAACATACACAAAGTCTGTTGTACAACGCACAGCAACACAGAAACAACCGCTACACACGAAGTGGTCGACATGTATTTCTGCAGCTCCCTTGGCTTCTTTTGTGGGAATAATGGCTCCTCATAATTTATTCAGCATATGTGCATGTTGATTGATTTAAGAGGTTATTTTGTCAGACGTATGCAGAGTCGTATGAATACACATTGGCATTATGTCTGTGTACAATATTCTTCATTATTTCACAGTCTTTTGTTCTTTAAAGGGTGTAGATGTTTTGCAGCTGTCTGAGGTTTTATAAATTGTGTTTGATTGGTAGGTGATGTAAGACGGGGTAACCTGACATTCACAGTGGCCAACAGAAAACCCTATTTTCTACTTTTACAAAAAAGAATCTTGTTACATACTCCTGTGGATAAAGGCTATGGCAATGCCATAGAAGAACCATTTTAATGCACTAATGAATCCGTCATTCAAAGTTTCTAGTTTGTATAGTGTTTTAAAAGCAAAACACTAAAACTAAGCAAAGAAACAGACAATGAAGTTAAGAGACGTGCTTAACAATGTAAATGAAAAGTATTATGTTTGATACTGCTATGATTGATTTAAACTATGAATCAACAGCATTTCTTGAACAACAGTGCCCCCCTCTTTAAATGTAGTTGAAGCAGTTTAATAGGCTTTAACCCAATATTTTATTTTGCTTAAGGCCAACATTATTTAATGTGTTTGAGTCTAATTTAACTATTTTATAATTATTTTTTAAATCTTAAGTAGCAACAAATTTTGTGTTAACAGTTAGTTTGAAATTGAAATAAGTGCTCAGAAAAGAAAACACAAATCAATTGTGCAATAAATAAAACATGCTAGGAACATTACATTAGAAATAAAACCTGTTAGGATTTTAAGATACATTTCTTTTGAGCCATTTGTTATAATTACAGTTAATTGTGAGGCATAATTGAGATTTTCACATTTCAAGCAATTGTGATAAAAACATATAGAAGCACATGCAGTTCATTTTTTTGATCTAATAATTGTTTGATCATATGCCACTGTTATAGATCAGGAAAGTTTGGCATATCTACAATGAATGGATCAAACCTTTTTAAATAATTTTGCTGCCACCTTCTGGCTGTAATAACATAATGCAGTGCACAATATTTAACTAGTTTTATGGGTAAAATGTGTGGTTATCCTGCTGAAGGTTAGTAGTGTGTGAACAATAAACAGCTGTACTTTGATGTGCAAATCGAAAACAGCTTCAAAACATTAGATTATAAAAGTTGAATCTGTTTTTATCTGAAACAATTTACATTTAAAAAAATCTGTCAATTTAAAAGCATTTATGTTGAGTAAATATAATGTTTCCATTTTTAAAATAGGTACAAAAAAATAAAGTGCATCTGATTAACTCAATCATAGTTTATGTTAAAAAATAAATGTTTGTTTATTGAATTCTTGTTCATTACATAAACTTACAAATCTTATTAAATAAAAAAATACCCTTTAATTAATTAGATAAAAAGAAAAAGCTCATTTCTTTTACCATCCTATTAACACATTGCATATATGCATTAGCATGTTGAGATTAGTGTTGAGATTATAGACCTGATATTTTTAACATTTTATATATATACTTAGATTGTATTTTTGTATTTCAAATTATTTGTATATATCATAATATAATTGTACCGTAGGCTATTTTAATAACTCTTAAATATTTTTATGTATCATTTTGTCTCTGTTTAAATAAAACAATTCTTGCAAATTTTATGAACGTTTAAAATGTTACATTTCCTTTTGAAAAAACATGGAAGGCACACATGAGCACATTTAATAACCCTATGAATACACATAAAATAGTGCATTAACAAAGTAAATTAAATCAAGATTTGATATTTGCTCTCTTCCCTTAATAAATCCAACACTAAATCTACATATGATTTATATACTGTGTGATTTTAGAAGATTCCGAAGTGGATTGAATTCACATTCTAAAACTGTGTTCATGTCTTGTATAGTATTTGCTGTTGGGGGAGCAAGGAGAAAAAGAAAAGTGTTTAGTGACCCCACACAAACACTACAGGTCACACTTAGGAAATAGAAGCTGACAGCATCTTGAGGACCTTTGTACACCAGTCTAAGACCAGAGAGACCAGATGACACCAGCTGGTTTAACTAATGACACACTTACACTAAACAAATCTTAGATCAGATTGGAAAAGTTACTCACCAGATTTTTTGGAAAACTGTTAATGACATGGTGAAAGAAACATATTTTAAGAAGTGTTGGTTATTGAATGGTTTAAAAGTAACACAAGTACCCAGAGGATGCTTTGTAAATTAGCCTAAAGATTTGGTAATGCTTAAACGAGAAAATCCCCTATTATATATAGGTGACATAAAAGCAAACTGCATTAAGGTGAATAGATGCATGATTAAATGCATTAGAAACTTCATTTTAAAGCATGCAGAAGTTGTTTTATTACTTGAGTACATTTTTTTCAACCACTTATCTGTAATAAAGTCTTAATAATCTATCGGAGCAGATAAAGGCAACAAAATATTTAAGTATTCATAATGCAGAAAATTAAAATAAATGATCCAAATCTAAAATACATAAAAAATAAAAAAATACATTTGAAATACTGTTCCCGAATTGCTGAACTCCAGCATAAATTCAAGAACAGTTGTAACAAATAGTACGGACAGTTATTAGTTTAAGCAATGTTTTAACTAATAAGGTTTTTATTTTGCTATATAGTAAAGGTAGATTTCAAATACTTATATTATCTGGATTTTCAAACACTATGTTTAGTTTAATTTGAATAAAAAAAATGTCCTTTCAAAATATGGTTATAGCATGAATATAACTTACAACAAAGAACAATACAAAACATTTTCATTTAAATAAAAAATGTTTTTTCAACTTAAAAATGCTGTACTATCATATTAAAGATAATAATTTGTCACATTAGACTAGTTTTTATTTTTTGCTGTTTTGTTGTTATTTTCCTATTTATGTTCATTGTGTTACTTTTGTTATCCATATCAGCAAACACTGAATGGCAAATTGGGCAAATTAGACCAATTCAAACACTTAAAGCAACTGGTCAGATGGTTTGGTGGTTAGAGAATTTGGACTTGTAGGCAGAAGGTTGAAGGTTCAAATCCCAGTACTAGCAGACAATGACTGAAGGATCCTTGAGCAAGACACCATACCCCATCTTAATGATAATTGTCCACTGCATAGTAGTTATAAGTCGCTTTGGATGAAAGCGTCTGCCAAATGAATAAATGTAAATGTAACTGTAACAATTGTAGCCAGATTTAAGAGTGATGAGAAATACATTCACAGTGGGACATATGCATTTATAAGAATTAAATCGACAGCGTGTAGTATAAAGAAAAGTGCAGGACAAAAAAAGCAAAGGTGATGTGAGAAAGCTACTGAAAATAGAGTGACGGAGAGGGAGTACAGCCTCTGAGCGTTGGAGCTGGGCGGGGTAGGAAACTTGCGTGACAAACAGGCTGAAAAACAAGCGTCTCCGGGCCGGGCTCCTCTCCTCTGGGCAATGCATTAATACCACCGCCTTTCATCTTTCCTGTCGCTTTCTGTTAACCCAGTCCTGCCTCCACTCCCCACATCCATCTTTAATCACCACTCCCCAAACAGATTCACCAATTACCACAGCTCGCCTGGCCAGGCATGAGCAATCCATCCCCAAGAAGCAGAGATGGAAGGATGTATGGGTTACTCTATTTATATTATACTGATTCGCCATTCAGTGAGGTAATGTTGTTTCATCTGTCTTGTTGAATAAAGTTGCCCATTAGTTTTAACCTTGGCAGCTGAAAGAGGATCTCTGTTGACAAGTGGTTTCCTTTATTCTTCCAAAGAAATATGTTAAGTATTAGTCAATACTGATCCCTCATCCATGACCCTGGTCTTGGAAACCTCAAAGTCTATGATGTGACCAATCAATCCAACTGTTTGTAGCCTCCATGCGCACATTTCTACTCTATGACCTTATAAGAGGCACGATGAGGTTCACAGCAGAAACTCTGGAGTATGATATCTAGTCTGTATGAGAAAAAACTGCAGTGCATTTCTATAAGGTAATAAGCCGTAAGAGCTGTAGATATGACCTTGGGGGCACTTTGCTTACAAAAGCACTTCTTTACAATCACAACAGAGTGTCGTTGCTCTCCCCTTCTGTTTCTCACGCGATGCTTCCATCCAGCAGCAGTTCAGCAAAGCGTGCACTAAACCTCGACATGCAACAACCAGTTAATAGTCAGAAGAGAGAATGTCAGTTGGGAAGATGAAATTAGAAATCAAAGCCTCTTAGATGAGAAATCAGACATGGAGAATGACAACACATGCACAGGACTCTGGGGGAAATTCATGTCTCTAAACAAATATCTTATAACAAGTGTAGAGTGTACCTAATAAGTATTTCATAATGAATAAGTGTAGCATTTTATATATATAGAGAGAGAGAGATCCACGTTGCAAAGAAAGATGGGGAGAAACTTTAACATTAAGATATTGTTAGATTTTACACAAAAAATAAATTGACGGATAAAACATGATCTCCTACAAAGTAAAGCTCAAGTTTATATTTTTACAAGACTTTACTGCACTTTCAAATCTCATCGTGCCTACATTCTAAATGCAAACAATATAAATATTATGAATATTAAATTTTTTAGAATAAAACTCTCAATTCAATAATTTTTAAAAAGATTACTATAATTTTGTAAAATAATTAATTGTTTAATTATAATAATAACGATGTAATGTTATTGTAATGTTATAAAAGTGCATTCATGAATTTCATTGAAATTTCATATTTAAATTCTTTGTGGTAGAATGAAGAGCAGGCAGGGGTTGATAAGGGCCAACGTAGCATGAAGAGGTTAAGCAAACAGACATTCCAGCTGATAAATGAAAATAAAATGACACTTTAGGTAAAGCTAAAAAAACGATGTTGTTTCGAGACATAAGAATTTTAAATTCTTTTAAGATTTTTATCTACTATGCTAAATACACTGTATGTATACCATGCCGTAATAAAAAAACAAGAACAATGAAGAAAGTATTTTAAAACATAAGCCACAAAAAAATATAATTCTAAATGCATTTTTAATTGTATACAACACATCAAAAAAGCTTTTCATGGAAAGATGTTTAATCTGATCCCAGACTCTTTACCCCTCAACCCTACACTTTAAAACACGTGGATGTCATGATTTGTCATAAACTGTTTTAGTTAGAATTTGTATATTTATAAAAATTTGAAAAAAATTTGAAAAAAAAAAAAATATATATATATATATATATATATATATATATATATATACATTTTTAGATTTTACAAAAACAAATGAATATTTATATTAAAGATATAATGCTTAAAAATGCAGTTGAATCCACAAAATATATCTACTTTCTTACATGATAGAATTATTTTAATTTGTAGTTTTAATGTTATAATAAGGAAGTACCATTTTTAGGATGTGTTTTTAAAATATTTTAACTGTATGTCTTTCAATTTTCATATATGTAGCTGTTTAGATTAAAATATAAGCATTCAAACATACGAAAAAGAACTGACATAACCCAGCTGTTGTAGACAGCATGTCAAAATCTAGAACAATGTATTACCATGAGTAACATGCCTTGCAAACACAATTCCTAATACATGACCTCTTCTCATTGAATCACAAAAGAAAGTGCATCCAACTAAAAATGAATACAGATGAACACAACAATGCCTCACTCAAAACATTAATGTGATGTGATGTAGAAAATGCTTGAAATTACTAAACTGTTTATGACTTAACAAAAATGCCTTTTAATCCTGTGAAAAAGAGAGTTTCCATGTCCCAAGTAAACGTAATGCAAACATGTTTTCAAATGTTATACCCATGAGGTTTTATCATTTAATGATTTATGTTTTATGTCTTACTCCAATACTGCATGCTTTTTCAGAGTTCTTTCTCAACGTTTTAGTTTAGAAAATTGCAAACCGATGCTGAATTAACCACTAAGGCAAGTTAGTAGCACAGAAAGCAGCCATACTTCAGCTGTGCTTCCACCCATACATCATGTCCAATTTCACGGTGAGGACTCAACTCTGATCCAGACCGCAGAGACCACGAGGCCATTCGGGCTGACCGTACCAGCAAAGACCTTCAATGTGTCTGATGTCAATGAAGAGTTTAATGGGTCAAACGAGGGGTCTCCGCAGCATAAGGGTAGCAGAATAAGTCTACACCCGGCTACTGAGTCTTACAAATTTAGATTCAAAGTCAATCTTTGTTCTCTTCTTTCTTCGATGCTGGGTATTAAAGCAACAAGTACATTAAAATAAACATAAAAGGCCATTCAAGGTTTCTGTTAAACTAGGCTGGGAACCTATTCGTATTGGTGTCTCAAGGTTTCCACTTGAATGTTTACCGAAGTTAATGGTACCGATAGAAGCTGGTTTTACATTAGGTTTGTATTCTTTCACTCTTTAAGGCTTTGGTGGATTGTATGCAACTTATTTGTAAATTTATAGTATGGGGTTCAATGCGAAATTTATGTAATAAATTAACCCATGCCAGGTTGTTCCAACCCAAATGCTTGGTTCTTTAATGCAAAACAAGTCATTTGCTGGTTTAATTTAACCCAATATGTCAATTTTTGATACAATGTTGGGTTGAAATAAACAAATTATTTTTGAGAAAGACATAAATATGTCAAAGTGATACTTTAATTTCATAAAACTGCCAAATAGTGTTTAAGACTTTCACTAGCACTTGTGAACAGAGCGAAGAAAACCATGACAGTATACTTTTAAAATGAAGTCAAGAATAGATTTCAAGACTGATGACTGTCCGCATATGAACCAAGATGCCCCTGAACATGAATCAATATGAACTAGGTCATGTGCTGATCTGTCTTTTAATACCATCTATTCATAAAGTACTATGCAAGAGAGTGTATGCAGGATATCATAGAACGCCCAGAGGAGAACACAGAGATGGAGATGGCAAAGAGATTTGCTTTATTTCTATTTCTACAATGAGGAAAACCTTGTTATACAATAATTTATTCAGTTAATTAATTTGTTGTTAAGACACATGGATAAGCCCATTAATGTGTAAGGAAATACTAACATCATCTTAAGAGGAGATAAATGGTGGAGGAAATCCACATCTGACAAATAAAGGATGACAAAGAGGGCAAAGGGTAGTTAAGTAAATGGAAGAGAAATAATGTGTGTTGAGAGAGAAAAAGTAAGAGAGGACTGGTCAGCGGTGTGAAAAGGCCATGCCAGTCTGGATAAGGATCAGTGGGGTTGCATGGCCATAAGGCAAGGGGCTGTCTGTCCTCACATATAGGGGGTCGAATTGGGTGCCATATCAGAGAGAGTGTCTGAGTACACACAGTAATATGAGCTAAATAATCTCTTCAACTCCCTTAAGCAAACTTTTTCTGCTCTTATACTTTACCTTTGAGAGAAAGACAAAAATATAGAAAACCCATCAAAATCTCAGTAAAATAGATTTGATTTCAATGTTATAAAGAACATAAGTTTTCAAATCATTGTAAGAATTTTAAAACATTAAATTCATATAATACTAAAGAGTGCACTTGATATCATTGATGATGTTATTTTTGTCTGATGCAGGAAACATCTGCAACAACATCAAATGTAAATTTCATTTACAAAATTTAGAAGAAACTGTATTTATTTCCTTCTAAGGGGACAACAAGTATGGAAAAACTTACCTTTCGAAGGATCATAAAAATAAGGATATCTACTTTTCTGAAATTAATAATAAAAAGTTCACAATGAGCCCAACTGTTACTTTTTTCATGTTTTTGTTCTCGGTAAAATATTTAAAATACAAGACAAAACAATATAGGAAACTACTTATGCAAAGACCTTAAAAATAGATTAAGTGTGGTATAACAATAATAATAATAATAATAATAATAATAATAATAATAATAATAATAATAACTATGCACATTTTACTGAAAATAATGTATTAATATTCATAAAATTTCAGTCTATTCAAAAGGAAGTACCTTGGCGTTATTGAAACGCAGTTCTTTATAGAGTTTTAAAAGGGGAAAATTGGCAGAAATTTCTGGAAGTGCAAATATAAATGTTATAATTGTAAGACATTTTTTTATTAATATACTTTGCCTAGTTCATGTCTCTCAAACACTTATTCATTAATCCATTTTCAAACAGACTTTATGCTCGTCTAAAAATATTTCTCTCACAAAACGAAAATATTCTCATTAAACAAGCAAAAAAGAAAAGATTGTTTTGAAATGTTATTTATAATAAATAACAACAAATAGTAAATTAAAAAAGCATATAGTCACAAAAAATCTTCATACATTTTTTACCCTTTTCGTTTTATTTATAATTTAATGTATTTTTTGTAATAATGAATGCGTGATCTTTTTCGATTAGAAATACAACGCAAAGTATTAATTACAAGGGCTAAAACATTCGAAATTTGTCATCCATCAAATATTATTTAATATTAAGTTCTTTATTTTTTTGTCATCACAAATAATAAAGAAAGTAATACGTGCATTATAGAGATTGTGTGTATTTTATTATTCCATTTTTTTCATTATTTAATATGTGGAACATCGCCAACTGAAGCGTAGAAATGTCTTAAGAGTATCTTAAATGTTTTAAACTAATAAAATTAATTATTGTAAAAATTTATATATATATTTTTACAATAATTAATCTGTTAATATATATATATATATAAACATTAACAAACGTACTTTGGCATTTAAAAAATTGCTTTTAGCGTGCAAACTAAAAAAGAAGTAGCGTGCAACTATTAGACTAACTTTCCGTATCCCGTTTCCACTTCTCCATGTTTTAAAATACCTGTAATTGGAGAAACAATGAAATTAGATCAATTAAAAAAATATATATTTCACTTACATAATTACTTATCATAAAACTTTTTAGACTACATAAACTTTTTTAACGTAATCTCAGGTTTCATGCTTTGAAGTTCTTAACAGTTATCGATGCAAATATGTCTCCAAAAAGTATTTTGTATTTAAAATTATTAAGCTATGAACTGTTGGTGAATTTAATGTCATTGTAAAAAAATTACATTGTATTAAAATTGTATTAAATTACAACACGTGCTTGCAAACAAAACCATGGTACTTATAATAGTACATTATTATAACATCTTTAAGCATAATGAAAGTTATAAAAATGGATTGTATAGCTCCAGGCCATTCTTTGTGCATGAAAAACTTTTTTATCATCTCGTTTGAAAATAATTCTTTAAATAAATGTCATGGGACAGCTACTGTACGTATCAATTAAAGGTAACCGAAAATACCTTCCAATGACTTCCAACGAAATCCAAAATAAATTATAGCCTCAACGTCATATTGTATATATTAAAATAAAGCACAAAACAGTCTGGGATACCCCAAACATAAACGTGTCATTGGTCGTGTTAGTGATGTAGAGTCTCATCCGACCAATAGACGGTGCAGCATCCGACTCCACAAGATCCCATCTGACGCAATGTGCGGAACCACTGTCTCAATTTTGATTTGCTCCCTAATTGACCCACATAAAGCCTTCCGTGACAGGGCTTCCACCGACCCCGAGGCACGATCAGAGGCGAGGGCAAATTGGCGGCCGGTAATACCCCTTCATGAGAAACCCCAGTAGCTTGGGATCGTCCAATAGCAGCACCCTTGACTGGGATTTGTCTTAACTCCAGCCCCGCTTCTCCTAAGGAACCTCACTTGAGAGATGGTCGAAGGGGGAAATCCAAAGGGAAAGGGTGGCTTACTTTTGGAGTAAAAGCGAACCACCCAGCTGCTGTTCTGTTCCCAGGAGATATGCACGACAAAACCCAACATCGACGAGCCACAACCAAGGGCTCGTCGTTTTTCATCGAGAATTTGCTTGGCTGCTGCAGGACAGAGTCGTCATCCAGTCCCGTGGAGGACAGCGATGGCGTCCAGAAGAACAGCGAGATGTTTCTCCTGGACACCACTGGAGCGCATCGGAACCCCCGAGCAGGTAACCCGGAGATGTGTGGGAGCGCACAGGCACCCCTGGAGGGGTACGGACGGGACACCCCCAGCTTAATCCCGGTAGGACGAGCACAAAGTAAGTGCATGGAAATGTGATCAAACTGTTTAACATCATGTTTTTATAGGGCGTTTAACAGGACACACTTTAATGTGTGCATGTTGGCACACTCTAAGTTGGTTAGTTGTCTTAATTATGTGTAACTTTCAACTCACATCATGTTGATTTTTAACACAAGTTGTGTTGAAGCACACAAAACGTGTTGTCCCAAGAAATAACACATGGGTGTGTTACGTTTTTCACAAAATGTGTAATTTTAACACAACTGTTTTGTAGTGGGTTTTAAATGGCTTCCTTCTATAAAAAAATGTTTATGATTAAATTACACACATTTGACATATGTCATACCAAAAAATATACAGCATGAATGCCTCCATGGGGTGTAGGGGTTTAGGAGGGTTTTTGGTTTATATTAGTTTACCCCTTAAAACTGCGAAACCCCTATGACCCACATTAAACTAGAGATGGGTTAATGTATTGCATATGCAAATATGTTTGGTATAATATATTGATTATGCAGTATTATTGTTAAATCACCAATTTGATTTCTATCCTCATCCAAGCAGAGAACACCCATCCCAGTGGAAACTCCCACGCTTCCCAAGGCGACAGAGACACCCCAGTGATTTCTGAGGTTCCTGACGAAGCCCAACTTCTAGATGCGGGTTCGGTGACCCCTGAGGCCTGCTCAGCCCACAAGAAGAAGACGAGGACCGTGTTCAGCAGAAGTCAGGTCTTCCAACTGGAGTCAACATTCGACTTGAAGAGATATTTGAGCAGCTCCGAGCGTGCAGGACTTGCGGCCTCTCTGCACCTGACCGAGACTCAGGTGAAGATCTGGTTCCAGAACCGACGAAACAAATGGAAAAGACAACTGGCTGCGGATATGGAGGCTGCCAACTTTACCCACAGCTGCCAGCGGATCGTACGGGTGCCTATCCTGTACCACGACAAAACTCCAATCAGTTTTAACGTGGCCCAAGTCTCACCACCCATCATGGGCTTCTCAAATTCCCTGAACTATCCATTGACATCCTTCGCGCATTCAATGAATTTGCTGACATCAGGCCTGGTCTGAGTTTCATTCTCTCAAATATTGACAATAGGCCTGTAGTGTCCATGAAATGGAGCAGTTATGGAGCAATAACTGGAAATTGCAGTCTCTACCGCATCCAAAGAATTGACGGATCATAAACACATAAGAGAACATTTGTTTATTATCACTGCATTATGCATGGGAGCCCAAATGTAAATACAAGGGCAACACTTGCTTTGTGCAAATATATTTTTATTCAGAACACGGTTTTAAAGGTTTTGTCACTTTTTTTCACATGATAACTTTGTATAGATAATAAAGGAATCACATTATTGCATATTGTAGGCTGTATATATTTTATGAATAATGGGTAAACCAATTACCAAACTATTATGTCACAGTCAGTAGCCATAACTTGAGGTTAAAAACTCTTAAGAAAACTGGAGAAGAGATAATTTTTAAATAGAACTATATATCTATAGTTAGATCTATATATCTTGGCCATCTCAAAATGATTTACAAATGTTACAGAGAACCCATGTCATATTCATCTCAAACAGTCCATGTAAGAAAAGAGTTGTAATTTCGTTGATAACATTTAAATGTTTTATTCTGCTAGAAATTTCATTATTAATCTCGATATTAAAATCTTTTTAAAGTTTTTCAAAACCTAAAGAAGGAAAAGGGAGCATGCAGGCCAAACTTTTAGAAAAATGAATTATATTATGTTTACAATGTTACAAAAAAAAACGTCATAAATGTAACATAAAACATACATCAGTGTTTAATACATCAGGGAGTTTAAAACCTGTAAATCTGGACTCACTTGTGGATCAAGGTGGGCCGCTGATGTCAATTATTGTGGGATGGCAAAATATCAATTTCGGATAATTGATTACAAACAATGAGAATGTTTTTTGTTTTTTTATTCAATTGTTTTTTCAAAGAAAATGAAAAAGCATTATTTTTTCCCATTTAAATTACCGTAAATTACAGTTTATAAAATGCTTCCCTAAGAAGCAGCAAGTACAGCCAATAATTGATTCTATAAATAATCAACAGTTTTTAATTATTGTAAAAATAATACATTAGTATATAATATTATTACCCTGCACGTGTTTTACATAAAAAAATCCACAGTTCAAAAGCCCAAAGTGAACCTTGCAATTACAAGCAATAACATTACAAACATATAAATCTAAAAGCTCTAAAACTTAACGAAAATAATACTTAAATGCTGCAAAAAAAAAACAAAAAAAAACCAAGTCAAACTTCAATGACATTTAATTCCATGCATTGGCTCCTAAAGTTGTCACCTCATAAACGCCATCAAGCATGAGCCCACCAATAAAAAAAGCAAAATTACAACCCATAATAATTGTCCTCGTCCTAACAGCGTTCATGAAACCAGTGAGTAAAGTGGACCATGAATGAAAGCATGTGTGCCAGATGTCCGGATAGGTCTGAGCTTAACTCCCACCCCCCTCTCCCATTGGCCGTCGCTCCCTGGGATCCCCGTGGCCAATAAACGCTCGAGTATCGTCTCCTTCCGGTCAGTGGACTAACATCGTAGGAAGCGCGGCAGCGCGGCGCGTCGTGGAGCGATGGTGTTTGGAGGATCGACACGTTAGTTTACCAAACGGGAAAGAGGGCACAGAGAGACACCCCGCATCCAACTATGAGCAAGGAGGACGCGTCATCCAGACCCGCTTCTCTGAAGTTCACCATTGACAACATCCTCAGCACCAACCCGAGGAGCGGAAACCCTGACAGCTGTCAATCAAGCGCATCCCTCGGCGCCCGTCGCGAGGGTCGCCCGCATCACCATGGAGATAGAGAGGATGCGCGCAAAGATGCAGCAAGATCGCACGCGATCGGTAAGATGCAGTGGTTGCCTAAAAAGTGTTTATTATGGGATAGATTCGATATCCTCTGTCTGATTGCAGATCAGGTCGAGAGGGATGGAGACGAGGTCAAAACGGACAGCGGCGACGACGCGCGACGGAAAAGCGACGCACAGAAGAATAAAGTGATGACCAAGAAGAAGACGCGCACAATATTTTCCAAGAGACAGATTTTCCAGCTGGAATCCACATTTGATATGAAACGATATCTGAGCAGTGCCGAGCGGGCTTGTCTGGCGAACTCTTTGCAACTCACCGAAACTCAGGTGAAGATCTGGTTTCAGAACCGACGGAATAAATTAAAACGCCAACTTTCTACCGAACTCGAGGGACCGAACGGGGATTTTGGGGATGTCGGAAAGGCGGCGCCCCTGCCGTCTATTTATAAAGAGAATAACCTGCTGGGAAGATGCATGCTTCCTGTGCCACTTCCGGTCGTGTATCCCGGAGGAAGTGCTCCTTACTTTTATTTCTCAAATCCCAGCAAGTATTTCAGCCTGTTCGATGGAGATTTATGAATAAGAAGTTGTTCACATCTCCCAGGACCGCTTACTATTTCATAAGCCTTGCTTTATTTTGTGTTCAGTGTTTTTGAGCTTTCATTGGAAAGGAACTGCTCTGAATTTCTATGCAAATCTCGATTTATTTATTGTCAACTTTTTCTTATAAATAGGAGTAGGCTTTTCTACCCACGGTGTAGAGAGAGCATCCAGACTGGCACACATGCCAGTGCCAACCCTGTCCACAAACGGAAGGGATCTATAGTTGAAATTCACTGTTTACATTATTGTTATATGATTATTATAATTATTACAAACACGTTTTCGCCAAAGATTATCAATGCATGCATTTGTATTTTAACAGGCCTTTATTTTTAAACGAGCACATTAAAACGCATTTAAGTGAATGTATTGGTTTACATTTAACGCATGCTTTTTTGTTTATTACTTTTAACTGTTTTCGTTACATAAGGGTCGATTAAGTATTTTTACTTATTTGATTTTGTTCTTCACAGTTGCTTTATAAGATTTATTTGCGTCATGACTTTTTACCCTCGCACTTTTGTCCTTTGTTGATTTTAGTGATAATTAAAATGAAGGGTATATTCTGTATGGAGTTTGCTGTGAATTCATTTAGGTAAATCTCAGTTATGTAGGAATTATGTGCCAGGCCTCATAATCTCAGGACAATAATCTCTCAATCAAACGCATTAGTTAAAATAAATAGAATTAAAACACGGACACACTGACACAAGCAGAATAAGAGTAATAAACAATATCAATTAATGTTAGCATATTTTGTAAGGTTTTGTTGGTTGATTCATAGTGTTTATATTAATAACTTATGAATCAAAAAACGAAACTTTACGCATTAGTTGTACTTTAACAATTTTACGATCAATTCACGCATTTTTAAAAGAATAAAAAATTTAACAAAAATTAAAAAATATATATTTAATCAAATATGTCTTCATTAGTGGCTAATACAAGGAATGTACCGATAACACTGCACATTTTTTTAATAATTGATAAGTTGAAATGCCATTATTTACAGTCTGAAAACGACATGATTTTGCCATTAATAAATTGCTCATATTCCCATTATTACTGAGGTCATATTAGGCCACGGTCCAGGGACTGAAACCTAATGAGGCATCTGTCCTTATTTGGGTTCAGTTTTGCATTGAATGGTTTCTTGACCTAAATTAATTTTCCAGCGGCTGTCACACAGTTTGTTTGTTACAACTATACTTGTATATGTGATCTAAAATAACAAATAATTACACAAAAGGTATTAAAGGGTAAAGTAACTTATTTGTGTGTTGACAAAATGGGGCAAAATGTGTTTCATTTAGGCCAGACATGTAAATATTACATTTGATTTTTTTTTGTCTTAAAATTACATCTGACTTGAGGAGTAAATAAGGCATTTTTTTAGCTGCATGGTTTGCCATGTTTAGCAAAACCCTGACTGAAACAAGCATGTACAAAATACAGTATTTTTTATATAATTTAATACAAATTGATGTAAAATCAACTGTAAAATCAAAGGTATTTCAACAAACATTTAAAATGACCATGATAAGTATTAACATACAAAAAAGTAAGATTAAGTTAAAAAATAAATATGTTACTAATAATACCTTTACATGAAATAAAAAAACTTGAAGTTAAAAGGACAATACTGTTTTAAGTGCTAGGATAAGCAACTCTTAGAACTTTAGGGCGGCTAATGAATTTCAGAATAAACCTCTTAACCCTATATTGGTTAACATGCTTTTTTGCTTATCTAATTATCCATTATCTGATCTCCGACGTGGATCAATGTATTTTAGTAAGAAGGAAATCTTCCATCCAAAATATTAAGGAGTGTCAACATCACAAAAGTCCCCAGTGCATCCATTGAAACAACAGGCTATCTCAAAACATCATTAAAACAAACTTTTTAGATGGATCAATAGGCACATCTACCCCCAATGTCAATCGTGCAGTCTAATATGCACAAGTATAGCTGCATAGGTCTCTGAAGTAAACTCTCTGAAACAATAGGGCCAAACTACTGATGCTGCACAGCCTCCCAACGTTCCATGTTAGGCCGAGAGACGATGTGATTGGTTTTGAGGTGACAAGCCAATCACTGTGATTTCAGTATTGGATATCTTACTTCATCCCATCCATGGCTGCAACGCAGCCCATTAACGCATGGGATCTGTTAATGGTTTAGTGTCTGCATGTATAAGTCAGCGAGAGGGGGGTGAGCAGACTTCCTGTCTCTGTGTGAGAGAGAGATGTCTCAAAACGGGGAGAACACCTTCTGTCGTCCTGCACTTTGCTCCAAAACCACAAGGTTCAAATGACCTTCCACCCCTCCACTTTATATTGCTGAACTCTCTCCACACCCCCTATACATTTCTACCAGTCTAATGGTCAAAAAGAAAAAATCCATTAACACCAAGCCTTGATCAAAGAAGCCACAAGGCAAACATGCCATATGTACAGGTTTAAGGGTATCCGTGACTACAGCGGGTTATAAATCATCTGTACTTTAGCTTGGATTGATAACTGTAGAATAAAGTAAAGTTTTGAGTTTCAAAAGTCACACTGTTTACGTACAGTACTTGTGATTAAATCCCTTTTCATTTTAATGAATTACATTTTTATACACAAAGTTAAAATTAAAAAGCACCATACAAAGATAAATATGTTTTTTTTAAAGGATATGGTTCTGCTGTACATGCGACGCTTAAACAGCATTTAACTTATAGACAACTCTCCTGTCACCAAAAAATGGTACTGAAGTGTGTCGGTGTCCATGTAAAGGTGTGTGTGTGTGCATTAGTGAGTGTGTCAGGGTGTTTGGGTCCAACAGATAGCATCTCCTAAAGTGGCCTCCTGTCAGCCGCCAGAGACTCTCACATTTCCAAGTGCTCTGATGCTTGTGCTTGACAACAGCAGCCCGCAAGGCACCTGAGCTTTGGACACAGACACGCTGTCTGCATGATTGACAGCTGATACAGGAAGAGGTGTGGTTGACTCTTTAAAAGTGATTATGTAGTCACTCACCACGGCGAACCGAACAAAACTTTCAGCGTGCGAATCTAATCTATCAGACACTTTTATTTGGATTGAACAATCCTTATTTCATTTTAAACCTGCATGAAGACAAATGGAAGACAAAAGATGATGTTTAAAGAAATGTTGTTACCCAAACAAGTGGCTCGCATTGACTTACATTACATGGACACAAAACCACTAAGACATTTCTCAAAATGTCTTCTTTTTAATTAATATGAAAACTTTGACTGAATTTATATTTTTGAGTATACAGTGTGTGAGATTGACATTCTTGACATTCATGCCCTGTCACAGCCCATCACAGGCCGATGTTCACTGAGCGTCAACTCTTTCTGCAAACCTCATACCTCCACCCACATACTGAGATCTTTGCCTTCAGTACACACTCTGAATGTAATGAGGCCATAAGTGTGGATAGTAATTCTCTGTTTTAAAGTCTAAATTGTTCTGTTTGGGGTCAAATTGTCTCAGTTAGGGGTGGTGGCTCCGTCCATGCACATCTATACAAGTTGTCCCACTTAGTTTGTGTGTCTGCTGTTCTGCACGATTAAAAAGTGGGATGTAGATGGGAGTCCATTCAAGTACTCTGACCTCAAGACCTCTCTCGGTTCTCTATCAGAGGTCGTTGCCAGAGCAACCGAAAGAAAAACACCCGGAAAATCGGAACTCCTTTAGAAGTGAAGGAGAACAGTCGGAAATCTGTGAAGCACAGCAGTCACTGTTATTAATTTGACACTGATTTATACTGCATACTAAATAAAACTAAATTTGTTTTATTTACATTTGCATTACGTATTCTGCAATGCAAATGCATAAAAAAAATCTGAACACAGAACAAAAAGAAGATATTTTGAAGAAGGTAATCAAAACTGCACTGGCACGCATTCCCTTCTATTTTATGAACACAAACCGATGCAAGTGAACAGATGCCAGATTCCTACAATGCTCAAAATATCTTCTTTTAAAGGTTTCAAATGAAAGGTGGACTATCACTTTGAATGTCTTTTTAGATTTGCTGACTCTTTAAAGTGTATTTATAATTTTGCAGTCACCTTTAGTATTAATCCTGGAGCAACTTATGACATAATGTAGTGAAGGAACAAAAAGTTAAAAATTTAAGTTTAAGTCCATGTTTAAAAAGTTTCAGCAAGTGAGAAGATACTGATGATGCAAACATGTATTGACAAAATCAGGTGCAATTTTTGGTAAATGATAAGAACTAGTCATGTCCAAATAAGCATAACTCAGCGTGGTACAAGATAAAAGCCGCTGATATTTGTTGGTAAGGAGTGTGTGTGCAAGAGTTTCACAGTATGCGAGTGGAGGTCATGTCTCTGCCCTAAGGGTAAGTTCACTCGATTGTAGAGTCAACGGCCCCTAATGTGTGTATGTGGGGAGGGGTGCAAAATCG
The DNA here is from genome assembly GCA_033220385.1 of Triplophysa yarkandensis. Classification (NCBI taxonomy): domain Eukaryota; kingdom Metazoa; phylum Chordata; class Actinopteri; order Cypriniformes; family Nemacheilidae; genus Triplophysa; species Triplophysa yarkandensis. The sequence goes on from CM065655.1 coordinate 10,626,584, forward strand.
TAAGACAAAACAAAGAGATGTTTGAGGAAACCCACAATTCTTCTCTACTACAGTACATCATATTGGATCATACTGATTTAAAACATGTTTCTAAGGAATTACACAACCCTACAATAGAAGTGGTGAAGACAACTTAAAGGCGGCCGCATGGCTGCTTGGCCTACACTTAAAAAATGTAATCGTGTATGTTGTTTTCAAATGATTGAATTCTCCAATTGCATATTATACCAAAATAGATATACATAATTAAAGAGATATTTAACGCACATATTTATTAATCACCGTAACAACGTTCTGCCTTGCTTTCTTTCTGTGATTACATAATAATACATTCATTTGTATTGATAAACAGCAATATTTAGAAATTTCACAATATTTTGTTGCTCCACCAGAAATTATTTTTCAAAGTGTTCAAAGTATGCACCAATAATGCAAGTTGAATTTGAGAAAGAGAGAGAGTCCCTGAAGTGGCCAGGGGTCCAGGGGGACACTTGTAACAAGAACTCCATGACACAGCACATTACAACATAAACAACATCCTATTCGTTAGGACGAGCAACCGGAGAAGAGAACAGGGCTTTTCAATACCCCCTAAAGAGTTTCAGATAGCTTATTGATCTACTAATTTAGTAGACTTCTGTGGCCTGGGCCATGCTTGGCGCTTAAGGAGATTGAATGGAAGTTAGCGGACAATGGGCCTTTTGGAAAAAAATGGATCTGTGAAGCAGAAGTCCGAGACAAATAGTGGAGGCGTGTGTACGAATGAACACTTTTTTTTAAGATCTCAAGTTATCTGGTACATGCACGTGTATGTTAGTTGAAAGTGGAGAGGTTGAAAAGCTAAATGTGTTTAGAGTATCTTGGGAGTAAGGGTGTCTGATTTATGCATTAGGTTGCATCAAATAAGTCCGGAAATGACATCATCCAAATGTTCAGTGCACTCAGATTTGAATATTCATAATAAGTCAGATAAATCGAACACAAGACCACTTTAAAATGCCAACTAGAGTTTTTAAAGAGCAAAGATATTTTACTTATAAACTATGAAATAATAGATCTGGGTTTACAATTTCAAAAGTGGGAATGAAAAATGTTTATTTTTTTCATTTAACCTGCACCTATAAAAAAGTTAATTGTCAAAAGTCATTCTGTTGTTGTTTGACTTGCAAACGATGTCTAATATTTTTATTTAATCCAAATAATTTTTTTATATCACATAATAAAAAAACTGCATAAAAAGTTTTTGCATGGCGACAACAGTTCCATTCTATTCTTTTGTCATTGTGCTCTTATTGTAATTCTATTCCAAATCAGTTTATTTTATAACAGGCAAGTTTTGTTTTTGTAGATTTAATTTTTTATTTAATAATTGTTCGGTTTATACATTATGGATTGCCATTTTTTTTACTTGAATGCATTAACATTAAAAGTGTTTGCACAATGACTACTATTCTAGTCTAGTCTAGTCTAGTGTAGTCTAGTCTAGTCTAGTCTAGTCTATTCTATTTGATTAAATTAGATTACATTCTATTGAATGTTTTCATACTGTATTTCTATTCCAAAGTAGTTTCTATAAAAACAGATACATGTTATAGCTAAAGACCTTATTTACTAGAATAAAATAGTATGTTTATATACTAGTAAATAAGGTCTTTAGTTACAAAGCAATATTGAACCACTTCTATTTACAGTACAAGTTATGAATGAAGCGGCACAACACAATAATGTACCTGCTGGCAGGAAATGACAACCTGGTGCCACAAATGAATCTCAGTCTCCAGAGTTTTTAATATGTGGCCACACACATACCCTCAGAACTTGTACGCAGAGTCATCAAAGCACCGCTGTCTGTTGCTCACTTAAAGTAGTGACAGAAAAGACAAAATCAATGTTCTCTACACAGAAGTGCTGAAACTTGAGACTAATGGGGGAATGAATGCAAGTGACTGGCATGTATGTAAGTAGGACTGTGTGCGTGAACAGAGGAGAGAGGGGTGAAATTTATATGGGCGCAGAAGAGATTCCTCGGCCTTGCGAGAGAGCTAAAAGGCGAGTGGCGGGGAATAGAGGAGTGAAGGGGTTTCTATGTACTAATGGAGGTGTATTGACTTGACTTTGCTCTCAGAGAGAATATTAACATTAGTCCGCCCCAAGTGGCATTGGGCGCTGTCTGGACTTATAGATCTGCGTAGCTATTCTCACTCACTTGATAATTAGGATACGTCCTTCATTCCTTCACTCCTAGTGCCTCTTCCATTCCTGGTCAATGATCTGGTGGTGGTTTCTTTATTTTCTAAAGATTAACTGTCTAATCCTTCTCCTTTAACTCTTCCTGCCCTCTTATGCTCTCAATTATTGATCAATAATGTGCCTTTAGCAGCTCATTTAAAGTCACAGTACTGTACCGTGTGTCGGCTTGTGGGGAGCGTGTTTAATTTATGTGCCTGGTGGAGTGGCGAGTGATTTATATGGCTGTAAAAACATCTTATTAATGTTTATTAGCACTTGGTTGTTAACATAATCACTTTACAAAAAGGAGAGGATGTGAAATACTGTGGTATATTTAACAGCTAAAGCCCAGACAACCCATGAACCCCTTGGATGAAATAAAACAGCTGGAGTAATTCATATTCTTTATGCAATGCTTTTAAAATAATTGTGCGTTTTGCTTTTGTAAAAATTCATATGACTTCCCTAAAAAAAAATACACTAAAGCATAGTTGAAATTGATTAATCAATGCTATTAGTATCAAAATTATGTTTTATAAATATTTTTAATACCTACTAAAAATACAACGCGACAAACTAAATTGGTATACTTAAAGCTATATTGGAAAAATTTATTTTGTACTCATTATACTAGAACAGTGCAGAAAAACTGACATAATGAATTGTGTTAAAGTGGAACTGTTGTGAATGTCTTGAACTGAAACAAAAACATAAAATCCTTATCAGAACACATTTCCATGTGCCCAGTCATGTGCACAGAGTAAAAGTTTACATATAAACTTATATTAGTAATTCACTAAATATATTAAGACATTTAATATACTTAGTAGGAAATCCATGTATTTTAAACTAATTGTTATTAGAAGGGCTTATCTTAAGATTATAAATAAATTAAGACATACACTCTATGTCCAAAAGTGTTGGGACGCCCCCTTCTAATACGTTAAATGAGTATTTTTCATGTGCACAAATCTGAAACGTTTTCCTAGAGAATTATAATGTTATATCAACAGTTTATGGCCCTTTTCTATTTCGCCATTACAACACCCTTGTGCACAAGTCAAGGTTCTAAACAAATGACTGGTCCCATAAAGGCCAGATTTGAAACCAGCTGAACAGATTTGAGACAAATTAGAAGGGGTTGCCTCAAAAGTTTTTCCAAATTGTGTGGATAGGATTGTATAGGACAAAAAAACACAGAAGAAGGGGTGCTAAGTTTGCTGCAGCAGTTGTTTAAAAAATTTTAGCATTTTGATTTCACTTTCTAAAATGGAAGTGAATATGGGCATGGAGTCCATCTTATGTACAGTTTACGGTTTTAGCTATCGGATCAGAATTTGATTTAACCCAGGTAAATAAATGTTTTTTTTAACTTGCAATCTTGGAACTAAGGTGGCAATAGAGCCATCTTAGTTCTTCTATATAAATCTTCTTCTATATAATAAATAATTAAAAGTTTACATTGAGTAAATCAAACTAGACAATACTTCAGTCCTGGACAACTTTATTATGTAACATACATTTAATATACAGGGATAAGATAAAGGGATGGTTTAATGAAAAAAATACAAATTCTGTCATGAATTACTCTCTAGTTATTTGGTTGTATAGACGAACACAGAGCAAGACACTTAAACAAATGCTTTCCAAAGAAGGGAAATTATAACGGAACCCCCAGAACGTTTTTACTGGCCTACATTCTTCAAAATATCTAATTTTGTGTTCAACAGAAGAAACAACAATATCGAATTTTTCGATCTATAGTAGTCCAAGAACTGTTACTATTCTAAGCTTTCTTCCAAATATCTTACTCTGTACTCAGCAATGTTTACAGATTTACTCAAAGTTGTGTAGATGATAAAAACAGGCCCACATGTTCAAACACAGAACTGTACACACGCAAACACACTAAGCAGTTAACCATTGGGAGTTGCAAACTGACCTCATCTTGCTGCGGCTTGCTGGTGGGCAGTGGAGCAGAAGTGATGGCCAACGCAAATGTGCATGTAGTAAAGGTGACCTAAATGCGAGAGCTGTGACAGGCTCCAGAAAGAGGCCCCAGAGACAGCTTACACTGCACTGTGCCACTGTCTGCTGCACTGATCAGGGATTAGCTCAACTGTGAGAGACTCTGTACAGCCTGATCCGAGATGTCGCCATGTGAAAAGAACACATAATGTTGTCATTCATATTTACCATTTACAGAATCAATAATAGTTATTTAATAACTCTAATATTTGTTCAGTTGTAAGTGGTTTACTTTTTTATAATTACTAATTATTATCATTCCTATGGGTTTGACAATGAGTGCTCTTAAAAGACATCAGTACTTAAATTTAATTACAGCTCACATCCCATGTATTAAGTGACAATAAAATCCTTGAATTCTTAATAATGCCAATGCCGTTAATGTGATATGGCACCATTACGTTCATTCAAAGAGGTTTCATGTGCACAATCCATATCCTAAAAAAAGAGTTCCTGAAAGTGGAACCTGTTTTCCATATGTGGGGCATTATTGCATCTTTGTATGATTCTGTAACTTTAGATTGAAATTTTTCAGATGTTTATTATCAGGGGTTTTAAAATATGAGCAGATGTACTAAATAAATTGGTAAACACATTACAAAAAGCCACAAGCAGAGGACTGGAATTGCCTGTGTGCATATATAAATCCACTATTTCAACCAATTTAACCCTTTAAAAAACTAGGTCCCTCTTTTAATTAAAAACCCCATATGGGGAAAATCGAGATTGAATGGAGGAGGGGCTACTCTCCATAAACATATATCTGTGTATACTGTATAGCTATAGGGTCTCATTTAAGCTATTTTAAGTTAGGATTTGTTTTAAAGATTAGGTGTTGTGCTATGGGAAAGTTCCTGACTTAAATGTTTTAGTCTTCTAAGTAGTCGCCTTAAATAGGCCCAGTTTTATCTGATTCACCTAACTACTGACTACCAAATGATACGTTTGGCAATTCATTTTCCTGATTACCTCCTCTACTGTGTTTTCATTGGTCAAATAGTCCAGTCAGCAGTGAATGGTCTATAGTGTACAGTTTGTTTTACAAATGGTTTTACACGGGCAGTTCAAGCAATAAGGTAGGCGGGTTTGTGTAACTAGCAATGCAAAACTGAAATGGAATTAGAAAAACAAACAACTTCTTCGTGGGATTCAAAGTCGACTCGTTATTTTAGAGACGATGACGTTAACTAATTTTACGTCAAAGTATAAAAATTTTAACACAGCGGGTTGCAATACTTGTGCATGATTCACGTCTGGGGTTATAATCAAATCCATAACTCTGCGTAAAAGCAGGCGGAATGTATGCCTACAGTGTTAAGAAAAATGACGTTTTTTATATTTAGTAACAAAAAGCAGCTGTTTTAACATACCTGACAAACATTGGTTGACACCAAATCACAGCCCGCCATAAACCTGTAACACAGCAAAGGACGATTTATTTTAAAACAGCATATATAGATGTGAGCATAAAAACATCTACTCAGCCACACGCATCATACAAACACACAAAGCTACATTCGAAGAGCTGAATTTTATAGTCCACCAGCTCCACACTTCTGCCTGTCATTTCACATCAGACCCACCTGCTCCCGTCCCGGCTATACTTTAATTCACATGGCTGACTGCGCCCGTTACATTGGTTGGGATGTTTTAAGTGCCCTTTAATAGTCAGCAATAATTGCAGCATGTCGTCTTGCTGCAGGGAACGAAATAAATAAATAAGACCAAGAAATAAAAGCTTGTGTACGTGCCACTGAAGAGGCGGTCAGAGACTGCGTGTTCTCTAATGAATATAGATTGAATGCTGAAATATTCATTTGGTGAGAGGTGGAGTGGTCTGTGCTAAATGGTTATGTTTGGAGTTTAGGCTGAACCTCTCAATTCAGCATCCCTGTTGTTTGAAGCACAGCAGCCTCACTTTCATGTCATCAAAGCTCTGAGATTTGAAGACCCCGAGACAAGACGTAATTTATACACTGATGGTTCTCATACAGTGGTTGTGTTTTAAATAGCATGATTCTATTTCTGCAGCATACGGTATGCATACTGTGAATTGTACATAGGTAGAATACATGATCCACCAGATTAACTAATGTGTGTGAAGAGAGATGTAAAAGGATGAAACTGTTTCCAACAATGCAAAGCTTGAAATAGTCCTATTTAAGGAACAGCATAAAATTTAACATTAAATCCAAATTGAGCCTACCTACTTTGGACAGTTTTCATCTTATAAATAAACTGACTGCTTTATAAAGTCAGACATCCATCTTCATAACTTGGGCAGAAATACAGAAGTCCGATTTCGGTGGTATATGTCATCGCATGTAGACATGAGTGAGTAAAAAAAAAGCATTTATTAATTTTATCAAATCATTTGGGCCAAAAAGAGGACAAGTGGTTTGAGCGGTTTGATACCAAGTAGGGCTTGAACAAAGAATCCGACCTACAATTGATTGCCTCAGATGCAATGCGAAATGGCCACAGGTATATTTTACGTGTTATGTTTTGGTCAAAAGCAATATGCACCAAGCTGCATTAGACATTTTATATGAAATAAAAAGTGTCTCAAAGCATTCTTTTTTTCATCTTTAGATATAAACGTCAGTTAAGGTCTTATCTACAGAATGGAAGAGATAGTTTACCCATGGTTCTTTCGCTATTTATCCACCCTCTTGTCATTTAAAACCTGAATGAATTTCTATCTTTCAAGGAACACATCCAGATACATAAGATATTTAGAAAAAACTTGAACCGGACAGCACTGGCACCTATCACTTCTACTATATGGATAGAAGATATATGTGAATGGGTACCAGTTGAAAAAACACCAAGAACTACTTTTTTAGTTTACCATAATATGCATAAACATCAGCATGAAAATCTTGTATATACTGTAAATGACTAAATGTATACCAAGACTAAATGTATACTATGCTACCAAGACTGATGGTGACTAAATTGAATACTTAAGAAAATGGCTCATATCGGTCTACTTGTGTCTGCCGTAGTAACCGAAGGAGAAAGTGAAGTGTGTGTTTGGATTCAGGAATTTTTATAAAGTGCTTGTTGCAAGTGCAGCCTTTTAACAACAACAACAGAAGAAAAAGGAGATTTACTGTGGAAGCAGGAGGCTTTTAGCAATGCATAATTCATCGCAATCAGTTGACCAAAATCTACAATAGAGATTATAGATATCCCACTGTGTTCCAGTGCTAACTATAAAGCCATAACCACCCACTCTCTCTCCCTCTCTGTGGGTCTAAATCATTAATGTTCTCCATTACGAGCCGCACACAATGGACACGTCCTCAAACACCTTCAGACACACAAATAGACACCACCGGATACTGATGTGTGGAAACCACAAGTCCCAGCCTAGGTGTATGGGTGTGTATAATGCATGCATGTTCGAATGAGAAAGGGTTTGGATAAAAATGCATCAAAAAGAATCAGTCAAATCTTAATGTTTATTTAGGCTATTATATCTATGGCGGATATATATGCGCATATATATTCTTTATATTGGAAAACTGTAATGTATACACACACGCACGCAGGCACCCATGCACGCACACACACACACACACACACACACACACATGCATACAGGTAAAAACATATAAATACAATATATAGAGACCCATATCAAAATAAACAAGGGGTTAAAAACTATAATTCACGCTCACTTATTCTTCACACAATTTACTGACTTTTTTATTATTTATTCATGTTTGGTTAAAGTTGTAATAATCATGTTTTTCTACAATTCACAAAGCAATAATGAAGCCCCTCTCCTAAATCTTCTCTTCACTATAGCACAAATGAAGATGGCATCATGAATTTGCCACAAGAATATGTTGGCTCCCCACATACAGAGTAAAATATTTAGTATTAGATCTATTGTCACATAGTTCAACTTTGCTAAGTGATGCGTCCAATATTACAATGCAATCATAGGAACTTGTAACTTTTAAGAAGGTTCCAAATTTGGATACAGTTCAATGACCTTATTTGTACCTTCACAGCAGTGATGTTTGGTTTGGGTGGCGTTTGTGCTATGTTCAATATAGCGATTTTTTTACAACTTTTAATGAATACAAATTAGCCATATCATAAAATAGCTTAGAATTCCAGTAAGGTTGGGAATCAATTGAGAAATTACTGCTTTTATTGCCTACAGCCTAACAGTTAGAACACTGACTTATAGAACAACTGCACTTCTGTTTGACCTTGGTTCAAATGCCAGCCCGTGATTCTTTACCGATTCTGTTCACTTCTAAACCAAACTAACAAGCTTTCCTATTTATCACTGTAATGCACGACAAAGGCGACAAGGGAAACACTGTCAAAGAAATAATATTATTTAAAACTTTATATACTGTGAAATTAAATCCTTTTTAACCTTTACCTTAAAGCCTAAGGTTGGCTAAATAAATGTTCTAATACTACAAACATGAGGATTTGTAGATGGTTAAATAAATAGAAAATGATGCACACATGACACATTCTTTAAAGTAATTGTGGTTTTATACAAACAGTAGACTATTTATGTGCATATTTGTGTTTATTTGTTAGTCCATGTGTTTTTGTCTCTTTGTAAGAAAGAAAGAATTTTTAGATGTTTGTGTGTCTAGGCCTCACCGATTACTTGCACGTATTACAGTCTGTGCCGTCACTAAGCTTTCATGGAGGAGCATTTGTGTTGCATTTTGCATGACTTGAGGGCTTCCTGCTTTGGCCTGTCTGTTCGGCTCTCGTCACCGCCGCGCTCACTGGAATGGCGCTGGATTGCAGCATTCTGTCGCAACGTGTGCATGTGAGTGTAAGCAACTGCTCCTCACCACAGAATGATTCATCAACGTTTGAAATTTAAGATGTCTTGAAGCAAACGTGCGCATTTGTATACACATATTCCCACAAACTACTTATACTCGCAAGCAACATGTCAAGATGCATTCGCTACTTTTGGAAAGGTTTCTATTTGCACCTATGCGAGAGCGCATTAAATACTAAATAGCTCCATATTCACAAGAGTCAAGTGTGTCTGTGTGCGCGCGTGAGCGCTTAATGCACTTTTAATGAGGCTGCCTTCGGTCCCCGAGGCGAAACGGTGGCTTGCCCCATCTCTGCATCTGACAGGGTGCAGAGTGAGCTATGAATTATTGCTTATTAAAAGAACTAATTACTCCCCTCTTCTCTCTGCAACATTTATTGGACAGAGGTGCAATTTGGGCTTCACCGATGAAGACGTGACACAGCGTAGAAGAACTAACGGGGACGAGGGACAAGCTTGAAAACGATTCCTTCATATAATAGCCGATGATGTTGCCAAGTGCCACACTAAATCAAGTCACTTAGTGAACACACAAAAAACATGTTTTCTTTAAAAAGTACAAAAATAAAACGGTTTCGGAAATTCTCAAGCTTGCCTGCACCAGGACATGCCTTGTAAATCTTTGTGTCTAGTAAATTGAGCTGCGAGTTTGGCAGTGTACTGGATAAATATTGGATGTGCCGCTCTAATTGAGCGGTTCGTGTAGAGTTGCTGGTATGGCTCTGGGGGCTTCTGGGATGGGACAGACTCGTTTTTGAAGTGTTGCGCAGCATTTCACCTTAAGGAGCCCACAAGGCTTTTTTAGCTCCCCACGCTGTAAAAAGCTTTCAAACCTCCGACCCGCTTATGCTACATGATCAATATTGCAGATGCCGAAACACATGAATGTCTGTGAATGCGTTTATTGGGGGCAATCTTGAGGAGTGTTTGAGTGTCTGCGGTGTCTCCGGTGGATTCGGCCCTGAATGTCCTTCGCCTCACAACTGGTCTGCAAACTGTAGTTTTCATACAAACTGAGCTTTATTTGCTCCTTGCACACAGTCTCTCCTCGCGCCCCATTTGGTGTTTGCATTGGCTGGAATGAACATCTTATAACTGGTTGTCAAACACATGTTTTCTGATGGGATAATGGTAGCATTACCCAAATAGTTTCTAAAAATGTACTAGTTTGAAATGTTACTTTATTCGGAGCTGACCTTCTTCTCTAAAAAAATGAATGCAAGGTGTTTGCTGACAACATCTCAGACTACATCTTTTTATCTATGCCTTCAATAGATGTCTTTCTGTGAGGTTTTAGACATGGTATAGGATAACATAGCAGCAGTTCCTGATCCAATATGTCAGAAAAAAATGAAGGAAATGACTTATGCAGGAAATCCAGCTTATAGAAGGTAACAAAAAAATCGAGGCAAAGGTTATATTGCCAATCCTTGGTATATTTAACAGGAAAAAGCCAAATATGCAAAAAAAAAGACGTTTGTGATGGTCCATTCTTCAAATAGTTTCAATATTATAACCTATGAAACAGTACAAAACCTCATGTAATGTATTGGACAGGTGTGTGTGTGTGTGTGTGTGTGTGTGTGTGTGTGTGTGTGTGTGTGTGTGTGTGTGTGCGCGTGTGTGCATGTGCGTGTGTGTGTGTGCGCGTGTGTGCATGTGTGTGTACTAGCATGGTGTTGAGATGTGTGTGACGCTGAGGACCGGGATATGACAGAGGTTAGATTATGATAAGGTTGGTACAAAACCCCTTCTTTAGTTCTTTCAGCGCCCAAAGTCCCGGCTCGCAGTTAAAGACACTGATCACAGAAATGCCTGACATACAGACTCCAGTAAAGAGGTTTGTGAGTGATTTCTCATTAAATTCTGTTAAAAACATGGGCAGCCTGACTTGAACCGACGCCTTTAACTGTATTCATTCTCTTTTTCAACTTTTTTTTGGGTATTATGCAAAGTAGGGAAAAAGTGCTTCACAACATGCGACATCTACCATCGTTGCCTTTTATTTATATTTTATTAAAACTGAATAAAAAAATTCTATGCACTAACATAAATAAAAGTTAAATAATATCCATCATTGAGAAATATGTTCATTGAGATGAATCTAAAATATGAAAACAAAAGATCAAAAGTAAGAAATATCTTTCCAGAGATTTTCTGTTCTTTATTCATATAAAACATTTTCCCGTCATATGATTTGCCTTTCTTTGCTAATAATTAAATTTAAAAACAGATATTGCACTCTTCATTTTAATGGTTTAATCAAACTTGCATTAAAATATACAAATATGCCCTCAATTTTCTATTAACTCCACAATTATACATATTACAAGTTTACTATACATGAGCTTATAAATAACTTTGCATATGTTTTGGAAAGGGAAAATAAAACAAACAGCAGATACAATAATATAAGTAATACACAAAGCGGTATACTTCAAAATAAAACTTTGCAAGGATGGGATCCAAATTGCATGTCAGCACTTAGAAATAACAGAAACCTGTAAGGTCTATCTACATGAAGATGAAAAGGAAGGACTAATCTAGTCGAAATCACTGTGGTCCTTTCCAACGATTACACAGGAATTTCTCCATTGGAAGTGCTGAAAGACGCCACCAATATTCATGTTATCGGCCTTTTGTGATGCCGGACACAGAGAAAACTGAAAAGACGCTCAAGCTAGGCTGTGTTTTCCCAGACAAGAAATTACACTAATCTCTAAGGACATAGATGACAGATAAAACCAGCATGTGAAAATGTTCTGATTGATAAATTATGCATTTGATCTGAAAGTATTACCTAGAAAAACTGACCGATGGATTTAAAATTGCCTTCATCATTTTTGAGATTGACTCAAAAACACATGCATGTTTTTCTACATGCTGGACAGGCAAAAATTTCAAAGGCTAGAAAAACTGATATGTACACCCACAAAGTGTGTTGGATGCCCTTTCGCAGGGCACCGATTGAAATTAAATCCCGTCATATTCCCAAAGCAAAGGGATCACAGATTACAGATCACATGGTGATGGACATTCTCAGACTCCTCCACTTTATAACAGCAATAGATTTCAGATGAGGATCAACACTTTGAAACCCAATCGACGGCCTGGGGCCTGGTATAGTGGGAGACGATAGAGACTGAGTTCGGGAAGCTGGGAAAGAAAAGGGACTGAGGTCATTGGTAACATTTACAAATTGAATGTGTGATCAAAGTGTTACGGCTGAACGGAAAAAATGAGGGGGGTTATAGACAGACAAGGTGTGGACCCCAAATGTTATTCATTACGATTTCCTTTTCCTTCCATTTCTCTCCTTCTTTCCCTCTCTCTCCTATGTGTTTTCTCTACTCTTCTTCATGCCAATCTGTGACTGATTTAAGCGTCTGGTGCTGGAGGAGTTGGTCGCCAAGGGGAAACAGGATCCTGACTACACTAAGCAACACTGAAAGGGCCTGGAGCACAGACAGGGTGACCAGGGCCTTTCACGTTAGTTTAAACTGACACCTCTGCTCACCTCAACGGAGGCGGCGCTGAAACTCATACCGCTGGCAGCCGGATTCACAGACCTGCTTGTGCGTGACTCTGGTTTGGAAGATCGCTGCTGTGGTTTCCTACGGGTGATCCAACATGGGGTTTTAGGCACAATATTAAATCACATTAATGTTTTTTCTGGGATTAGATTGAAAGGTAATATTTTTAATATAAAATGAGCTTAGAATGGAAGGCCAAATATGTCAAAAATGTGTAGAAGGGTTAGCTGTTCGGAACTGTTGCGAAAAGTTCAAATGACTTTAAATAAGTAAAGTTGACATTGATGGTAAAATTTGATCTTTGCTAAATAAACACACAATCAACTTTTGTTACTTTAATGCGGACTACTATTTATTGAATTTATACGACTACACTTTTGTGATTTAAAAGCACGTTTGAAGCATTTTTGGAACCTTCAGAGTATTTAATTTGCAGGATAAATTTGTGCTATTTTGGTATTCATTCTTATTTTATCACTGACTGATTTCTTTATTGATTTTTAAAACATTTATGTTTATGTCATGACTTTGTTTTTTATAAGATCACTTAATCATCTACACCACAGACAATGCTCTGGCTTTATTTCACACATGTGCGCCATTGACCGCGTTGACAGTCGATGGCCAGATGCGTATTGCTTGCTACCAAAAAAATTGCTGAAGAGAGAAGCAGTTTACTTTGTATGCTGTCAAGGAAGCATTTACTGTAGCAGTAATAGCTGCAAGTAAACAGCTTAATACAGAATAACACTATATGTAATTAGATATTCATTAAGAAATAAATGTGTAAACCCAATACTATTGCTAACTTATTTTTCCTAAAGGGAGGGGTTCAAGCTGACCAACCAATCACAGCAATTGCGGCTCTTGTTGCATCTGGCTACAGCGAATGTTACATTGTAGGTCTGATGCACAAGAAAAATATAGCTTTACACCTAAACATTGATAAAATGTTTGCTCCATTTTGTTTTATTTTTTTATATTTTTTTTGCGGTAGGCCCAGGTAACAATCATAGGGCTAGTAAAAATCTGAAATAGTCGTCCAACTGGACTATTAGAAATCAGTTTTAACCCAAAAATAAGTTAGACTTAAGCTGCCAGTCATTGTTATCCTACCTGAAACCTACTTTTGCTTTCAAAAGAAAAACATTGTTTTGATCAATGTGAGTATGAGAAATTATAACATGCTTTCAAATTTAAACAAAAATTATTCAAACCTTTTCACTCTTACAGAAGGAAACGTTTCCCTTCACCTAACCCTTAGGAATAGGTCAGAGGTGACATCAGTGATATCTCCACCTTCACACCCCTAAATGAATATGAAACACCAAATTGACCATGGCTCACCCCCGAATGTGCTCCTTGGACCCACAATTCTGATCTTCAAAGCAAACAAACTTCCTGTGCTTAGCCCCCTGGTTGTTGCCACCCCAAGCTGAAGGGAGGGGGGCAATTGCTCAAGAGAGGAGAAGTAGAGGAAGGGAAAGATTTTGGCCCGCAGTTACTATTAGCCCTAATTGCTGGATGAGGTGACGGCCTTTGAAGGCACAGTATTTGTCCCAGGGCCTTTAATGCTGATGAATGCAAAGGTTTCTTTGAGTTGTCATTGGCAATTGCGTCGGGATCAATATTTACAAAACAGATACACTACTCCGGACGTGGCGCTGGACGGTAAAGTGTTTAAATATGTGGAAGGACAGCGTATGAGTAATCGCTAAAAGATTGACATCACTTTATGTCTTTTACACTTTGATTTTTATGGAATTAAATTAAGTTTAAAAATGTTAGTGTTTAATCTAATCAGAACCTAAATTTGGCTGTGAAAGTCGCTAATAAACATTCAGATGGGTCTCGACTTTATAGTTCATACATTAGCCAGACCCAAAATGATTACACTCATGGTTACCCTTTAAAAGGCAGCGAGTTGGGGGTTAATTTGCGCTAAATTAAACGAATTAGGTATAGGAAAAAACAGCCTCCCGCAAACATTTCTGCTTTTAATCTTGATGGTGCGAAATTGATTCAAGCTGATGAATTTGTGATCGGTTATGATTGATTAGGCGGCGGCCAGGAAGAGAAAGGGTTGGCGTCAAATTCACGTTTCGCAGAAAAACAGGCACCGTCCATCCATCCATTATCATCCCTCCATCCTCCAGGGAGGGAGGAGGCACAAGCAGAGAAATGAAAGTCAACAGCGGTGTTTAACATCCATCGAAACAGATGCCTCTTCATTAAGGCTTGGTTCAAAGCCAAAATGGCCACGAGTCGCTGGAGGCGGTGCATTATGGGATATGGACAAAGGCAGGTACTGCGTGGGGTGATTAAGGCACTGAATAAGCAGCATAATAACTGGGATAGGTTCCCAGCACTTGCACAGTCAAAACAGAAACATGTGGGCTAATGTTAGGGTTTCAAACCCCCGGCCATATCGCTGACACTACAGAGCTCTCCAGGCTTTAAGGTAGGCAGGCACAACACTAAATCATAAACACGTTGCCAGGAATTCCCATGGGTTGTCTCGGAAACTATGGATAGCCTTAATCACTGTGTTTAAAGCCGTAACAACATGACAGAATCTGACCCCAGAGGAATCTATTTAAAGCCGTTTACACTTTGAAAACATGAATAGGACTGTTTAATGTTCTTTATAGTTTCATTTTATAAAAATATAGTACACTAAATAAAATATGGTAGTTTATTCTGAGAAACTAATAATATTCTGTTCAATCAGCTTTTATGTGAGCTTCTGTATTATTTCAGAAGGGGTAAAATAAAATGATGTGACTTTACAATAAAGCAACACGTGTTAACCTTTTAAATAGTTAAATATTTTTATCCTAGACCGTAAGTTTCCTCTGCGCCTCAGCGAAACAATATTGGCAGACAGAGAGGAAAACCACAATATGTCACTAAATCTTATACTCAAATAATGATGAAGTACTTGAATTTAGCTAATGGCAAATGCAGTAAGAGTCTACATTCCACCCAAATTATACCAGGCAGTTAAATAGAACTCTCAAATTTTAAAGAAAAATTTAACAAAACGGGAGGAACTTACAAATATTTCCCTAATAAGCATCGTTTAAAGTTTAAATTTAAAGATGTCTAATTTTTTTTATGCTTAATGTTGTTCTTTTACCTAACAATAGCAAAAATGAACGTATTTATTTTAGTTAGAGTATAATCTATGACTTGTATAATAAAATACTTTATATAATACCGGTCAAAAGATTCGGGGCACTTACTCATGTATGCTTTCATGATTTATAATAATAAAATTTTAAGATTTATTAATATTTCTATAAATTTTGAAGTAAAGCAAACGCCTATTGACTAGAATTTGTGTCATTTTATTAAGCAGCTTCAAATATTCATAACATTAGATACTTTATTAAACTATTTTGACTGTTCATTCTGCAAAAGTCATCCATTAAAAAAATTACACATATGCACCTTAAAAGTTCTTGACGTGACGATAAACTCGCAAAACTTTGGGCACAAATAATTATGTATTTCATGCATATTTTATTCTTTTGAATGCTTGATCATATTAGAATAAACCATTTTACAAACGCATCAATTTTGCTCACAAAAAGTAAGAGCACGATTAAGTCAGCATATGCTTTGTGTTGGAGTAAACCATGTTCATATGTGCGTGCATGCGTGCCCACAAAAATATGAGAGTCAAGTTTAAAACTAAAGATATGTGAAAAGATAGTCTTATCCACGTACTGTACAATAAGAGCAAAGAAAAGGGAACGCATTTCAAAGCGGAGATGTAACTGTATTTGGAGTGAGGGAGCAGAATCTGAGCAGTGTGGTCAGAATTCAGCACAAGCAGTGAAATTAAAACCAACAGATTTTATTTCATTTGTGTTGTGGAAACACATGCATGTTAATGCAATCTGTTTTACATGGACGCTTCAGACATAAAGATGAGGCGTTTGTGAACACGCTTCTCAGAGCAAACTTTAAACGCAGTTCATTTGCTCCAAAACGTCAGTTCTCTATCTCACCACAACATTGGCTCCACACAGCTCTGCTTCCCCACAGAGACGCATGCATCGTTCCAGGCAGATCCTTGGTATGAGTTACGCCACGAATAAACTCACTAAATAAAAAATCATCCCAATCTGATCCACTTTCACTCACTAAACCTTTTCATCCAATCTGGGTTGCCATGGGGATGACCAATTGCATATCGTATGCATGCCTGAGCTTGGGCAAGCTCTGGGCACAACACAGAAATGTGTTCTACTTAAAGTGCTAATTTTACATATTTAATGTTAGACATGGCCATTTCCATATGAAAGGTAGAACGACAACGAGCAACAGAGTACTTATTTCTTATTCTATTGCAGCACTTTGTGTCCTTTCTGTTCCCTTACAGCACTCCATTCTTAGGCTGTCCTATTCTAGGAAAAGACAAACTACATTTATTTTTACTTTTTTAAGTTCAAGTTATAAAATTTAAAAGCTGTTTATTTCATAATTACAACATAAGTGAACGGTAGGCTGTCATTTACTGAGATTTTGGTAGATTTTTGGTGTTAAAATAACAAATCAGAGACCCACAAAAAAACAACACAACAATTAAGTCTCTTGAATTTAAGGCAAAAAAGAAATTCACTTCAACTTCCATATTTTACTGTGTTCGGTAACCTTACACACCGTCGCCGCTTTCATGGTTGACTAGAGTGATAAGTGGATTTAACAATGTTATTTTAGCGGAGGTAAAGTGAGATTAGGGCTCAAATGGGATGAGGGTGCTGAGGTGGAAGACTGAGAGGCCAGTCCCAGGTCTCACTGCAAGTTCAGATGGTACTGAATGAGTTAATATGTACCCCTTCCCCACCTCGGACCTGTCTCTCTTCTCATCTGTGCCTTGAGTTTATGTTTGTCTGTTAACACGAAAACGATTCTGAGAAATGTTTAATCCACCTCACATAATATACAAAATGTTAAAACCACAAACCATATTGCACTAACTACATCCAAACGTTAACCTTAAATGCTAAATTTAAAAGACACAGTCTGCTGAGTTATTATGGTCGTGATCAATGTCTACTACCCAGCACTCCAATTTGTGGTAAAAGCTAAAACATGTATGTGAGGGTTCAACCTAATGCAAAAGCAAAAAGTCTTTTTTGTAGAAACGTCTCACTCTGACAGTCCGGCTGTTACCAGATGCACAGATGGTGCACTGCTTTATGCCACTGTGGTCAGGCTGCGTCCATTTATTCCTAAAAGATGATGCCAACTTCAGGCCCAGAGCCAAATGGTTACACTAAACTAAGGGTCCCATTACTGAAGCCCGGTGGGTGTTTTGAGTAATACCTTGTATATTAATTTACATTCTGACATCATTGCCTTGAAAATAAATATATTTATTTTCTTATTTAAAAAAGCAGGATACCTAAGCTTTAAGTGATGCAGTTTACCCTTTGTCCCCACTGTGTCAGTGATAGTCAAAGAGCGAAAATGGCTACTTTTTAACCCCCCCTTCCTCTGTTACAAAGCCCGAGCATGGTGGCTTTATTCCACATGAGCTTTAACTTCAAAGTAATTAGCTCACTATGTGCTTGCAGTGATTCATAAGCAGATTTTCAGCTAGCTTTTGGGTCACATGCACAGGATTGGGGTGTGAAAATCTCTAGAATATTCTTTATATCTCTTTACATCAGCTCTTAGTTAAATCCTTATTCTGAGTTCAAGTAACAAGCGTTGGAGAAAATTAGTAAGTGTTAAGTAATACCATTTACATACATAATATTTACACAGTTATGAACTGATGTGTATTTTAAGAAGTAAAAAAAGTATTTGACCCCTTTGCAAAGCAACTTAGTACTTGATGGAAGAAAACCTTGTTGGCAATTACTGAGTTCAGACGTTCCTTGTAGTTGGGCATCAGGTTTGAACACATATTAGGAGGGATTTTGTCCCACTCCTCTTGGCAAATCCACTCCAAGTCATTGAGGTTTTGAGGCTGATGTTTGGCAACTTGAACGTTCTGCTCCCTCCACTGGTTTTTAATAGGATTGGGGTTTAGGGAGGCCAATCCAGGCCAAGTTGCATAAAGCACCTTAAATGAAATTTCCTTAAAAGAAACATTCCACTTTTTGGAAATATGCTAATTTGAAAGGCTGAGCTTTACTACGTCGATAAGATTGGGGACTACACTCCCATTCGGGCATAATAGTCAAGGAAGTTTGCTGTCGTAATGGCCGAAGCAGGCCCAGAAACAGTTCCTTAAGTGTAATACTTAAGGTAAAATCTTGAGGTGCTTTTTGCAACTGGGCCCAGAACCTTATTGAGTTTCTTCCTGAGTCAATCCTTTGCGGGTTTTAGGTCACTGTCATACAGGAAACCATATTCACAACCAATCTTTAATGTCCTTGCTGAGGAAAGGAGGTTATCACCTAACATATGAGGATACATGGCATTGATACAGTTGTCCTGTCCTCTTAGCAGAGAAACACCCCAAAACCAAAATGTCTTCAACTCCATGTTTGCCATTTGGGATGGAGTTTCTTAGGGTAATACGCAGCATTCATCCTCCACAACACATTGAGTTGAATTTATGCCTAAGAGCTTGATGGTGGTCTAATCCGACCACAACACTTTCACCGAGTCCTCCGCTGAATCATTCAGATGCTAAGTGGCAAACTTAAAACGTGCCTGCACATGTGCTTTCTTGATCAGAGTGGCACTCTAGGATTTCAGTACTTGACAGCGAAGTGAGTTACCGATTGTTTTCTTGATGACTGTAGTCCGAGCTGCCTTGAGATCATTAACAAGATCCTCCTGTGCAGTTTAGGGGGGGATTCCTCACCGTTCTCCTGTTCAATGAAACTCCATGAGGTGGGATCTTGAATTTAGCCCAGATTTAAAACGGGTATAATTGAACCAACTTTTGTCACCTTCTCACCATGCTGCGTGGCGAGCGTCTTGTAGCCCATTCCAGTAGGGACCTCCCTGGACTGCTCCTTGGTCTTGGCAATGGTGAAGAGTTTGGAATCTGATGGATTGCATCAGTTGACATGTGTCTTTTATACAGAAGCACTTCCTTTAAAAGATTACTTCTAATCTCAAATTGTTATCAATATAAAAGACACCTGGTAGGCAGGAATCTTGCTACTGATAGAAGATCAAATATATACTTCACTTATTAGAATGCAACTTAGTTGATAAGTTTTGACATACATTTTTCTGAATTTTGTACTTTTATTTTATCTCTCACTGTTAAATAAACCTACCACTGCATTAAAGATCGATTATTTTATTGTCAGAGGCAAGCATTCAAATCAAGCAGGAAATCAAATGCTTGCATATTTTGTTTGCTTGGTAATTTAGACAATAGACTGTTCCATACAAGTAATATTGACATTCAGGTTAAACTGTTAAAACAAGGCTTGTAAATTTTTGTCAAATTGTATGCACATGGGTTAGTGATACAGTATATATTTGACTTACTCTGTTTTACAAAAAAATTGATTTTTACACCAATTTTGAATTTTATTCGAATGAATCTACAAATAATGTCCCTTATCAACAAAAAAAGATACTAATACCGTCTGCTTTCACACATACAGGGCAAAATACTGGGCAAAAACCCACAGGACACAGGCAAGAAAACCAAGGAGTAGCTCCAGACCTAAATCCAATTATAATAAAATCTTTGGAGGGAGATGAAACTTTGTGTTGCTCAGCGACAGCCCCGAAACCTGACAGATCTAGAGAAGATCTGTGTGGAGGAATTGGCAACTTTTAAGCAATTGTTAACAAAGGCTTCTGTACGAAATATCCTTCTTTTGACTCAAGTGATCAAATACTTCTTTGACACAGTAATTCACAATAAAATAGTTTTAAAAAAGTTACTTTTTAGATTCTGAGGATTCAAAGAATACAATTATTAATATGTTTATTACTATCTCAGAGGAACTTAAATAGTATCAAAATGATTCAATAAACGATGCCAAACTAAATAACTAACTATGTTTAGAACATGTGGTATCCTGTGGATCCTTTTAGAATTTTTTTGCATACAAAGCATTACAGAATATTTATAAAAGCAGTTTAAGGAAATGCACTTTCTATTTCAGAGGGCTTTGGCTCTCAGGCATACAGATGTGTAACAGCTGAGCGGACCTCAAACAGACAGAGAATGGCAACAGGGGTAGGCTCAGCTGACTGTGCATTGCTCTAGGTCCAGCCTAGCTTGATTTATCAGTTAAATCATCTATAAGCCTAAAACACGAGGAAACAAAGAGTTTTCAGGATGAAGGCTGAAGTAAAATGGTAGGCTGTGACTGGTTACAGTCACGTGGTGTCATGTGACTCACATACTGTTCCCATTCCAGCACCTCAAACTCAAAGTGCAAACTTAATAAAACGGTTAAACACATCCTGTAATTCTGTCAGAGGCGGGGTAGGCTTATTCCCATTCACCAACAGCTCACGTGTATAAGATACACAATTGTTAACTGTTCCCCTACTGTTTCAACTTTCATATTTGTTTTTCGGTCCATAAGTCCTCCTTGATATCACATTGCATCCTTTAAGAGGTTAAATCAGGTCCGAGGTGGCTCAATTGAAGTGAACACATTCCATGCCCTCAGTAAGTGTTTATAAATGTTAAAGAAACTCAATCCAGGTAAAGCCATATCTGAGAGTCATCTAGAGGAGGCGTGCTGAATGGACGGCATTGTGTGGAACCATGAAACAATCAGATAATTGATCTGCTTTAGCGCTCACTGCACAGACAAAGACATCTTGAAGAAATGTATTTCTGTTAATATCCTCAAACTATTTCATTCATTGAAAAAGAATCATAATTCGTTATAATCACTAAATAGCTGGTAAGTCTCTCAATCATTAGTTTCTTTGATGCAATGGTTTCAGCATTAGACATGTGATGACAACTAAAGCCAAAATCTTAATCCTTGGCGACAAGAACATATAAGTCCGCCGACCCAACAATACTTTCAGGAAGCTGTTTTTCAAACGTGCGGGTTTGAATCATCTTTTATTTGTTGTTCTCTGGGCAGAAGCACTTAAAAACAGTGAGTGTGCAGTAATGGAAGGACTAGTTCCTGCGAGTTATGTAAGATAAATGTGTGCGATGGAGAGACGCGGGAACACTGCAGGCCTGAGGGCAGTATCTAATTGAATTACATTTACTTCACTTGTCCAGGCCGTATGTCTGAAATACACCAATATGCACAGGCACACTCAGAAATCAACTCAGAAGCGTTTTAAGCAAATGGTGCAGTTACATCGGGGTGAAAGAAAGGAAGAAGGGAATGGAGTGAGAGAATGAGAGGGGAAGAGAGATAAATAAACAGAGGCTTCATAGGATACAAAGAGAGCAGCTTTATGAGGACTAGGCAAGAGAAATGGCACACAGAGGACAGAGTCCTGCAACGGCCCTATGGGAAATAGCAATGCTTCAGCTAAACAGAATGAGGTCATATGACAGACAAGACCTTTACACTTTACACATGATTCAAACTGCACATCTTGTCATCATCAAGCTGTCCTTAAAATGTCCTCAAGTGTGTTTAGGATTAAATGGGCAATTCCAGCGTTATGGACGTAACATTTTTCATTATGGATGGAACATAACAACCGCTTAGAATGGAATTGTTACTAGTAAACGAAACCAACTGTTTGTTTTATAGAAAACCCATTTTGGTAGTGTATAAACATCAGGAAAAAATCAGTCTATGAACAAGCTATCTATTTGAAAAAGTATAAATTAACCTGTGTTACGGACGTGACAAAAAAGAACAGTGTTTCCGGGAGACAATAAACTTCTTACGTTTTCTGCGAATTAATATGAATGAACCAAAATCAATCATTTCTAACAATTGGCGAAGGGATGGCTCTCTATAAAAATTAACTAATTACTATATAATAATTTTCATATTATAAATGTTTTATATATATTATAGGAATATGGATGGGACAATCCGGAAAACGGCCTTTCTTGACTATGAAAAATAATGAACAAAAATAAAAATAGTGCTCTAAAAATTAAAGAGAGACCTTACTTGGGTATCTGAACCCGACAAATGTTGACATCTGTGTTATAAATATACTAAAAACCTTTGGTAAAAAATCTATAATTTCATGGTAAAGTTGACATTTTCACAGATTGCTCGAATGTAAAATATTGAGCATCCCTACAACAGACCACATACATTTGATAGACGGAAAAATGCATTAAATTTGTTCTAAAATGATATCAAGTAATATGCAATCAAAGTTGCATGTCCCAAATTCTGTTTAAAATAATCCTGTTCCAAATCGTCGGCATTCTTACATTTGGTAATGTTTGTTTGATGCATCTCAAGCATGAAGTTAATACTCATTGAGTGAGTAAGTTACTTAAGTAAACTAAAACATGCACTTTCTGGTTAAAACAGAAAATATCTTTAACAAAGATTAGTTATTCTCAATTATATTACATGCTGAAGATAAGTAAATAGAAGTGTTGGTTGTTCCTATGATGTAAGATAGGTGAAGCTGTTGAGCAAAATGTGAATAAAGAATTTTCAAAGCTAAGACAAAAATAGTTAAAAATAGCCAACGTTATACTTTACTTAATTTTGGCCTCGTAATACAAAGAAAAAACACAGTTAAACAGTTGTAAAATGTAAAAAACTAATTGTGTATTTCTGTGCAAAGATACCTACTAATGTGGCGCTCATTAACAAACTGCACACGAGTTTGTTGACGTCACCGTAATAAAGTTCTTCTTAAACTGCTGAACAATACAAGAAACATTTGTAGATTTGGTGATTGAGTTGAAAATCGAGTTGAAATTTGTGATTTGCGCTCTAGATTGTTAAGAAATCCGTAAGTGTGCGCTACATAAGTAAAAACATCTCTGAATGATTCATCAGTCCGAATGAATCAGTGAATCGATTCACAAACCGACTCTTTCCGTTTGGACGAATCATTAAAAATCGAATCTTTGAACAACTTGAAATATTGCCAAAGACATGTGACGTTAAAAAACTTTAACATGTAAACATAAAATACTTCACTGGCATTTTCTTTTATTATTGTTGAACTTTTTGAACTTTTTAAACAATGTTAGTTAAATAATGTCAAAACCTAAATTATATAAATTCCCAGATAAGAAAATCTGAAACCTTTTCCCTGATTTTCTTTTTTAAAACAATTGCAAAGTATTAATAAAAATCATAACAAATAAAGGATAAAAGAGAGGAAATATAAACAAACACTGTTGCTAGAAACCATGACCATGAAACGCCTTAAACTGTCCAATTACTTTCAGGGTCTCTGCATGCTTTGTGTTGGGTGACCTGAGGTCGTCACGCCTAAAGAGACAAAATCAAATAAAACAATACCCCCATTTCAGAAAAATTACACTTGGAACTCTTGATGGTTATTATAAGAATGTGCCTGAGGGATTTTAATAAATCAACACACATACCCACCTCCCAAAACCATCATAAGCAAATCTTGCTCTCTTTTGTGTCCCAAAGTTACAAAACAATAGCTTGACATACCTTCAACCTAACTGATCCCGGCTGTTAGGCCTTCCGTGGTTCTGGACAATGGGCTTTTACTGGACAACAGTGTGTGTGGTCGGATTTTTTTTAATGCAAATGAATTTGTGTTTAAAAAAGAGCTCACAAATAGTGTGTGCAATAGACATGTGTTTGTTGGTTTGCATCATTTTGTTTTGTAAACTCTTCTGTATTTGTACATACTAAAATGATTATTTGCTACTCCAAAAAGCCATAAGGTGAGCGTGAGAAAGAGAGACGGAGAGAGACGGAGAGAGAGAGAGAAAGAGAGAGAGAGACAGAGAGAGAGAGAGAGAGAGAGAGAGAGAGAGAGAGAGAGAGAGAGAGAGAAAGAGAGAGAGAGAGAGAGTGAGAGAGAGAGAGAGACGGAGAGAGAGAGAGAGACGGAGAGAGAGAGAGAAAGAGAGAGAGAGAGAGAGAGAGAGAGAGAGAGAGAGAGAGAGAGAGTGAGAGAGAAAGAGACGGGGAGAGAGAGAGAGAGAGAGAGAGAGTGAGAGAGAGAGAGAGAGAGAGAGAGAGAGAGAGAGAGAGAGAAAGAGACGGGGGGAGAGAGAGAGAGAGAGAGAGAGAGAGAGAGAGAGAGAGAGAGAGAGAGAGAGAGAGAGAGAAAGAGACGGGGGGAGAGAGAGAGAGAGAGAGAGAGAGAGAGAGAGAGAGAGAGAGAGAGAGAGAGAGAGAATAATTACCGCCCCTGAGCAGCAGGACTCAATTGAAGACGACACTGGACCTTTATCACAAGATCAAGTGCTGTTTTTTTTTTCAAATTATGCTGGATTGATTAAACACAATAATGGACCCATTGAGACTTAAATCATTCACAAAGTGTAAAGAGATCATCTCCTGCAAACTTTGCCCAAAAACAATGACCACTTTTCTTTTCCTCTTTGTGTAAGGGGAGAGAGTTATCTGATGCTGAACACGCTGCTCATCGTGTCCAAGTGACTGGAGTTGTGAAGGCCGGTGATGTGAGGAATTCCTGCTTAAGATTCCAAGTTTACCAAATGTACAAACTCTTTATGCTTTCATGAATTTCAAAAGGATAAAGAAACATTTTAGACAGAAATGAAAATTACACAATTGTTAATCTCCTATTTTAAAGATTCAATTTTACACTTGTAAATGCTATTACTTTGATTGAACATGGTGAATTATTAGTGCAAATGTTATTTTTATGTTACAATAATGCAAGTTAGTCATGTCAAATGATACATATAGCATGAATGGCATGTAACTCAACAGATCCACTGAGCTGTAGTGAGGTGTTTGACGGAGGACTTTCTACCTCTAAGCAAACCGACGGTAATTTAACATGGCAGTCATGGGTTGGCCTCTGCAACTTCTCAGCCTCACCAAGTAATTGGTGACCCATGAACTCTGGTTCACATGGGGTGTGTGTGTGTGTGTGTGTGTGTGTGTGTGTGTGTGTGTGTGTGTGTGTGTGTGTGTGCGTGCGTGCGTGCGTGCGTGC
The DNA here is from genome assembly GCA_033220385.1 of Triplophysa yarkandensis. Classification (NCBI taxonomy): domain Eukaryota; kingdom Metazoa; phylum Chordata; class Actinopteri; order Cypriniformes; family Nemacheilidae; genus Triplophysa; species Triplophysa yarkandensis. Next base: position 10,652,237 of record CM065655.1, read on the forward strand.
GTGTGTGTGTGTTTGTAAATGCAAAGCAACTATATTTGCAAAGGGAATGTCATTTTATATCTTAGGAACCAATTAAATTAGTCTTTTTTCCCCCACTATTTATATTACATAATTTTTAGCACACTGTTTGCAATAAATGAATCAGCTGCAACATAATTACAAGAACAAATTTGTGTACCATATTGTCATACTTCTGAAGAAAGGAAAGTGAGTTGAATTATTAAGTAGAGAATGATGCAAGATATGATGAGTGACGTAATATTATGAAGGTATAGTTTTACTCTGCCATCATCATTAAAACTGTTCTGTGCACATTCATCCCGGTCTGTTTTGGTTCAGCTACTAAATCAGACATCCGGAGACTGAAAAGAACAGTCCAAACTCCTGAAAGAATTATCAGTGCTCTTCTGCCCATCATCCAAGAACTGCACACATCCCTCGCATTCAAGTCGTCCTATTTTTGCCATCTGCTCAGTGCTACAGAGCCGAATATACCAGGACACGAAATAGTTTTTTCCCTCAAGCAAGCCACCCATTAAACAGTTAAATACCCCCCCTCTCACCCACTTAGCAGTATAGATATGTTAAATAACCCTCATTTTTTACACCCCTACATTTCATTTTTTTGCTTCACTTCATCATGTAGCCCAACTGCACATACAATGTATTTATTTTTTTATCTACTTGTTATTTTTTTGTCTACTATTTTACATATGTTTTTTTTTTATTCTCATTTTTTATTTGCCTGTTTGCACTGGAAACTTGTGTCACCATAACAAGTTCCTTGTATCCGAAAGTGAATGACAGGAATCGTGCCATTGTCTGTCAGACTTTAGCATAAGCAAGTAAGCCCTGATCTGTCTGAGCTGCTTATAGCACGCTACATTCTGACTGTCGCTTCATGCTGTACAAATCAATTTGTCTCCACTGATGGAAAATAATTGCAAAGCAAACAAATTATTTCTGCCACATTGAGCACACCTCACCGCATTGAGAGAGAGAAAGAGAGAGAGAGCCCTTTGACACAGAAGCAAAGGTTATAATCTATAGAATCCATGCGTATGTTATGACTGAATCTTTTGTTTTTTTTGTACCGTGACCCCAGTTCAGCCAAGAGAAAAGGAACAAAATGTATTTGAGTTGAACTTCAATAGGGTAAAAATAAATAAAGACTTAAAGGTAAAACGCTTTATCCACACATCAACAGAAATATATTTCAAATGATTTGTATTAAACTATGTTAGACTGCATTTGTGTTATTATAGGTCCAAACGATGCCTTTATGAGGGCTGTCGAATGGATTAATCTATTGATTAATTGCATCTAGAATTAAGTTAACATTCATGATAAATCTGCATTCTGTGCCTGTTCAATATATATTTATAAATACAAACACATACATTTAAACAGTCTTTATTTACAAACTGTCAAATATATTTATAGATTTTGTTTAAATAATGCAAATATCTATAGAATATATGAATAATATGTATTACATTATATATTTTTCTTAAATGTATGTATTGACAATCCACAAACTTACATTATGTAAACCCAAAGTTTTATTCTGGATGAGATTAATCGGGATGAATCATTTGGACAGCCCTGATTATCAAATGCAGGATATATATATATATATATATATATATAATATATATATATATATATATATATATATATATATATATAATTTAATGCAATATGGACGTTGCATCAGAAAGTGTTTAGATAGATAGAAGTGTTTTATGTAGGCACACAGCCTGATTTAACTATACAGAATAGTGTTACACTTGTATTGTTAGAACTAAGGTACATCAACTAAAACACAAGTTGTTCAGCTACACATGGTTCTGAGATTGTGTTCCTCTCCAAAGTCAGGACAGATGCATGTTGTGCATGCAGTGGATGGTGGATAACCCAAGATCATAAACTCTTGTGCTTTCCATCACTGATAACGGTGCAGAAATAAACTTGTAAAACTGTATCTGCAAAGACTTAGCTTCTCATTGTTTTAATACTCACAGTTATAGCAATAAAAAAAACACAATAGTACATGTGTAGAGAAGGGAAAGTGTACTCTGATAAGAGAGATTAACACAGATAATCAACAAGGGGCTTATCACTAATTTATGCAGATTTTGTGTAATGAACACAAATGTACTGTTAAGTATATGTGTGCTCTGGTCCTGATTTAAGTTTTAAACAGTTTTTTTTTCAGATTTTCTGAATTATATTATATATAACAATATCATAATATTATTTCTCAAATAAGTGAACTTCACATCATCATGTAATCATGAAAATATGAAATTTGAAAATATTTTATTTATAATAATATTTGTTCTCTAAAACAATAAATTGTTAAATACTGTAGGACATACTCACACAATCTGCAGTACTGTAGATCCTCAGGACCAGAACTAAACTAATTTCATAACAGACGCCGTACTGATAATTTACCCGAGGGTTAAGGATTGTTTGCTTCTCATGAGACATTGGTTGAAAAACTAAAAAGCTATTAATGTTCTTCCAGTAATCCCTAAAGTGTCTGGTGGTTTTACATCTGCAGTGGGTCAAATTAGTTCTTATTTCAGTTTTTCAAGTGTGAATAAATCAAGTGGTGTGAAATCTAAAGTGGTCTTGCAAATACACAGTCCTCACTTACCGAAAGGCGAGAAAAAATAAACTAAATAAAACCTGTTCTTGGATAAGTTTACAAGTGTTCACAAAAATGTGCTGGAGTAAAATCAGAAGCAGTCTCAATGCAAGCATGTATGTGCAAGAACAGACTTTGGGTTTAGCTGAACTCTTCATTAAATAGAGTTTGTTGCCATCTAGTGTTCATGATAAAGGAATTCTAACTACAATCAATTATTTATGCCAAGTATTAAAGGTGGGTTTGTTAATTTCTTGCTAAGCCTGCCTTTAAAAGGATTGGTAGCCTATATGTAAAATAAAAATAATGTCATCGTTTGCTTACACTCATTGTTTTAAAATTACTTCCTTTTCTTATGCAGAACACTAAGGGAGATATTTTGTAGAATGTTGTGAATTTTGCAGAGCGGTTGGTGGTTGAACCTTTAATACTTTTTCCAAATATTGTTAATAAATGCATCATTTTTATAACTCAAAGATATTTTCTTTAAGGTTGTTTATGTCAAATGTTTAAAGTGAAAATCACTTAAAAATAAAAGTAGTCATTATCTATTCTCCCTCATAATTTCAAACTTCATACTTCCGCAAAAAACCAAAAAAGATATTTTTAGAAACTGGCACCCATTGGCTTGCATCGGTTTGTCCATACAACAAAAGTGAGTGAGTGCTACTGCTGTTTGATTACCAGCTTTCTTCAAAATATCTACTTTCAGTTAAAAACTCCAATAATGGGAATGTCTCTGAAATTTCATAAAAAAGATAATTGGTTTTATTAAAATTAACAGTGCTATACTTTAATGACCGCCTTACAAGTCATTCAATTCATGTGCTTAAACAAGTGATATAAAATTGTGCCCTTAAGAAAACAAACTGAATAAAACACAGTATCATCAAGTAAGGCTGGTGTATGAAAAGTTATGGATTGGGCTCTAGTAGTTCCTTAGGAGCCAGGTGGGTGCAGACATTCCTGACTGGCTGAAATAAGCCCACCACCACGGCTTCTCAGTCCTTTCCTCGCCATTCTCTCCCAGTTCTCTCTGGGTGTACTGCTCGAACTGATTAAATGGATCGAAACGTTCATAGTTGTCCAGTTCAGGGATGTTAAAGTAGTCAAGAGAGGGTTCTTGTGGGACCTTTTTCAATACAAAGTCCACCCTGCCCACCTGTGCACTTCTCGGTAGTTTAATGCGCTTGGTTACTTTGCTGTAGCCAGAAGCAGCCGCAGACACAATGTGAACACCGGGGTTCAAGAGTCTCCAGTAATCTCCATCCTCAGCTAAAGAGACAGACACAGTAACATTAACATCAAATTTAAGGACTATAAAAGACACGAAATATTTGTTTAGTATGTGTATATAATTTATATTAAACTTACCTGTTGTGATGTCGTGTCTAATGCCTTTAATAGATATTGTGGCCCCTTTAATGCCATTGCCATGTTCATCTTTCACAACACCCTTTATACCTCTGTGTACCTGCCAACAGTATAAAATTTACTAACATGTTGTTTTTTGATCAGCTACTGAATTAACCGTTCATATTTTCATACTAATGACTATAAAATACCCAAATTAAAATGTAAAATTAAAATGGTTGCGGGTTCAGTGGAACAAGAGATTGTACAGTTAATGGATGCTTTAAGAAAGCTTACACATTTTGACAGAAATTTAAATGCACAAGGTTTTATAAAAAATGTACACCACACAAGGCGTTAACAAATTAATTTATCGTCAAGATTGTCATGTTAATATTGGTAGATGTCAAAATAAATAAAATCTCTTCACAATTGTTAATAATAAATGTTATTTATTCAAATTGAATTAAAGTAAAAGCATTAAACATTAAAGAAATAGTTTAACCAAAAATAAAAATTCTGTCCTCCATTACTCGTAGTTTACTATCAAATCTGTATCCATTACTTTTTTCTGATAAACATGGAGAATGATATTTGGAAGAATGCTTTGATCTGTTTGCTGCGACAGTGGAAAATTATTACATTTTTTCATCTGTTGAACACAAATTACATATTTTGAAGAATGTAGGACAACAAAAAGTTCTGGGGAACTTTTTGACATTTTTTGTTTTCATACTCTGGTAGTAAACATTGTTCAAGGACTGTTTAATTAAGAGCATTCATCCAAATATCTCTCACTATATCTGGACTATACATAGAGAATGGGTCATTTTTTGGGTGAAATATCCCTTTATGTCTAAGCCTATAAATTTAGACAATGTCACATGTATCACATAATAACGTAGTATTATGTTTACAGTTTCATTTCTAAACTGCTTCTAAAAGTTAAACATATTTAAATTAGAAAGTAATCAAAATAACTACACTTAGATCAATGATAACTTACAGACTCCATGAAGCTTAGCAATGCCTCTTTATTCCTGAGCCACTCGGGGTAAAGCTCCTCCTCAGAAGGGAATTTATCACATCCCAACTCCACTGTGATCTCGTAACAGTTACTGTGCAGGTAATTGAAGTCGGACATCCCTGACACAATCACACACAAGACAGATAATTGTATTATTCATGGACACGTGTACAATTGTACACTTAAGTGGAATAAGTTTACCTCCAGTAAAACTGTACCACTGCGCTCCATTGGTTATCCCTCCTTTATTAGCAAATGAGGCTCCACATCTCTCTGTGTCATTGTTGGACATTGTAGCATGAGCATCTGCATATATTCTAGCCATTTGCTTAAAAATCTAAAGAAGAAAATACCTTCGTTACGCAAGTTTGACAACAGTTTTATACTCAAAGAGAATGTAAGTCAATGTTTCACTTGAAACAAATATGCAAACATAGTGATGACTTACTTGTTCATCTGGGGTCGGTGAGTACATTTTGTCTTCGTGGGGGTGTCTAGAGAAGTCAAACGGGTATGAGATGACCAGTTCACCTCCATGCAGACTGGCAGATATCACAAAAGGAATGGATCTTATCCACTTCATTATAGCATAGGTCTCTGGTGCAACCACCTGAAAAAATTTTTGGTTTACATTTGACACGGTAAAACACAATGAATTCTAGGAAGAAAATGTTCCTTTACTCATATTGACTTGTAAGTAGTTTTTGAAAGGTTTAGTTAACTTTAATTAAAATATCTTAATAACCACAAATATACGTATACATGTTTGAAACATGGGTTGGTGACCAAATTTAACAATTGTTATGTGACATAGTTTTTGGAAATGAATGCCTCTTACCTTGTTAATCCAATAGGAATCTGGAATGGGAATATGGTCACTACGGAAGTGTCTAAAGCGACGGCGATTGTAGAAGATGGAGGTTAAATCAGGAAAGTTGCGGTTAAGGTCAATATTTTGTGCATTTGTTCGACCGCTGGTCCATCCATTCAACTCATGGCCCTAAATTGTAAAATCAAAAAGATTAAAAAAATTAAGCACGATTTTATTTGCTGTAAAAAACATATTAAAATTTTATTTTATTAATTGATTTAATTGTTAAGCAGTATATTTATTACACATTAAATTAATGTTACACAATGCAATTTATTTCACTACACAAATTAATGAAACAATTTATCTATTTATATTTCCATATACGATATTTTGAGAAAGTTAAGGCATATGTGCAAAAGAAAACATCCGAACCAGGCAAACATCTATGATACATTTATAACATTTATATGTGAATTAGATATAAATTATTCAAATTAAAATATCTATTCTTAAACGTCCCACATGAACTTTGGGAAATCCCAGATTAGTTTTCAAAGTCAATTACATGGAAAGAGCAATGCACAGTATGAGGTGTATCCATTAGATTGGTTAGTCAAGGCCTCCCTCTACCAGTTGTCCTTTCACATCATAGCCGGATTTGTAATTTATAGTTTGCTTTATATGGTTTGGATTTCAGTAAAGAATTAAAAGTGCTCATCTCTTTCCGATGGCAGGTCTGCCATGTAGGACTCTCTCTGGTGCAGGGAGTTTAGTTTGGTCAGCCAGCCGAAACAAAGACAGGCAGACAGACTCGACTCAGACACCGCATATTTACTTCCTGGTAGATGTTTTCAGGGTCGTTCCTATCGGCTACCTCAGAGGCGGCTATCTCATAGCCGTCTGGGTTCATGGAGGGCAGGATATGGACTCGTGTGGTGTTGATGATACTCTGAATCCTCTCATTTCCCAGCAGGTACTCGGAGCACATGTACTGGGCCAGGTATATCAGCAACTGTCTGCCGAGCACTTCATTCCCATGCATGTTTCCAATTAACTTTATCTCTGGTTTTACTAAGAAAAAGAGAGAAAGTTTTTACAAAGTAAGGCTAGTAAAGATTTTACTAGGTAAATACTTACACAGGTCATGTTGTCCAGGGTTAGTGGAGAATTCAATAACCAGCAGGTCTTTGCCTTCCACACTGCGTCCGATGCTGTATGCTCGTGAGATCTGGGAGCATTTAGATGCTGTCTTCTTTAGGATGCTGAACATCTGAGCGTTAGAATGGTAAGTGAACTGGAGGATAGTTGAAAGTCCACCATCAGATATGTTGGCAAAGGCCACTTCCTGTTTTGCTGAGGGATGTGAAAAAGAAAAAGAGCAAAAAATAATTATATGAACCTATCATACTTAACTTAAAACCATTGTTAAAATTAGGGATGCTCCGAGCGATCGGTACTCAGTAAACTTGGGCGATTCAACGAACTGATCTCAATTGATGACGCCAACATGTTAGGACGTATGTGATGAGTGGGGACGTAAATGTTTTGCTGTTTAGTCAACGCCTATGTGGAACGTTGTGCATAAACCCCATTGTAATGTTCAGTGTATAGTGAATACTTTTATGTAGTTTTTGGGACTATGTTAAAACAATATAAACATTCCAATATTATATAATTACTATAAAAATTTTACAAATATATAAAAAGACAACTGTTATGGTATTACTTACCTAAAAAGGTTAGCAGTGATGAGAGAGTTTACAATATTTATTTGCATTTATCCAAAATAAAAGTTGCGTTTACAATATGTATGTGTGTGAATCCTGCATATTTATTTTGTGTTTATAAACGCATGCACATTTAGGAATTATTTACACGATAGTTTCATATATAATTAAAGTTATATTTAACTAGGTCTATAAAACGATTAATTTTGATTAATAACATCCAGAGTAAAAGTTTAATAAAGGTCTGTGTAGTGTGCGTATTCATTATTTTTTGGAATTTTAACACAAAGACATACACATACCGGTGTGTATAAAGGACAAATTTAGATGTACTCAATCATATTTACACCTAATTGAATTAAAAAATATATATATATATTTTTTAAGTTTTGATATCTTTATGTTTATATAAATATAATATAAATACATACATTACACAGATATACATTATGTTAACAGAAATATTTATTTTGAATGCGATTAATCATGATTAATCATCTGCGAGTCCTTATATAAATTGCCTCTGGAGGTGTTTATACAAATTAATATACACATCCAGATATTTTACGTGAACATAATCTTTTATTAATTGTTAAACAGCCTTAATTCAGTCATAACATTTTCCATGATCACATGTCAATTAATAATTTTCTAGTGTCCACTTCTCATGGCCTAGTTGTGGGAAGTCTTGACCTAGTAGTCAGATAGTTTTACTCCTGACCCTAGTGTTGTGAGTTCGGTCTGGCCATATCATGACTTAGGTGCCCTTGAGCAAGGCACCGAACCCACAACTGCTCCCCCGGCACAGCAGCATAAATGTCTGCCCGCTGCTCCGGGCGTGTCTTCACGGTTTGTGTGTTCACTATTGTGTGTGTGCACTTTGGATGGGTTAAATGCAGAGCCCGAAATCTGGGTATGGCTCACCATACCTGGCTGTATGTCACTCCACTAATCCAATCTTACCTTTCAGCTCTGACAATGGGTCGTAACAACCCTCCTCATTACTGACGAAGAATCGGTCACAGTCCAGAAAGTAGGGCCATGCCATTTCAATGGCTTCAAAGGCGTGAACGCAGCTCTTCTTCACCATCTCACACGAGCTACGGCACGGCTTCATCACCCTGCCGTCTTGGCAACGTGGGGCCAGCACCGAGCAGCCCAACAGACGGATATCCGGGGAGCACTCGCCATTCAGCAGGCCATGGATCACACTCAGGAGCAGGTACTCGGCACCCATCTCTAAATCCTGCCTTGTCCGGTGGCCCACGATGTTGGGGAATGCGGTGGAGCCGTACGGCACATCCTGACAGTACCCGAGCACCATCTCTATACACTGCGCTGGGGGCGGAAGAGAACGAGTTACATCACTGGTGTTCGTCAAAGTGTATGGTTTTTTTTAAGGGAACGTTGGGAAGATTTATAAGTGTCACGTATTTCATATGGCTTAAAGCACTTTAATGAATGCCGCCCTTTGAAATCTCCAAAGTCACTTATCCTTAACATTCCACAACCCTGAGATTTTAACAATATATCATGAATATTTCATCCCTTTTTCCAACAAGTCCTATCATGCATTTGGTATTTGGAGAGCCTTACCCCCACACCTTAGAGGCCATAAGGATTAACAGCACCCTTTACAACAGATAATGCAACATGATGTATGCCTTAGATTGAACTGGGTGTATACAAAACTTGCACTTTGGAAGAGCAAAGGTGGATTCTTACGTCTGTCTCGGGCAGATGTTCTGCATGTTCCTGAAAAACAATGATGCACAGAGGATGTTACCGCTGGGGAAGTCTTCGCAAAGCGGCCTGGTCAATGGACGCTAGATGGCAGCAGAGCACGCAGTGAAAAGAAACCCAACTTTCTGCACCAATATTGCATAAATCAGCTTTTAAGTTCTCGTTTACATTATCTGGGCTGCCTGCCTATTTCATAATAAGTGCAAAAAAATTAAATGTGTAATAAAATCAGTTCATGACATAAAGAAGGAAAACGTACATTTACAATAAAAATCCATTAATGTTTGAAACAGTGTCTATTGTGTGTCTATGATATAATCCAAATGTGGAGAATAGTTGCATTGTGTTATTTAAAGCCTTATGATGAAGGTTGTGCAAAAGTATCCATTACCTGTTTCTTCTCCCTCCGGGGAACATCGTTGTGGGATGCCAAAGCAAGCCGCCAAAGAGGTTAAAATAACACAAATCCAGAGCATTTTCTTGTGATTAAACGCAATGATGTGGCAGTCCCAGCGACGCACAAAGCTGATCGTTTTCCGAAAGTTAAGCACCCCCCCCCTCGCTTAGGGGAGCGCCTAACTTACCCTGAGCGCGAGAGCCAAATGATCAAATTACAGCTGAAAGGCTCTCACTATAGGCGGACACTGTCATTAACCTCCTCTTCATCAACTGCATAAACTTAAGAAGCTTTCACACACACAGGGTATTCCCTTTTAAAAAGCCTTGAAATGCAAGAAACACTGCAAGTAAGTTTGTTAAAAAAAGGTTGTTGGAATTACTTAATTTTATCAAGTACATCAGCTTAGCATGAAGTATTTTCAACACAATTTCTCTTGAACTTTGACAAAAAGTTTTTTTGGAAATACTTAATCGTGTGGAGCTGATGTACTTGATAAAATCGAGTAATTCCAACAACCCTTTTTTTTAGTGTATAGAATAACACTTAAACATTTCACACTTCTTTTTACTTGTCTGGTATTAATCTTTTATTTTATTTCTAACGTACGTTGTCGTAACATGGTAAAGCATTTAGAATAGATGAGTGTGCGAATTCGTGTTATTCATTTTTTCTCTTTCCCAGAAACTGCTTTCTTTCTTTCTGCAGATATTTTAAAGAATGTTCCATTTGTCCGCATTGACATCGGTTTTTTGTCCGTGCAATAGAAGTTAATCTGAACACCGAGAGAGATATTGTGAAGCATGCTCCATTGGTCCCCCTTGAGATTGTGTCCACACAATGAGAGGTAATGGGGACCAATATTTTGGTTAGCAACATTCTTCAAAATACCTAATTTTGTGTTTAGAACACCAAAAAATGTTATTTTGAAGAATGCTCCATTGTTCACCATTGCCATTGGTTTTGTGTCCATACAATTGGAGTTAATAGGGATCAATGATTTTTGTTATCAACATTAATTAAAATATTAAATTTGTGTTCGGTGGGTAAAAGAAAAAAATATACAGGTTTGAAAAACCAGGAGAACTTTCGTTTTTGGTGAACTATCCCTTAAAGCCTGCATTCACAACAACACACTGGAGAAACTACATTAGAGACTGTATAAAGAGAATGAGTAAGGGGGGGGGGTATTTAGACCCCTTTGAAACATTCTAAACACAAAAATCCAATATCTTTGGATTTTATGGCCAATTTACCACACTTTTTGTATCGCCCTCTATTTCTAAGCCCTTTGTGTTTTAATAGCTTTGCATGTGCAAAAATGTACTTTTAATATCTTTTCTTACAATTATTCATATTGAGTGAGTTCATTATCTTCCATAGGCCTGCGGCATACAAAGATATAATAGCTTCAGGTATTATACAGTGTAAGTCATTATCTCATTTTCATTTTAACACATTTGCCCACCTCCTCGGCAATTTTAACCGAGTGTATTTTCCACAAAATGTCCATTGCTTTAACCACAGCAATTATTCCTTCCAACCTTGCTAACCCTCCGGGAGTAGAATTCATTTTCTGAGGGGCTGCTCTGACCAGACAGAGTGTACGAGTTCCGTCCCAAAATCCTACTGCATACACCAGCGAGAGCTTTCTTATATTGTTGCCGTAACAGGGAGTAGACAAAAGGGTCAGAGGCAGTTTTGCTGTACATCAGGCACTTGCTCATGATTCCCCAGAAGTAATTGATCTTTACGGTGAAAACCACCTCGGCCAGTCTGTAGGAATAATAAGAATAAGTACAAGCATATAGAGCTTTTCATCGGACATGTGCAAACCTCACCAGAAGGTAACTTTCTGTTTGCGACCAATCTGCCTAGTTATTTATATTATTGTCATTAATATGATTATTCATTAAGATGAATGTTTTATTGTATGATAACTGTATTGAATAACAATTTGTTTCATTTTATTATATATTAATGAGACAGTGGAAACTAGTGGTTGAGCTTTATAATGCAGTCTTAATTCAAAATATTGGAATGGCAAGTTTAGCCAAATAACTGTTTGTCTCCGTTTCTTTTGCTTGTTATCAGGCAAAAGAGCACACGTAACATAAAAATGGCAAGTTATGTTATTAGTATTTCTTTGAAACCATATAACAGCTTTCATATACTTTATGACCATTTTGGAAACTAATAATAATATATTGTCTCTCCTATTGGGTGGGCTGTGAGAAAAATACTGATGTTGATGATTGTCATATTACATAATGCAAGGAGTAAATTATGTTATTGTCTTTTAGTAATAAAAAACACAAGATGTAGATATGCTGGTACTAATATATGTCAACTAAATACACGCATCAAAAAATCACATTCGTTTTAGAATAGCATTTAAATTGACATACAATTGGTTCGCAACATTAGTGGGGTCATTTCCCTTTATTTTAATTTACAGTACTACTTTTGGCAGAGGCTTTTATCCAAAGCAACTTTCAAGTATTATGCAGTGGCCAACTGTTACTGCAGATCAAATGGGGCTAGATGCCTTGCTCAAGCGCTTCTGTCTTGTCTGCCAGCACAGGGCTTCAAACCCGCAACCTTCTGCTTACAAGTCCAACTCTCTAACCACCAAACCACGACTGACCAATAAAGCACATTTGTAAGATATCGGCTAAAGATCTGGATACATCTGCTGTGCAAAATCATGATCTTAGAAAGAGCAGTTGCACATCCATTCTATATCATAAACATCTAACAGATCTTCTAAAGGTGACATCTGACAGCAGACGTCTTGGAGATGCGTTCAAACAGTGTATGATGTCTTGCAGATAAAAATGCTGTTGCTATCGGGGTAATAAACGTCCAGCTACATAAGAGTATGTAACTGAGGTCAGTTGTGGTCTGGTGGTTAGAGAGTTGGACTTGTAAGCAGATGGTTGCGTGTTTGAATCCCAGGGCCAGCAGACAATGATTGAAGTGTCCTTGAGCAATACACCTTACCCCTGTTTTCATCTTACCCCCTGTAAGTCCTTAAGCGTCTGCCAAGTGAGTAAATCTAAATGAATAAATGAGTGAGTAGCTGGTTGGAAACCCATCCTGAAGTCTATAGGCATTACCGTGTAACGACATAAGGAGTGAAGCATATGATGAATGACCCAATGAAGATGCAGATCTTCCTCATGGCTCTCCTTCTTCTTTTCTTCTGCTCGTCCAAACATCGTTGTTTCACACTAAGACATTTCCAATGACATATATGAATACACATAAGACTAATATTTCTCAAATATCTCAAACACTCATACCTTGGATGAATGTCCACAAGTAGAAGGAGCGTCTGCACCGTTATAACATCTATCCTCCTGCAATGGAAGCGTGCAACTTGGAGAACTTTCAGGTAAGAAAAGCCCAAGATAAAAAGCGACAGTAGGAAGGTTGTCGAGTGAAACAAGACAATGAACACCTTGAACTGTCCAGGAAGGGTTTGTTCTGCAGGGTGCAGGATGCATGAAGCGTATGTGGGGTTATAGTCGACCCAGGAGAGGAGGAGAGCAGTGATGGAGAAGGCAAGGGACTGCAGCCAAGCATAGCTCATCATCAGGACAGCATCTTTCCATCTCATTCTACTGGAATAAGTTAAAGGGAAGACCACTGCTATCCAGCGGTCTATACTGAGAGCTGCCATGCTCAGCATGGTGTTCGTGGTCAGAAAAGTGTCCATGAAGCTCACCGTATGGCACAATGAGTCCCCAAAGGGGTTTTGACGCTCCACGACGCCGAGCAGAGTGGACGGGATGTTGAGTCCCGCGATGAGGATGTTGCACAAAGAAAGATTTAGGATGAAGACCCCCGGGACCTGGGACCGGACCTCCGCGCTGCAGGGAAAGCATAACAGAACCAGGCTGTTCGCCACGAGGGAGACGACGCCAATAACGACGAGGAGGAACTCCAGGAATGTTTCTAAAAAGTTCATGTCTCAATGGGACTCAAGTCCGAACTGGTCCTCGGTGCGTCACCATTGGTTTCCATTCTCCAGCGGAGCGCTGTCCGGTGTGCTGAAGGGATTCATTTCCAAAACTGGGGTCTGTGCCACTAACACATCTCTGCGCAAACGTTAATGATTCACGGCAGTGTGATGTGGATGAATAATGAGCTGATGGAGTCAGAGCACGCAGATGAAGAGTGCACAGATGAAGAGCCCGCAGATGAAGAATGCGCGGATGAAGATTGCGCAGATGAAGGACCGCAGATGAAGAGCCCGCAGATGAAGAATGCGCAGATGAAGAGCCCGCAGATGAAGAGTGCACAGATGAAGAGCCCGCAGATGAAGAGTGCACAGATGAAGAGCCCGCAGATGAAGAATGCGCAGATGAAGAGCCCGCAGATGAAGAGCCCGCAGATGAAGAATGCGCAGATGAAGAGCCCGCAGATGAAGAATGCGCAGATGAAGAGCCCGCAGATGAAGAGTGCACAGATGAAGAGCCCGCAGATGAAGAATGCGCAGATGAAGAGCCCGCAGATGAAGATTGCGCAGATGAAGAGCCCGCAGATGAAGAGCCCGCAGATGAAGAGCCCGCAGATGAAGAGCCCGCAGATGAAGAATGCGCAGATGAAGAGCCCGCAGATGAAGAATGCGCAGATGAAGAGCCCGCAGATTAAGAATGCGCAGATGAAGAGCCCGCAGATGAAGAATGCGCAGATGAAGAGCCCGCAGATTAAGAATGCGCAGATGAAGAGCCCGCAGATGAAGAATGCGCAGATGGAAAGCCTTTAGACGAGGAATGCGCAGATGAAGAGCCCGCAGATGAAGAATGCGCAGATGGAAAGCCTTTAGACGAGGAATGCGCAGATAAAGAGCCCGCAGATAAAGAACGCGGAGATGAAGAATGCCAATTTGAAGAATATGCAGATAAAGAATGTGCAGATGGAAAGCCCGCAGATGAAGAATGCGCAGATGAAGAGCCCACAGATAAAGAGATGAAGAGCCTGCAGATGAAGAATGCGCAGATGAAGAGCCCACAGATGAAGAGATGAAGAGCCTGCAGACGAAGAATGCGCAGATAGAAAGCCCGCAGATGAAGAATGCGCAGATGAAGAGCCCGCAGATGAAGAGCCAGCAGATGAAGAGCCCGCAGATAAAGGATGCACAGATGAAGAGCCCACAGATGAAGAGATGAAGAGCCTGCAGATGAAGAATGCGCAGATGAAGAGCCCACAGATGAAGAGATGAAGAGCCTGCAGATGAAGAATACGCAGATAGAAAGCCCGCAGATGAAGAATGCGCAGATGAAGAATGCCCAGATGAAGAACGCGCAGATGAAAAAACCTGCAGATGAGGAATGCGCAGAATATAGAGCCGGTAGACAAAGAATGCGCAGATGAAGAATGAAGATGAAGAGCCCGCATATGAAGATTGCACAGATGAAGAGCCCGCAGATGAAGAGCCCGCAGATGAAGAATGCGCAGATGGAAAGCCTTCAGATGAAGAATGCCCAGATGGAAAGCCTTCAGATGAACAATACGCAGATGAAGAATGCTCAGATGGAAAGCCTTCAGATGAAGAATGCTCAAATGGAAAGCCTTCAGATGAAGAATGCGCAGATGAAGAGCCCGCAGATGAAGAATTCACAGAAGAGCCCGGAGATGAAGAAGGCGCAGATGTTGAGCCGGCAGATTAAGAATGCGCAGATGAAGAGCCCGCAGATGAAGAATGCGCAAATGGAAAGCCAGCAGATGAAGAATGCGCAGATGAAGAGCTCGCAGATGAAGAATGGGCAGATGGAAAGCCGCAGATGAAGAATGGGCAGATGGAAAGCCGCAGATGAAGAATGGGCAGATGGAAAGCCGCAGATGAAGAATGCGCAGATGAAGAATGCTCAGATGAAGAATGCTCAGATGAAGAGCCCGCAGATGAAGAGTGCACAGATGAAGAGCCTGCAGATGAAGAGCCCACAGATCAAGGATGCACAGATGAAGAATGTGCAAATGAAGAATACGGAGATGAAGAGCCCGCAGAAGAAGAATGCCCAGATGAAGAGCTCGCAGATGAAAAAACCCGCAGATGAAGAATACGCAGATGAAGAATTCGTAGATGAACAGCCGGCAGGCGAAGAATGTGCAGATTAAGAATGCTCAGATGAAGAGCCCGCAGATGAAGAGCTTGCAGATGGAGGATGCGCAGATGAAGATGCCTGCAAGATGCACGAAAGATAAACAATCAAGTAAGGATAATCTGACACATGCAGCTCTGCATAGTCACATTTTAGATGTCCTCGTTAGAAACCCCTTTTTCGTGTAGTGAAGATAATGTCCAAAAAAGAAGAAGAACCTCTTTGTGTTCACACACTTAGATAGACCCTGAAAGGTTGTTACGCAAGAAGGTTCTGATAGCAGAGACACTTAAGTCGCCAATAGGCATGGTATACCTCTCTTTGTCCTTGGATATAGAGAGGGAGGACAATTGCATAACAGAATGTACCAGAGCCAGAAAAAAGGTTATACAGTCCTGTTTATATTTCTTTATGTATGGCCTTAAAAAGCTTTCACATTTATACAGTCACCTCAAGCAGTTTTTGTATTATTGACATTATGTGGTCTACAACAACGTATGTCCAAACACACACAAAAAAACTGGTTTTATTGTGATTTTAATAACTATGCTATAATAAAAAAAACATCATAAATACATGTATGTATTGTTCTGTATGGACAACAAAATTGGAGCACAAATTAACACAAATATGCACTTTACTTTAAACCTGATAATGTACAAGAAGTTAGATTGAAAGAAAAGTGTTATTTGACTGAATTATGAGCCTTTTGTTTATTGAAGACCAGAAAATATCTTGATTGTTCATTAAATTACTAAGCATATTTGGCACTCACAAATACAGCTAAATCAGTACACAATAACACACATATGAGTGAGGCAAACCTGAGGCCAAAAGGCAAACCTATAAAATGCAAGGAAAGCTCAAATTCCATAAATGTTTCTGTAACACTCTTAATTAACTGCACATTAGATGGGAACCATAACCCAAAGCCATGAACTCCCTAAGAAGCTGAAATATTTACAGGACTTTTGTTGAGGAGCGTTTCACAACAGGCTTCTGGTTTGATTCCAGCTTTTAGGAAATAAAACTAAAGTTGTTTCATCAACAGTTTTTCCTTAAACTTTTGAGACAAGATGATCGTCATCCACCACTATTTTTGGACAAACAATAAATCCCCTATAGATTTTTTTAACATCTTAAGTTAAAAACATCCATAAAATCTGTATTTTAAAGAATAAAAGCACGTGTAATGTATTCATAGGAAAAGGAACAACGTTTTAATAATAATAAAACTTTGAAAAAAACTATGAATACTTATATATGTTTTTAATAGTGCAAATAGAGAAATTCTAGAAATAATTGTTTGTATATATTTAAACACACATAAAATGAACCTAGACACAACACCATCGGTTACAGACAAGGCACACCCTAAACTACCTTGTTTATAATTAATATGAATAATTTATAAATGCATAAAGTCACTAATGTTTGTACTTCATTTCTTGGCCTCTTAAGATTTCTCTTTCTCACAAAAACACTTGTGTAGACATAGCCGGCTCTCTGAGGTCATTTAGAGTATTTTGTGGTGTAGGTGTGTGTGTGTGTGTGTGTGTGTGTGTGTGTGTGTGTGTGTGTGTGTGTGTTTGTGTGTGTGTTTCTAAAAGATACTCAGCAGTTAGTTAATATGACAAATGTGTCTGAACAAAAGAGGTGAGGCACCTCAGGAGAGGAGAACAAACTGCTTCAGCAAATTTTTCTATATTGCTCATATTTTTTCTAAACTCTGCAGAAGAATTTCTTTAAAACTATTTCTCATTACAAGAGATGATGTGATTGTGTAAGCAGGGCTACAAACCGGATGTCACACAAGGTTACACACACGTGTGTGATGAGCACAGTTCTATCCTGAATTTATTGTGACTGTGTTTAGTAAATTATTTATAGTCTACACTGATGTTCTGTGTAGAGAAAAGACTGTGTTATTTAAGTGGTTTTGGGTATGTAAAAGCTCTATGATTTGCAAACTTCTTTGTGGATTTTATGTTTAAAAAATTTTTTTTTTATTACAGGCTCATGATTTGTTATTCTGACATTCTGAAAAGAAAATGGTTAATCACTCTTTTATGTGCCATTTTTTACTGTGCAATTTTCTAAATTTGTATAAATGGCAAACACCAACTGCAATTACAATTATACACATTTTCCCACCTCAGGCAAAAAATTAAATTTAACACAGCTTCACGCATATTGCCATGTCACAATAAAAAGTGAAGGAGTGGTCCATTCCTGCAGATCTCCCATGTGGTCAAGTTCTTTAGGAAGCATGCGTGCAATCTGAATTTTTTGAAATTTGATTTTCTTTGCATTATTAATACTTTGCAATATAATGAGGTGCTTTCTTCTTGGTGGCATCAAAGCTTAGATGATGTCACTTCTGCACAGTGATGTCATTTAAAGCAACTTTTTTAAAAAATCTGATAAAACAAGTAAGTGTAAAGGAGCATTGAGTCAAAGTCAAATAATCAAATAATTACCAAAAAGGCATTTATAAAAATAAATATATGTCTTATGTAAACAGAGACACATCCTTTTTTTAATTTATACTGTAACTAAACAGTTCTTGAACCCCATTGACTACTACATTAGAAAAGATGACCGTTATATATTTTGAGGAAAATAGGGCAACAATGTGTGTGTGTGTGTGTGTGTGTGTGTGTGTGTGTGTGTGTGTGTGTGTGTGTGTGTGTGTGTGTGTGTGTGTGTGTGTGTGTGTGTGTGTGTGTGTGTGTGTGTGTGTGTGTGTGTGTGTGTGTGTGTGTGTGTGTGTGTGTGTGTGTGTGCGTGTGCATGCGTGTGTCTGTGTTTATTGAAGTGTGCTTTTAGTATACATATTTTAAGCTCAAAAAAGGAAAACATACATTTAAGCACACTACTAGTACGTTGATGGATTCCTTCATATTATAAGGTATTCTTATACACATACTTTTGTAAATGGACTTGACAAAAACTTTTTACAAGGCTGTATATTAATATCTTCATCAATACGCTTTTTAAAAAAAATAGGACACATTTACATACATACACATGCATTCTAAGTTTTTTATGAAATGGCCAATAAACCGATCAATTTATCCATTATCCCTGGAAACTAATCTCTCCTTCAGTGTCATGACTCGGAGCAACTAGAAAGAATATTTCAGCCCATTAATTTATTTATTTGGCATATATCCACATAACAACCAAGATAATGTACAGTCAGCCGGTCATTATCTCAAAATAAACCAGGCCCCGTCCAGGCCCCGTCCGCTTTAGAGGGCCCCATCAGCCAGTCTGGGTGCATTGTGTAATAATAGCCGCTGACTGTACATTATTTCTTACAGAACAATTATTGTGTGCATTTAAAACCTTAAGTTAAACATCAATTGGCTTGACTGAGACGCTGTTACCGCTGTAAATGCTTACATTCTCGCTTTGTTTTAACAAGCCATTTCACATGATTTCCCATTGCATAGGATTGAGCCCATTACACACGAAAAGCCCTTCAGTAATCAGTACTGACTCCATGGGCTTACCCAAGTCCCTATATTGCATCTACTACTATAAACCATACTTGTGTAATGTATTTAACACGGCCCCCTGTTAAAAATCCAATACTTAGATGGGAAAACCTACTCCTCAAGCTCTCATACAATAAACATAGCGGTTTGTGCTGGCAGATGGAACCGGCTTGTAGGCTGTCTATGGAGAGAAAGCCATGCATGAATAGAGAACAAGAAGAGTTTAAAGGGGATTCAATTATTGACATGTTAGGGACATGCAAGGAAAGAGCTTGTAAGCTAACAAAGATTTGAAAAGATTTTGCATTTCATTATAGGTGTTGTTTCTTATAAGTGGTTATTAATTGAACACACACACACATAATACACTTGAGGGCAGTATCTAGAACTCCACATCACGCTAAAAGGTAACAGGGAATCACTTGACAAGTAGTTCTTATCATCCACAAGCACCTGCCGCATCAAGAGACAGAGGGCCTGTTGAATAAAGCACTAACAAGATGGGTGTTCCCCTCCTCCTTTTTTCATCCTGATAATGTGAAATAATTAAAGAGAGAAACCCTTGGCTGAGAAGACACCCTCAAGAAAGTAGAAAAAAGTAAACTAAATAAAGAAAAGCAACATAGATAAGAGAAAGAGAAGAGGAAAACTTGACGGAAGGATACATAGGAATGTTGGAGTGGGATTAAAAGGATACATAGACCCCAATTGATGGAGAAACAGTTTTTGGGCCAATCTTTAATCTTGGGGGCAAATTTGTCTGCTTTAAAAAAACATTTTAACACAGTCCATTTGTAGCCGTATGTAATTACATTTCATTTGGTTGCATGTGTGTATTCTTTTTTTTATATTTTTATACATGAATTAGAAAACATGAATTAGGTAGTAAAGATTCAAAGCGATGCCAGAAAATAATACGTTTTGTTCCACAAAGAATCATTTTTGACACAAAGAACCTTTTTGGAAACTTAAAGGTCCTTCAGACATATAACATTCTTTTGGGAGACCATTTAGACCAAAAAACTTCTATTTCATGTACAAATATCACATTACATACACATTTTATCCAAAGCACTTATGTGATATGTAATCCCTGCTTCAAATCCAAGACCCATGCCTTGTTCCACAGCAATACATGAGGAAACAAATGGTTTCTTATAAACACCGATAAATTATATTGAGATCTTTTCTGTATTTCATAATATATCAGAGTGTTCAATATGACTTTTGACACAAAGCTGAGACCAAGATGTGAATTCCATTAAATAGACCCTTGTTTAGTCATAAAACTATTAATAGTTGTATTGATTGAGTCCTCAAATAAACATAAATGTAAATTAAACCCAAAAAACCTTGTTGCTTTGCATCTTTCCTAATGTCTGTGTTAATTCCTGAATCTTTAAGGCCTCCCAGTATAATCTGATTGGTCAAACGGTCTAGTCTACTGATATTGGTCAACTCGGGTTTCAGTTACAGCACCACAACCAGTGACCAGACGTACATTATGTGAATCCATTTACTTCCATAACAGGCCTCCTATGAAATATCACAGAAGTAACTGGATCACTACAATCCTGGCATTCACTGTTCTCCAAGAAATCTGATTTGGTACGAGACGATATCACACTTCATCATGAACTTTGGGATTTGTAACTCCACAGAAGCTTTACAGATACTTACACAAACACAAACAGACAAAGGAAATGTAAAATGGTTTAAACTGATGGGCGCTTTTTTTTCTTTTGGTCACATCAATAAAGGTGGTGTTCAATTTGATCCAATTCCTAGTATATTGGTGCCCTTTCTCTCTGATATTTTTATCTTACTATGTGCAATCTCTTTAAGAACATTTTAAATGTTCATTTGTGCTTACTTCAGCCTCCAAAAATAGAGCTTTTGGGAACCATGAGATTTAAATGAAAGGTCACGAGGAAAATTCAACAGTGGACGCCAACACACTCAAAACCGTGTTTTCATTGCGGGATTACAAGCGTGTTTGTAGTTGGTGGATGGAGAGAAATACATCTGGAAATAGCACGGTGGGAAAGATAAACAGAATAAAAATAACACAGCAGGGTTAAATAGGCAGCAACTGTATATGAAGACATATAAGGAGGCTTTTGGAGGTATTGGTAACAATGTACACTTGGAATATTTTTGTTTTTATAGTTTAGGCTAGATATCAAAAGAGTAATAATATTTTAGACCTTAAAGAAGGCTTAGTTCATTTTTATTTACTGTATACACAATATGGATCACACACCACCAATTTAACCCTATGATGAAAGAACTGTCTGAGATTGGGTTGATTATGTGTGCTGATCTGTAGATTATCTCAGATTGCACAGCCTTTTAGAAGCCTTCACTTAAATGTCCTCTCATACTTTGTCCATTATTCAGTGTTTGACTGACATTAGACGTATAACCCTTTGTATGTTTAGCAAATATACTCAAAATGCATCACATGTGGCATCAGTTCAAGGGATTTTGGGGTTACCAGGTCAACACAGGACAGCATGCTGTTTCCATGAGGATGACTTTCTCTGACAGATGGGTCATTTACATACTGAATCACAGCTACCAACCTGACAGCTCGACCAATAGATTCTGTGTTTTGTGCTAGTTTTATGCGAAGTTATTATAAAGTGTTATTATTTCAAGTGTTGCAAAGCAACTCAATTCAACATAAACTAAACAACATATTTAAAAAGAATTTAAGAATTGAATTTTTTATTTTATCATCAAAATAAAAGTAATTTTGTACATAATTAAATAATTAATCAAAAAACTCTAGTATTTCTATTATAATTCACCAAATATATTGGTTTATACCATGAATATATAATTATTAAATGAATATTTTTTTTCTTTATATAAACTTAAACAATATTGGCAAATTATAGATTCATTTCTTAAGTTTTTGTGATATTTACTAAGTAAGTATTATGACTTCAGTATTATGACTGTGTGATTAATCTCACATGCTTCTGTTCAAAGATGACACCATCATCCCATCAGTTTATTCATTTATCTTTGTGTGTGTAAAACATAATAGCAATAATAAAACAAATAATGTATTTAAAGGCCTAACAATACTGCATTATTATACAATAATTCTCTTTTCACCAGATTTGATAACACATTGAATTAGCCCATTGTGGGCAGGAAACAGATTATCTGGATTGGCGCAGTAACAGCAGGGCAGATGAACAGAATAACGGTGGCATGTTTGATTGCTTTTGTCCACATGTTTGCTCTGGAGGAATAGAAACCCCATCAAAGAACTGCAGGACTGTGAAAAGAAGTCCACGCCGGGGCAGTCTATGTGTGTGGGTGGCCCCCGTATATCATGGCCTACTTATATTTCGGTGTTACCATAAGTAGTGCTCCGAAATGCACTTACAGAGGAAAAGCGCAAAAAAATGCTTAAAGAAGTTACCAAATAAATGTCTTGCAATGTTTGTGTTTGTGCCTCAATGCACTCAATTAAAATCTTTTTTTAAATGCTATTTAATGACATGATGTTTGTTAGCACAAGTAAACCTTTGAGTGCACTGAAATCACAAGTATGGCCAGTTTTTTCCTTACAAGGAAGCCAGATACAGAAATCTGTGCCACGTCCCTTATAAATTATGATAAGATCCTCAAACCCATAGCATCATCTAGTGGGAGCATAACATACTACTGGCAATAACAAAAAAGTTTAATTTGTCATGTTGTAATATTGGTCACTATCCTAAAATCATTTCTTTGACATTGTTATCATTGGGTGTGCTCATTAGAATACACCAGAAGTTTTTATGTTTAAATGGAAACAAGACTAGTAGTAAACATTTCTGATATTTGCCTTTGAATAACATAAAATTTTTTTATCCATAATAATTAATATACAATTTTTTTACTTTGCTAATTCAAAGTGAGAAGAACATCCATTTTTAGCCCCTGTTTCATAGATGTTTCATTGAAAGGAAATTAAATCAAATGAAATACTTAGAAATAAAACACACAAACTGTATCAAATGACAGCTTACAGTAAAGTCCTAAGTGAATTATCTTATATTTATACTGTGTTCACGTGACAAATGTAATGTATATTTGTAATATTACCATTTTAAAACATATTAATATAATACATATAATGAACATATAATACAAATTCCTTTACAGTTTAATCTTAATCATTTTGATAGGGATAGTTAATCCAAAGTGAAATTTAAAATGTATCCATTGAACAAAAAATTTGATATTATATAGAATGTTGGTAACCTAGCAATAGCGATTTCTTTTCTTTTGCACTAGTATAGTGTGCATACACATGTTTCAGAAGTTATAGTGTAAACTTACATTTAAGTTATCTTTATCAAGACACTGAGGTAAAGAAAAAGTAACATCAGATCTTACCTATAGTGTTAATATTTTTACATTTTATAAGGTTTATATTTTTAATAAAGATACTGTCTGTCTACACTGAAAAGGTCTACTATCCAGCATATATATGTGTGCAGGATGTTGTGGTTTTTATAAATGAGGAAACACAGAATCTGTTTGTTTGTGTTTCTTGTATTCATGTGTGTGTGTGAGACATGAGTGTGTTTGCAGTCTCGTGTGACATTCCAAAACCATGCCTTCAGGCTGGCACTAAAGCCTTTGCAGGCTTTGGTAGTTGATTTGAATTGTGTCTGGATTAAATAACTCTTCCTAACAGCTTAAGATCACCTTAAAAGGAAAGTAGGTTAGACTGTTTGTTGAGGACATCATATCAAGAAACATTCTTGAAATTATATTTTAAGTAAACTGTGAATTATTAGAAGCAGATGAAGTTCTGGATTTCAGCTGGCTGTTTGAAGGGCTTTGGGTTAAAGATGAGAGAGAAAACAGTTCTAGGAAGTAGAGCATCTTTACAACAGTTATATCAAAATAACTATATGTAACAAGTTAATTATCTAGATACTAAATATCCTATCGCTTTTAAAATTGACTAGATAAAATTAACTTCACAAAAAAACAAATTTGAAATGTCAGTGACAAACCTATAAGTCAAATACTAGTTCCACAGAATAAAAAATAACCTTGAGAGTATACATTTTATAGATATACAGTAGGGTTGCCAATTGTTGTAGTTGACCAAAATAAAAATTTTAAAATAGGTATGACAGTGGTATATTTGTGTTTTGACTATTTGACGTTTTTAGGCTATTGTTTGATTGGCAATTTGGACAATTTGGAAAGGTTTTGTCACAAAAATCTGGCAAACCCGGTTATTAGGTACTTCTGCATGTGAAGTAACAGAACAGTTTTTAACGAAAAGTAAAGTTCTTATATATTTAATTTTTATAAAAATATGAGGCTATAGAAAGCTACTACAAGTTCATTTTCTCATATTCAAGTTAAAAAAAGACTTGGTCCTGACGTATAGTTCCCAGATGCATTGCAAATACAGCTGCCAAATGCAGAGACTTAGTGAGAAAAGAAATGATGGTGTGTGTAGTTTTCCCATCAATAACATGTAGCCTACAGACATTACCTCATTACTTTCACTTGCTGCTCTAGAGATTTGGAATGTTAAAAGTGAATGAACTCAAAAATGCACTTTATGAAGAACAGTCACCGTTTTGCATGTTTAGCTCACTTCGTTCATGTGTCATCATCATGTAGTGGTCCTGAGAATCCTGTGCAACCTTTAGGCAGAAATCAGAAATTTCCAACTCATTTCCCAACTGATTGGAGGCAGATTAAAAGTGATTTCATTGTGATTTATTATAATGATATAAAAAAGATCATAGTTAAAAAAAGCAACTTGTTTAGGTCAACCAGACCAAAATGTTATAACTAAGCATTACTCTTTGTTCTTTATTACTTTTACAAACTAATTTATATAATTTCATATTTTCATCAATGTCCCTGCATTAAAACTTGAGGTTTAATGTTGAACAGCAGATCGTCATTTCCACGCCGAACTTCCAAGAGGAGGGCCGCTTCTACTTGAATGGCCTCCAGTAATTCTCCTGTGTCAATCAATGGCTGCCCGTTTAACTTTAGTATAATGTCACCTGTTTTTATCCCACCTCTGTAAAAAAGAACATGCTTATAGTGGTGCTTAAAAACTGGGATTCATATGCAATTCACTACAATTCCTGTGAATTTGTAATGGAACACTTAAACCTCAAAAAACATCTGGATCCTTCTAAAGTGGAAAGAAATAACTATTATTAAAGGCATAGTAATTTTAGACATACTTCTGAGCCGGGGAATCTGGGACAACTTCATGTACGAGTATTCCAGTGCCAATATCGGGAAAGTCTGGATTATGCCATTTCAACCCATGAACTAGGCTATGGAAAAGTAATGACAAAACATTTAAAACATCAAAGAAAGGGTAATGTAACGAAATAATAAATAAATTTAACTTACTTCTCTGTCAAAGTGACCATTTTAATTCCAATAAATCGTTTTTTAGAACTTTGGATATCTGGAAGGGAAAAAAATAGATGTGTTTAAACTTAGCGTAAAAATATTTGTTTTGCAAGCAGGGGTGAATACTCCTCTATAATGAAATATATGTTTACATTGCGATAAAATTAAAAATAATTTAATTGTCGAAAAGAATATTTTATATATTTGAATTTTTTTCAATGGAAAGTCAATCCTGTCTGCAATATAAACAAAAGTACAAGTGAAATGTTTTATTCCTTCTTGGGTTATTTATAGCAAGTCATGCAAAGCTATTTGTTTCACCTAATTGAAATTTGTGATTATTTTACAATGTAATGTAATGCTTCGGTAACAATTGTTAGCTAAATAAATGACAGTGGGTCATTTTGCAGCAAATAGAATTTGTGTCATATGAATTCACAGAAGTCATGGCCTTTACTCGAACTTCTGTTAGGATAGTTAAATTAGTTGCATTTTAAATTTCAACTTAAAGGGGGTAACTTATTTCTGAAAACACTTTAGAGAATTAGGCAAAAAACCAAAACAAATTTGTAGCAGCAAGCGGTGGGAGGAGTGCTAACACGCATTAAAAAGACTGTAAAAGGAGTAATAACCATTGAGGGCAGAGAAATCCAAGTTTTGTTGATGATTTCCCATAACAAAAACCTTTTAGAAATCTGCTACCCCACCTTTAAGGCTGGCAATTACAAGGTAATCACTAAGCTTAATGGTTGTATATCATCAGATTTTCGTGTGATTGAATCCGAACTTTAGCATGGTATCTATGATTTCTTTTGTTGGTTAACTATGGTTCTGACACTCTACATACAGTGCTATTAGAACAAAATAATTTATTGTCATGTTTGTGATCTCTCACAATCCGAAAATCTGATAAGATTTTTAAAATCTTTTGGTGTGGTCCAGCCATTAGGTGCTTCACCTGAGGCAGTCTTGGAAGGATCAGATGGCCTACTGTGTGTCCTGATTACCCTGTGATTAACTGGAATCAAAGTAAAGGAAACTAAAGACATAATGCACAGCATTGTCTCATATACACAAATCACGTGTTTTCTTAAACCTTATATTTCAATACTGTGAAGTATGCAGTTCATTAACACAAGATACAAGTCATTTGGAAAGATCTTAAGGGTTTACATTCAAACACAATTAATATTTTGAGCATATTAAACTATCATTGAAATTGTTTCTTTTACAAGCACTATTTTAAGAAATCTTTCCCCATATCCGAAAGGACCTACCTATGCAACATAGTAGGAGAAAAACAGTGTGAAAAGCAAGTATAATGTCCAACTTCATAGTTTTCGTAAATCTGTAATGAAACTACCTAAATGCTTTTTATGGCTAAATTTTCATGTGTACATTCAATCGACACCTAACCATCCCCTGAGTCCGGAATTGTCATATTCAAAAGTTGATGGAAAGTGGCATAATTGACTACCATACTAGGAAAGATAATTGTATAGTTTTTTGTTCTTTTTAACACAAAGGGTTGTATTTTGAAGAATTTAGGTTCTGGGACACCTTTGCCCACCCTTTACATTTTGTGATGTTGTCAACATTCCTGCAAATATATTTCTTTTTTCAATAGAATCAAGACGTAAACAGATTTGAAACACCTTAATGATATGTATTTCTATGAAGAATTTTTGTTTTTGAGTGGACTATCCCTTTAACATGGCGAAAGTAATAAGTCAAAATTCCATTCATACTTCCCATATTTATACTATTATTATATAGTTTTGGAAAACAATGCCAAATATTATAATCTCGTACCTACACTCAGACACACATTTCTCTCTAAACATAAACACAGGAAATACAAATCACAAAGGGATCCCAGTGTCAGAATTTTATCAGAAGACAAATTTGATCACAGTGTCTGTTATTCATCTGTCAGCGAACCTTTCAAACCAAGGATCAAGACTACCGAATTTGACTAAGGATTTCTGAAATCGTTCAGGATTTTTTACATTTGTCTGAGCCAGGCAAATCTTGGCCAAATTCTTACAGTGTACGCCCAGCTTAAGCCAGTTAATATCCAGACTGGATCATCCCCTTGTATGATGCTTACCTTTCTGCAGTTTGAGATTAGATTCGTCAAGGAATTTTAAGATTCGATCAGACGGAATGGCAAAAGAGATCCCGGCAGTCACCTTTAGAGTGTTAATCCCAATCACCTCACCATCCTATCATTACACAAATATAGTCATTAAAAATATGACTGCAAAAGTAACAAAGCAATGTCCTAATAAAAGTTTTTACACTCACAAGATTAACAAGTGGTCCTCCTGAGTTCCCATACTTTCGATTAAGAAAGAACAAGAAAGGAAAACTTTAAAACCAAACTAAACCAAACACAATAGATCAAACATTGTACTGTCTCCTCTTCAAGCAGCCACAATTAGATTAAGTCATGTTAAAAACTACAGAACATGTTTGTTGTCTTACATTGATGATAGTATCAGTCTGAATGTAGTCCATGTCAGAGTCACGGATGCCCAGCTCTTTTCCGTCTCTCTGTGTGGTGCTGATGATGCCAGTCGTGACTGTGTTCTGAAGAGCAAAAGGACTGCCAATGGCAACCACAAACTCACCAGGCCTCAGGTCCGCCGAGCGACCCAATGATAATGTTGGCAGCTTTCTCTGATGAAGAACGAATTTCTTGTGAGTTCTCATCTGGTTTTCAACATGAGCAAACTTGTCCTTCTATATGCACTTTTTTCACAATGACATCTCTCTTTTATCTAAAAACTATTCCAAATCAGTTGTAAACAAAGTGTTGGTTGCTGGTTTATAGATGACATCAGCTACTGGACCAAAAATATCTTAAAGCATTCAAGAATCTCTGACGTGGGAACATTCTCAAACATTTATTTCGGAAGGAATTTCAAACA
This sequence comes from Triplophysa yarkandensis, assembly GCA_033220385.1. Lineage (NCBI taxonomy): Eukaryota > Metazoa > Chordata > Actinopteri > Cypriniformes > Nemacheilidae > Triplophysa > Triplophysa yarkandensis. The sequence goes on from CM065655.1 coordinate 10,680,914, forward strand.
CTAAACAAGTAAACTGTTTTTATAACCCAAAATCTTATGAATGGCTAAAACAAACACCTGCAAACAGTTGACGCATCTCCATAATCCAAAACATGCGTCTCAGGAAATAAAACACTTCTTAAAACTCATCACTTTATGAATTTCCACACACAAATGTAAGTCACTGTGTGTAGCAGACTGTCCCTGACATGTCCAAGTGTGTCTAGACAAAGTAAATAGTAAGGTATAAACAATTTTGCTCATGACATATAACATTGTGGAAATCATTGCAATTTTTGGATTCAAATACAACAAGGGTTTGCTGAGTTCTTACATTCAGGACGCAGAGTCAGACTTTTATCAACTGACTTAGGGCACAATATTAAAACTTTGCCTTGTATTCAAAAATATTTCAAAAATGTGTTATCTATAATGTTGTATTCATCATACAGTACTTTTGCATTAAATACAAATAGTTCATGTATTTAGTCTAACCCTGTTGTAAAGAGTCTTTATTTGAAACTTATATATGAAAAGATATCACCTTTGGGTTAATTTTGATGGTGGCAATGTCAGATTTCTTGTCAATGTCTTGTATGGATGCCTCGTATGTCAGGCCGTCGTGTAATTGCACTCGTAGTTGCTGTTGACCGGTTACTGTCGCGCTGCTGGTAACCACATGAGCATTGGTCACAATTAGACCAGACTGCGTCGTTATGAATCCAGAGCCGCTTGACAACGGGACATTACGACCAAACAGCGGATGACTGGACAAAAATATATGCTCAATTTTATTATGAGAAAATGCTTCTGAAGGTCATGCAAGGTTTGATTAAGGGTTCCTTAGATGCACTGGAATGGATAAAATTGTGTTAAATGGAAATGGAATTGTAGTTACTTGAGGAAAAGTTCAATGTGGACCACAGCAGGTGCCATCTTCTCCACCACATCGGCAATGAAGTTAAACTTGTACCGTGGGCTGTTCTGATGTGCACGACCTGTATAAGCCATAAGAATTGTTTACATCAATGACAGATCTACAGTATATTCAAACTGTTTTATATTAACTGTTTTCTATAGTCAAAAGCTTTGCATACAACTTTTAACCGTGTTGTTCAGTAAAATGCCTTTAAAGGTGTTGAATTTAGATGTTGCTTATGTTTTATGAGAATGGAACAACAGCGGGTCACACTGGAAAGGCGATGTGTCAAGGGCGTTGTTGTGTCCGCATCTCACAAAACATCTAAGAGCAACCCTTGTGTTGCAATGTTGTCGGAAAACTTTTATACCTCCTTTAGGGTTACCATAAATTGACTCCAGCTGAAAAAAACTTACGCCCATCCAATACAGAATCCTAAAAATGCAATTGGAGACAGTGTGAAACATTCCCAGAAGTCTAAATCAGGTAAAGTTAACATCCCAGAGGAAATTAAATCTGGACAAAATGTCAATGGGTTCTATGTGTGTGTGTGTGTGTGTGTGTATACTTGTGAGTACTTTATGGGGACCATTTAGAGTTTTACACGAGCGCTGTGAGGCCTATGAGAGTAAAGTGATGACATTTTTGCCAGGCCTCACTTTAAAGGGCAGATCAAAAGTTTTAGGACACCTTATCACTTATGCATTTATATTTTCTTCCCACATTTTATAATAATAATGAACTAAACATGTTATATAATTAATTATATTCTGTGTGGTCACCTTTGGATAAGGATTTTCCCCAGCAGGGTGGAGCTATCATTAAAGGGGAGAGACCTTTGGTGCAGGTAAGAGTTTGTTTTGGTGATTTCGAATGGTAACATTGACTACCAGAAAGAGTTCACCCAGCCTTTCAGTTTTTAAAGAAATTTACTCTGTGCTCTTATTCTCAGTTCTTTTTCAATATTCAGCCGAAGTGATCCATGTACATTTTGTTATGAAAGAAATATTGGGAGAATATTTGATGTTTGATTATAAAATTATTTTAGACATTTAGGCACCTTCAGTTCTGATGTTATTACATGTTAATCCTAGAAGTTGCACAAAAAAGCTAGTGTGCATGCGTGCGTGTGTGTGTTTGTGTGTGTGTGTGTGTGTGTGTGTGTGTGTGTGTGTGTGTGTGTGTGTGTGTGTGTGTGGTTGCATGCGTTCGTGAATGCGTGTGTTTGTGTGTGTGCGTGCGTGCGTGCGTGCGTGTGTGTGTGTTTGTGATTATGTGTACGTGTTATTGTTGTGTGTGTGTGTGTGTGTGTGTGTGTGTGTGTGTGTGTGTGTGTGTGTGTGTGTGTGTGTGTGTGTGTGTGTTAATATATGTGCGTGTTATTGGTGTGTGTGTGTGTGTGTGCGTGCGTGCGTGCGTGCGTGCGTGTGTGAGTTATTATGTATGCGTGTTATTGTGTGTGCGTGCGTGCGTGTGTGTGTGTGTTATTATGTGTGCGTGTGTGTGTGTGTGTGTGTGTGTGTGTGTGTGTGTGTGTGCGTGCTATTATGTGTGCGTGTGTGTGTGTGTGTGTGTGTGTGCGTGCGTGCGTGCGTGCGTGTGTGCATCATGTTACTCCATCATTGCTTTAGCCGAAAGGAAAATGTAACCAAAAAAACATTTTGTCAAGATAGTAAAAGTAGAAAACCGTAAGATTTACTTTCTGGGTGAACTCTCATTAAAGTCTTTCACAATGGTATGATGTCGAGTTGCCATTGTTAGGACAAACTTTCATAGCCGATCATAATCTAAACAAGTAGCTGAGATGTGATGTACTGACCTGCACATGGACCCTTGTTCCTCTGGGTTATTCTGGATGGTCCTCGGTGTTGCGCTTTTTGCGCAGCTGCTCTCATCTTGCACACATTCTGGTATGTTATCCCGTCACTGCCGCAAACTTTATGGGCTGTCTTGCATTGGCAGATTCCTTTGGAGGATCGCTTTCCTGAATATTTACATTGAAGTCCATCGCCACATTTAGGGTGACCCTTCCGACCGCACGGTGCCCCCTCGCTCAGACTGCACACCAGACAACAGTTGCAGTGATCGGGCAGATACCCGCTCGGGCAGTTCGGACTGGGGCATTTACTTACGTCACACTTGGATGGACATTTCATCTTCTGCTGGGCTGCTGCAAACAGCACAGATGCTGTGAATAATATCAACTGCATTCCGTCTACAATTGTCAATTTTAGGTCTATTTTATATTCATTCGTTGTTTATTGAAAAGCTCTATAGAAAGCATTGCTTGTTGTGAATCACGTTATAAATAAAAGGAAAAATAAAGCATGCCCGTGTTAAAGAAGTCTTCTTTCATTCCGTTCCTGTCATTTTTAATCCGAGCTCTTTACTAGTCTGTTCTGCGCGCGTCACAATTCTGCACGCGCGCACTCGCGGTGTGACGTAAGAGAGAGAGAGCAGTCATTCATAAAAACAACAGCCAATGGCGAATTCATGTTTTTATCATCAGCTAAAATAAAACATCACATTTATGTCTCATGGAAATGTGCAATAAACGACTTTCAGCTAACCCAACATCCAACCCATGTCAAAAATCATTTTAAAAAATTCAGGTTATCACATATGATCCTGTTTTATTCTTAAACTTTTAAGAAACTTATGATTATTTATATATTTGTGTGACTAATGTTAAATGGGACTCCTATAGAAAAGTTGTACTGGGTTTTTATTATAAAATATAAAAAAAGATTGAATTTCTTATTAAAATCCAGTACAAATTTCGTATAGATATCCCAAAGGAATGGTTACAAAATGTGATAGAAATTCTTTTTTGAAAAGGGAACATTTGCACTTTAGGTTGACAAATTGGCATGTCAAACATATATATACCCTTGTTCAGGATAAGTCCTTTAAAGTTCTCAAATCAGGCAAAATATGTTAAACTACATAACCACTAAAAAAAATCAATTAGGGTTGCTTTCAGAATGTAGAGAGAAATAAGTTTAAAAGAATAAAAGTCTAAACTTTTAATCAGAAACAAAGTGTGTTTAGGTTTATAGACTGAAAATAATTCATTATCAAGCTAATATTCCATCAGAATAAAAGTCTAAACTTTTAATCTGAAACAAAGTGTGTTTAGATTTATAGACTGAAAATAATTAATTATCAAGCTAATATTCAATCTCTCAATACATCAACAATATTATGAATATTATCTAATGCTGCCACCTTGTGTCACACAGCAGACAGTTTTGTTACTTCATCCTGGATGAAAACATCAAGCCCAGTAACATACATTTATATTTGTAAGAAGTATGATTCAGATCTGGTTTCTGTTCATAGCAATGCCTCTGTAATCTCAAGCAAATATCAACAAATCGCCACATTGGAGTCTTCCACATTGGAATCTGTATTCAGCTTTTACATATAAAGCAGTTTTTGATTTCCACTTGACTTTGTAGAAAGAACCTTTTTGTTTCCTAAAAAGGTCCCAAATTGTACACAGTGTAGAACAGCATCACGGCTGAGGAACTTCAACATACCACAGGAGCGGCTGGTACAGTTCTACTCCGCTGTACCTCCATCACCGCTGGTTCGGCTGGCTCAGAGACTCCCAAACTGACCTCTGAAGGCTACAGCATTTAGTCTGGGCTTCTGAGTTGAACACTTCAGTACTCTTCACACACTTCAGAAAAATATCAGGATAAGACCACATGAACAGATGATTCTTCTCCACTTTGCTGCAGCTTGGAATTGAACTGCTGATTTCGTCTGGCAAGAGGAAAACTAGTTTCCCAACTAAGCCTGGTTTCTCCCAAGCTACCAGATCCATGCTATATCCAGATCAAAGGAACATTGCAGACACTCGGATCCAGCACGTATCCAGACCAGATCGTGGATCGGGAACAAGAAAATCATGTTTATTAATGAAACTAGGGTTTAGTCATTAGCTTTGGGTTAGTCAGAAGTTTTAATGGTCTCTTCCCGGAAGGAACAGAATTGTCACTGTATTTTGGAAATCACTTATCATTGCCCTGTTAACTGCTTGATTCCAATAGGTTGACAAACTTATAGGAACAGACAGCTTTTAATTATCTAGTTATCTTGATTAATTATTGTCCTCATTAACTACAAAATTCTTTATTACAAAACTATTGCAGCGTCTGTTAATTTTTCAATGCATCCTTCATTCCAACAAACTGAGATAAGACCATTGACCCGTAATTTTCACGTGACATGATTGGTGTACATTATACAAAAGAGCCCATTTAAATATGCATTGAAACCATTCTTCCATTCATTGCTTAGTTAGTAAAAGCAGGCCCACTTCTTTCTTATATCTTTCTCGGTTTTGTTTTGTACAGGGACTTTGAAGCTTTCCGCCGCTGCTTTGCTGGACATCAGCACAGATTCGTTCACACCCTGTCCCTTTTGGTTTTTCGACTTTTGTGCCAAGGTCACAAAGATACTGTCCACCTGGTCCCCTTTGTTGCCTTTGGCTGAAGTGAGGTAAAAGCACATTTTGTGAACATCAGCCAAGTGACGGGCCTGCTCGATTAAGACCGAAGTAGTCGTTGAAGCCAGGTCGGCCTTGTTGCAAACAAGAGCACGGGGCACGTCCTGACCAAGACAGTGTTGACGGCACTCATCCATCCACAGAGGTAAACTGCAGAAACTAGATGGGTTGGTGACATCGAAGACAAAGACGACGCCATGCACATTGCGATAGTAGTGCTGCACCATGCTTCTGCGGAAACGTTCCTGACCGGCAGTGTCCCACAGTTGCACCTGCACATAGAAAAGACTTTTTCAACACTGTAAAAATTGGGTCAAAATCTGCATTAAAGCTTAAGTAACAATTTACTCAAATATTAAAATTCTGTCTTGAAATCCCCCCCAGTTGTTCCGAACCTGTACAGCTTTATTTCAGTCTGTTGTGGTCTGGTATTAAGAGAGTTGGACATGTAACCGGAAGGTTGCAAGTTCAAATCCCAGACTGAAGTGCCATTGAGCAAGACACCGCCCTGTTTGCTACTGCACACTACTTGTAAGTCGCTTAGGATAGAAGCTCAGCCGCAAGAATAAATGTAATGTCAATGTAAATGTATTCCATCAAACACAAAGAAAGGAACGAATTGGAAAGATATTTGGAAAATGTTGGCAATAGTAAAGAGTTAGAAAAATGATAATGGGAGTTGAAGATTATCTTTCCTAAATTCTTCAAAATTTTTGAGTTCGATGGGGGAAGAGAAATCATTATATTTTTTACTATGGTCAGTAATGTCCAAGGAATCTAAGTCACCGACATTCTTCAAAATATATTTGTGTTTAACAGAACAAAGTTATTTAAGAGGATTGTAAAAACTTGAATAAATAATGACAGAAATGACATATATATATATATAAATCTAAATATATCTATGGTTTATACATGCTAGATTATGGCCAATATGAATTGAAAACGATTTTTAAAAGCTGATGTTTGAGGGTTGTGGTTAAGAGCATCATAAAGTCCAATTCCTCATTCCATCTCAATGTAAAACCCCTCGTTACGTCACGGACCTTTAACGCTGACAATGGAAACATATTGAGACGTAAATAACAATAATTGCACTAAAAACATATGAAGCCATTATGAATTATCATCAGTCTGTCGTTACATTTTTCAGTTTAACATACGTCACACACTTTAGTAAATTAGTAATCCCGAGATAAAAATGCATTTTCTTACTCTGATTATCTCGCCCTCTATCTCAAGAAGCTTTTCACGGAAGTCCAGTCCGATCGTCGCCTCGGTTCTGTTCGGGAAATGTCCGGCGCAGAAGCGGTGAGCCAGACAGGTTTTCCCGACACCCGCATCTCCGATGACGATGATCTTACAGGTGCGGGCGCAGCGCGCCGGGTGACCCCGAGATGACCTCAGGCGCTCCAGAGAAGAGTCCATCTGACGCTCCTGGCCCCTCAAACACGCAGCAATGAGATCCTGATCACAAACTTCCTCTTACTGATGAGAAACATTCAGAGAGTGGACTTCCTATCCTAGCCAGATGCCACCAAACATTTATTTACATCTCTAATAAATGTACATTCAATTTTAAATTTGGTGCATTTTATACTATAATAAAAGTTGTAAACCAGGAACTATGACTACCTTTGACTTAGCCCAAACATCAGCCCACGGTTATTTCATATCCTTAGTAGCTTCAAATGCAAGTTCTTTCAATACAAGATCACTTTTAAAGAGACAGTTCTCCAAAAAGAAATGCTGTCTTCATTTTTACACCACATGTGAGAAGTATTTATACTTTTACTATATTTTACTTTGTATTTATAAGTGTATTTATACTTTTACTATATTTTACTTTGTATTTATAAGTGTATTTATACTTTTACTATATTTTACTTTGTATTTATAAGTGTATTTATACTTTTACTATATTTTACTTTGTATTTATAAGTGTATTTATACTTTTACTATATTTTACTTTGTATTTATAAGTGTATTTATGCTTTTACTATATTTTACTTTGTATTTATTAGTGTATTTTTACTTTTACTATATTTTACTTTGTATTTATAAGTGTATTTATACTTTTACTATATTTTATTTTGTATTAATAAGTGTATTTATGCTTTTACTATATTTTACTTTGCAGTTATAAGTGTATTTATACTTTTACTATATTTTACTTTGTAGTTATAAGTGTATTTATACTTTTACTATATTTTACTTTGTAGTTATAAGTGTATTTATACTTTTACTCTATTTTACTTTGTAGTTATAAGTGTATTTATACTTTTACTATATTTTACTTTGCAGTTATAAGTATATTTATACTTTTACTATATTTTACTTTGTATTTATTAGTGTATTTTTACTTTTACTATATTTTACTTTGTATTAATAAGTGTATTTATACTTTTACTATATTTTACTTTGTAGTTTTAAGTGTATTTATACTTTTACTATATTTTACTTTGTATTAATAAGTGTATTTATACTTTTACTATATTTTACTTTGTATTAATAAGTGTATTTATACTTTTACTATATTTTACTTTGTATTAATAAGTGTATTTATACTTTTACTATATTTTACTTTGTATTAATAAGTGTATTTATACTTTTAATATATCATGGGTTTGACTTTTTAGTTCATGACCTAAATGAATACTAAACATGTATTCACACATTAGTGATTATTAAATGAGGAAAAACACTGTTAACTTCTAATTAATGTCAACGTTGACAACCTAACTGTCAAGTGTTACCGAGAAGATAATGTGATGTGCATTGACAGGGTCCAAATCTGTGATCTCAACGTTTGAGGTTTATTACAAAAACTATATGATACAAACACTTTAAGCCAAATGCATCAGAGGGGGAGAAAGCAAATGAGGTAAGCAGTAATGACAAAAATTTGTCAGGTCAATTTCATAGGATTCACCATTTTGTTGGCACAGAGCATCTTCTATCGGTTTTAGACATTTCAAAATAATGCAATAAGGAACACATGCCTAAGTATGACATCACTTCCTTCCCACCCCCTCCACCAAATCATGTCCAACTTCAGATGAGTCACTGATCTTTCCACAACAAGCCACTTCATCATTTTTAAGCTTTTATTTTTCATATAAATTACTCTTTAAAACAGGGGAAAGATGGGTTTGAGTGCGCATCTCTTGCTTGGTTGGTTGGTTGACTATAGGATTTGCTCTCCTTGCACAGAGTTTGCATACAGACATACTGGATTTCAAAATGGGATGCATGTTTTGACTAGCATTCAGAGAGTAGTCATCAGCAAGGTTAAAAAAGTAAAATGGGCATTTTATTCTTATTCCCCACCCCTCCAAACACACACACAAACACGCACGCACGCACACACACACACACACACACACACACACACACACGCACACCCCTCCTCATCATCATCATCATCATCATCCTCTACTGCAAACATGTCATAGTCTCTCAGTCCTGACAGCAATCTCATGGGCTGGAGAAGACCGCAGGAAGATCCTTACAGAATCACAATAGTCAGTCAAAGGCAACCGTCTTGGGCGTTTGAAAGTGGCAGAGCTGCACCGTTTTCCATTACGTATCCTCCACTTTCTGTCTTTTAACCCCACGTTCACATGTCATTGGCCAGCTCTTCGGTTTCTGTAGAGACGTCTCCGTTCACCATAATCTTCATGTTTTCCTCATAGCCCGGGGGCATGTAGGCCAGGGTGTAGGGAAAAATCTTATGACACTCTGGCCGGTATGCCTCGGCAGTTTCCTTAGCGTCTCCAAGGCTACCATCCCGTAGGCTTTCCAAAACCTCTGTACAAATCTGCAAGAATAAACTGTGGTCAATAAACACGGTCAAACGGTTTGTCACTTCTGTGCGAGACACTCAGTGGTCAAGCTGTCATGGCCACAAGTGCAAAAAACACATGGAGTTTTAAAGGAAAAGTACAGCCAAAACTGAAAATTCTCCAATCATCTTGTTTCATTTCAAACTTGTATGACTTTCTTCCACAGAACAGAAAAAAAAGCCAAAATTATTGAAGAAAGTTGGGAAAGTGGCATACATGCATGTCTATTGTATAGACCCAAAACCAATGCAAATAAATTGGTGATGGTTACAAACATCCTTCAAAAAATCTTGTGTTTTACGAAAGAAAGGTTGGATAAGACACATTTTTACATATTGATCAATCCTATTGTTTTAAAGAAATATTACGCAACAAAATTAAAACTGTGTCATCATCTTGTGCCCAATATGACTTTATACACAACAGATACATTGAAAAAAGTTGTTAGTGGTACCAGTTTACGGCTATCGCATGGATACAAAACCAATACAACTGAATGGTTGCAGTTACCTTCATTCTTCTTTTAAGAAAGACAAAAGGTTGGAAATGACATTTTTTTTACATTTATTTTATAACATAAATGTAATGAAATAACATTTTTTTTACATTTATTTTATAACTTTTGTACCTGAATACTTCTGTTTTCCAGGGATTCATCAAGTGCTATTGCCAGTTCAACGGCTTTCTTCTGTGTTGAAGGATCCAAGTAGAACATCATTTTGGCGGCTGTTAATATATAAACGAGTTAAAAAATACCACTTGAAAAACATATTTTACTGTTTATGAAAACAGAGACATTTGTACACATTTGTACCTGCTACTCGGTGAGGGATGGAATTGGAGTGCTTGGTCAGGAAGGCCTGGTTAAAGCTCTTGGCATTACTATCTCCAAACAGCCTGGAGATTTCCTGCCTCAGCACCATGCTCACGGATTCTGGTACATCCTTACTTTCAGATACTTTCGGCCAATCAATACAAAGATATAAATTACAACTAAATCAATGCAAACTGAACAAAGACTCATGTAAAGGTAGGGTTTGCTCACCTCCTTTAAAAAAGCGCACTATACACTGGTGAAGCCAGGGATGGTCTGGGTCTATAGTATACGCCCTTTTCAACGATTGCAACATTAGCAGGAACTTTTCTGCAAAAGGATTATTGAAACAAATATTAACATGACAATGAATTACTACAATATTAAACTACTACACTTAAATATGTGTACCTTTCCTAAAGTAGATCTCAAAGGCCAGAAGGTGTGTTTCAATCTTCTTCTTCACAAGGTTCTTCAAGGGTGTCAGAAACTTTACAGCTTCATCTAATGGGTTCTCCACCTGGCAAAAAAAGAAAAGGAGGTGTTTACATAGTATGACTAACAGTTTAAAAGAGGAAATTTAAATGTTCATTATATGAGCCCCATGAACTCAGAACTTCTCACTTTCCCATAACACACACCCTGGCCAGTTTCTCAGGTATGAGCTCTTCCTTGGGTCCTCCTATCTCTTCATCATCATCTTCCTTTTTCTTCTTCTGGTTCTTTAGCTGTTTCTCCTTCTCTGCGTTCTTTTTCTCTTCCTCTATCTGTGCTTTTTTCTGTGCTCTCCTCTGTTTGTTCCTTAACTTCTTCAGCTCTTTGTCAGTGAGATTTCCTGTTTGATAAAACGTCCTTTAATATCCAGGCATCAGGCATGAACACATTAATTGGAACAAAACATTCAAGTGATAATCTACCCTAAAGTAAAAATCTTTTACTCACCCTGTTGACATTTTAAACTTGTATGGCTAGCTTTTGTCTGCAGAACACAGAAGATATTTGAAAAGTGCTGGTAAAAGAAAATCATTGGTCCTCATTCACTATGTCTGGTTTGGTGTCAAGGGGACCAACGGTTTTCATAACCAACATTCTTCAAAAGTCTAAATCGTGATTTGCAGCAGAAACTCAAAGGTTAAATGTATCAAAAGGTTAAGTAAACGATTATACAATATACATTATGGGGCAAATCATCACTTTAACACCGTTGGCATGTAGTATTACCAGTATCAGCCTGTAACTCTTTGCTGTCATCGATTAGCGGGTTGTCGTGCAGGTTGAGGTAGATTTGGATGGCGGTGTGTGAGGCTTTGAAATAGAATGGGTGCATACGTAACACGTCCTCCAGCTTTAGCAGGTCCACGTAGGAGCGCAACGTCATCTTACGCATGCAGTATGTGTGGAAGTCAAACTGGTCGTCGGTTATTTCTACAAAATGCTGCAAAATATATACCAGAAAGTCAATTTAAAAGCAGATGCTAAGCAAATGTTTGTGATAAAACACAACATTTAATGTATTCTTAAGTAATACATAAGAGCTTATATAAAGACAAGATAATATATGGCTTAAGAAAGTTTGGAACATTTATAATCATGCAGAAAACATTTAGTGCTTTTCAAGTGAGTTTGAAGCTCAACGGCAGAGATTTTCATTTTGAATTATAATGTTTGAAAATAAAGATTCTCTTTATGTCTACATTACATCTACTGTATTTAAAGACATACCCTCTCAATCTCATGGCATTTTTTAAGTGCTTCTCCATATTTCTTCATAGAATTATAGGCCAAAGCACACTCAGTCTGAAACCACATGCACTGCATCTCATTTAAGTTTTCTACGGCAGATGCCCCCTCCTGTAACAGAGCAATAGAGGAGTTAAACTTAAAATACTACAGTCCTAAAAAATGCATACTTAATTTTGTGAACCTTACCCTTGTAAACTTGGCGCACATTTCCTCAGCTTCCTTGACCAGGCCTGCTTTAAGCAGGTACTTGGCGCATTTGGAGTTAATAAAGCGGTCGGCTGTGTCCAAGGCCTGAGCTTCATCCATCCAGCGTGCTGCTTCCCGGATGTTCCCAGCATGCTGAGGAAGAAACAAATATCAAACTATCTGCATGCTTGACTACAGACTAACACATTTTTGCTTTCCTCAATAAATAATACATTTATGTGACCATAAAGAAGGACAAATGATCTGCATTTCATTCACAAGCTTAGTTCATAATCTTAAAATAAGAAAGAATACGTTTGAGGTGATTTGTGCTTTACCTTGTATATCTTTGCTTTAACAAGAAAAAGTTCTATCAGAGTAGGTGTGCTTTCAATCCCAGCATTGATGTATTCCAGAGCCATGGTGTGCTGACCAATTTGATCATAATGCTGAGCCAGGAAATACTGAACCCAGAGTAATGTAGTGGGTGGCTCTTCTTTGCCATCATCTATAGTAAAAGAATGTTAATCAGATGTTAATAAACAATACAATACAATACAGACCAAATATTTGTCATTGAGTTGGTTCAAAGGGGATTGTTTATAGCCTTAAGTGACCAATTCTAAATTATTTTTCGTCACTGTTGGACTTTTTGTTATACAATGTATTTTTTTGTTGATATTTATGCTGATGAAAACGTTTTTCAAAGAGCTTGTGAACATCGCCAAAACACTATTTTTTTATGTGATGAAAACTGCGGAAAGAATACAAAAGAGAAAACGTACCATTTGGGCTAAACATTCGACAGCCACGTAAAGATGTTTCAAAACCAACAACTAATTCTTCAATTATTGACACCTGCAAAATGAAATAAAGAATTAATTAACAATTTGTGATGCTGCCTATAAAAACCCATCCTTTTATGTGATTTATTGTTTTCTAGATAAAATCATTCTAGATCATGTAAAAAAATTTTTTGAAAATACAGTCTTGATACATTTAATATTGACCAAGTAAAAACATGTCATTTCTAGAGAAATTAAATGCTGAAATCAAAATTTTTTGTAATTTTTTTTACTAAAACATCAAAACCCTGCCCAATGTTAATACACCCACAGCTTAAAATGGAAACTGGTGGAAGGTTCCCTGCTTTGTGCTTCAAAACAAAATTGTCTTTTTCCTCAGATTTACATTAACAATGAAAAATCTATTAAACATCTTGTTTTAAACTATAGTGTTCTCTCACCTTTTCTTTGTCGTGGTACAGAGATCTAAGAGTGGTGAAGACTGGAGGACAACCTTTACTAAAGTTCATTCTTAAATACCGATCGAGACACTCCCGAAACTTTTCTCCTGCAAAAAAATTAAGTCAACATGACAAGCACGAAGTCAGAACTTCCCATCTTATACAAGCCAACAATATGCTTAAGATTTCCATGAAGTTGTACGTAGGTTTGCAATGTGTAATCTATTCTACCACATGCATAAAGTGGTCAACAAATGTGTACAATCGTTTGCCACCAATGTGAAACTACAAATAAACACAAACAATTTGAAGCTCAAGTCATTCCATGAGCAATTTCTGCATAGAGAGGATTTGCTGAAACATCTGTACGCAAACATACGAAAAAAATCATCTGTCAAGCACTCTTAGCGTATATACTAAAATATGCATAATAACCAAAATATCTGGGCTTTTGGCGTTAGAGGTGTTCCATACCAGAAAGGAAGCTAAGAGGTAGTCTGCGAGGTACGAGGCCTTTTGGGTATTTCTCCCACGATTCCTCATAGATCTTCAGCTTCTCCTCTTCACTTGCTGAAATACACAATTCATTTTTTTAGATAATGATAAATATGCATTTAATAATAACATCTACAATGAAATTCAGCTTCATAAGAGAAGTTTTGTACCGGGCTTCAGGGCTCTCTCCAGGCCATGGTAATAAGACCAGTTCTCTGGATTTCTCTCCTGCAGTCGTCTGTACACATCCGCTGCCTCCTCAAACCGTTCCAGATTCAAAAGCAGCTCTCCTATATCCCCAAAACATTACAGGAGGGTTGACAACTTTAAAATGGTGCACCACAGGCTGCACAAAAAACCAACTTAAATGTCCTGTACATTCAAAGAATTAATACACAAACGTACGTACCTTTGGTCTCCTCCACGGCCAGTTTATCACAGATCTGTTTCTCGTAGGTAGTGAGATGCTCCAGCGCTTCTCTCAGAAGCCCGGCCTCCCTCAACACCTGATTCTGATAGAGCAGCAGCTCGCTGTATTCATAATCCACCTTATCAGGGGATGTCTACAGAAAACATATAAACTTAAATATCCCGACCCATTGCAAATATTACACAAACAGTTTCAAGCTATTTATTCAGCCTGCCAACATTTTGCTTCCAGTTGTGAAATAAACCAATGTGAGGAAGTAAGAGTCTTATCTTGGACTCAATAAGAATTGTAAGCCATTGTGTTGTCATGGCAGATTGATGTCCTCACAATACCTAATTTTTTACCCCTGTTGGTATTTCCATGGCTAACCCACTGGTGGCTTTAGGACATGCTTTTTACATTGTACGAAGTAAAAGTTTATCGTATACTGGTAGTGGCTCTTATGTTCATTGAAATGCAGCTTATAGAAATAATAAAGATTTAAAGAATTTGAGAAATCTTTATTTTTGCCCCACTGCTATGGTAAAACCGTTTCCCAGTTTGATGACTTCAATCAAGTCCAACCTGCATTTTTAGTCCGTCTACCATCTCCACCTACCTGTTGTGTTTTTCTAAACTCCTCGATGATTTTAGCAGCCATCTCATAGTCCCCCAGGAGGTGATATGCGATGGCATAACCAATCCATGACGCTCGCTGGGCCGGCCGCAACTGTAGCAGCTGATACCGGGTCTCCTGTTAGAGAGCCACATTCACAAGAAGTCAGACTAAGTATAGAATAATTTTGTCGAAAGCAGCTAAGAAATTGGACATTTCCCAAAGAAAGAATGAACAAAGCACAGCCTCAAGATTGTTCTTAACAAAACAATAGTGGCGCCATATTGTGCAAATCTTAAAATCTGTGAAAGGCGGAACTCAGTGTGACCTGAGGGAATTAAACACTTAACACCCACCAAATGAACATACCACAGAAGACAAAACAAAAGACAAGAAAGGACAAAGAGAAACAGGAATGAGATAAAATAATGGAAATTGCTGAGTCATGCCCACTGGAATCGACCCAATACACATATGAATATTTGCGTTGTACTTCAGCATAACTTAAGATGAATAGTGCCAGTCAGTTGGCATAGAAAACATTATCCTTTAATGCACATTAGAAATTACGAGTCTATGAACGTAATGCAAGTACAGAATGTTTAATACAGTGATACAAATACTGTATCATTACATTACTCATTGTTTGACAAAAGATCCTGTTCATAATAACCCTACAAATTTAATACTCATATAAACTGCTTGTGTGCACTTAAGTGTGCATGCAAATGCAAAATAGGTTTGCATATGCATGTTAAGCATGTTAAACATCCTTCACCCCAATGAACTTGAACAAACAAATTCATGTGGGTGAAATCATGTACATTCTAAGGTAGATTTAATAAACAAGGATAATAAACAAAGGTTGAAACACAGGGTAGAAACAAACCATACACCAGGTAAAAGACTTTCCAAGTGTGCATTCCTTTTTAAACATGGCAGACAATTCAAAGCCCCTTCTACTAACACGGTACAATGAGAATCACTTACCCGGTAACCCTCCAGGTCTCTCATCTGGATCTGCAGCAGGGAAAGATCTCGCAGGATCTGCAAGTTGTCTTTGTCCCATTTCAGTGCGTTCCTGTAGCACTTAATAGCCTCGTCGTACTTCTTGTCAGACCTCTGGAGCAAACCGTACACGTGCCAGCCTGAAAACGTCATGTTAAGGACAACGGAAAAACACTCCAGAGAACACACAGCTTATGATCGTAACCATGTCTGCAGTTTTCCTCTCTCCTATGATCAGATGTGGAGATTGGACAGGGGTTAGGCCTATAAAAGATACACACATGGCTCTTGAGGTCATTTCTGAGACCTCGCCGAACAAGCTCATAGGCGTCCTCCTTCTTTCCCAGGCAGTTTAGGGTCAGCCCTTTCATCGCCAGGGTCTCTGCAAAACAAAACAACTTTAAACCTGCACTTTACTCTTTATCAGAACCTCATAATTCAATTGAAGTCGGCACATAAAACGAATGTTCTAAGCTCTTACCTCCATGTTCTGAGAATTTGGGATTGGAGAGAATCTGTTTGCAAAATTTCAGCCCATTTCTGTACTGCTTGTGTTCATAACATCTCTGAGGACATAAGACATGGAATAAGCAATCTTTAACAAAACGCAAAATTGGATTGATCTCGCATTCCACTGAGTGCTATTGGTTAACATTTGCTTCCTAGAGAAATTCGGGTTGACAGGCTAACCCTGCGTGTCAAAAGTCAAGACACACACATGCGAACACACTTTCCTTTGGAAACACTGCAAATGATGGTAATTTCCTCTGGATGGTTCTATTTGGAGCAGATTTGAGTGTCTGTTTTCCTCTGTATAACACAGCCCTATGTTAAGCCAGCAGGTGGTGAGAGCATTGACATCACCTCGTTCTGTTTGCATACGGGCGATGCCAGCGATACGGACGTGACATTTTGTGACATTTTCGTGCTACATAAGAATTCACTTATTATACAACACCCTTGTTGGTAGTGTTTAAAGGTAAAAAATATCAGTTTATGAACAATTTATTCTGCGTTATGGACGGGACATAAAATGTCACAGCTTTTGTGAGACATCATCTTCTTAAGGTTTATGCCAATTTAAATGTACAAACCATAAGCAATGCTTTCCATCGATTGGACAGGGGATTTCTCTTTATAGAAAATAACCACTTACTATATTTTAACCGTCATTTATCTGTTTATGTTGCATTATGAATGTGACCATTCTGAAAAATAACAACGTACTAAAAAATAAACTTTAAGAGAGACCTTGCACGGGTATCTGAACCAACAAATGTTGGCATGTGGGCTTAAAAATCCTAAAAACCAATGGGTAAAACTCTCCATTCTCATGGAAATGCCCATATCTCAACCTAGTTATGCTATACAGGAACAGCCGATCAATTATTGATAACCACCTTTTGAAATCTGCAATGAAACATTTCAAGATCTCCATGTTTCGAACTTTTCTTCTCTTCCTAAGAGCTTTGTGCAACAGAGTCGACGGTGCACACATTGCATCAAAACCACAAACTCTCAAGAGAAACTTCTTAAACATAAAGGTCAAATTTAAACTTTACACTTTTTAATGTATAGAAGATGTCAGATGCAAGAACTGAAATGAAACCTGCTGAATGCAAAGAAATCTTGGTGTGTTTGATGCATACATGCCCCTTGCATCAAGTCATCTATTCTTCCATGTCAACTGTGCATCTTCCTGCAGCTTAAGCTTGAAGTCAATGATGAGTGCACAAGACAACATGAAAGTGTTGCATCATGTTGCATAAAACACATGATTTAAACAGTGATGAGTGTTCAGCTTCATGAGCAGACAAGTTCAGCACATGTGGGGTCTGTGGATCTTTAAAGGGGGGGGGGTGCAGAATGACCAGGCCACAGACTAGCACAAGCTCCAAAAGTGCAACCACACCAGGACTAATGCAAGCAAACTGAAAATCCCCCAAACTTGATTGACTTTTCTTCATTCACTGACAGTCTCCATCCATCACTCATGCTGAATGTGAAGCTACATTAGCATACTGACAGCTAGCCGCTAGTAAGCTAAAGCTAGCCTCCATTTGACAGAACAAGGCTCGTGATCTCAGAGTTTTAACAAAGCAATCAACTTAATCTCCGTCGCATTGATGACGTCAGACTTTATAGTCCGGATTAAACATGAGTACCCACCAGGATCCTCTTGAAGAGAGCGTTTTCTTTGGGTGGCAGAGTGACTGTCGGCATCCTTGATAATCTCTGGATTAGCACATGTGAGATGAGTGCGGGGTGTGTGTGTGTGTGTGTGTGGCAGCGGATAAACTGATTTGAATCCCTCGTTTGTGGAGTCCTCGCTCGGCAAGTGTCACTAACCCAGCCCTCACGTGGTCACAGAGAAGCCCCCTTTGAGCCCAAAATGGCCGCTTCTCCTCCGGGTCAAGCTGCTCTGCGTCACGCGGACGGCAGGGGGCTCTTCATTTATGGGCCGTGTGTATAAACACGCTGTTTTTGAATTTCGATGACGTCACTTATACTGGAAATACGTGGGTTGAATTTATTTAACGGGGATTATTTTATTATATACGAATGTATGATTATTTTGTTGCGGAATACGACGAGTACCATTTTTTTTAAATGTATACATAATCGTGGATTTAATGGAGAATTTTTTTTCCTTTAAATGAACGGAGACTCTTATTTTGAAAGAGAATGAGTGAGCGTTTCTGCGATGGCAGTGGGCGGGGCAAGAAACGTCCCTCATGCATATTCATTAACCCTTAAAGCGCCCGTTCCTTATTTTAGCAAGATTATGGACAAACATAGATTAAATTAATCCATAGAATGTGTTTTCTTAATTTAATCCGACTTTAATTGAGTACACATTCAATATTGGTAATTTGATTAAAAAGAAGACAATTTTGGCACTTTAGTACATTTATTTCACCCACCTTAATACTTTGAATCATTTCAGCTTTTCTAATATAAAAGCATTTTCAATCCAAATAAACTTTTTTATTTTGGTTCATTAAATTAATCACATTATTTGAATAATGATTATAATAAGTGAATAAAGTGGGTATAAAAATGTCTTTGCCAGAAGTTTATTTTTACATTAATCACTTTATCTAAGAATAACTTTTTTTCACTTATTTCTTTATTTTGGGTGACTGTAATACCCACATATATAATTGTTGTTGTTTTATTGTTGATTGAGCAAGCTTGTTGTTTATGCAAAGAAAAGATTTCAAACGTATCAATATTAAACTCGACACTTGATGCTTCTGAAACTCATTGAAGAACTTTAACAGTTTGGTTTAGTTTTTGTGTTATTATAATATGATTCCCTAATATATCCAAGCCTACTCCTCCATTGTTCTTGGTCATAATGGACAACAATTCAGAAACTAAAATGTAAAAGAGAGCTGGCACACCCTTGCATAATTCCCATCTTAACTAAAAATCTTGAGAAAGTGCCATGTTCTTAAGACACAAAACTATTTAAATCCCTATAAAGTATACTAATTATATCTGTAAACTTCTGATCAAATCCAAAATGCTTCAAAGTTGCTCAAATAAAAGTTTGACGTGTTCGGCCGATTCAAAGTCTTCATAGAAATCAAGGAATTCTTTAGAGCCAAATAAAATAATGTAATGAATTAAATCTAAAATCAATTTTATGTCCACTTAAGAAGCCAGGTTGAGTTGCACTTATAGTGTAAAAGTCCTTTATTCATACTAGCTGTCAATCCTGATAATAATTGTAGTCTGTGTATAAAATTGTATTGAGTCTTCAATGATCAATTAATCTCTTATTACAGGCGTGTTATAGAATTAGCATTATTAAACCTTGCTTCATACTTGTTATTAATTAATTATTCTCTATGTGTTATTGTATCATTCTGAATATATTCATCTAACGTTCTTAAAAAATATAATAATTTAATGTGTAAGTATATAATGTGAAATTTAAAAGGCAAAAAAATTATATTCGACAAAGGTACATTTACATTTACATTTAGTCATTTAGCAGACCCTTTTATTCAAAGCGACTTACAATAGTCGAGGAGACCAAGGTAGCAAATGCTTTCATTATCACTAATATTGCATATTAATTATAAATTTGTACGAGTAACTACTCCACTATGAATTACTTTTTATTGTTATTAAAATGCATTTTAAGACCTTTGGTTTTAGCCTACGGTGCAAGTGTCAGGGTGACACTTGGACTTTTATTTTGAAAGGTCATGCGGAAGTGGTTTATCACACTGGGGCGGTTATCTGTAGCGCTCAGATAACCCCCCCCCTCTCTCTCTCGCTCTGTATCTCTCTCTCTCTCTCTCTCTCATTCATAGCTGCTTCTTCGCGCCGAAACACTGACAAACCAAACTTACAGTTTAAACTCCAATTGGCCGATAAACTGTTTACATATCTCTAACCGCACAAGGTAAGCAAACAATACGAGAAGTTAGATATTCAGAGCTAAAACTGTTGATCCCGCAGGCGGGCACGTCATCTTCATCACCACCGTCATCATCATCCAGCTAACGGTAGAGATAGCAGCTAGCCAGATGCTTCTACTATATAGTGAAAAAATTATTTTATAGACGACGAGAAGACTATTATTGGCTGTTTTAAACAACCCAAAGCTCAAAAAAACGTGTTAAACCAAAAAATAAAATACGCATTAATTTTGTGTTAAGTCAGTGACACCTTAATGTTAATCTGATTAACAGTCAAGGCCTATAATCCCATAACTGTAATGTACAGGATCTTGGACATAAAGGTTGCATGTGATGTTCCATGTGATGGCAGATGTGTCAATCAATAACTGGGGTCAAAATGTCATGCAATCCTCTGAATTGAGAATGAGACACTTTTACACACTTTGATGCAGATTTTGGTTTATAACATTTGTCTTTTATGTGTTCTAGATGAGGTTGCGATGGAGCTGGACCTGTCTTTTGTTACTGTCCATCTCCACGGTAACCTGGGCTCAGGAGGAGGACCTGGAGGATGAAGCTGATGCTCTTGTGGAGGATGGTGACGTGGATACGGACAGTGGGGAGAGCACAGAGGCAGACGCTAATGTTTCCTTCCAGGTCAGTCGACATCCATTACTAAAATAAAATGGGCGATCGAGCTGACACTGATCGGTTTTACTATATTGTGTTGTTTGTGTGTGCTTGTATCGCTTTTGGATTTGCTCAGGTGACGTACAAGACCCCGGTGCCGACAGGAGAGGTGTATTTCACAGAGACGTTTGATGATGGCTATTCGAGCAGGTTTGTAACGTCTTGGAAAATGTTGTCAATTTGTATATATAATTGTTATATGATTGGAATAAATTATACATGTCATAAATGTTCGAAGTTGGATAGGGGACATGACCTAAAATCCATACATTACTGCCTCTTGCGGTAACGATTTATATTGTGATGTATAAATGATAGTAAAACCATTGCAGAACAGGTTACGTTGACCCTTAGGACACCCAAACTGCTTAATGTATTTCTTAAGATATAAAGAGGAACGTTGTACGTCGTTTTGAGAACTTTTATTGTGCAAAAGCAAAACTGTAGTTATACAACACAATGTATGTTGCAGATAAATAAACGAAAAAGTCTGTCCTTCTGAAACTCATTATACGTAGTTTGGGTCCTTGGTTGCTGAGTTGCAAGTTGCTGAGAACAGAAAACTAGTGTCTTTATAGTTAAGGAACATACACTGGGCTTAAAATCCTTCCAGTATTAATTAGGCAAAGAAAATGATTTTGTGTAATGCACAGATCGCGGATTGATTGAGTGATCGTTCATTTTCACCGTAGTGCAAAAAAATTACATATCTTTCGTAGGCCAATTTTATGTAATTTATATCGCATATCGTTTATACACATAACTAGTTGGAAGGTTGATGGCATAGTATGTCACATTTTTTTAAAGTTAAGAATTGCTTTAACTAATAATGTAGTTGTTGTATTTTAATGCTGTATTCTTGTTTTCTGAAGCTGGCAGCAGTCTAAAACGATGAAGGAGGATACTGATGAAGAGATTGCCAAATATGATGGTTGGTTTTTAAGGTTTAAATAATGTTATCGAGAAATGGTTGTATTTTAATACAAGCTTTTGTGTAATATTGTATGTTTTTCGTTGACTAGGTAAATGGGAGGTTGAACCTCTGAAGGAAAACAAGGTCCCAGGTGATCTGGGCTTGGTGCTGAAGTCTCGTGCTAAACACCATGCCATTGCTGCTTTGCTTAACCGGCCCTTCATCTTCAACAACAAGCCCCTTATCGTCCAGTGAGTGGTTTACTTTTACAGGATATATATATATAAGAGTTAAACCTTCACTTACCTTTGAAAAATGTTATGCCTTTCAACTTGAAATATGAAAAAACCTGATCTGTGCAGGTATGAAGTCAATTTTCAGGATGGAATTGACTGCGGAGGTGCTTACATCAAGCTTCTGTCTGATTCAAAAGACTTGGACCTGGTAATTGGATTATATGTTTTATTTTGAGATTCTCCAAAACAATAGAATGTAAATATTTGTTTTGAATTACAGGAGCAGTTTCATGATCGGACACCGTACAGCATCATGTTTGGGCCGGATAAATGTGGCGAGGACTACAAACTGCACTTCATTTTCAGACATAAAAACCCACTTAACGGAGATGTAGAAGAAAAACATGCCAAACGACCCGAAGTTGATCTGAAGAAGTTCTACACTGATAAAAAGACTCACCTCTACACTCTTGGTAGGTTTTTCTCATTTTAATCAGAACAAATAGACATATTTAATGGCACAGATAAATATATATTTATTTGTATACAAAGTATGCTTTTCAGGTAAGTTTTAAAATTGAAAGTAATTCAAGTAATAGTGGATCTACCATGAAAGTTGTTTGATTAATGGACAAGAATGAAAACAATCGTATCAATGACATGCACAACTTTTCTCTTTTTCTCAGTTTTAAATCCAGACAACAGCTATGAGATCTTTATTGATCAGTCCAGTGTTAGCAAAGGAAGTCTGCTGACAGATGTCGTACCCCCTGTGAACCCCCCAAAAGAAATAGATGATCCTAAAGACTCAAAACCCGAGGATTGGGATGAGAGAGCCAAAATCCCTGACCCAGAAGCAGTCAAACCAGAGGACTGGTAAGATATTTAGCATAGGCAAAATAAGGTATTTGTTTTTGTCATATAGTAGGCTGCATTGTTGTGACAACTACCTCCTCAGGGACCCTTTAGTTCTTGGAACTGTTTAAGTGTTTTTGCAGAGCCATTATTGTTAGATTGAAGGCCACATTTTATCAAAAGATTTAAACAAATAAACTTTATTTTTTGTATTAGTTTTCACAATATTTACTTTTAATTTACTTTCAAAGCAGCTTTACAGGTAGTGATAGTTCTGCTCTAGTGTTTTCAACCTCACATGCAGAATGCTTTAATGTTGCAACAAAACCACAGAATGCCAACCCCCGCTCCAAGCTGACCATGTTAACTTAAGTTTTCAAGTATGACTGTGCAACTCTGTTTCATCAAAATGGAAGTAGTGAACTTATAATAGAAGCAAGTCATCTTGTCAAGAGAATAGTAATAGAGGCTCCTATTCTTATCTTTCTCTAGGGATGAGGATGCTCCAGCTAAGATACCCGATCCTGATGCAGTGAAGCCGGAAGGTTGGCTGGATGATGAACCAGAGTTTGTATCTGACCCCACCGCAGAAAAGCCAGAGGACTGGTGAGAAGAACATTGCTTCCTTTAATCTGTGGCCTTGTGTCAGGGTTGGGAATGGTCCACTCTGAATGTGAGGTTCTGTTAATACAGTCATATGATCTTTAACTTTAAAGTCACTCATAATCAAGTCTTGAAAGCTTTTAAACTGTACTACTACTGACAATAACCTGGAGAAGCTAAAATCTGACCAAAACTATTATAAATTCCTCTTTTTGCATTTCATTGCACACTAGCTCTCCTGCCAGGGTTTTTACCGAAATTTAAGCCTATTGACCAGTGTTTTCTTTATTTCCTTGTGCTTCGAGTATAAAAAATGACACAGCACACAGCCTTGGGGAGCACCAATGTTATTGACTAGGGTTACACAATCAAACAGTCTTTTTCTGTAGTGACTGAGAGTTGAGACTTCAGTGGATGATTCACACTTAATATTTAGATAGTAGTTATACCTGTAGAACAACCATTCTTGGAGTAAAACCCCAAAACAAACCATTGTTTTCTCTTTATTTTGTAACTACACAATCCATGCTACTGTGTATACAGTAAAGCCGGGCTATTGTTTTTGTTTGGTACATGTCTTTTTTTGAAACTACATCAGCTCTTACACACAAAGCCACTTATGTTATTTCTGTATCTTTCTCTCTTTTAGGGATGAGGAAATGGATGGAGAATGGGAAGCCCCTCAGGTGCCAAACCCTGTGTGTGAAACTGCTCCGGGCTGCGGTGAATGGAAGCTGCCCACCATTAATAATCCTCAGTATAAGGGAAAATGGAAGGCACCTCTTATAGACAACCCTAATTACCAGGTACCAGCATTAAGATTGATGAATATTCACCAATATTTGGATGAGGTGTAATATTTGCCGCATCCATCCTGTAATAATGTCTGTAAATGCCAGGGGGTGTGGAGTCCACGAAAGATCCAAAACCCGGACTACTACGAGGACCTTCACCCATTTCGCATGGCGTCATTCGGAGCTGTGGGACTGGAGCTTTGGTCCATGACCTCTGATATTTACTTTGATAATTTTATCGTGACCGCTGAGAAGGAAGTGGCAGACCGCTGGGCCGCAGACAGCTGGGGTCTGAAAAAGCTTGTTGCAAGCGCCAATGAGGTTTGTCTATGTTGTTAACAGAGCTCTGGTGCATGTTGGCTCTAAGCATGGTAGCATTTGATTTGGTTAATATACTCAGACTGTCTCTTTCCATTTAGCCTGGAGTGTTGAGTCAGTTGGCGCTGGCTGCTGAGGAAAGGCCCTGGCTGTGGGTGGTTTACATTCTTACTGTGGGTCTGCCTATTGGGCTGGCTGTGCTTTTCTGCTGGCCAAAGGTATGGACTGCATACATAAATAAATGCCAAAGATAACACCTTGCGGAATATGGCTGTCATTACAGACAATAAATATTTTGAATCATATGGATTCTTGAGTATAGGCCAATAATGCTATCACGTAATATGTTTGGAGTACAATAAGTAGCTTCTGTCCTTTCCTACTCCACAAGAAACAGATAACAAGAGGAAAAAAACAACGGCTCTATCAACACACACTTACATATTACACCTATTCACAGAACAGATGCATTTAGTCAAAGTAACTTACAAATTGGGTTTTTGACTGTGAGTTTTGCATACTGGTATCTTCCCAGTGTTTCAGTGCAATGTTAGTGCTCCCTGTGCATTTTATTTTCTAGTTCATGTCATTTAAGACACTTTTTATGTGTGTATTGTAGAAGACGGATGACTATGTATACAAGAAAATTGACCAGCCTAAGTCAGAACCAGAGAATGTAGTTGAAGAAGAAGAAGAAGAGGAGGAGGAGGAAGCAGAAGAGAATGGAAAGGATGAAGATGAAGCGAAAGCAGAGGAAGCAACTGATGCTACTGGTATGTAACGTAATTGTCATCCTCTTTATTCTCTATGTGACTTGTTTACTATACAATTCTCCTTTTTTAAGTGGTAGTTAATCTTATACTTACGTTTTTCGTAAAAAAACGTTTGGAACTGGCACCCATTCACTCGCATTCGTTTTGTGTCCTTACAATAGAATTGAATGGATGCAAGTGCTGTTAGTTTACCAACTTTCTTCAAAATGTCTGCTTTTGTGTTGAGGGTCACATGGGTTTTAAATGAAAAGAGGGTGAGTAAATAACAGCAGAATTTTTGCTTTAATGTTCCATCTTTGTTACTCCTCAGCTGAGGATGGCATGGAGCAGGAGCTTGAAAATGGAGAAGATACAGAAGAAGATGAGGAGGACGAGGATGAGGAAGGGGGGGAAGAGGGCAACAAGCCAAATGATACGCCCTCAGAGGATGAAGTAAGAGGGTTATAGCAGTTGCTAAACTATAACGCTTTGGATTGATCACAAAGGATAAGGTTTACTGAATTGTTTGTTTGTTTTTTTAGATGAAGGATGCAGATGGAGGAACTCAGATCTTAGATGGGGAACCTAAAGCCGTCAGAAAGAGAAAAGTACGGAAGGATTGAAAATCTCTAGTTTTTCCAAGTTGGCCCTTTAAGTTTCTCGTTCCTCTGCCTCTTTTTGCTGCATGCTTTCGGCAATATGCCATTTAGCATGCAAAAAACGGCAACCCCAGCCGCTCTAATGAAGAGGACATCATCTCTCTGATGTCTCCTCGCCTCTTTTCCTCAAGTCTTCCGCTTCGTTCTTATCAGTTACCGATTTAGATCCAAAAGTCAGCCCTGCTGAATTTAATCATCAACTTTTTTCCTATTTTTTTCCTTTTCTGATTACAGTAAAAAAGTAGTGTCAAGTCAGCATTCCCAGCTAGTAAGCAAGTAATGTAAAGAGGAAATATACAGTTGTGTTCTAGAAAGATCAACTAGTTCATGATAATATCTACATTTTAGTTTCTTAAGTTATTAAAACGTCAGTTATGTGTTCTAAGTTATGAGCTTTTTAACATGATCAAATTACACTGGTCGTATTTATTGTATGTACCTCGTTTGACAAAGATGAATTGAATTAGGCATAGGAAATCTTGCTTTCTACTGCATTGCCACAGTAAGCAGGCTGTGGAGACGAGGTCCGTGAGACCAGTGCCATTTTTGGCAAAACATCTAGGTCACAAGAGTGCTTGTGGTTCAGTATTGCTTTTTTGGCATCCAAGTCGTTACGCACAGTCAAAGCTGATTCCAGGTCAGCGTTATCACCGGCACACTAACCGTAGACTAACGCACACTCTCCCACAGATTCCTGTCATCAGACCGACCAACACGTATGAAACCATTGATGTTTAAAAGCAGACACGAACAAAGAGTTTTGTGTTTCTGCTTTTAAGGTTACCCGTTTAGCCTTATGAGGACAGCCATTCGTTTACATGTTCGCAAACTGTTCATTGCTCTTGGAAATAAATATTTACTATAAAATGAGTGTTCTACTGTCATGATTTCATAAGGAACACAGTGTGCAAAGGTAAATTATTTTAATAATAATAGTAACAAAATAAAATGTACACTTTTAAAACAGGCAGTATCTTACATCGGGTACTTGCAAACACAAATTACATTAACAGTCTTGACAATAAACAGAAAAACATATGTAATGGTGTCATAGTGGGTCTCTGTTAAGGATCATTTCGTGTTCTTTGGATTTATACTGACAACTTACAGTGACAGCCACACTGTCAATTTCTTTCCAATACTTTTATCTCCGGGGTTCAAACATGAATAATGTCTAAATTACAATCCACTGAAAAGGCAGTCCCATCCGTGTACCAAATATTCTCCAGATATCACTAAGTAAAACTAATCAAATGGGACTTGGCCTCCTAATATAAATAAAACTGTTATATGGGCTGAGTGACAGTAGAGTGGGTAATGTTACAAACACATTCATGTATCTATCCATGTCTATTTTTAACAATGCACTTAAAATGATGGAATGTCATGTACTTACAAAAGAACATATCTGCACATCATTTTACACGTCAGACATATGTGCTTTACGATCCACCACTGTATTATCGCTTAAGTCAACAAATGTTAATGAAATAGTTTTTTGTGACTCTTGTTTTTAAAAAAGTTGGATATGAATTTGGTCTCAAATTGGTAAATTCATGAAATCCATTATACAGAAGGTGGGATTAACACCGTGTCTGCTGTATTATTGTAACACTGTTGTTACACAAAGGGATGTAAATCCAGCTAATCCTGATCATTATAATACTCTTAATCCTCCTGGTCAGTAGTAAAACCATAACAGATTTCAAACTCATGTTTTGTATACAACACTGGACTTCTGTGCTTTACTACATCGAATTACTCAAACTGATTTGATGTTAGTAAAATAGTAAAAAACACACGTTGATATACGTTGATACTTTCCATGAGGATGACAACAATACAGATGTGAGTTTCTTCCACCCCATCTCTCCTTTAGAAGCAGATTATTCTTTGCTTGTACTAACCATACCATGCTTATAAATGCATAAATATGCTGTAAACCAAAATACAAAATAAAAGGAAAACAAACAGCGGCTGTATGGATGCAGAAAAGAGATGAGGTCCTATGTAGAGAGGATTCACGTCGTTAGTTATTTCCGTTTGCTTTTGGTGTCGGTGGTCTGAAACACACTGGAGGCCGACATGAGGTTCTCGATGTACTGCCCCAGAACCTGGTTCTCTGATTTAAGTTTAAGGTTCTCTTCTTTCACTGCATCCACACGCGCAGACAGATCTAATGAGGGAGACAGAAAGGACAGAATGCATTAGAGTAAATCACTTAGTACTTCCAGGCAGCCATTAAGAGGGAATAAATGGATAGAGTGCTGTATTGCGAAGCATATGCTTAGATTCAAAACAAAGTGACAGGAAACAAGTCCCTTCAAATGCGATCTGAAAAGTAGAAAGGTTTTGTTAAGTAAAATATTTTGAATCAAAATAATAAGAAAATAACCTTCAAGTGTATGCTGAAGTTCCAGCACTTGGTTTATAAGCCTCGTCTTCTCCTCCTGTTCGACATGATTCTCCATATCTCCTTAAAGAAAGACAAAAACACATAAGATATCTAAACA
Source organism: Triplophysa yarkandensis (assembly GCA_033220385.1). Taxonomy (NCBI): domain Eukaryota; kingdom Metazoa; phylum Chordata; class Actinopteri; order Cypriniformes; family Nemacheilidae; genus Triplophysa; species Triplophysa yarkandensis. The sequence goes on from CM065655.1 coordinate 10,709,441, forward strand.
TGAACAAAACAAAATACGACTGCAATGGAAGTTTAGTAGTAGTTTACCATCAATCTCACAGTTCATGGTTTTGTGTTGTTCTTCTTGTCTGGGTCGCAGAATTGTTGCTTCTCTTTCAGCTGTTAGAAATGATTTCCAATGTTATTACATTACAAACGTAAGGGTATTGTTTTCAACTACACACATCACAATGACAAACAGTATCGAAGTTGTTTCAATGTATCTTATAAAACACTATCAATACTCCTAAAGATGATTAAAGGTATCTTCTGAAACACCAACACCCCTGAAGATATTTCAAGCTATCTTCTGAAACACCAACACTCCACTCCTTAAGATGTTCCAAAGTATCTTCTAAAACACCAACACTTCTAAAGAGGTTTAAAGGTATCTACTGAAACACCAACACTAATGAAGATATGTCAAGGTATCTTCTGAAACACCAACACTACTAAAGATATGTCAAGGTATCTTCTTAAATACCATCAACACTGCTGAAGATATGTCAAGGTATCTTCTTAAATACCATCAACACTGCTGAAGATATGTCAAGGTATCTTCTGAAACACCATCAACACTAATAGTGATATGTCAAGGTATCTTCTTAAATACCATCAACACTGCTGAAGATATGTCAGGGTATTTTCTGAAACACCGTCAACACTACTGAAGATATTTCAAGGAATCTTCTGAAACATCAACACTACTGAAGATATGTCAAGGTATCTTCTGAATCAACAACACTAATGAAGATATGTCAAGGTATCTTCTGAAACATCAACACTACTGAAGATATGTCAAGGTATCTTCTTAAATACCATCAACACTGCTGAAGATATGTCAAGGTATCTTCTGAAACACCATCAACACTAATAGTGATATGTCAAGGTATCTTCTTAAATACCATCAACACTGCTGAAGATATGTCAAGGTATTTTCTGAAACACCGTCAACACTACTGAAGATATTTCAAGGAATCTTCTGAAACATCAACACAACTGAAGATATGTCAAGGTATCTTCTGAATCAACAACACTACTGAAGATATGTCAAGGTATCTTCTTAAATACCATCAACACTGCTGAAGATATGTCAAGGTATCTTCTGAAACACCATCAACACTAATAGTGATATGTCAAGGTATCTTCTTAAATACCATCAACACTGCTGAAGATATGTCAAGGTATCTTCTGAAACACCATCAACACTACTGAAGATATGTCAAGGTATCTTCTGAAACACCAACACTACTGAAGATGTATCAAGGTATCTTCTGAAACACCATCAACACTACTGAAGATATATGTCAAGGTATCTTCTGAAACACCAACACTGCTGAAGATACTTCAATATCTTCTGAAACACCAAAACTACTGAAGATGTTTCAAGGTATCTTCTGAAACACCATCAACACTACTGAATATGTTTCAAGGTATCTTCTGAAACACCTTCAACACTACTGAAGATGTTTCAAGGTATCTTCTGAAACACCATCAACACTACTGAAGATGTTTCAAGGTATCTTCTGAAACACCATCAACACTACTGAAGATGCTTCAAGGTATCTTCTGAAACACCATCAACACTACTGAAGATGCTTCAAGGTATCTTCTGAAACATCATCAACACTACTGAAGATGTTTCAATGTATCTTCTGAAACATCAACACTACTGAAGATGTTTCAAGGTATCTTCTGCAACACCATCAACACTACTGAAGATGTTTCAAGGTATCTTCTGAAACACCATCAACACTACTGAAGATGCTTCAAGGTATCTTCTGAAACACCATCAACACTACTGAATATGCTTCAAGGTATCTTCTGAAACACCATCAACACTACTGAAGATGCTTCGAGGTATCTTCTGAAACATCATCAACACTACTGAAGATGTTTCAAGGTATCTTCTGAAACACCATCAACACTACTGAAGATGTTTCAAGGTATCTTCTGAAACGACATCAACACTACTGAAGATGTTTCAAGGTATCTTCTGAAACACCATCAACACTACTGAATATATATGTCAAGGTATCTTCTGAAACACCAACACTACTGAAGATACTTCAATATCTTCTGAAACACCAACACTACTGAAGATGTTTCAAGGTATCTTCTGAAACACCATCAACACTACTGAAGATGCTTCAAGGTATCTTCTGAAACACCATCAACACTACTGAAGATGTTTCAAGGTATCTTCTGAAACGCCATCAACACAACTGAATATGTTTCAAGGTATCTTCTGAAACACCATCAACACTACTGAAGATGTTTCAAGGTATCTTCTGAAACACCAACAACACAACTGAAGATGTTTCAAGGTATCTTCTGAAACACCATCAACACAACTGAAGATGCTTCAAGGCATCTTCTGAAAAAATCAACACTACTGAAGATGTTTCAAGGCATCTTCTGAAACACCATCAACACTACTGAAGATGTTTCAAGGTATCTTCTGAAACACCATCAACACTACTGAAGATGCTTCAAGGCATCTTCTGAAAACATCAACACTACTGAAGATGTTTCAAGGCATCTTCTGAAACACCATCAACACTACTGAAGATGTTTCAATGTATCTTCTGAAACGCCATCAACACTACTGAAGATGTTTCAATGTATCTTCTGAAACGCCATCAACACTACTGAAGATGCTTCAAGGCATCTTCTGAAAACATCAACACTACTGAAGATGTTTCAATGTATCTTCTGAAACACCATCAACACTACTGAAGATGTTTCAAGGTATCTTCTGAAACACCATCAACACTACTGAAGATGTTTCAAGGTATCTTCTGAAACACCATCAACACTACTGAAGATATATGTCAAGGTATCTTCTGAAACACCAACACTGCTGAAGATACTTCAATATCTTCTGAAACACCAACACTACTGAAGATGTTTCAAGGTATCTTCTGAAACACCATCAACACTACTGAAGATGTTTCAGGGTATCTTCTGAAACACCATCAACACTACTGAAGATGTTTCAAGGTATCTTCTGAAACACAATTATATATTAACATGGCATATTATGTTGAAGTATTGTAGAAAGTTAGCAGATTTGGGAGGGGAGCAGCACGTGTGAAACACAACAACAATTCTCCTCCGATTATAATAAATATAAAAGACGTATCTCAGATGTATTTTAACAACATTTAAGAGTGTTTATTTTAAACACAATGCTGCTGTAGAGTCCCATAGCAACGCTCGCAACAATGAACTGTGCTATGTTAGCAAGTGGCTAACACAAACACAAACCAGTGTGACGTCATCACGACTCACAAACAGCCTAAATCACAACAACGTGACGTCAACGAACAGTTTACATGAATCACATGTTGTGTTGTTTTGTGATGACGCGACGTCACTCGGTTTAAATCCCATCCCCGCACGCTATAGGCCGCTATGGCAAAGCGAACAAATAAAGGAAATATTTGTACATTGTATCATATTTAAAAAATGAATACAATTAAAAAGAATGTGACATCTAAATATAATCGGCTGTGTATAAAGCTGACACATATTCTTACCTAATTTAAGTATTTATCTCTCACAAAGATGATCAGTTACAGCAGACAGTGCAATCCTTCAGGTAACTTTAATCATACAGGCAGTCTCTCTCTCTCTCTCTCTCTCTCTCTCTCTCTCTCTCTCTCTCTCTCTCTCTCTCACTCTCTCTCTCTCTCTCTCTCTCTCTCTCTCTCTCTCTCTCTCTCACTCTCTCTCTCTCTCTCTCTCTCTCTCACTCTCTCTCTCTCTCTCTCTCTCTCTCTCTCTCTCTCTCTCTGTCTCTCTCCCGACAGAGGGAGACAGAGCTCTGTTTAACCTCGGCCTTTCTCCTCTACAAACACTTTTAAACAGAATAGTGTCAAAGATTTTATATTTATAAGAAGCTCCACTGCCTTTAAAAACGAACGGGGACGAACGCTCAACATGGCCGCCCTGGCTGAGAAAGCCCCGCGCTCAAGTGGAAAACCTCCAATCATCGATCGATACGGACTGAAGATTCACCGGGGGCGGGGCTCATTTGAGCCGGTACGCATGCGCAGTAGCTGAAGTCCGGTCCCTAAAGGGCATTTTTAGCGCATTTAAGGCTTAGCATATCAAACATGTGATACTGACCACATCAAATTTGCATATTGATTGGAAATATGCTGTTTAAATGTGATTTTTGCGAGCGGATTAAGAAATATATGACCCCCACCGTTCAAGGAGATAGGACGTTAGACTTGCTATGACGTAGATAACTGCACAGAGATGTTCAAAAACATGGTGGCCGGGTGGCTTGACTTCCGTAAAACGGTCTTTGTAACATTATACAGCATAATTTAAATAGTAGCAACAGAAATTGTTTATATGAATGATTGTCTGGTTTTTATAAAGTAAAATGTAAGTAGGCACTAGTATATCATGATCTCACCTCTGTGATCATAGTTTAATTGTGATATATGAAGTAAAACTATGGTTATACAAATAGATAACACTATGCCCGTAAATGTTAAAAGGTTTAATTTTATTATTATTAAATCATATTTAATTTTGGAGCTCTTTCCACTCAAAAATATCAGAATAAAATTACTTTATTTCAAATGAGATTTTTAATTGTATATTGAATATAACAGTGGATACTACATTTTGTTATAGGTAATTTAACTGGTTGTTAAAGGGACAGGTCACCCACACTAGATTTTTTAATTTTTTATTATTTACCCTCATGTCATTTCAAACGAGTGATTTACTTTCGCAGCACACAATATAATATATATTTTTTTAAATTGACATCTAACACATTGTTTTGAGACTCTATCGTATAGACAGCAACTAAGACATTTCTCAAATATCTCCTTTTGGGTTACACAAAAGAAAGAATCAAATAGTTATGAACAACATCAAACTTTATGGGTAAACTGTCACGTTTAAAGACTTCTGTTCATGTGTATGCTCGGGAATATTCGAATTTTTCAATATGTCTCATGTACAGAATGAACAATATGCAGCCATTGTTCTGCTTCCTGCTCAGACACACACATTCACACATGTCTAGTGTGAACCTGTACACAAGTATACACACTCACTGCCACCTTACAACGAATGAGACCTATGTCAACACAACAGTGTCTATTAATTCCTATGTTAAAACTGCAACACTACATCGCCCACCATATTCCGACTTTCTTGAAATGGCCTAACATTCTAACCCAAACAGTTTGTGTGCATTGTTGTTCCTCCAGTGCATCAGATCCTCAAACATCAAACTGTGAACATCATACCTGAATCATCAACAAGTGAGATGTTAGTAAAAGTCCCATCATCTTCATCCACATCTTCCTCCATCACTGAATTAGTGATTAAGTTAAACGTCCTTGTATGTCTCTCTCTCTCTCTCTCTCTCTCTCTCTCTCTCTCTCTCTCTCTCTCTCTCTCTCCCTCTCTCTCTCTCTCCCTCCCTCTCCCTCTCTCTCTCTTCTCTCTCTCTCTCTCTCTCTCTCTCTCTCTCTCTCTCTCCTCCCTCTCCCTCTCCCTCTCCCCTCTCTCTCTCTCTCTCTCTCTCTCTCTCTCTCTCTCTCCCTCTCTCCCTCTCTCTCTCTCTCTCTCTGTCTCTCTCTCTCTCTCTCTCTCTCTCCCTCTCCCTCTCCCTCCCTTTCTCTCTCCCTCTCTCCCTGCACTGTGTTTGTCTGACTGTAACCGCTCAATTATTCACGGTCACCACAGTTACCAGCCAGACCTGTGTGGCAACTCAAGTAACAAAAGCCCTAGGAGTCCTAGGGCGACGCCTGTCGTGAGATCCAAAGTTCACTATTGCTCTTTCTCAGATTACAGTGAGATCCCCCCACACGTACACAGCACTCGAAGACGCTCACCTTCCCTCCACGCACCATCTGTCTTATTTCATCTGTGCTACAGAGTGACACATTAACTAAAGGAAGTGTCTGATGGGCTCACACAAACAGAACCACATGGCAGCACTTTAACTATGCTGGTCTAATTGGTTTGCACTTTCATCAGTGTTGTAAAAGAGCCCGGAGTATTTATTACAAGCTACCGAAATGACTCCCTCTGATGCTTTGATTATCAGTCAAGGCTCGTTTCTGTTTCAGTTTAGGCCCGAAGTGTCACACATGTCGCATTGTGACTGTATGCAACAGCATGACAAAGCATGTTTTACCATCGACTTTAAGAGTAAACTCCAGAATTCTATACGGTTTTATTGAAATGATATTACAAATCATACCAAAATGAAACTTGTTAAAAGACATACACGTCATTGTCCTTTTAAATGGTAGGCCACATGATATAAGGATATATTGTGTGTGGGTGGTATTCATTTATTGAAATAACAATGTTAATAAAATAAAATATGAAATATAATGCATGTGTGGAATAATTTTTATTATCTGGGTTCTTTTTTATTGTCTGTTTTTAACAGAGCTTTGAAAGTCAAATGGCAAGTATGTGCCAAGTGCCCTCTAGTGGTTTAAAGCTGTCATAAATTACAGCAAATGAAGAGTTGTTTGACTGTGTTGGTGTCTCAGTTCTCATGGAATAAAATATAATACTTTTGCCTACTCATCACACACAAAAACAGCATTTATAAGGTGGATTATCAGGTGTTAATACAAGGCTATTAAAGGGATAATTCATTAGAACATGAATGTTCGGTCACGAATTACTCACCGTCAAGTTGTTCCAAACCTGTTTGTTCTGTTAAACACAAAGAAAGACTTTTAAAAGAATGTCAGCAGTTTTCTCGGGCATCATTAACTGCAATATTAAATGGTACACGGTTTGTTTTTCTACATTCTTTAAAATATCTCCTTTTGTGTTTAACAGAACAACTTTTCTCAATGGACAATTCTCAGCTGTGAACATTCCTTCAAATATCTTCTCTTGTGTTTAACCTAACAAAGCAATGTGTCCAGGCTTGGTTTTCATTTTGGAGTGGAATATCGCTTTTAAAACACCAATCACGGGACCATCCACCAGCTTCTTTACTGAATGCTCTATAATGTTCCTGAATGTTAAGTTTCTGGTTGAGTACTTGATAACATTCATGTTAAGTGAGCATCTAACCTTCAGACGGTTGATCTCAAAAGATCTCTTTTCATGGAGTATATCTATGAATTGACCAGAGCTTTTTAGCAGCTTGGGGTTTTCAACACACTTATAAATCTACGGAGGTCTATGCACTTTCAAGGCAGCGATTACAAGGCCCTGTTCATTTAACACTAATGAAAACCTTACTCAGATTACACATCTAAAAGTGCGTCACACAGAAAAAGATGGAAAGAATTCAAGAGAATATGATGTAGTTTGAAATGAAAACACAGGAATGCCGTAAAGATGGAGGAAACAAATGATACATTGACAGACTGGAAGAGTTTGACAGATAGAAAATGGCACAATAAGTGACAGTGGTGCAGATTGAAGTATAAACACTAATGGAGATGTATAGGCAATTTCTCCTTCACTCTCTTTTGCTCTCTCTCTCTTATTTCAGAACCGAGAGTTAACAGATGCCCGCGGTTGGCAGTGGCTCTCTTGATGCTTGTAAAGCAGGCTCGACCCATCTGCACGGTGCATAACAACCGGCAACAATCAACCATATACAGATCCCAGATCAGCTTTGGGTTTAGGAACACCAGCAGAGCTGTGAGAATTAATGCTATTTTTTGAGCACGGCAAGATCTGTAATTAAGCATTTTACCAAGAATTCACTGCAGTGGGCTCTTTCCCCGTACAGTCAGATCTAATGTGAGCTTGAATTTGTCAGTTGAGTTAGTCCAGTTTAATATATGTGACCCTGCTGGGGAAAATCCAGTGATTTAACATACAATTATTTGACAAAGTGTAAAGAACATTCTGTGAAAATATTACCTTGATGGCCTTAATACTGACTGAGCAAAACCATGTCAAAGAATAAAATTATAAGGAAATTGGTGTTGTTAATATTATGAGATTTTAGCATGGCTTTTTACAGGTTGGGTGACATATTTAAGAAAATCACACAATGACTGTTGTATATTACACTTTCTTCGTATTTGAATCACACAGCAACAAGTGTCTTTTTGAATTTAAAACTAATTTTATACTTAAAAGCATCATAAGTTAACTGTCTTTGTTAAAGTAAATGCTGTCAAATTATGTTTAAAGTGTATTGCGCCCTAGAATACATATATTGCATTGTCAGACATAGAAGTGGTGCATGATGTAGGTCATAATATAAAATAATACAGCATCCAACAATTTAGAACATTTGTGTGTAAAACATGATGTGTGATAGGTGGAATATCATGATTGTAGAATACAGAAGGCCCAGCACTTTTGCTGAAATATATTAAGAAAAAAAAATGGAAAAAAAATAATGCGAAAAAATATTTGTATATATATATATATATATATATATATATATATATATATGTTATATATGTTATAAAGACGACAGAGATGCTGACCAATCAGAAATGGAACTAACCGTTTTATAAACTAAAGTAATTTTCTCCCCAAACTTCAGATACTCCTATTTAATAAACAAACAAATATATTTTTTTAATTTAACTCTTCTACTCCTACATATAAGTGCATGCAATATGTTACAAGGAGAAAGCTGAAGATACTACATGCAGGAACACAAACACAGGAACTGTTACAATGAGCTTATATAATGACATCATCTCATTCAAAATACTATGCATAAATCTGTTGTATGATTTCTATCCATGGAAATCACATTGCTAGCCACCAAACAAGTGATAATAAGCTAACATAGTGCACACCGGGGAGTGAAGGTGCCCCTGTGCCCACGTTTTGGCCTGACAAACCAGGGGAAGAGAAGGAGAAACTGAACCTGGCTTCAGTGCTTAGAGGCGTGACATCCAGCTGAGGTTCAATCTGCCCATACTGCAAAGTGATGCAGTACATCTAAACCCAATATACACGGAACATGTTACATACTGAGCATGCTGTCACTTTTTGACTGTTGGAGATATTATTTGCTAGGAAAAGTACAAAATAGCCATAATGGTATTATTTAATTACGGTTATAATGTGGCAAATCCCATACAAGTACACTGAAACAAAATGATTGGAATTACTTAATTTAATCATGTACATGTGTTCTACATTCTACAAGTTTTTTTTACATAATTTCTTTTGAAATGTATAAAAAGGTTACGTTAAATATGTACATGATTTTATTGAATAATTGTTTAATTGTATCATTTTTCTGGTTTGTTTTAGAATGACATAAGACATACAAGGGCGAACTTTATTGGTCGAAAATATATATTAGTATACTCTAGTTTTCATTCAGTACTGCAGACTTTTTTGTGATATTTTTTTCAAGCCCATTGACATTGTCAATATGATTTTTATCATTTTATAAATTCACATGTCTCTGTAGACTTTCATGTTATGTTGGTCCTCGTCATTTCTTACTTTCTTATCCTAGCAGTTTAACTAAACCATTCTCAAATCAGTACATATTCAGCTTTGGTGAATACGCCGAATGACCTTCTTGAACGTTTACCTTTCCTTAATCTGCAACCTGTAGTTTCACATTCCAAAGCTCTTTATGTTTGACTCTAACAAATATCAGTTCCCAACCGTAGTCCAGTTCATTCTAACCTCTCCTATACCCACATTCTTATTCTTTTATTTTAAATCAATGTCAAATGTATCACTTTCTCTGCAATTTATTACTATTATTATGTATGATTAATCACTCAACCTAGTTAGTTATAACATTAAATCTATGTGGCCAAATTGGCAGGTATAAACCAATAGAAATTAATAATTGTAAACCAAAATTGGTAAGACTGTACAGATGTGAAGAAAGATTTTGAAATCAATGTCTGGTTTATCGTTTGGTTTCATTTAATACATATACATTTACATTACCCAGTAAATATGATTTCGAAGTTGTCTATAAGTGATACCACACTGTTGTACAACGAGGGTAAGTTTGGGATACATAAGTGAACTAACTCAAGCCTTTAGAGAGAGTTTAATCCAAGTCGTGTGTCCTGACTGCAGCTTTTCATGTCCTCATATGATCGACTAATCGCAAGGGTTTCCACCGGTCAACACCAATGAGGGATCTTGACACATGCATGTGTGTCTTTATTGTTTTTGATGTGTTGTTGTCAATAGGACAAATAACTACACAAATCGATTATGCATGAATGTATTGTGAGTACATGAATGGATGCGTTTCTCTTACGAGTCACTCTTACTGTGCTATTCATTTTACTAATGGAATTGACTTTAAAATATTTAACAGATCCTACTCGGTCGAAGTATGTGTGTGACAGGGAGTGTATGCGCTCGGGGACTGGTCACATATTATTTTCTCTGTATTGTGATGACTTGATCTGTGGATTCGATTACAGGAGACGTGGTTTCTCTATCCATAATGTTAAAAATGATATTTATCTGGGATGTGGGCACACCTGTTTAAACCTCACCTGCCACAGACTCCATTTCTGGTTTTAAAGAGAACTGTAAGTGCTTGTGTTATGAGTTTCACTTAGTCTCATCTCATGGCCTTTTTGTCACTCTTTCTCTTTTGAATTTGTCTTGTCAACATGACCTCCAAATGTTTAAACTTTTAAAAAATAAGTGGTACATTACTCAAAATAGATGCAAGAGTGTCTGAATAACTACACAACTCTACATTGATTTAAATAGATTGTGGGTGTAGAATGATCTGTCTCACAAATGTTTATTGCGTTCACTTTGGCTTTATTTTAAGGGACACATATCTGATTTTGTGTGTGTCTTTTAATGTGAGTGATTTTTGTGTTATTAGATAGTTTTGAAAGTGGCTTTGTGTCCTTTAAAAGTAACAGAACAATAACATTTCTCTTTTATATTTTACAGATTTTTGATGTATACTGTAAAGCTATTCTTTTACAGAATTTTACCACATTTTACATGTTTTTGAAATACAGTAAATGAAAAAGACTGAAATTTACGAGATGCAAAATAACATTCATGTTATGGGAGAAAACTGTTACTTTACAGTACTAACTGGCACCCAAACTGCCCAAAATTACTGGATTTTTATAGGATTTTTGCAGTGATAATTTGAAATACGGTATAAAAAGTAAAATGAAGGAGGATGGTTTAAACTAATAAGGTTGTACATTGCTCAAAATAGAAACAGAAGTGTCTGAACAAATTAAAAACTCCAGATTTTCAATGGTTTGCTGAATGTCTTATCTTACAATAGTTTCTTGCCTTCACTTTGGCTATATATTTTTTGGGACAAAAATCTTATTTTGTGGGTGTGAGTAACTCTTTTGATACAGGTTCTCTAGTGGGATTATATAGTTTCATATGTGGATTTGTGTCCTTTGAAAGTAATACGATTTCCCCAAGTTTTTAAAGTGTCCTCATTGATTCGATTTGACTATTTTACCAAAATAATACACACGTGACTCATGTCCAAAGGGAGGATATTGTATAAAAATGCATGACAAGCATGACTAGTCAAAAGACAACAATTGCGAAAAACACTAATATAAGTCTGGCTGGATAAACAAACAGTGAGGTCATGTTCTTCATGTAAACTCTCAGGTTTGCCTACGTAGGTCTACGTCTATTGCCATCAACACAGACTCACAAAAATAGAGCAATTACATCGACCTAAGCGCTGTGTGTACACACAACACCTGGTTGCTACATAACAATGTTAATTGCACCAGACTAACCAAACTGTTATTAGTGGTTAAACAACCATTACTGTGATTGGAGACACAGCCATAGCAAGTCAAAGAAAACAAAGTTGTCCAACTCTATGTCATTTTATATAGGTTGTAACTCATGTGATGTCTCCTTGGTCCTGTTCTCCACCTGCTAGATTGTGTACTCTTGAACGCTCTTGTTTTGGGCATTCTGTCCCAGATAAAACATATTTAAAGCATGTAGGAGTTTACAGCATTGTGTATGCCAATTAAATTTGCATATGGACAGTGAAATCATGGGAAGCGTTCCATGCATCTCATTTTCTTTAATTAGGATGATTAGCACAAGCATGCCTGAGTTCTTTTGTCAAGATGACAAAAAGATGCATAAATCTGCTCTTTTGGGAGAAAGAAATGTCTCTTTGTTGAGTGTTTCGGGGTTGTCTTTCCGCTGTAATCAAACCATGGCAAATACCCTCGACAGATGAAGAAGGGCTTGGTCTCATGCGAGCCGTCTTGGTTACGCCGATGTTGCTGTCCCAACTTTCTGCAGTAAGCAAAGGAAATTAATTTGATGTTAGCAACATCAGAAACATCATCAGAATTTGAAATGTTTTAATGCAGTTTGTTCAGACAAATCTGTTCCATTACATGTTGTGAAGGTTTCGATAATGTACACTGAAAATAACTTAGAATTAGTTATAAAAGGGTTTTGCAGGAATTTTCATGTGTGATGAACTATAATTTTTCCTCTATTTTTGACATATTTTAGCATGTTATTGCACATTTTACTGGTACCTTAGCTTCGGGGGAAATTACTTGATCTATAACATTGGTATTTTTATATAATATTTTAGGTAAATACTGAAAAATGTACAAGAAAAAATTCCTTTAACATTGAAAAGACGTTCATTCATGCGATTGTTCTGGCACCCCAGTTGTTCCAATAGCACCATTTTTAAAAGGTCTTCTTAATGTATGTGCAGTCTTCCCTAGAAATAATATCCAACTTGGAAAACTGACATCTTCACTTTGATTGCAAAAATAGCGTTAAAGAGACAATAAATGTAACTTTTATTGTCTAAGTGATTTCACTATTTCGTTCTATACAATATTGTACAAACATGCCTTACAGACATTACCTTTCTGCCACTACAGCCCATACATGTTTCATACACCAACATACTGTATTCTATTGGATAATTATGCAAAACCATTACAAAAATGATTTCGTTAGTTCTACTTATTTAGCAAATGAGCAGCAATGTAGGCACAATTCATAATTAACTAAATAAAACTTTCGAAAATTGACTTTCCATTTAGGTTTTTTTTAAATGCATATGGAAAATAGGCAGTCCAGCTCAACCAAGTCTAATCTTTCTCTCTCTATGTCCAGTGAGCCCACTCTCTGCTGCAGTCTTCTGTTCTGCTATTGATTCTCCAGCCGGGGTCCTTCAGCAGAATTATGGTCATTTTCACAACAGGTCAGACAGTACATGTCTAACACATGTTGTCCATGCTGTTGACCAGCGTTGGCTGTGGCAAAACATCCAAACTGACCTATAACTCATTTGCTTTTATTGGACTGTCATGAAATTAATGAATCATCCATGATGCCGATAAATTACAAACTTGCACGAGGAACTATTGCTTTATATTTTCCAGTGCACGAGACAAAGTGAAATGCATTTTTAACCTTTAATTGCATCAGTTTTTGCAACCCTTTGGGAAGAGTCATCCAGTCCAGGTGCAGTGTCCTTTATTTAAGGCACTAAAGGATTTTCCTTGTGGAATCAGAAGACACACACGAAGCAGTCATGACTGTGCAGAAAAGAGGACACCCACTCTCTCTCTCTCTCTCTCTCTCTCTCTCTCTCTCTCTCTCTCTCTCTCTCTCTCTCTCTCTCTCTCTCTCTCTCTCTCTCTCTCTCTCTCTCTCTCTGGGATCTTTTCCACGGATCCACGGCAAGCCACCAGCTCACCTGCCAGGGCTTCTCTTCTCTCTTTCTTCCTTTAATTCCTTGCTTCTGTCTTCTACTATAGGTCCATGTCTTTTTTCTTTTCTTCTCCTCCAACCTTTGGCCTAAAGACTCTCATTATATCTTCTTCTTGAGAGATTGGTTCCATTTTTGAATGCCAGGGGAATGAGTCAGAGATCCCCCTCATTCTTAACACACAAACACAAGGAATCCACGTATCCGGTGTGAAGCTGTCTGAAAAAAGCACAGATCTTTAAGAGACTTTCTTGGTGCTCAGATGATCAACTGGAGTGCTCGCAACACCAACCAATGGGTTCGATTTAGGTATCTCATATCGCTGAATTGGACGAAACGGTTTATATTCGTTGCACGATTTTGTTACTCTGTAGCCATTCTCTTACAAAACAAACACATTTAAAACAGTACGCAACTGCACTTTTAGGCCCTCATTGAAGTATAAACTGTTTTATTATTCCTGTACAAATGGAGGAAAAGAGACACGGAGAAATACTAAACACTAAAACAAAGCCAAGCCGTAATGTTTCCATCCACCCCCTTATGTGTTTGCCTGATAATCAATCTATCAACTCCATTGATTCTGTTTATCAGCACTCTAATGGATGGGTGACTGCATTAAATATTTAAAATGTTTTACAACATCACAGCAAACATGAACCATATGACATATTTCCATGCCAGTCATCTCTGGAGGGGACAATGCAAAAAACTGTTCTGTACATGTATAAAAAATTCAAGACAAAATGGATGAAATGAGATTTTTATAGGGCTGTCAAAAAGAAATAATCACAATTATCA